>OY856409.1:1821754392-1822389392 GCA_963693085.1 Alisma plantago-aquatica | reverse complement strand
TGCCAGAGACCTTGAGAGAGGAAAGAGATACAAAGACCAGCCATAGCACAATGAAGTAGGCGGATGTAACCCAGGCCCACAACCTTGGGCCTCCAAGTTCTCCGCCCAAAAGAATTCGCCGAAGGACTAAAACCACTATGCACCCAGCTGATGTCACAAAGAAGACCAGCAGGGAGAAGCTGAGACCTTCTGCATTCGGAATCTGCAGCGCCTGGCGATATGCAAAGAAATTATACATCGTATCTATTACCCAAGGGACGCCGATACCAATGTAGATATTTACGGAATTGCTGCAATAAGGAAAATAAACTTTAGGACGTGAACAGTTTACACAATGCAAGACAAGTAAACGGTACAAGTTAGCATCAAATAATTCATGCATGATAACTCTTGTTTTTATAATAAAAGATGTTTAAACATCAGTGCCTTCAACAATGGCTGCAGTTGGAATAGCATGTATTCATAGAGGCTATTGTACAAATATTGCATAAGAACTAAGATTCTAAATCCTTATATAAGTGATAATCATAACTGATAATCATAACTTCCAACTGCACTACTTGGGAATGGGAAGTATTAGACAAGTTCGCTAAGAGCTAAGTTATGCAACTAACCAAAACGCAGGCAGAAACTTAAAACCACATGTATTTCCAAACCCTATAATTAATTACCAATTTAACAATTCCAAGTAGTTGTTTCCCGGAAAGAATTATATTTACTGCAATTTGCAAAAAAATATGATGTTTATACCTTCTGCATTACCACTTGACACTCACATATATTTTAATGAAGTTAAATGATTGCCACAAACCAAAGTCTACTCACTAACACACCCCCACTGCAACTGTGTCCAGCATGTAAGCAGCCGCCGCCCAGGGCAGGCACAGCAGCCGCCGCTAAAAGCAGGCGTCGCAGCCCCTCTCTCCCCTCCTCTTCAACTGTCGGGTCCTTCAATTGATTCAATGGATTTTTAAATCTCAAACCGAAGGGTCTGTCGTTACGTAGGAAATACCTAATTACATCTCCTCCATGTGTGATTAGGGAACTTCCGTTTGGAGGTTGTGGATGCGTCAGACACGCATCTAGTTCTTTGACGTGACGTGTATCTCTCTGTCACTCAAATCTTCCTGTGGCGTGTATCAATCCGTCACGACTTCTTCTAGTTGAATCATGGGGGAAACCAAGGTATCTACCATCTATAGCGAGATGTCACCTATCCCCTCCATAAAGCTGAACAAGAAGAATTATCTCTTATGGATGAATGTTGTCCATATTGTGTTGGAGTCCTGAAACAAGGCTAGACACGTTGATTCTGATCCTCCCGCGTCTACTGACAAAGGCTATGTTGAATGGAAGTGTCATAAAAGTCCGGTGAAGACATGGCTGTGGGGGAGCATGGAACCTGGGATTACCGCTAGGTTCATGTCCTACACTACTGCCAAAGAGATATGGGATGCAGTAAAGAAACATTATTCTCAAGAAAAGAATGTTCTTCGTCAGTTTATGATATATGACCGTCTATTCGCAGAACGACAGGGAGGCAAGTCTTTAGAAGAATACTTTGGAGTGATCCAAGGTATTGCACAAGAACTGAGCTTCTATCATCCAGTGACTATCCAGGAACAAGTCAAAGACAGAGATGACTTGATTACGGCAAAGTTCTTATCTGGCCTGAGTTCTTCGTGCAGTTCAGCCCGCGGCATCATCCTAGCTTCTGACAAACTTCCCAGCTTGGAAGAAGCTTACTCAAGGATATTACAGGCAAATTTTGAACATGTTGATCCTACAGCAGTCTTGTCTCCTGGAGATTCTCATGCTTCTGTAATTGTTGCAGTGAGAGGACAGCCAGGTATAGGCCGAGGATGTGGCACTGCCCTAAGTGCACTTTTTGTGACAAACCTGGACACGCAGTTGAGAAATGTTGGAAGAAGCATGGTAGACTTGTTGCACCACCTGTGGAAACAACAAACTATGCTGCCATTACTGAGTCTTCTGAGCCTCCTGTTTCGAGTTCTGGTTCTTCTTGCATCACACTCACCAAGGAGGAATATGATAGATTTATTCTGGCTACCCAGCATCTGAGTTTGGGATCATCTTCTTCAGCCAATCTGGTGTCCACCACTGGTAATCAAGCTACCTCTTTACTGGCTTCTGGCTCTACTTCATGGGTGGTTGACTCTGGAGCGTCACAGCATTTGACTGGTATGAGGAGACTACTTCATTCGATTGACTCACATATTCTTCACCAATCTGTAACACTAGAAGATGGTTCAGTGAGGAGAGTGTTAGCCAATGGATATGTTTCCCTGACTCCAAAAATTGATCTTAAATCCGTACATTATGTGCCTGCATTTCCATTTAATCTTCTCTCTGTTGCTAAATTGATTGATACTGTGAAATGTACGGTGACTTTTGGACCTTATTTTGTATTACAGGATCTCAAGAGTATGAGGACGATTGGTGGGGGGCCTAGGAAAGGTGATCTCTACCTCTTCCATGGTGAGTCTGCCTCGCCAAGAATCTGCTCCTACTCCAGCTATCCTTTTGAGTGGTTCTCTTTTACTATGGCACTACAGATATGGACATCCTTCGTTAGAGAGCCTGAGGAAGTTAGTACCTGAGTTGTCTCAAGTTTCTTCATTAGAGTGTCAGTCCTGTCAACTGGGGAAACATCATAGATGTCTTATCCCGGTCGTGTCAATAAACGGGCGTCTTGTCCTTTTGAGTTAGTCCACAGTGATGTTTGGGGTCCTGTAAAAGACCATAGCTATAATGGTTTTCACTATTTTATTTCCTTTGTGGATGATTTTTAGCGCATGCCATGGATTTATTTGTTGAAGAGTCAAGAGTATGTGCTATCCATTGTCAAGCATTTTCATCAAGAAATAAAAGTTCAATTTGATTGCAATATTAAAATTCTTCAATCTGATAATGCCTTGGAGTATGTTCAAAGTGTTATGGCTGATTTTTGTAGTTCTGTTGGGATGATACATCGTACATCCTGTCCTCACACCCTTCAGCAAAATGGGGTAGCAGAGAGGAAAAATCGTCACATTCTTGATATTATCAGGACAATTATGTTTCAATCTAATGTTCCTAAGAGATTCTGGTCTGATGCTTTACTTACTGCATGTTTCTTTATCAACAGGAAACCCTCTTCTGTGCTTCAAGGACGTACTCCATTCTCTATCTTACGTCCCAAAGATCAGCCTTTCCTTGTTTCCCTCAGAGTGTTTGCTTGTACTTCCTTTGTCCACAATTTTGATCTTAAGGCTGACAAGTTATCTCCTAGGTCAATTAGGACTCTTTTTCTTGGGTGCTCCAACACTAGCAAAGGGTACAAGTGTTATTGTCCAAGTCTCCGTCGTATGTTTGTGTCTAGGGATGTGACGTTTCATGAATCCACTCCATATTTCTGTAGTGTTCCCAATTAGGGGAGCAGTTATGTGAGAGACTGCCACCATCAGACATCAATGAGAGTGACATCACCACATCAGAGTGAGAGAGTGCCACCTATGATTCGTGACTATACTATAATTCAGGAACAGAAGCCAGCAGATGGTTTGTTAATTCAGCAATATTCACATGTTTACAGCAGACGAGGCAGACGAGATCCAGAGGAGGTAGCGACTCCAGTCTTCGATCCTTCCCCATCTTCCTCTACTCAAGGGATTCCTGAAGAACCATCTGACCTTAATGTTCCCATTGCTATCCGTAAAGGTACTCATTCTTGTACTGTTCGGCGTCCTATTACAAATGTGTGTTGTTTATCCAAATTATCTAAATAGGCCCGTTCATTTTCTCTTGGGATTGATTTTGTGGTCATTCCAAAAAATCATCTTGATGTTATGAAGGATATTGGCTGGAAACAGGCGATGCATGTGGAAATGTCTGTTCTTTTACAGATAACACCTGGGAACTTGTTGACTTACCTCCAGATAAAAATGTTGTGAGATGCAGATGGGTATTCACAGTAAAACATAATTCAGATGGTTCGGTAGAGAGGTTGAAAGCTAGACTGGTGGTAAAAGGTTACACTCAGACATGTGGGGTTGATTTCTTTGAGACCTTTTCACCAATGGCTCGTCTGAATCATGTATGTATTCTTATTTCTTTGGCTACCACCTTTGACTGCCCTCTATTTCAACTAGATGTCAAGTATGCCTTTCTTCATGGTGATCTACAAGAAGAGGTATACATGGAGCAACCACCTGGTTTTGTTGCTCAGGGGGAGTGTCAGAAGGTGTGTAGATTGAAGAAAATCATTTATGGGTTGAAACAATCTCCTA
Source organism: Alisma plantago-aquatica (assembly GCA_963693085.1). Taxonomy (NCBI): domain Eukaryota; kingdom Viridiplantae; phylum Streptophyta; class Magnoliopsida; order Alismatales; family Alismataceae; genus Alisma; species Alisma plantago-aquatica. The sequence continues at coordinate 1,822,385,103 of OY856409.1, read as the reverse complement.
AAGCTTGGTTTGACAAGTTCAGTGATGTTGTGCTAAAGATGGGCTTTCCTCATTCTGTGACTGATCACTCCTTATTTTATTCTAGTTCTTCTGGTAGATCTATTATTATTGTTGTATATGTTGATGATATAGTTATCACTGGCAGTGATTCTACAGGCATATCACGTGTGAAAGAAGGCTTGCAAGGGCACTTTCATACAAAGGATCTGGGAAAACTGAGATATTTTCTAGGCATTGAAGTACTTAGATCTCATGCAAGTACCAATTTGTCTCAGATAAAATATGTGTTGGATTTACTACAAGAAGCAGGTATGAGTGAGTCCAAGCCCGTGTCTACTCCTATAGACTATCATGTGAAGGAGATGATTGATGATACTGATTATCCAGATTCAGGATATTACAGGAAAATTGTTGATAAACTGATATATCTGACAGTTACACGTCCTGACATTTCTTTTGTTGTAGGAGTGGTGAGTCAGGATATGAGCTCACCACAACAATCTCATTGGACATCAGTCTGTCGTATTCTGAGATATCTGAAAGGCTCATTGCCTCTCCTCACGCTACATTGCACATAGCATTGCGGCACCCGTGTTCACAGGTTCCTTTTAGGGGATTGAGAGGGTGTTAGTTTCCTAATAGGATTCGGCTCTTGGCACTTCTCTTTGGGCAATCAGTTTATGGATGTGAGAGATGCATTTTCTTGGTCTAAAGTCAAGGTTAGGTGGACAATTTTTTGAGGAGTCAGGAATTGTTTTGGGAGGGACCATGCATTATTTGTAATGTGGTTTCTTTTCTTAGGAGTGTTTGTTCGTCCCTTTTATACAATTTCTTTTGGATCTAGGGTCAAGTTGCTCATTAAAAGCCTTAATGCATTCTTTTTTGCTTTTGTTTTCAATGTACATTAATCTTTTCTAGATGGGTCAATTCTTGTTGGTTCCTTTAAGTAAAAGAGTTAAATGCCCATTCAAAAGATAATTACTAATTAAATAAAATTAAACATGTTAGGAACATATGTACTTAATGGAGACCCAATAACTACACCACAAGTTAAACTAGCATGAATTGTAAATATCGACAAGTTCCTCTATCTAGAAAATACTAGGGTTAAGTGAATTAATATAATCCCAAAATCTGGGTACAAGCTCACATATGCTTCAACATTTTCTCTTTTTTTAGCTTAACATGCTCTAGAATGACCATCTACATTAAATAGAAATCTAATCACTATATGAAAGTGATGCAATCCGTGAAAGATGTGCATAGAAAGCAAGCCCAAATCCAAGACAACCCTGATTAGAGCTTATTGGGCTCAAGATGGGCTTTTATTTAGTTCTTTATCCACTTAGGAATTTTATGTCTTTATTAATTCCGAATTTCTTTATTACGATTTTAATTTTTTTTGTATTAGGATTTTAGTTTCCTATTTTATTGACTTGCACGCCAAGTCTAGAGTCCTATATAAGCTAGCCTTGGGGCCTTTGTCCAAGCAGTCGATTATGAATTAGAATTTTGTTTGCTTGTTGCAAATTTATCTTTCTCTTTCTTCTTCTCCGTAGCGTGGCTACATCAAAAAGACAACAATAAAATCAAATAAACCATATGCTAATCTTTCAATCCTCTTCCTTGAACCCATCACACAATTATAAATAGCAATGTTGTTGTGGATTCCTCCTCCCATCACTTTGCCTCTTTGTCATTCACTGCACCTCCCCACCTAACTCCCATGCCTCATAGATTCCTCACCACCACATGAGTTGTAGATTTTAAGTAATGAGGAGATGCAATGAGTATCAGTGGAATTCAAGGAGGATGAGAGGGGTGCAACGAGAGGGGAAATCGAGGTGCGATAGATGGCACAGTTGTAAGAAGGGAAACAAGGGCAATGTGGTGGCGGTGATGGAAGCGACAACACGAGAGACGGCGGAAGAAGCCATTATGAAGGGGAAAAGTCAAGGAAGTGGTAGTAGTTATCTTGCTTTTCTTCCTTGACACCATCTGCAACTCCTCCACCTTCCCTCATTCTACTTCACTAGTGCACCACCCCTATATTCTTCCTAGTATATATACGATTATCTCCTTCCATGCACCCCCACATGCAAAAACACAAACACTCGTTATGTGGCATCACTTTCTTACCATCGGCAACCCCACAACTCCTTAGTAGCCATTCATGGATCTACTGCTTCTAGCAATATGGCCTGAATAAAAGGCCTACAACAACTTACAGAAATAGATAAGAGGGAAAGGATAAAGAGATGGTGATAGAGATCAAAGGAGGTGATGCCTATACAATGGTGTCATACAAGGGAGGGACGTTCGTAGCAAAAAGGATTGGGGGGGGGGGGGGGGGACAGAGAATTTTCTACTAAAATCTTAAATAATACGTTTCTGTTTTGATGAAATCATAACGATTATCTTTGGGATATTTCAAGTAACAACAAAACTGCAAGAGAAACTTTCTAATTTCTTAAGAGAGGACAACTACAAGCAACCAATGCCACACAATCAATGAACCAAATACCTAGATATGATCCCTGAGACGGGGCACCTCCCTACTTTCTCCTTAACATAATGCCCGCAATCCACTTTTCAGGTGTGAAGATGGAGACTACATTCTCCGTTTATATTAGCGGGGGTTAAATGTAACACTTTTTGTGCTTCCAGTTTTAAGGAAGGCTTCAGTGCAACAAAATGATGGGTATGGTTCTATTCTAACAAGCTAGACTACCACTCAGTTTTAGAAGGAGTGGAATTACTGCAGTGAAGTGTGGAAGCGGCCAACTATTGCAGAAGTAACATAAAACAGCATGGAAGACTTCTGAGTGTTTCCATAGCGGTTGGGGTAGCAGAGGTAGCTACAACATTAACAAACATGACCCATCTGAGGAAACAAGAAATCTAATTGGCCAAACTATTTTTCATGAAGTTGGTGTTTTCCATTGAAACACTCTGGCCTACCAGCGGTAACACTTCCATATGAAAAGTTAAGAATAAATGTTGTGAAATGTTATGCTATGGGCAAACACGAATTCGACAGACTACCACCAATTCTACAAGGGCGAGGGTATTTCCAACTGAAGCTTCGGAGAGAAGAAATGCTTCTCCAATTAGTAATGTCATCAATTTCTACAAGGGATGAGTTTCGTGGTGGGTCAAAAAAAAGGTGAAAAGAACTGTCATGAATTTCTATAAGGAATGGGAATAGTGGTGGGCCAAAAAAAGAAGGTGAAAAGAAAGAGGAAGGGTGTCGCATGTGCTCCCTATGTGTATTGACTATCTCCTCTGCACCCTTAGCCTTCTATTACTCCCTCCAATTTGCAGGGACCCACACGCCCTTCCACCTCTTTCCATATTTTTCAGAATGAGCAGATGGCTCTGCATGGTTGGCATGCTAACTATGGCCGTGCGTGATGTCCAGAGTGTGAATAGCATTCTTCTTCATCAATATTAGTGGGATACATGAGAGACTCTGCCAAAAGTTGGGACTTTTAAGTATATGTACTTAATCTACCATCTAAAAATTTTCAGTCCACTCATATTTTACCAGGATAATTTATCTAACAATTTTCATCCCAGAAAATGTGGAAGACTTGCATGTTCCAACACAAATTGAAATATCATTTCTTTTTTTTTTCCTCAAAAAAAATCTCTATCTTTTAAGGTTTCAAAAGAAGACTATTCAGCTTTTAAGACCTGCAAGTGATGTTGGCAATGGCTGAATCTGCTGTCAACTGCCTCTCCGCAGCAATCTTGCTTGCCACTAAATCAGGCCAGGATGTTCCACTTGCCAAAGCAGTGAATGCTATGACATAGGGATTAATTCCTGCAGAAGACAAAAAAGAAATGAGACAGGATATTCAAATTTGAATATGAATTCTATATTAGGTGTTTAAGGGACAAGGAGTCTGAAAGGAAAATGGAACCTGTAACACAGCTAATCGCATCTGTAAGCATTGTAACCAGATAAGCAATTGCACTGATAAAAATTAGTGAACAGATAAAAGCAATCCATCCATGAGCAAGCTGGTATGGAGGAACAAAGGCAAAAAGAATCCTCCAAGGTAGAAGCACCAACTGCCATGACATTCTCAGCATTCTTACTAAGAAGCCATTAATTTTCTTGGACTCCGTGCTTTCTAACTGCTCAAGAAAACAGTAGTTATCCATCATTTGTTTAACATATACCTTTGAATAGTTAAAAGAACAAAAGTATAAATTGTGAGACATTTAAAAAAAAGAGTTACGAAACTCAAGTACAGGGCAACGAATATACGAGTTTCTAAATAAATGAACCCTTTGATTAGATAATACAAGATTGTCTTGAAAAAAAATTCACAACTTGTATAGAATTCAGTAGCAGGGGGGCACGGCAAAGAAGACAGCCAGACTAGAGAAATAAGGGCACTGTCGCCTTTAGGACTGAATAATGTCATAATCAGCTATAGAGAGAGGTTAACTAAGCTAAGTGAGTAGTTCACATGGGACTTTTTCTTGGGTAAAGGGAGCCAACCAACTTCAGAATGAGTAAGCACATTATCTATGTACCAGTGGGAATCAGCTCTTCATCATTAACATATCAGAAAACATATAACAAGTTGGGGATATAGTGGTTACATGGTATTGGCTCAACTTATTGCACATATAATGCCAAGATTTTCCTTTTCATCAGTCTGTTTTTTAGAAATATGAACTCTTAATAGAATTGGTTATTTTCCTCATATTTCCAAAGGTTAAAAAAAGTAGTTAGTTTCCTTTTATGATTTGTGAGAATTAGATATTAGATTTTCTGGAATATTTCGCTTGTTATGCACTCCCTTTTTCTTATTCCTCTTGGCCACCATTTTAATGCGAAAGGTGTGTCATGTGTTTTACAGGAGCTAGGAGAATGATATTTTCCTTCTCTAAATGATAAGTTATACTCCCTAGTACTCTTCATCCTTTTATATGTACTTCAAATAAAACAATTACAATGATCTTTTCTAAAAACAAATTTTCCGTTTTGAAACTATTAGGAAATATAGCAGAAGACACCATTTTATGTAACAGTTACAAGATGATGCCAGAGAAGCTTACAGGTCCATATCAGGCCCTTCAATCGAGATTGGTAAGAGTTTCTTGGAGGATAAAGTGTTTCTAAGTGGTAATTCAGACCGTAGATTTTGAATTGAACAAGACAAGTTTCATTTCTACACCTAAAAAAGCCTTGAAACCACCATGATGCAGTTAATCAGCAGAAAGCAAATTGATATAGCAGAATATGTATTCCAAAACAGTAACTTCAGGAATCAGGAAGTCATGGCTTTAAAATAAGAATCGTAGAATATAGAGCACTAGTTGCAATTATGGTTAAAGAATATCTTTAGTTATTTGGCTTACCACTAGAGCATTCATAAATTGTTTTCTCCAAATTGCACAAATATCGACTTCATCTGAAATTTTAATATTCGATATTTGGTTTGGTGGAACCTCTTCAGTGCATGGAACAGGTTGATAAACTGACCCTGTGAAAAAAAACTAAATATCAACCATTTGATTTTATTCTCGAAAGATGCAAAAGATGTTGAGGCTAGATGAAAATTCTCAGCTGTCTTGACCTATCGATGAATTGGCACTATCACATATCTTCATGTTCTCGTTCCCTCTGATGCAATTTATAGTGGCATTTTCTACATAAAAATGAAATCTGCAGAACTATAGACAGATGCTTAAAAAAAGGAATTGATTCAAGTTAACAAAAGATACATGGAATACTTATCGCTCTCTTCTTAATGATATAAGCTTCTGTTTGAACTGCTGGATTAAGTTATCAATGAAAGTAGGTAGCCCACCACCAATGAGTCTTGCACATTGTCGAACAACCCCTAAACATACAACGATGGCATTGCATCCAATGTGTAATAGACACAATTGAACTGCCTGTACAAGGCGTTTTGAGTTCAGTCAGTCTACGCAGAGTGAATCGGTCCCTAAGGAAGCCCCTACATGGAGTCCCATGAGTACACGAAAATAACAAAGTTGCTTTGACTATTGAGCCATGCATGTTTGTTAGAGAAAATCGAATGAGATCGGGTCATCGACAGCTTAACCAAATGCTGCAATATTGTGCACACTTTTTGGCTTCTCGCTCTCCTTTTCCTCCCTTTCACCTTGAATAATCAAAGCCTCCGCAGAGGAGGGCTCTCTATGGGCCGACTAGGTCAGAAAAAGCATACCAGCCTGGCATAGTCACGGGGATCTCGATAGTCATGACATATGGTGAGGAGGAGGGCTCTCTATTGGCCGACTAGGATCAGAGAAAGCATACCACCTTCGCATAGTCACGGGGATCGTCGATAGTCATGACATACGGTGATTGAAACTTCTAAGAAATAGCTTGTGAACTGACCATATCCCAAACGGGCACACAGTGAACAAGCGTACTAGGTCATTTCAAGAGAACCATGCTGAAGGAACTCGACAAAATGAACCTTCGGTGAAGGGGTGGTCTTCTGAATCCAGTGTATATGGAAGGAAACGACATGGGTCATGATGTAGCAGATAAAAATAGAGGACTCTTCTAAGAGGTAACATAATATATAGATTTTAACACATGCCTGCTGTTGGAAAGTCATGAAAAAACACTCTTCCATCTCACAGATGCCTAACCACTCTTAGGGGAGGGAATTTTCTAGGTGGATAGTTTATCTAGGTTTAATGCCTCCTATAGACGAAAGGAGGCGTACAAAGGTATCAAGTTGTTGATTTTGCTGGTAAGCGTAACGGCATAAGTCTATTAATTGTAAGACAAACTGGTCAAACGTAGACAAAAGTCAGCCATAGTGTTTTAGAAGTCACGTGTAGAAGGGTTCTTGCTCAATGGAACCAAGGTACGCCAGGGGTAACAGATTGGTAAGTCCTAACACCTCTTGTCGACGGATTCGTTTGGCACCTCAATGTCGACTCATTGTATCTTGGGGTTAAAGAGGGTCCAAGGTCTAGTTGTTCAGTGATGAATGTGGTAGATAAGTTTTGTTTAGAATGTCTTGAGATAAGTGTTTCAAATAGCGTTTTTTGTGGGGCATATGTGATGCGGCTCACTTGCCAAACTGCATATAAATAAGCGGCCAGGTATGCAGTCACGGCCGCATATGCGGCCCTGTGTGGGGTATTTGCACTTGTTTTTCAATAAGAAGTTTTGCAGACTTCTTTTCAATTTAATTTGTTTCAATTTAATTTAAACTACTTACCCACACACCCACATGTACATATGTATATATATGTATACGTATTAATACCTATCAATATCTATCTATATCTATATATATTGTAGTAATACATCAATGGTATACTTAGATATAATACACAAACATCTTCAAATGTGTAATAGTCTATTTCATGTATATGCATTTTGATATATATGGACGTGCATATATGATATATATCGACATGTACATACACACATCTCTACATATATGCATATATTGTATATACATTAACATGTCAATATGTATATATCTACATATAATACACATACATATTTCACATATGTTGTTTATGTGTATACATATATGAATATTTAAATATATTATACATCTATATTTGTATGGACACTTATAAATATACATAATTTTGTGTTCTACAAATGAAATATATAATGTATATGCTCAATATATATTTTTATGTTATATATAACTAATTTACTAAAAAAATCCAAAAACGCATATACTCCTGCATACCGCATATACTCTATAAGGTGACATCTCCGCACGCATATCGCATACCGCTTTTTGAAACTATGACTTGAGATAGTTTGCTTCCTATCAATCATTGGTGTTAAACAGAAACTGCGAGGAGCCTACTCTAGTACAAGAGAAATGGGTGGGCCAACCTTATTGTGCCAATCTTAGTGTCGATAAGATAAGTCGGTATGAAAGTTGCTAGTTCTCTTATGAGATTTTTGAATAGAAATTCAATAGGTGAGAGGTGTAAACACCATCAGGGGTGAAGTGATCTCGTACTCATGTTTTCCCAGTTTCACTACTGTTAGAGAGTCTATATTAGCCTATTTAGTTAATAGGTTAATTAGTTATTGGGTCTTTGTATTTCAGCCCGTTTAGATTACTTGTGTCCTAAGTCTTAGGGCATCTCTTCTCTCCTATATAAAGGAGAGGGTGTCCAGTCTTGTATTCATCCCATTGCATTCAATCCAATCTTATTTTTCACATGGTATTAGAGCGATGAACAGTAACTCCGGCTTTGAACAGTAACTCCGGCGGTGAACGGTACGCGGCGTGAATAGTAACTCCGGCGTGAACAGTGTGGCGGGGTGAATAGTAATTCCTGCGTGAACAGAGTGTGTTCACTCCTGAGGGAAACCTAGCCGCCGCCCCTCCTCCCTCTCCTTTCCGGCACGCACGCAACCCTAGCCGCCGCCGCTTGTCTTTTCTAGAGAGCAACTGAGGGGAAGAACCCCCACCTACGGGCGGTCGTCGTCGTTGCCATGGCTTAGGTCGGCTGCCCGCTAGGCATCTCCCGGCCTCCATGGCATATCTTTCTCTTTCTCAAACGATCTAGTTTTCTTTTTGTGCGTTGGCACCATCACCTTCCTGGCGCCATCATCATCCTTCTCGTGCAAACGCCGCCACCAACAACAGACAGAGCCGCCACCACGCCTCTATCCCGCGCAATTAGTGTCGCCGCCAACAACAACAACAAAAGTGTTGCCATCCGGTAGCGACAACAGCCGCCAAGCACCATCTCCTCCAGCAGCATGCCGCCACCGGCGATCACCCAGCCATCATTTCGAGCGGCCAGTAAAAAGCAGCCACCATCCGCATCCGTCGACGCCATCACACTCGCATTATTCAGTAACCATCTACTGCTGCATCGCCCAAAGTGCTACATCAGCCGAGCGACACAATCATCGTCATCTGTCCTGCTGTTGTATTGCTGCCATATCATCCAACAACCATATCCCCAGCCACCGATCACACCATTCAGCCGTCGCTGTCATCCATGCCCCTGGTCGCTGCTCCACTATTACTCTCCATCTTGTCGTTGTTGCCCCAACATTTTCGCCTATCCTTGGCTGAAGCACGGTCACCCATCACTCTCCACCGCTACCAAACAGCCATATTATTGCCCCTAAAAGCACGGTCACCCATCACTCTCCACCGCTACCAAACAGCCCTATTACTGCCCCCGCATATACGAGATGCATGTTCGGATCCTTGATCGGATCCGCCCTTGGCTAATCGGATCCAGTTTTAAGCCTAATCGAATTTTTCCCTTTTAGGGTCGAGATTAGATCCATTTATTTTTCTATCTGGATCTTACATTAACCCATTTGGCATATTCTCTCTGGTTATCGATTTCATTCTCCACATATTACACATCTCCATATCACAAAATCCTCTCGAATCCACCAATTCCTTTCCCACCCACCCATATCATGTGTGTATCCCTTTCCACGGTGCGGCAGGGGGGGGGGGGGGGTTGGTGTGCGGGGGGGATAGAGAGGAGAGAGAGAGTATGAGAAGAGATGATATGTGTATTCAGTCTATATATATGTTCCAGGCTATTATCTTCATGGAGTTTTGCATTATTCAGCACATCAGTTCTCTACTTCCAGACAGCATTGAAGGATCTTTATTCAGCGTCAACACCGAGCTATCCGTGTTCGTACCGCGTTATGTACGTCAGGTGTTGATGGTGTACTTCTTCAGCTGCATTTACATTAGACAGATGGGTGCTTCTTTAGATTTCAGAAGCTCAGCCTGCCAAGTCTACATCTGTAAGGTTGATAGTTCATCCAAAGATATCTTCACTGAGCTGCTTCATCACGTCTTCTCCAAGCTGCATCTGTTCTTATGGCATCGCCTTCCGCTGATCTACTTGCCCCAAGGTTCATGCGACAGAGTTATGGTACCCGCATCGTATCACCAGCATATCGTTTGTTCGTGTTCGTGCCATGTTATGCACGTCTTCTCAGACAATTCGAAGACTTCGCTACTGCTACATCGACATTGGGCATTTGCGTTCGTGCCGTGTTAAGTACGTCATCCAATGAAGATGACGTAGTGATGGTGTTGAGGATCGTCTGCTCCAAGTGGCGAATTACTGTTGTAGTATCAGGTTCCATTCTTCAAATGCTCTTCATTCCAGATGCACTCCAAAGAACTTCTTCAAAGCTCGAGGATCTCCAACCTGCAGAATACAATTTCAAAGAAGAGAGGCATTGTCACCACATGGTTCAGGGGGAGTTTAATAAGGGGGAGTATCAATTTTTGTATGGGGAGTGATATTTATCTTTTACCTTTCATTTATCATTCCTTTTATCATTTTATCGAGTCTTGTAACCTCCAAGCTTTGGACATGTGTTTCACCCATGCTCCAACTTGAGGGGGAGTGTTAGAGAGTCTATATTAGCCTATTTAGTTAATAGGTTAATTAGATATTGGGCTTTTGTATTTCAGCCCGTTTAGATTACTTGCGTCCTAAGTCTTAGGGCGTCTCTTCTCTCCTATATAAAGGAGAGGGCGTCCAGTCTTGTATTCATCCCATTGCATTCAATCCAATCTTATTTTTCACAACTACATTTATTTGAGTTGTTTTCACATTGAAAAATGGAAAAAAATGGAAGAAGGCTACCAAGATGCGGGAGGGGGAGCATCGAGGGGTGAAGTGATCTCGTACTCATGTTTTCCCGGTTTCACTACATTTATTTGAGTTGTTTTCACATTCCAAAATGGAAAAAAATGGAATAAGGTTACCAAGCTGCAGGAGGGGGAGTATAACAATGTTAGGGCTTCAATAGGGGTCTATGAGATGGTGCGGGAGGAGCAAAGAAGGGGGTGAAAGGCGAACAGAAAGGGTAGACAGATTGGTCGACTCATTAAGCTCATGACCTGAAGACAGAAGGTATGAATCCTAACCCCCTCCTTTTCATGTTGGAGACTGGAAACAATTCATCTAAATTGCGCCTCAAGTGAGTGTTTTCGTGGCCAGTTGAGGCACGGGAGAAAATTCCTTACTGTCATTTGGTTTGGATAGAATCAAATATGCATATCTTTGATCCTTCAACTTAGCTTATACTAGTTGGACATTCTAACCTCTTGCGGGAGAAGGCAAGCAAGTAACAAGGACCGATCTCCATCGAATGATCTACGAATGTGATCGCAAAATGAATTGAACAATTTGATTGCAAGGACGGAGGGAAGAACTCTCTCTCTCTTAGGAAGACCCTCTAAGGGGATAATAGAAGCGAAGTAGAACGCAGTAGTCAATTCCACAATAGAAGCCATTCAAAACTCCAAGAGGTAGGCAGTAGGTAATGTAGACATGTTGCTACGGAGAAGAAGAATAAGGAGGAATAAATTTACAACAAGCAAACTAAATTTCAATTCATATTCGACTGCTTAGACACAAGCCCCAAGGCTGGCTTTTATAAGACTCGATGACTTGACTTGTAAGTAAATAAAATAGGAAACTAAAATCCCAATTTTGAGGAAGATCGGAATTCGGAATTGAATAAAACATAATATTCTTAAGTAAACAAATAACTAAATAGAAACCCTACTTGAGCTGAATAAGCTCTAATTAGGTTTGTCTTGGATCTGAACTTGTTTTCTATGTAACTCCGCCTTTACAGAATGCATCACTCCTCCCCTTTGAAGCGCAAACCACCGGTGAAGCGAGGGCAGGACTAACGACTCCTTGCCATGAGCTGACTGGAGGCATTTCTCGAAGAACACGGCCTCACTGATTGGAGTGATAGGATGTCCATGTCAGGCATTGCCAAGTCTGAAGGAGTATGTGTTGTAGAATCCATCATGTTGTACGTGATGGTCATATTGCCATGGACGGCCAAGCAGGATATACGCACTGGCCATGTTGAGCACATCACATAGGAGGTCGTATTTGTAAACATCATGAAGTGAAAATGGAACTATGCAACGCTGGGTCACAATTTGGGAAGTGTTGACAACTCACCGTATGTGGTATGGCTTGGGGTGGGGCTCCAATTGTAATCCCAACTTATGAACATTATAAGAAGAAACCACATTGGCTGAAAATCCTCCATCAATTGTCAGAATGCACATGCAGACTTGAACCTCCACAACTGAATAAAACAATGAGATACGTCACCAGTCATCAGAAGGTGGACTCTAGAAAGCCATGGTACCCCGATTTTACATAGCGGGGTCAGATGTTTCTTCATCTACTTCATAGTTACTAGGTTCTGAAGTCGGAAACGCATCTTCATACTCAATGTCGTCGTTTGTCTGTGGTTGTAGTCATCACACGACGCTGACACTAGTTGGAGCAATGTTCAAATGTGTGGTAGGAAGAGCATTGAATAGGCTTGGAGACGACTTGACTGGTTTGGAGGGTTTGCCTTCAGTAGTCGGTGTTGTGGTAGTAGTTGCCCCTTGACGTGGTTTCCAACCGATTGCCAACAGTCGGGGACGTCGTCAAACCTCTTCTTCAATCCGTTCCACACTTTGAATGGCCATCATCAAGAGAAGTAAAATGAAGAACAACTGGGTGATAAGCTATAACATCACGAAGTCCCCTGCGAAAATAAGCAATAGCAACAGTGTCATCCATCTTGACTTCGGAATGGTTACATAATCCTTAGGATTTGTTGGCGTAGTTTGTGACAGTGTCGTCACCCTATTTTAACTCTTGATACGCCAAATGAGCTTATTATTTGCAGTCCCGAGGTAGGAATCATTGCACGATCAAGAGACGTAGTGCTATCCAAGTGTCAACGGGCGGCGTCTCGATGTTGGGTCCAACATGCTGATGTTGCTCCTCGAAACTTAGCGATGGCGATTAGGACTTTGGTGGCCTCATTAAAGGTTTTGTATAATTGCAAGTACTTGTCGGAACAATGCAACCAATCAAGCACAATCTTGGCGTCACACTCGCCATGGAAGTCTGGTAACTTCATGTTTACAATTCGCTCTGCCTATATTGGATGAGGAGTGTGATGAAGGCCATAGTTGTCGTGATTCGTCTTCAATGTATGCATTCGTTTCTCGAACGTCACAGCACGGCTAAGAAGAATTTTGAAAGCTTCATCGCGATGGGCTTGATTTTGAATTATATCATCCTATTGTTCCTATTGTTGCATCAAGGTGTCCAATTGATGTTGCATTATATCATCATGTTGTTGCATCAGGTTGTCCAGTTGACGTTGAACATCCTCCAGAGTTGTATTATCGCATCCACTTTGTCATTGACTTGTAGTACAATCACCATGATTATTTGGATGATGAAAACCCTATTGAATCTAATGAGGAAGCGATGTCTTGTGAAGGAAGGTTAATCTGTGTGCCTCGACTCGAAGAAAAAAATTCGAGACTGCTTAGTAGAAGCCTAGAGGCGTTGCTACTGGATTTTGTAGGCATCGTACGGTTTGTCATTGAAGCTTTGCTTCATGTGGGAGGGAAGGGATAAAGAGCCGGTTGACAGGAGGGGAAAGATTGCCAAGAGGGGAAATTCACATCGATAGGGAGTCAAGGTCAATCTTGCTGGACTGGCGCTAGATAGCGGTGGGAAGAAGGGGCAACACAACAGTGGGCTAATAGTCATGGGTTATAGGTGGGGTATCGTGGACTGTAGGTGTGCAGCACGATCTAGGGGTCTGACTCTAGTTACGGAAACAAAGAGCAACGCGGAGAATAGGGGAAAGTGGGATGTGTCTATTAGTCGGCGGGAGGCGCAAGAGGGTTAGTGGTTGCTGCAGGGTGGCGGGGTCGGTGGGTCGCAGGGAGACGGGAAACTGGAAGGGTTTATCGTGGACGGGAGCCTTGCCCATGGAAACCAAGATAGGCAGATGTGTGGAGCTTGATGTCACGGTGATGAAGGGAAAAAGAAAGATGGTGTGGGGGCATGGTTTTAAAAAACCCGCCTCGAGGCTTAAGAGGCGTACGCCTCGAGGCGAGGCGGCCTCCGGTACGCCTCGAGGCTTAAGCCTCAGTCTGCCAGTGAGAGGCGTGCGCCTCAGTATCTGCGAGGCGTATCGAGGCGTTGAGGCGTTTGTGAGGCGTAAGCCTCAGACTCTGTGTCTAAAAAAATGCTGTATAATCCTATTTTGGGCTTAATAGAGGCTAAATTAACCCAAAATTGTATGTATATAGATATATGTATGTGCATATCTATATATGTGTATGTTTGTATGTTAACAACTATGGATATTTTACTACTTTTATCATTATATGCTGCATGTATGTACACATTCTCTTGTGTATGTGTATATATATGCATGTGTATAATTATAACTATATTTATATGTATAGATATGTATCTATATATACATGTGTATTTGTAATAGTATATCTATCTATACATATATATATTTCTGTTTCAGAGATATGTAAATCTGTATATATATATATATATATATATATATATATATATAGAGTCAGGCTAGAATACACTCGAGTGTACGGATCGCACGAATACACTCAAGTGTGTTTGCATATCAAGACTATTTTTTGCAAAATGTAAACCGTTGATCTTCACCGTCATACTATAACTAGGCTACATACAAATTTTGAGCCCATTTGGATGAGTGTAAGTCACTCATCCAAGGGCAACAAAATCGACGCGTGAAACTAATTTGAAATGCATAATTTTTGCGATCTTCATAACATGAGATATACATATCCAAATGTGCTCAAATTTTGCGTATGAGTTGTTCACAAGATGTTTAAGAAGATCAATGGATTAGATTTTCAAAAAAAATATTGCATCATGAAAAACTACTTGAGTGTATTCCGCTCCGGATACACTCGAGTATATTCTAGCCTGACTCTATATATATATATATATATATATATATATATATATATATATATATATGTAAATCTGTATAGTATAAAACAGAAATCTGTCTATATAGTAATAGTATATTTATATATATCTGTTATATATATGTCAATCTGTATAGTATAAAATAGAAATCTGTCTATGTAGTATATAGATGTGTGCATATGTAAATCTGTATATATGACTATATACACGTACATATATGTATTCATATATAAATATATGGGATTATATATGTATATGTACATATATGTATTCATATATATATATATATATATATATATATATATATATATAGGATTATGTATATGTATATGTATGTTTATACATATTATATATATATATATATATATATATATATATATTATATGTGGATATATTTATATATATTTTTATATATTGATATGTACGCCTCGATACAATCTGAGGCTTACGCCTCGCCTCGCTAGAGCCGAAAACGCCTCGATGCGCCTCACGCACTTTAAAACCTTGTGTGGGGGAGAAGAAGATTTTACTGCTCCTCGTAAATAGTAATAGGAAGGGAAGTAGTGAAAAAGACGGGAGGGAAAGAAGAAGATAGAGAGGGGTCCTACCCTAATATATTTAGGGTTTGCCCCTGATACCACTTGATATAGACATCCTTCGGAGAAGAAGAACAAGGAGGAACAAATTTGCAACAAGCAAAGTAAATTTCAAATCATATACGATTTCTTGGATACAAGCCCCAAGGCTGGGTTTTATAAGACTCGATGACTTGACTTGCAAGTAAATAATAAAGAGATATGTTATATTTACTATTTACATGTGCTCTACTCTACTTGTTACTTATGTTATTTATCCCATATTGTTTAGCTATGTTATTGTTTTATTCTCTTGTCCTATAAAAGAGAAGCCATTGTACTCTATTTTACTCAATAGGAATTAACTTCATTTTTAAAATGGTATCACAACAGCCCAATCCTTACAGCCCTTCCCCGTCCAACCCTAATCTTCCCCCCATGCCCTAGCCGCCCCCCACCCACCCCTACCCTTCTTCTTTTCTCCCCCCCCAGGTGACGCAACACCTTGCCCTATCCTTCTCCTCCTTTCTCCTTCCTCTCCGCCCTCTCCACCCTGCCGATCCTTCCCTTCTAACCATCCTCGCCTCCCCCTCCCCCGCTGTCGTCATAACCCCCACCATGTCGCCACTTACCCCCTCCTCTTCCATCCATATGTGCCCTCCTTCCACCCACAACAACATATTTGTGTTGCCCCTCCTCTCCCACACCATAATCCCCACCTTCTAGCCTCCTCCCATCCTCCTCTGCTTGTGCTCCTCATCATCTCCGGGCAAATCTTACAATAGCACGTTAACTTCCTAAAGAGTCATCATTTGCTATTTGCTTGCGCCTCATGGCGGAGTACTGATCATCCTCATGATGGCGTAGGTTTTCTTCTTCTACTCTGCCCCATTTGCGGGTTTCTACGATCTGATGCGTCAGATCTACTGCTGCCATCTACGTCCCGTAGCGGGTTCCTTCGGATATGTTGATCCCGCCTTTATCCTGCCTATGCCAACGGCGTGTCTAGCTATCTTCTGATTGTTGCTGCCTTCTGCTTTCTGTTGTTTCTGATCTACCTCGGCTACGAATATGTGTGTCATGGCATCCACTGAGCCTCCACGTTCTCTGTGTGTCACCATGGTGAAACTTGATGGCTCCAATTACCATCTCTGGTCGGCTTCATTTATTTTGTATATGAAGGCATGAGGTCACTACTACCATATTACCATCGACCTTAAACCCCCCTGATGCATCGGATGATGACAAGACGCAACAAGCCTATGCACAATGGAGTAAGGATGACTTGGGCATTATGTCCTGGATCGTCAACAACACCAAGCCAAGGATCAGTCAGCCCCTCATGTGCCTACATGATGCCAAGGCCATGTGGGATCAGCTTTCTCATGTCTACTCCATCAGCAAAACCCCAAAAAGGTGTTCGTGATCTTCAAGAACCTGGAAAGAACGAATTCTCGACTGATGCATCGGCCAAAGACTACTACAATCAGTGCTCTGCCCTCTGGAATGAATATGAAATCTATCATCCTTGATTTGCTGGCATCAAGGAAACTCAAAGACAATGCAATGAACTACAACTTGTCCAATTTCTTGTTGGGCTCCCTTCCTCGTTTTGTGGAGTTGTTGACCAAATTCTTTCTAGTGATCCTCTGTCAACTCTTCACAATGTGCTTAAATGTGTTCAACGCTTACCATCCGTGACTTTTGCTCATGCTATTGAACACCCTACTCTTGTTGTACGCTATGTTGATAATAGTCACGGTCGTAGTCGTGGACGTGGCCGTGGCCGTGGTGGCCGTCACCCTCCTACTTCGGGCCGCACTTCTTCTATTACACCAGGTCGTTATCAACCCATTGGCCCTCGCTTCTACAATTTCTATGGGTGTGACAATCATAATGAAGACCGGTGTTGGATCAAACATGGAAAGCCCACTTGGGCTAATCAGGTCACCTCTGATGCGGTTGAAGATGCTTCTGCTACTGAACGCACCCCAGCTCAACCCTCATCTGCCTGGATCCGGTCCGAGTTCGAGAAGCTCTTCCATGAGCGCATGTCCAATCTACCATCTACTTCAGAGTCTGGCCCGTCAGCCTTACTTGCTACTCCCATCTACTGGTAAAAAAATGGTGTATTGACTCTGGTGCTTCGATCCATATGGTCGGTAACTCTAATTTATTCTCTGCTCTAACAAGATCCAACCGTCTACCTCCGGTAACGGTAGCTGATGGCTCTCAAACTGGCATTGGGACAATTCCTTTATTTTGAAATATGCATTTGAAATATGTCTTATATGTTCCGAGATTTCCAGTTAATCTACTTTCTGTTAGTAAAACTATAAAGAGCCTTCAGTGCTCTATACGTTTGACCCTTCAGGTTGTGTTTTTCAGGATCTCCGCACGAAGACGGGGATTGGCTTGGGCCATGAAAGATCAGATGGGCTAGCTCTACTACCTGGATGGACCGACATCAGTGATTGATAAGCTATCGACATCTATGACTTGGATTCAGTGGCATTACCGCCTTGGCCGTTCGACTGCTTCTAAGTTGAAACATTTATTTCTTGCTTTAGCTGATAAGAGTTTTTCCTATTGAAATGTCTTATATGTTCTGAGATTTCCTGTTAATCTACATTCTGTTAGTAAAACTATAAAGAGCCTTCAGTGCTCTATTATGTTTGACCCTTCGGGTTGTGTTTTTCAGAATCTCTGCAAGAAGACGAGGATTGGTTTAGGCAATGAGGGACCAGATGGGTTGGCTCTACTACCTGGATGGACCGACATCGGTGACTGCTATGCTATCGACATCTGTGACTGGGATTCAGTGGCATTACCGCCTTTGCCATCTGTCTGCTTCTAAGTTGAAACATTTATTTCCTGCTTTAGCTGATAAGAGTTTTTCCTGTGAATCTTGCCAATATGGCAAACAAACTCGGTCTATATTTCCTACAAAGAAAGAAATTGGTTATGAATGCATTTTTTATAGTATTCATGCGGATATATGGGGTCCTTGCATACTTGTTAAGGCAGCAAGGCGACAAGGCGCCATGCTTGAACACTTTGTGCTTAGGCGCGCCAAGGCACGCCTAGGCGTCGCTTAGGCGACTTTAAGAAAATTATATTTCTGTACAATTTACCTATATTTATACATGTGCTATGATTTTTGTAACATCCCCCCTCATATATATATGTTATATTTTACCTATATCTATACATATGTTATGATTTTTATAACATTTCCCCCTTCCTATATATGTTATATTTCATATAGGTAAATCCATAAAAGTTTGGGTAATCCATTGATTTACATTTTCTTTATTTATACTTGATGTCTATAGTGTATTTTGCTATTGTATACATACACTTTTATTGTTTGTGCATAGATATATACATATTAAACACAACTAAACATGTGTGCACAGTTTCATTGTTGCATACATAAATATATACATATTTTAAAAGTTATACTTGGATGCAATTATGCACAAATGTATTATGTGATAATATGTGGATTATAGGTTCTATTAATACTCAAAAGAAACCTTATGTAAGTTATGTAATCCACCTATATCAGTTTAAACTTGAATAAGGGATTTAGGATAACAGTGATTAAGGATAGCAGTGCTTTACATAGTATCAGTAGAAAATTTTCCTTACTTATGGTAATTATCAGTTGATATACATACATGTTGCAGCTAATATGGTTGTTTGAAGTTCCTATGATAAGCAAGAAGGGAGTTAGTATACGTAGCATGATATTTATATTGCAATTGAATAGCTATTTAGGGTGAAAATATCCCTCAACATTTAAATCACATTCAAGCTAATACTATGAAAATTAATATAAATATCTAGAGTAAACATTCCATTTAATAATGATATTGTACAATAAACATAGATAAATATACTTAATTTGAATATTAGAACAAGTGTAGTGTTAGAGAGTCTATATTAGCCTATTTAGTTAATAGGTTAATTAGTTAGTGGGCTTTTGTATCTCAGCCCATTTAGATTACTTGAATCCTAAGTCTTAGGGCGTCTCCCCTCTCCTATATAAAGGAGAGGGCGTCCAGTCTTGTATTCATCCCAATCCATTCAATATAATCTTATTCTCAACATGGTATCAGAGCACGTTTACTCCTGAGGGAACCCTAGCCGTCGATGCTTCCCTCTCTTCTCCTAGCCGCGCACACGCAGCCCTAGCCGCCGCCGCTCATCTTTTCCAGAGAGCAACCGAGGGGGAGAACCTCCGCCTGCGGGCGGCCGCCGCCGTTGCCATGGCTTAGGCCGGCTGCCCGCTAGGCATCTCCCGGCCTCCATGGTCTCTATTCTCCGTTCAAAACAATCATCTTCTTCCCGACGCTATTATTATTAGCCATTACGCTCCCCTCTCTGACACACCAGTCTATTGTTGCCGTTGTACCCCTTATTCCGCACAATCAAAGTCGCCGACCAACAACTATGAGCGCCATCACCGGTCAGCAACAACAGTTGTCGGCCACTTGCAACATGTTGTCGTCGGCAACAGCAACGACAGTCGTCGCTAGCCAACATCAATAGTCAACGTCGCAGATGAGCAAACAGCAGCGCGACCTCTGCCTGTTCCATCAAGCAACAGCCATCGATGTTGATCACTAGCAACAGCCATCGCTGTTGATCACCAGCAACAACCGTCGTCGCGTCTGTCCAACTCCTCCGCCGAGCAGCAGCCACTGCCACCGGTATCCAACGCAAAGCATTCGCCACAGCAAATAGCAGTCGTTGCATCCCTCGCTACTGCCGATGTCCCAATCGGGTCGGCTATTAGCGCCACCGCCAACAGCAGCAAGCAGCCATCGCTGCCATTATCTGGCCACTACTGCTTGGCAGTCATCATCATGTGTTCGTTCGCTGTAGTGTTGCTGCCTCATTTAGCAGCAACTGTATCCCCAGCCAACGATCCCACTCTTCAATCGTCATCACCATCATCCAGGCCCTTGGTCGTTGTTCCACATTGCTGCCCTACTGCTATTTATCTCGTCATTATCACCCATTATCTCTGTCCAATGTTGTATGATGTCCTATTGTTGCCGCCTTGCTTCTGCTTAGAGAGATGATCCATTACCCTAAGTGTTCTATCTTCTCCCCAAGTTTCTGACACCCTCTCTATTCAGATCCTTACTTGGATTTATCTTTGGCTAATCGGATCCAATTTTAAGCCTAATCGGATTTTTCATGGGGGCTCCGCCACCACACCCCCGGATTTGTTGCCCTACCGGGCCAAACAAATCCCTTTTTGGGTCGGGATTAGATCCATTTAATTTTTACCCAGATCTTACATTGACCCATTTAGCATATTCTCTCCGGTTATCGGTTTCATTCTCCACATATTACACATCTCCATATCACAAAATCCTCTCAAATCCACCAATTCCTTTCCCACCCACCCATATCATGTGTGTATCCCTTTCCATAGTGTGTGGGGTCATATATCCACTTCTCCACACCAAACACTCACTCTCGTAGTATTTGGTGTGCGGGGGGGGGATAGAGAGGAGAGGAAGAGATGAGAAGGGAGAGAGTGTGACAGAATATGTATGAGAGAGAGTATGAGAAGAGATGATATATGTATTCAGGCTACATATTCCAGGTTATCTTCGTGGAGCTTTGTTCAGCACACCTGTTCTCCACTTTCAGATAGCATTATCACTCTTGTTGCATTCTTGAGAGAAGATGGGTGCTTCTTCAGACTTCTCAGAAGCTCAGCAATTTCTAGCCTGCCAAGTCTACATCTGCAAGGTTGATTCATCCAGATTTATCTTCACCGAGCTACTTCATCACGTCTTCTCCGAGCTGCATCTGCTGTATTAGCATTGCCTTCCACTGATCTTCTTGGGACTTTCCTTGATGGATGATATCTCCTTTCCAGTCAAGCCCCCAAGGTTCATGCGACAGAGTTATGGTGCCTGCATCATATCATCAGCATATCGTCTGTTCGTGTTTGTGTCGTGTTATGCACGTCCTCTCAGACGCTTTGAAGACACCACTACTGCTACATCATCATTGGAGATCCGCGTTCGTGTCGCGTTAAGTACGTATTCCAATGAAGATGATGTAGTCATGGTATTGAGGATCGTCTGCTCCAAGTGGCGAATTATTGTTGCAGTATTCAGGTTCCATTTCAGATGTTCTTTATTCCAGATGCACTCCAAAAGACCTTCATCAAAGCTTGAGGATCTCCAGCCTGCATAATACAATTTCAAAGGAAAGAGGCGTCATCGTATGGCTCAGGGGGAGTATCAAATTTTGTATGGGGAGTGATATTTATCTTTTATCTTTCATTTATCATTTCTTTTATCGTTTTATCGAGTCTTGTAACCTCCAAGCTTTGGACATGTGTTTCACCCATGCTCCAGCTTGAGGGGGAGTGTTAGAGAGTCTATATTAGCCTATTTAGTTAATAGGTTAATTAGTTAGTGGGCTTTTGTATCTCAATCCGTTTAGATTACTTGCATCCCAAGTCATAGGGTGTCTCCCCTCTCCTATATAAAGGAGAGGGCGTCCAGTTTTGTATTCATCCCAATCCATTCAATATAATCGTATTCTCAACATGTAGATCAAATAAATACCTATATATAGGGTCAGGGGTCCATAAAAAACCATAAAGCGACATATTGGTCAAGGCGCAAGGCAAAGCGACCCCCCTTGAAATGCCTTGACGCCTGGGCGGCCACTTAGGCGCCCCTAGGCGCTCGCCTTAACAAGTATGGGTCCTTGTTCTGTTACAAGTCATTCAAGTGTTAAATATTTTACGACATTCATTGACGACTTTTCTCAAGCTACATGGTTATTTTTACTTAAAGATCGCAGCACTGTTATGGGCACCATCACCTCCTTTTTTCCTGAAATTCAAACTCAATTCAATAAACCCATTAAAATCTTTCGCACCGACAATGCTCTTGAGTTCATGCAAAAATCAATCACTTACTTCTGCACATCACGTAGGATGATCCATCAGACTTCATACCCCCATGCCCCACAATAAAATGGGGTTGTTGAACACAAAAATCGACATCTTCTAGAGGTTGCTCGCACTATTCTTCTTCATTATCATGTTCCTCGGCGTTTTTGGCCTATGGTTGTTTCTACGGCTTGCTACCTCTTATCAATCACATGTCGTCCTCTATTTTGCAAAATCAGATTTCATATAGCATTCTCTTTCCTGATGCACAACTTTTTTCTGTTCCGCCGTGCAACTTTGGGTGCCCTTGCTTTGTTAAAAACCTTCATCCGGGGATGACGAAACTTGACCCTCGCACCACAAAATGCATCTTTTTGGGATGTTCTAGAACCCAAAAAGGATACGTTGTTATGATCATGTCATGCGACACTGGTATGTTAGTGCGGATGTAGTGTTCTTTGAACATCTGCCATATTATTTCGATAACAGGGCTTCCTTATCCTGTGATATTTTGGCACCCACTCCATTACCTAACATTGTGGATATTGATCCACCTTCTGATCTGGCACCTGAAGAACGACTATTACAAGTCTACAAGAGAGGACCCAAGCTGATTATCCCCTTCATGGCCCCTCAACAACCAACTCCTCCTTCGGCGGAAGATCGCAGTACAACTAGGTACACTCTGAATTGCACCTTCCTATTAGCCTTCAAAAAGGTGTTCGTTCATGTACTCAACATCCGATTAGTCTTTTTGTTCCTCTACTAATTTGGGTGCTAGCTTTGCTTGCTTTACTGTTGCAATCTCTGTTGTGTCTATCCCGAAAAATGTTGCACAAGCACTTCGAATCCCTGCATGGCGATAAGCGATGGAAGCTGAAATGCAGGCGCTCCTCTGATCGCAAGACATGGGATCTTGTAGATCGCGCTTCTGCCTGTCCTGCGGTTGGATGTCGATGGATCTTCACTATCAAATATCAGTCTGATGGCATGATTGAGCGCAAGGAAGAAAATGTCTGATTTTGATGTCGTTTCACTAGCCATAGAAACAATTTTTTACCAAAATTCTGACGGAAATTTTGACAAGTGTGTTCCCAACGTTTCAAAGGCAAAATCAACGAATTACTTTGTGAAATTTTACAAGAAATATCTACTAGTGTAGATCTACTAAAATATGCAATAATATTTCATACTTGATATGTGGGGGTGGGGGTCTCCTCATGCATGAGTGAAAGACCCTGAACTGTTTCGATAGGGATTTCTATGGAGAATTTTGATGTCAAATTTCAAGAAATCAATGAATGAAGTCATTATAGTTTGCAAGCACAATGTATAGACTTAATGACACAAAATTGTGCAAAAAAATATGCTCTAGGCAGTCCATAGTACATTGAAAAGAAAGAAAAAAAATCGATGGACAATGTGTTTCGACAGTGCATTTTGATGTCCGATGCCCATCGGTATGGAAATTTAGTCGAAATTTTAAACTACGAGCATTTGAAAGCACGCCTGGTGGCAAAAGGATATATTCAAACTTATGGTGTGGACTATTTTGAGACCATTGCTCCAGTAGCTAGACTCAATTTTGTCCGTGTCCTCATCTTTGTTGTTGTGAAAAAAGATTGGCCTTTATTTCATCTGGATGTTAAGAATGCCTTTCTTTATGGAAACTTGCAGGAAGAAGTTTACATGGAGCAACTGTCTGGCTTTATTGCTCAAGGGGAGTATTCTTCGCGAGTTTGCAAATTGCGGAAAGCAATTTATGGCCTAAAACAAAGTCTTGGAGCCTGGTTTGACAAGCTCAGTCAGATTCTCATAAAATTTGGCTTTCGTCGTTCTCATTCAGATCACTTTGTATTTATCAGAAAAACTATGGCTGGTCTGGTCATTCTTATTGTCTATGTAGATGACAGAATATTATCTGGCAGTGACATCTTTGGCATTCAGGCTACGAAAACATATCTAGAACACTTTGTCACCAAGGATCTTGGTAAACTGAGATATTTCTTAGGCATTGAAACATCCAGATCATCATATGCAGGTGTATGTCTCTCTCAACACAAATATGTTCTAGATCTCTTGCAGGAAATGGGTATGCTTGGTTGCAAGCTAGCCAGCACCCCTCTATACCCAAAAACTGATTGGGACGCTAAATCTTCTCCACCTTTTATTGATAACCCTTGATTCGGGTGATTGGTTGGTAAGCTCATTTACCTTACTGTCACAAGTTGATCTTACCGTTGTTGTCGGGTTTGTAAGAAGGTACCTTGATAAACCCCGATAGTGTCATTGGGATGTTGTCTATCACATTCTCAGATATCTCAAAAGCTCTCTAGGTAAAGGTTTGTTGTATAAGAAACATGGCCACTGCAATCTTTTTTATTTCTCAGACTCTGACTATGCAAGGAGTAGATGTGATTGAAAATCTACATTCGGATACTACACCTTTGTTGGAGGCAACCTAGTTACGTGGTGTAGCAAAAAGCAGACAGTTGTAGCTAGATCAAGTGCAGAGGCAGAATATAGATATGGCTCACACTGCATGTGAACTTCTGTGGGTTCAAAACCTTCTCAAAGAATTTGATATATCTGATACTAGTCCTATTACGATATTCTGTGACAGCAAGGCCTCTATTTTTATTGCGAGGAACCCTACCTTTCATGAGCGCACAAAGCATATCAAGGTAGAATGTCACTTTATTCGGGAATTTGTTCTTTCTAGCCGCATTTGCACCCCACATCTCAGTACTAAAAACCAAGTGCCAGACATCTTCACCAAAATTCTACCTAAAGCTCGATTCTAGACTCTAGTGGAAAAGCTAGGCATGTTCGACATCTATGCTCTAGCTTGAGGGGGAGTAAAGAGATATGTTATATTTACAACTTACATGTGTTCTACTCTACTTGTTACTTATGTTATTTATACCATATTGCTTAGTTGTGTTATTGTTTTATTCTCTTGTCCTATAAAAGAGAAGGCATTGTACTCGATTTTACTCACATAAAAGAGATATGTTATTGTTTTATTCTCTTGTCCTAATATATGCATTGCAATTTCAGCCAATCTCGCAGTGTGAATGATGGAGCCAAGTTGGACGGAGTAGATATACCAAAATGTGACAAATTTCGTTACTTAGGTTCTATTATTCAAATAGACGGGGATGTCCAAAATGATGTTTGTCATCGGATTACTGCAGGATGGTTGAAATGGAGGAGTGCAACTGGAGTTTTATGCGATCAGAAGATCCCTCTCAGGTTAAAAAGTAAGTTTTATAGAACAACTATACGACCAGCCATGCTCTATGGGAGTGAATGTTGGGCGGTGAAGAAACAAGGTCTCAACAAGATGAACGTGGCTGAAATGCGTATGCTGAAATGGATGTGTGGGAAGACAAGAAAAGATCGTTTGAGAAATGACTATATCAGGAATAAAGTGGGGGTGGCGAGCATTGAGGACAAGTTGCGTGAGGGCCGACTCAGATGGTACGGACATGTGCAACGCAGACCTACTAGTGCGCCTATACGAAGCAATGCTATTGAGCCAAACACTATAAATAGAAGAAGAGGAAGGCCTAAATTAACATGGGATGAGCTTATAAAGAGAGATTTTGAATCTCTACATCTCAATCAGAATATGACCCATGATAGAGCTGAATGGAAACGAAGGATCCATGTAGCCGACCCCAACATAGTTGGGATTGAGGCTTAGATGATGATGATGATGAATAGAAATTAACTTCATTTTCAATAAATAAAATAAGAAACTACAATCCTAATCTAAGGAAGTTTGGAATTAAATATATATATTCCTTATGTTATTGTCTCTTTAGTTAGATGTTGTGTGATGCGTTATGCTATGTTGTGTGTTCTGTTATGTGCTTTTCTTTTATCCCATATTGCCTCGTTTTGTTTCTTACTTACTCTCTTATTCTATAAAAGAGAGAGCATTGTATTTGTTTTGAACACATCAAATAAAGACTTTTCTATTCTATATGGTATCAGACGGCTACGATACACCTTAATTCCTCCTCCAACCCTAATGCTTCCCCGTTCTTTTCTCACTCTAACTGCCACCCTTTTCTTCTCCCCTCACCCCCCCTTCTACTCCCTCTGCTGCCCGCCGCCTCCCCTGTTGCCGTCG
Source organism: Alisma plantago-aquatica (assembly GCA_963693085.1). NCBI lineage: Eukaryota > Viridiplantae > Streptophyta > Magnoliopsida > Alismatales > Alismataceae > Alisma > Alisma plantago-aquatica. The sequence continues at coordinate 1,822,358,645 of OY856409.1, read as the reverse complement.
CAGCCACCCCCCTCCCTGCTCTCCCATCCCCGCCGCCACCCTCCCCTCCCGCCGCCGGCGGCACCCCACCCTCCCTCCCTTTCCACCACCAACCCCCCCAGCCACCCGTTGCCAGAAGCACCCCCCACAGTCACCCGCCCGTCGTTCCCCATTCCCTCCACCAGTCGCTACTCCCACCTCCATACCTACGGCCCCTCCCACACTTCATGTCCTCACCACCAACAGCCCCTCCATCCCTCTTCATCCTTTCATATGTGTCGGTACTATCTAACCATAGCATGTTGAAGATCTAATAGAACTATTCTTGTTGCATGCCTACGCCTCATGATGGAGTGACTCTCTCCCTACGGTGGCGTAGGTCTTTCTCTTCTCTTTTGCTCGTATGCGGGTTTCTCATATTTGATGATTCAGATCTTCTGTTGTTGCCTACTTCCCTGTTGTGGGTTTCTGAAGATCTATTGATCCAGATCTAATGTTGCCCATGAGTTGGGTTACTTCTTTTGTTGTTGCTTGTTGACTACTGCTACCGCCCTTGAGTTGGGCCCTTTTCCCTGCTACTGCTTCTTGTTGACGTATATGTCCTACATATCTTTTTTATGGCATCTGTTGAGCCGCTTCGGACGTTGTGCATCACTACTATGAAGTTGGATGGCTCTAACTATCACACTTGGTCTGCAGCCTTCGAACTCTATGTCAAAGCTCACGGTTGTTACTCGCATCTCATTTGTGATGCTTCGGTCGTACCTACTGATTAGGTTGATGATAAAACTAAACAAGCCTACGATATGTAGACTAATGAGGACTCTGGCGTGATGATGTGGATGGTAAATAGTGTTGAGCCCAAGATCAGCCACTCACTTCTACATCTTCGGACTGCCAAAGCCATGTGGGACCAACTTTCACATGTTTACTCTCATCAACAAAACCCGAAGAAAGTGTTTGAAATTTTCAAACACCTAGCCAAAAGGGAGTATTATGTTACTCAATCTGTGGAGGATTACCACAATCAATGTTGCGCTCTCTAGGACGAGATTGAAGTTCACCCCCTCTATGCTGATATCATTGAAATACAACATCAGCGCAATGAACTTCAACTAGTGCAATTTTTTGCGGGCTTGCCACACTCATTCTCTGGAGTGGTAGATCAGATCATGTTCGGCGACATGTTGCCTACACTATGTGATGTCCTGAAACGGGTCCAACGGCTCCCGTCTGTCTCCCCTTTGTCACCCAACCACTCCGATGTTACCGCTCTAGTTGTCCGCTCAGGAGACTCCTCCTGTGGTCGTGGCCGAGCCCGAGGTTGTGGTCGTGGCTGCTCTACTACTAGTCATGGTCGTGGTTCTTCATCATCTGGTCAAGACCTATCCTCTTCTGAACAGCAATGTTGCCATTTTTATAAACTCAAAAACCATATTGAAGATCGTTGTTGGGTTAAGCATGGTAAGCCTGCATGGGCCAATCATGTGACTACAGATCAACCTGATTTTGTACCATCATCATCGTCCCAGCCATCCACATATTGGATTCGCTCTAAGTTCAAAAAGCTGCTTCAGTCCCGTCTCACTTCCTCTAATATTGATGCCTCTGCTGACGGAGGTTCTGCTCTCCTTGCCTCATATGCAGCTTATGGTAAAAATAAATGGGTGATTGATTCTACCGCCACCTCCCATATTTTTGGCAATTTTGCACTTTTTCTGAACTCCATGAAACTTCTACTGTTCCACATGGTTACTCTTGTTGATGGTTCTCAGACTCCTGTTTCTGGTATAGGGAATATATGTAATCCAGGCAATCTCTTGCGCTCAGCTCTTTATGTTCCCAAATTTTTATTGAATTTGTTATCAGTTAGTAGAATTGTGAAGAGCCTTCGGTGCTTTATTTCTTCTGACTCAAACGGTTGTGTATATCAGGATCTCCGCACGAGGATGAGAATTGGTTCGAGTCATGAGGGACCAGACGGATTGTACTACTTGGATACACCGAAAACTACTGCTTTGTTGACTGCGTCTGTGACAGGCTTACAATGGAATTATCGATTGGGTCATCCATCTATTGCAAAATTAAAGTCTGACGCAAGGAAGAAAATGTCCGATTTCGACGCCGTTTCGGTAGCCACAGAAATAGAAATTTCGACAAATTTCGACGGAAATTTCGACAGATGCATTCCTGGCGTTTCGACGACCAAATGGTCGAATTATTTAGCGAAATTTTACCAGAACAATCTACTAGTGTAGATCTACTCAAATATGCAATAATATTTCATATTGGATAAGTGAGGGGGTGGGGCTCCTCATGTGTGAGAGAAGGAAGCTGAACAATTTCGATGGCCATTTCGATGGAGATTTTGAGGTCAATTGAATGGCGAAATGAATGAATAGTCATCATAGTTTGCAAGCACAATATATAGGCTTAAAGACACAAATTTATGGAAACATAGCATGATCTAGGATGGTAGGACCTCTCAGTAGGATGACATGATGTAGTACATAAAAAATGTCGCGGTGGTATGTGAGTACTGAGGTTTATGCATCTAGTTGAACCATGATGGTTGTCATCCTCCTTGTTAATTATACCTACATATTGGCTCATGTTTTTTTTTGTTTTATACAAGCATAGATATGTCTCACTGTTAATCTCCATATGCTTACAAGTGATAAAATACATACTAATGGATTAACTCAAGCTTTGTTCATCGTCGTGTGCTTTTGTAGCGAGAGCCTATAGGAGGCAATCATGTAGTTAGAGATGTGATTGATAATGGCATACATACAAAATATCTCGATAGTCATGCTAATTTTGCGCACTATAACATAAATCATGTGACCTCAAAAATGAAAGTTAGTGGGTGATGTCATAGATATCACTCCCACACACATTTTTAAATATTTCCTTTGTAGATCTTTATAGAAGTGAGAGAAATAGGAGAGAGAGGTAGAATTAGGTTAGGAAGAGAAGAAACATAACTTAGATTGCCCCTAACAGGCCCAAGGAATCACATAGTAAAATCTGCAGACATCGTACCCCATTTCTCGAAATAATAGATGCATTTTTCAAAATTTCGTCGAAATGCGGACCAAATGTGCCTTTTTTTCATCGAAATTTACCTAATTTCGTCAAAATTCGAAATAATTGTCGAAATTTAAATTTTTTCTGGCGAAATTCCCTACGTACAGACATGTAAGGCCATTTCTATGTCCGATTGTTGGCGGCATCGAAATAATTAGCGAAATTTTGCCAATTTCGACGAAATTTTGAACATTGGTCTGACGAGAAATTGTGGGAACTGTGAGAGATACAATGTCTATATTAATATAAAAGAGAAAAGGAACAATTACATGTAGGTCCATATAGAATAGGGAAATAACAAAATATAAAATGACTTAAATAAAACTAATATCTAACACTCCCCCTCAAGTTGGAGCATAGATGTCAATCATGCCCAACTTGTCTACAAGAGTGTTGAAATGTTTCTTGGCCAGCAACTCCATAAAGATATCAGCAACTTGATCTTCTGAGCGAGTGAATGGATTGCAGATACGACCAGTCAATATAGCTTCTCTGATGAAATGACAGTCGACTTCAATGTGCTTGGTCCGCTCATGATACACAGGATTATTTGCAATAAAGATAGCTGCTTTATTATCACAATGCATGGGGATAGGATCAGAAGAGCTCACATCAAATTCCTTAAGAAGAGACTCTACCCCCAGAAGTTCACAAGCAGTGTGAGCCATGGCCCGGTACTCGGCCTCAACACTAGATCTAGCAACAACATTCTGTTTCTTACTCCTCCAGGTCACAAGATTGCCACCAACAAACATGCAGTAACCAAAAGTAGATTTCCAATCTATCTTACTTCTAGCATAGCTAGAATCAGAGTAGCCTTCAAGAGAGCAATGTCCATGTTTCCTATAGAAAAGGCCTTTCCCAGGAGATTTCTTCAGATAACTCAGAATATGACACAGCGCTTCCCGATGACACTGCCTAGGTTTGTCAAGATACCTGCTAACAAGACAATTGCAGTAGAAATATCAGCCCTAGTAACCGTCAAATAGATTAATTTGCCAACCAGCCTCCTATATCGTTTACTGTCAGGATACATGGGAGATTCATCATCATCCCAATTAACATTAGGATCTAGAAGAGTATCAGCAGCACTAGCTCCAAGCATCCCTATCACCTCTAGAAGATCCAGAACATACTTTCTCTGAGACAAACAAGAGCATCAGAGATCCTTGAAACATCAATTCCCAGAAAGTACTTTAGCTTTCTCAAATATTTCGGGACAAAGTGCTTGCATAAATAAGCTTTGGTAGCATGAATTTCAGAAATATCACTGTCAGATAATATAATATCATCAACATACACAATCAGAACAACTATACCAGAGGATGTCTTTTTAAGAAAGACAGAGTGATCAACATGAGATCTCAGGAAGCCATAAGTAGTCAGAATCTTGCTCAGCTTGTCAAACCAGGCACGTGGATTCTACTTGAGTCCATAAATAGACTTCTTGAGACAAAAAACCTTGTGTGACTCCCCCTGAGCAACAAACCCAAGTGGTTGCTCCATATAGACTTCTTCCTGGAGATCACCATAAAGAAAGGCATTCTTCACATCTAACTGGAGAAGAGGCCAATCTAGATTGATAGTAACAGAGAGAAGGACCCGCACATAATTGAGCCTGGCAATAGGAGAAAAAGTCTCAAAATAATCAATACCATAAGTCTGAGTGTACCCTTTTGCAACTAGACGTGCCTTCAATCTTTCAACAGTCCCATCAGGATGATATTTCACGGTGTACACCCAACGGCACCCAACAGGCTTGCAATCATATGGAGGATTAACCAAATCCCAAGTACCTCTGTCAGTAAGAGCAGTCATCTCCTCATTCATAGCATGTGTCCAGGCATTACTTTGTTAAGCATCAGTAATATTTTTGGAAACAACGGAAAAAAGAGCAGCAACAAAGTTACCAACATGTACACTAAGATGAGCAATAGAAACGCAGTCAGCAATACTATGTGATGTACATGAGAGGGTGCCCTTCCTAAGAGCAATGGGTAGATGCAGATCAGAAGTTACCTAAGCTAGCACAGGACCTTCAGGAGGTAAAGATTGGTTGACTGTGGGGGGTCTTCCGTAGTAGTAGAAGGCAGTGGTCGAGTCCTACGTGGATAAACAATAAGAGGTGGAGACCTAGTGTCAGCATGTTGCACAGCATCAGTAGAATCATTGATAACAGGTAGAGGTGTTCAAATAACATCTGTAGTCAAATTTTTCCCTTTAGTAGAATAGAATGGAGTATCTTCAAAGAAAACCACATCACTACTCGTTAACCACTTCCTAGCAATAGGACTATAGCAACGATATCCTTTCTGAGTACGCGAATATCCAAGAAAAATACATTTTTCTGCTCGAGGAGACAACTTATCATGATTAGGTCCAAGAAGACGAACAAAACAGGTTGACCCAAAAATCCTTGGAGGAACAGAGAAAAGGGCAACTTGGGGTTGTAGGACCTGGATAGGAATTATGTTACCAATTACAGATGAGGGCTTGCGATTAATCAGAAAACAGGCAGTGAGAACAGAACATTAGAGTACAGCATAATAGTTCTAGTAACTTCAAGCAAATACCTATTTTTCCTCTCAGCAACTCCGTTATGTTGAGTGTAGGCACAGGAGGTCTGGTGAATGGTACCAATAGATCGGCAAAAAAATGCAACATCCTTTTGAATAAATTCGAGGCATTATCAGTGCGCAGGACTTTAATGGGCATGGAGAATTGGGTTTTAGTTTCAGCAAAAAGAATTTAATAGTAGGCAAGACTTGTGATCTATCTTTCATCAGAAACAACCAAGTAGTACGAGAAAAGTCATCAAAATATAATAAAATATTTATTTCCTGACAAACTTGGAACATTACATGGACCCCATACATCAGCATGAACTAAATCAAAAATGCCTTTACTACCAATCTGAGCCTTTCTAAGAAAGACAGTTCGAGACGTTTGCCTAACTGACATGACTCGCACTGAAAACTGTGTTCCTACTCTAGAAATAACATGCTTTATTTTATCAGCAGAAGGGTGCTCGAGTCTATAGTGCCACTATAATGCAGAAACAGAAGAAGATAAAGTTGAAGCTATAGTTGTTGCGCCAATCTTTTTTAAATCATCCAGATAGTACAGTACATCAGGTCCTTCATGCCCCCCACCAATCTTTATCCTTGTGCGAAGGTCCTGAAAAACACAAGTACCCAGTATAAAGGTTAAACTACAATTCAAGTTTCGTACAATTTTGTTGACAGATAACAGAATCAAAAGAAAATTCGGCACATATAGACCAGATCTCAGAAGAAAGTGAATATAAATATCACCAATGTCAGACACAGCTGATTTTGATCCATCAGCAAGCATAACAGAAGACTTAGAGCAGGTTTTAGATAATTTAGAGAAAAAAGACCGGTTTCTAGAAATATATGAAGAAGCATCAGAGTCAATCACCCATTTAGTATTACCAGTACTAGAATAAGGGCACTCAGAAAAGCAGAATCACAACCATTGTATGTTGCAGCATGAGCCCCAGTTTCAGCAGCAGTAGAGATGGAAGCTCTGGTTCGCTCTAGCAGTAGACGTTCCACTTTCGAGCGAATCAAATCAGCTGTAGAGAGACTCGAAGTAACAGCAGTAGAAGTCTGAGATCCACCCTCAGACGCAGTATTGGCCCATGCTAGCGTGTCATGTTTCTTCCAACACATGTCCTCGGTGTGGTTGGAGCGACCACAGAAGTCGCAGTACCACTGTCCAGAGGTACCACCAGAAGTGCTCAGAGGTCCAGATGACGAACCACGTCCAAGGGAACCATGTCCTCTACCAGAACCGAGAGGTCAGTTCTCCTGAAACCTACCTCGACCCCTTCCACATCCACAAATGGACATGGCAACAAGAGCAATAGTGTTTCCAGTGTCTGAGGTCGGTGCAGAAGACGAAGTAGACAGGCGTTGAAACGCACTCTCCAACGTCGGTAGAGGATCACTGGCAAGAATATGATCAACCACCTCAACATACGACTCTAGAAATCCACATAAGAACTGCACCAGCTGAAGTTCTTGGCATTGTCGTTGCATGGTGACTAAGTCAGCAGACAGAGGATGATAACTCTCTAGCTCATCCCAAATTCCTTTGAAGAGGAAAAATAATCAGTAATATCAGGCCCAGAAAATTGTAGACGAGTCAGTTGCTTGTTCAAGTCAAACACCTTCTTCAAGTTTTGACTGTGAGAATAAATATTGGCCAGTTGATCCCACATCTCCTTGGCAGTCTTGAGACGAAGTAGTATAACGTTGATGCGAGTTTCACTACTGTTGAGGATCCATGTTATCATAGTAGAATCATCTTTGACCCAATCATCATAGGCATTTATATCCTTGGACTCAGTAGTATTGGATGGTGCAGGAGGTGCCTCACAGATCAAATGGGAATGCTTGCCTTGGGATTTGACGTAGATCTCCATGGAGCAGGCCCAGTGTTGATAGTTCTTTCCATCCAGTTTCACAGTTGTCACTTGTCGACAATATTCATCATGGGAGGAAGCCATAATATAGCCCGAGTCCAACAATTAATAGATAGAAGCAGTAGCAGAGAACCGCCTAGATCCTCCTCCTAGGCGGCAGTTGTCAGATGAGATAGACTGGACGGACCATGTTGGGATATGGTGGTGATGAGAGACGCGAACAACAAGGCCAAACGAGCTTGTTGCGGAGATGCGAAAGCGTGAGATCAAGCAATCCAAACTGAATACATACAATGAAGATCAACAACAAACAAGCAAGTAACCACAAAGACGAGATTTATAGTGGTTTGACAAATTCCCAATGTGGGAGCCTACATCCATTGGCGGAGATGATATTATTGATAGAGAGATCACAGAGATGATGATTACAGAAGAGAGAAGAAGAACCCAATCCCCTTTTACACTTGAAAGCCAACCGTGGAAGAAGACGGTTGCTTGGAGAGGAGTTTTTAAAGACGTGAAACCCTAAGGTAAGCCCTAGGTCCGTCCGTGGCTTTAGGTCTTCGAAAAATGATGTCTCTTGATGTCCCTTCGTTGCTCTTCATGTTTGGGACGAGTTGGGGGGTTTATTTATAAGAATAGAATCCATATCCAAAGTCCGAAAGTCATTAGGTTGTTTTTCGGCCGCGTTTACGGTCTGATAGGGACTGTATGCGGTCTGTAACACGGATTGTATTTCCAAATCAGCAATATTTACAGTCCAGCGCTAGACTGTATACGGTCCGGCTAGACCTTAAATACATATACAGTCCAGGACCTCCAAGCAGACCATATATTGTCTGGAGTAATGACCGTAAATACACTTGTATGTGCCCAAAACGCATCTCGAAGATGTCGAGGCTTGGTGTAGACGTTCGATTCATCAAGGAAGCCTTTCTAGAGAGTTTAAGACACTCTCTCAACAAACTCAACCTTGTCTTCAACTCGAAAATGATGGAAGTAGAAAAGCACTTGCAATCTTCTCCAATATCAGAAATTGATTAAGAATACCATGTCCTCCACATGCCCTGCATGGGCAAAGCTCAGGTAGAAAGAAGACCAGCTAACTTCGAGCAATGCTCAAACTTAGCTAACGGAAGAGTCTTCGTCATCATGTTGGTTGGATTCTCATATGTACCAATCTTCTTCATTTGAATATTGCCTTCAGCTGTGACTTCTTTAATGAAGTGGTACTTGACATCAATGTGCTTCATTCTCTCGTGGAACATTTGATCTTTGCTAAGATGTATAACACTTTGACTGTTACAATGAACAATAACTTGTTCTTGAACCATGCCTGACTGATTCATCAAGCCCTTGAGTCATAAAGCCTCCTTTACATCTTCCGTTGTCGCAATGTACTCTGCTTCAGTAGTAGATAAAGCAATAGTATTTTGTAGAGTGGCTTTCCAACTAACAGTTGTAGCTCCCACAGTGAACATGTAACTTGTGAGAGATCTCCTCTTGTCGAGGTCATCTGCATAATCTGAGTCCACATACCCTATCGCGTTGACTTGAGCTCCACGAAAGACTAAACGAGTATTTGAAGTGCCCTTCAAATACCTCAGAATCCATTTAACTGCTTGCCAATGTGCCTTGAGAGGATGAGCCATGTAACGACTAACCACACTGACTGCATAAGCGACGTCTGGTCTAGTGCAAACCATAGCATACATGATGCCACCAATGGCACTGGAGTAAGGTACATGCGCCGTCTCTTTCTCTTCTTCATCAGACTGTGGAGATTGCAAAACTGATAAGCTGAAGTGAGCGGTTGGAGTTGAAACAGGCTTCACATGTAACATGTGGAACCTGTGAAAAACCTTCTTGATGTACTTCTCCTGTGTCAGGATAAGCCTTCGATCTTTACGGTCCCTTTGAATCCCCATGCCAAGAATCTTCTTAGCTTCACCTATGTCTTTCATATTAAATTCTCCACCTATAAGAGATTTCACCTTGGCAATCTCAGACGCGTGTCTAGAAGCGATCAGCATGTCATCAACATATAGCAGTAGGTAAACAAAGGAATTGTCATCCAGCCCTTTGTAGTAGACACAAGTGTCATAACTACTACTGGAAAATCCATTGTGCGTCATGAAAGAGTCAAATCTCATGTACCATTGTCTAGGAGATTGCTTCAGCCCATGCAGTGACCTCTTGAGCAAGCACGCATGGTTCTCTTTGTCTTCAAAACCTTTGGTTGTTAAATGTAGATCTTTTCTTCTAGTTCACCATGCAGAAAAGTTGTCTTTACATTTAGCTGCTGCAGCTCTAGGTCTTCAATGGCTACCAAAGAAAGAAGCACCTGTATGGAACTATGCTTAACGACGGGTGAGAAGACTTCATCATGGAATGAGGTTTCGTCGAAATCATCGAAATTTCGCTCGAAATTTCGATTTCGATGCTATCTGGTACCGAAACGTGCGACTGTTTCGATTTCAATGATTTCGATGAGTTTCGCCAAATTTCGACGATTTCGATGAATTTCGCCAAATTTCGATGAATTTCGCCAAATTTCGATAATTGCAATCCTTGTTGTTATTGTTGATTTTTCAAGAGGAGCAAAGGGGGATTGGGGTCATTTCACCATTTAGTACTCATACATAGTATATACTTATAGTATATCATAATTGCATTGCATTTCCCTAATATTTTCTATTCAAATTATTAAATACTTATGTGATGCATGCTATTTTAGTTTCTGCAATGTGGATGACATGTATCCTAGTGGTGATTTATTAGACAATGAGGGTGCTAGGAAACCAACCACACCAACAAATAATGATTTAGCTTGGAAACATTGCACTAGTATTCTTGGGACCAATGAAATGGTTGACTATTGAGTCAATATCAGCAACAAACTATAAAGCCAAGTAAAATGTATGGGATGCCCTACATATCCAATATTTGATATTATAACACAAACAAGTACATGCATGTATATAGCTCATACTTACAAAATTGCATAACTTAATTCCTACATTTTGTCATCGAAATCCTCAAGAAACAGGACAGTTCCCTTACCCTCCCACATGAAGGACCCCCTCCCTAACCTACCCCCACATAAAATTTTATTGCATAAAATGATGCATTTAGGTGTAGAGATCACACCTGTAAAATTTCATAAATTAATTCATTCATTTTGGCGTCGAAACGGGCACGATTGCATTTGTCAAAATTTCTGTCAAAATTTCCATACATTTCGATTTCCATGTTGTCGAAACGGTATCGAAATCGGATACCTCGTTCCTTGGACTTCATTATAATCAATGCCTTTAATTTGAATGTAGCCTTTTGCAACAAGGCATGCCTTGTATCTATCACCTTCTTATATACCCACTTGCAACCCACTACTTTCTTGCCTTTGGGAGGTACCACCAACTCCCAAGTTTGATTCTTGTGAAGAGATTCCATCTCTTCCTTCATTGCAGCAATCCATTGCAGAGCATCATGACATACAGCTGCATCACGAAAATTGGTGGGTTCATCACCAATATCCACATCAACCGCGTTGGAAAGGGCATAGGCTACCATGGAGTCACTAAAGCCATAGCGTTGGAGTGGTTTGACTTTCCGTTTGCCTTTGCCTTTGGCTACACTGTAAGAACTCTCTGGAATCTCCTATTTATCTTCAGTAGGTGCTGAATCATCTGGCATAGAAGAGGGATCTTGTTGATCAACTTGTGAGCTGACATCTTTTTTGGTCTCCACCTGTTGTGAGACGCCTTGTAGAGAACCTGAAGCATAACCAAGAAATATGCAATTGATAGCTCTAGGTTCTAATTTGCCAGTATGAGAATGTGCATAAGTAGGGCAACCAAATATTCGCAGATTCGAATAATCAACAGGTTTACCAGACCAAGCTTCTCTAAGCCGTTATCAGTCTGAAAAGTCTTTATGCTCTTGTCGGTTTGATTCTCAACAAGAGCCCTTCATTGCTTGAAAGTCGAGAACGTCTCGTCCTTGCTCTTAAGAAAATAAACCCAAACATTCCTTGTGCAATCATCAATGAAGGTCATCATATATTTAGCATCACCTTTAGAAGGAACACGAGAAGGGCCCCATAGATCAGAGTGAACATAATCTAGAGCATCCTTGGAAGAATGAATTGTTGTGTCGAAGCAATTGCGTTTGGCCTTCCCCATAACACAATGCTCGCAAAAATCAACTTTCCAATGCTTTCACCACACAACAACCCTCTCTTGCTCAGAAGCATCATCCCCTTCTTAGACATGTCCCAAACGCATATGCCAGAGCCTTGTGGTGTCTTTAGATGAAGTTGTAACCGCTGCGGAGCTTGAGATAGTGGAACCTTGTAAGATGTACAGTTTGTGTGAATTTCTCGTTGCCTTCAGGAGGACCCGATCAGCTTTAAGAACATCAAGAACTCTATTTTCACCGGAGAGCTTGCAACCCTTGTCTTCAAGTGTGCCCAATGAGATGAGATTCTTCTTCAACCCGACAACATGTCGGACGTTCGTCAATGTTCTGACTTCACCATCAAACATCTTGATCTTCACCGTGCCAACACCAATCGTCTTGCAAGGACGATCGTCACCCATAAGGATATCTCCACCGTGATGTGACTCATAGGTATCAAAATAATCCTTACGCTCGGTCATGTGGTACATGCATGCTGAATCAAGAACCCAATCCTTCTTGTAGTCGTAGGACGGCGATGAAGCAAGAACGTAGCCGTCGTCTTCAGAACCTCCATGAGCCACCTTTGCATGAGCTGCAGCATCATTTGATTTCTCATGCTTTTGCTTGTTTTGCAACTTGTAGCATTCATCCCGGGTATGACCTATCTTCTTGCAATAGTTGCGCCTCTTTGATTGCCGTGACTTTGACTTGTTCTTCTTTTGCTTTGAACTTTCAGGGTCTTTGTCACCTGGACGCTCCCTTCCTCTAGCGGCCAAAGCTTCACCCGCTACTTTTGATGGAGTAAGATCCTTCTCTAATTTCTCTTGAGACGTCAAGGCCGTTTTGACTTCATGGAGTGAGATAGTTGTGAGAAGAGGTGAGGGGAACAGGAGACGAAACACCGAGAGATTTGTCGGCTGCAAGGAGCAGCTTTCTTGAGAGGGCAATAGCCGTCTCACTTCTTTTTATATATTAGGGTAAGATACATTGTGGTACAAAGGAGAAAATAATAGAAAAACAATAAAACAAATAATATAATGAAAATAGAACCAGGAGGCAGATTGCAGATTTCCGCCATTGTAGCAATCTCGATACCATCGACAGAATGATGTTCTGTCGCTGTGATAATCTCGATACCATCGACCTCATGTTGATGGTATCGACGGGGATACAGGTTGTTTCACACTCCCCCTCAAGCTGGAGAGTACACATCGTGTATGCCCAGCTTGCCACATAATCTTTGAAAAGCTGCTGGACCCAAAGGCTTTGTCAAGATATCCGCCAGTTGATCTTCAGACTTGACGTATGGCGTCACAATAGTGCCATCTTTGATTTGATCACGAATAAAATGGCAATCAACTTCTATGTGCTTTGTACGCTCATGAAAGATAGAGTTCCTGGCAATGTGTATAGCATACTGATTGTCACACTTGAGCTCCATAGAAGACATGATAGTGATTTTTAACTCAGAAAGAACAGATTTGACCCATTGTAGTTCACAACATGCATGGGTCATAGCACGGTATTCAGCCTCAGTACTGGATCTAGCTACCACATGCTGTTTTTTGCTTTTCCAAGTAATCAAATGATCACCTAGGAAAGTACAATAGTCTGATGTAGACCTTCTATCAGTATGATCACCAGCCCAATCTGCATCTGAATACCTTGTGAGAGTCAAAATAGATGGAGTCACCTTGGGTTTAGAATATGTGATCCCCTTACCAGGAGCACTCTTCAGATATCTTAGAATCCGACAAACTGTTGTCCAGTGTGACTGTCGTGGTGAGTGCATATGCTGACTCACAACGCCTACAGCAAAAGAAATGTCAGGTCGTGTAACAGTCAGATATATTAACTGTAATATCCTGGATCTGAGTACTCAACATCATCAACTGTCTCCTTGATGTGATAATCCATAGGAGTAGATACCGGTTTAGATTCAGTCATGCATGTTTCTTGTAGTAAGTCAAGCACATATTTCCTCTGAGATAGGTTGACACCTGCATGAGATCTAAGCACCTCAATGCCCAGAAAATATCTCAGTTTACCTAGATCCTTGGTTTGGAAGTGTTTCTGTAACCCTTCCTTCACACGAGATATGCCTGGAGAATCACTGCCAGTAATCACTATGTCATCAACATATACAGCAATAATGATAGAGCCACAAGAAGAGCTAGAGTAGAATAAAGAATTTTCAATCATGGAACGAGAGAAACCCATCCTGAGTACAACCTCACTGAACTTGTCAAACCAAGCTCGAGGAGACTGTTTCAGCCCATATATGGCTTTCTTCAATTTACACACTTTCTGACACTCCCCCTGAGCAACAAACCCAGGAGGTTGCTCCATATATACTTCTTCATGTAGATCACCATGTAGAAAGGCATTCTTAACATCAAGCTGAAATAGGGGTCAATCAAAGGTAGTAGCCAGAGAAATAATAATCCGGACAAAGTTTAGACGAGCTACTGGAGAAAAGGTCTCAAAGAAATCAACTCCATAGGTCTGTGTGTAGCCTTTTGCTACCAATCTGGCCTTCAACCTCTCAATAGATCCATCTGGATTATGTTTGATGGTGAAAACCCATCTGCAGCCCACGACTTTCTTCCCTGCAAGTAAGTCAACAAGATCCCATGTGCCATTATGCAAAAGGGCTGACATCTCAAGCTGCATTGCTTGTTTCCAGCCACTGTCCTTCATAGCATCATAGTGATCCCTTGGTATATCAACAGAATCAATCCCAATAGCAAATGCGCGGGCATGTTTAGATAAGTGTGACAGACAACACACATTTGTAATAGGATGTCTAATAGTACAAGAACGAATACCTTTTCGAACAGCAATAGGAAGATCAAGATCTGATGCTTCTGCAGGAATCTCGTGAGTAGAAGACGATGAGGAAGGATCAGAGACTGGTGTCGCTACCTCTTCTGGATCTTGTCTGCCTCGCCTACTATAAACATATGGGTACTGCTGAATAACAGGCCTGTCAGCTGTCTGCTCGTCCTGAATAAAAGTATAATCAGGAATAATGGGTGGCGCTCCCTCACTCTGCACAGATGGTGCCACTCTCTCACTCTGAAAATTCGGTGGCACTCCCTCTCTCAACTGCTCCCCCTTACTCATAGCATCGAAGAAATACGGAGTGGTCTCATGGAAGGTAACATCCCTAGATACAAACATGCGACGAAGACTAGGACATTAACACTTGTATCCTTTGCTAGTACTAGAATAACCAAGGAACAGGGTTTTAATAGACCTAGGAGAAAGTTTGTCAGCCTTAGGGTCAAAATTATGGACAAAAGAAGTGCAACCAAACACTCTGAGGGGAACAGAGAAGGGCTGATCCATGGGCCGCAACACAGAGAAAGGAGTTTGTCCTTTGAGAACGGAGGATGGTTGTCTATTGATTAAGAAGCAAGCAGTTAACAGAGCTTCAGACCAGAATTTCTTAGGCACATTAGATTGAAACATGATTGAACGAGCAATATCAAGAAGATGACGGTTTTTTCTCTCAGCCACCCCATTTTGCTGAGGGGTGTGAGGAGTGAGGACAAGACGTGCGATGAATCATGCCCACAGAACTACAAAAATCAGACATAGCCTTTTGAACATACTCTAAAGCATTATCAGATTGGAGAGTTTTTATATTGCAATCAAACTGAACCTTTTTCTTTATGAAAATGTTTCACAATAGATAGCACAGACTCTCAGCTTTTGAGAAGGTAGACCCATGCAGTGAAATAAAAAACGGCCAGGCGGGCCGCTTAAGCGCCCATGACCCCCAGCCGCTTAATTTTGCCATTAATCGCCCGCTTAATCATTTTGAACAAAATCGCCAGCTTTTTCCCGCTTTTGTTTAAAAATCCTAATGTAAGCATCTAACATTAATTAATTACATAGCCAAGTAGTGTTGACTATAATATACGAAACTTGTATACATTAAATGTTCTATGATATAGCTAGTCCTAATTTAGAATGCATACTTTGTGTGTAAGCTGTAATAATTGGGTACTGCTGTAATGCATCTAAGTAAATATCCTATTGCTCTATTATACTAGTAATGCATGATTAGTTTTACTGATTTCCTTGCTGCTTTCAGTGATTAATGATTGGTACTGCTGGTTAGTATTACTTTAGTGATTACTTTAATTCAATAATTCATAGTTTGTTATATACAATTACTGATCTGCTTGCTGATTTTAGTGATTAGAGATGTTGATTAATAGTAAGTATTGATGAATACTTAGTTAATTACTGATTTGCTGATTAGATATGTATAGAAGTTCCTTATAAATATATTTTTTATATACACATACATGTAATTTTGTATAAAATATATAAAATTTAGACACCCGCTTTTCCAAAAATCGCCCGCCTACCGCTTAATCGGTTACAGGGTGCCGTCCGCACGCCTCCCGCTTCCCGCTTTCTAATACAGTGGACCCATGTCATGCGGGAAAAATCATCCACAAAGGAAATAAAATAACGAAAACAATTATAACTCTGGTCTTTAACAGGACCCCATACATTACTGTGGACTAACTCAAAAGGACAAGATGTCGGCTTATTGACACGACTGGGATAAGACAACCTATGATGTTTTCTCAGCTGACATGACTGACACTCTAAAGATGCCACTTGGGACAACTCAGGTTCCAACTTCCGCAGGCTTTCTAACGACGGATGTCCATATCTGCAATGCCATAGTAAGGGGGAACCACTCAACAGGATGGATGGAGCTGGAGCAGATACTGGGCGAGGCAGACTGTCACCGTGGAAAAGGTAGAGATCACTTTTCCTAGGCCCCCCGCCAATCGTCCTCATACTCTTGAGATCCTGTAAAACAAAACAAGAAGGCCCAAATGTTACTGTACATTTTACAGTGTCAACCAACTTTGCAACAGAAAGAAGATTAAAAGGAAACTCAGGCACAAAGTGTACAGATTTCAGATCAATCTTGGGTGTTAGAGAGACAGATCCACTAGCTAGCACTCTCCTCACTGAACCATCTGCCAGTGTGACAGATTGGTGAGGAATATATGAGTCAATAGATTGGAGCAATCTCTTCTTACCAGTCATATGTTGTGACGCGCCAGAGTCAACTACCCAAGATGTAGTAGAGCCAGAAGTTATGAGAGATGTAGCTTGATTACCCGCAGTAGATGCCAGGTTTGCTGATGATGAAGACGAAGATCCCACACTCATGTGTTGTGTAGCCTGAAGGAACCGATCATACTCCTCCTGAGTAAGAGTGATGCCGGTCCCAGAATTGGTGCCCACAGCTGAAGACGGAGAGGAATCTGTAAAAGTGGCACAATGTGCTGCCCCAACAGGAGGTGCAGCAGGTCTCCCATGTTTCTTCCAACACTTTTCCACTTTATGTCCTGGTTTGTCACAGAAGGTACACTTGACGTGTCCCACGTCCTCTGCCCGTACTAGGTCGTCCTCCTCTCACCGCAGCAGCTACGGATGCATGAGACTCCCCAGAGGGGTATAGTAGAGACAGGATTAACAGACTCAAAAATAGACTGTTGAATTCTCGAATATGCTTCTACAAAACTTGGCAATTTATCAGAAGCAAGAATAACGCTCCGGGCAGAACTGCAAATGGAATTAAGCCCGGATAGAAATTTAACAGTGATCAAGTCGACTCTATCTTTTGATAATAGCTCAGCTCCTGAGCAAGAGCCTGAATAGCTCCAAAGTATTCCTCAAGGGACCTATCACCCTGCCTCTCAGCAAATAGACGATCATATATCATGAATAGCCGAAGAGCATTCTTCTCCTGGGAATAGTGTTGCTTCACTGTGTCCCATATCTCTTTAGTTGTAGTATGAAACATAAACCTAGCCGCAATTGCAGGCTCCATACTATTCCATAACCAAGTCTTCACAAGACTGTCATGACGCTTCCATTCAGTGTATCCTTTATCAGTAGTGTCCAGTGGACCCGAGTCAACATGTCTCGCCTTATCGCGAGATTCCAAGACAGTGTGAACTGCGTTCATCCATAGTAGATAGTTTTTCCTATTGAGTTTGATGGAGGGATAGGAGACACCTCGCCATAGGGAATCTTGGTGTCCTCCATTGTAGACAGGAACACAGTGACGGATTGATATACGTCACAGAGAAAGCTGAGGTGACGGAGAGATACACGTCACAGAGATAGATGGGGTGATAGAGAGATGGATAAATGTGTTACTGACGCATTCACAGCCTCCAATCGATTTTCCTAGTCACACATGGAGGAGATGTGACTAGGAGTACAACCGTCGGGTGACGAGTCCTCCGATTTAGATTTTAGACGGTCGTCGAATCACCCGAAGACCCCAAACAACTTGTGGTGGAGTCTACGGCAGCGTTGGAGATCTACCGAAGACCCAACGTAGAAGGATATAACCCTGCAAGCCCGATGCCTCACTCCAGATCGGCGGATGGGCTGCAGCCGGACGGCGGCCCTGCCACTGCCGTCGGAGAGAAAGAAAGAGGAGCGTTGCTGACAAAGAGAAAGAAGGAGAAAGGGAGAAGCGGTGGCGGAAGGAGAGAGATGCCCTAGATCGAGCTCTGCTCTGATACCATGTGAGAAGAGGTGAGGGGGAGAGGAGACGAAACACTGAGAGATTTGTCGGCTGCAAGGAGCAGCTTTCTTGAGAGGGCAATAGCCGTCTCACTTCTTTTTATATATTAGGGTAAGATACATTGTGGTACAAAGGAGAAAATAATAGAAAAACAATAAAACAAATAATATAATGAAAATAGAACCAGGAGGCAAATTGCAGATTTCTGCCGTTGTAGCAATCTCGATACCATCGACAGAATGATGTTCTGTCACTGTGATAATCTCAATACCATCGACCTCCTGTCGATGGTATCGACGGGGATACAGGTTGTTTCACAATAGTCTTTGACTCACGGAATATCATCACATTCCCGAGATTCGACGGTGGAGGGTACAAAGCAACAAAATTGCTTGATCCTTGTCCTCTATCTTCACATCGATCTGCCCGAGGTCGTGGATGATTTCATTGAACTCATCCAGAAGAGTCGTCAAGGAACCACCTTCTTCCATGCGAAGCATGAAAAGGCGCTTCTTTAGTGCAAGCTAGTTGGTGATGGACTTCTTCATGTAGAGTGCTTAAATTCATCCCAAACGTCTTTGACGGTCTTCAGATGGACAACCTCATGGAGAACTTCATCCTCCAAACATTGAAAGATGCATGTACGTGCCTTATGATCAATCTCCTCCCACCGGTCATTCATCATGGATTCTGGTTTCTTCTCCTTTCCGGGAAGAGCTTTGTGGACTGCTTCTTGTGTGAGGCAAGATTCGCACATGACTTTCCAGAGAGAGAAGCTCTTCAAGCGATCGAACTTCTCGATGTTGTACTTCGACGTCATGGTAGAGATCCGATGGTAGAACTTGCTCTGATACCACTTGTTGGGATATGGTGGTGATGGGAGACCCGAACAACAAGGCACAACGAGCTTGTTGCAGAGATGCAGAAGCGTGGCATCGAGCAATCCAAACCGAATACGTACGACGAAGATCAACAATAAACAAGCAAGCAACTACAAAGAAGAGATTTATAGTGGTTCGACAAATTCCCGATGTGGGAGCCTACATCCATTGGCAGGGATGATATTATTGATAGAGAGATTACAAAGATGATGATTACAGAAGAGAGAAGGAGAAACCAATCCCCTTTTACACCCCGAAAGCCAACCGGGGAAGAAGACGGTTGCTTAGAAAGGAGCTCTTGGAGGCGTGAAACCCTAAGGAAAGCCCTAAGTTCGTTCGTGGCTTTAGGTCTTCGAAAAACGACATATCTTGATGTCTCTTTGATGCTCTTAATGTTTGGGACGAGTTGGGGGGGTCTATTTATAAGAATAGAACCCATATCCAAAGTCCCGAAGTCATTAGGTTGTTTCAGGCCGCGTTTACGGTCCGGCAAGGACTGTATACGGGCCGTAAACGGACTATATTTCCAAATCAGCAACATTTACAGTCCAGCATTAGACTGTATACGGTCCGGCTGGACCGTAAATACATATACAGTCCAGGACCTCCTGGCAGACCATATATGGTCGGGAAATACACCTATAGGTGCCCAAAACACATCTCGAAGATGTCGAGGCTTGGTGTAGACGTTCAATTCATCAAGGAAACCTTTCTAGAGAGTTTAAGACACTCTCTCAACAGACCAGTTACATGAGAACTACATTGAGGCATAGCAGAGAACCAGGCGGCTCAAAGACCGACACAGGCAAACAGAGGAGAGAGTCGGCGAGAAGCTGCCCTGTGGCGGCGGTGAGTTGTCCTGCGGCTGACGGCTACGGCGGCGGCGACTGCCCTACACCTGCGGCAGCAGAGGCGGCAGGCTGCTATCCCGGCTAGCGGCAGCTAGGGCCGCGAAGCGAGAAGGAGAGAGAGGGGGCGGGATCAACGACGCAGAGAGAAGAGGGGGGATCGGCGGCGGCGTGAGAGACAGGTTACGTAACCTATTCTAACACTATCTGACAAGAAATTGTGGGAATCCTGAGAGACATAATGTGTGTCCTCTCTATATTAATATAAAAGAGAAAAGGAACAATTGCATGTAGGTCCATATAGAATAGGGGAATAATAAAAGTAATATAAAATGACTTAAATAAGACTAACATTTTACATGAAGCATTTAATTCCTGCTATTTTAGATTCTATTTTTCATTGTGAAACTTGGCAGCTGGGCAAACAAACTCGTGTTAATTTTTCAAATAAACCATGTATTGGTTCAAAAAAAACCTTTTGATATTGTGCATGTTGATGTTTGGCATCCATGTTCTATTTCAAGCACATCTGGATTTCGGTATTTTATGAACTTTATTGACGACTTTTCTAGAACTACATGGTTGTTTTTATTGAAAGGCCGATCTCACTTGCTAGATGCTATAAGCACCTTCTTTGCTGAAATCCGTACTCAGTTTGACACACAAATTAAGGTTTTTCGCACTGATAATGCCTTAGAGTTTGTGCAATCCTCCGTCAGCCAATTTTACCGCAAGTTGGGAACTATTCACCAAACTTCTTGTCACCCCCCAACAAAATGGGGTTGTTGAGTGCAAGAATCGTCATCTTCTAGAAGTTGCCCGCACCCTTCTTTTTCACTATAATGTACCCAAAACTTTCTGGCCTGAAGCTATCTCTACTGCTTGCTATCTCATTAACCGCATGCCCTCCTTTGTTCTTGGCAATTAGGTGCCTTATCAAATCGTGTACTATGATGCCCCCTTTTTGTTGTGACTCGGATTTTTGGAAGCACTTGCTTTGTTAAGAACTTACGTCCTGGTTTAACTAAGCTTGACCCGCGGTCTACAAAATGTGCTTTCTTGGGCTATTCTCAGACTCAGAAAAGAGTACAAATGATATGATCCCTCTAAAAAGAAATGGTTTGTCAGTGTCGATGTGGTCTTCTTTGAGCATATGTCATTCTACTCTGTCATCTAAGCTATTGGTTAATACACCACTGCCTTTGTTTGTTGAAATTGACTTGCCGCCTACTGATGTTGCACCATCTCCGCCTCTGAAAGTGTATCAAAAAGACCGAAAGCTCCAACTCCCTCCATGGCCCCTCCTTCGCCAATTGCTACATCTTTGTTGGCAGACCCCCTCACCCTCAGGTATATTCTGATAATCTGATTTAAATGTTCCGATTGGTCTACGTAAAGGGACCAGGTCTTGCACTCTATATCCTATTGGAATTTTTTGTTCTACTGCTATCTGGGCACTAGCTTTGCCAATTTTACCTCTGCTTTATCAGTTGTCTCTATTCCTTGGGCTTTATAGCACCAGGCTACGAAGACTGAAATGCAGGCGCTTACTGATCGGCATATGAGGGACTTGGTTGATGCTCCTGCCGATTGCTCTCTCGTAGGATGTCACTAGATCTTTACCATAAAGTATCAGTTGGATGGCACAATTGAAAGACGAAAGGCTTGTCTTATCACCAAAGGCTATACCTAAACATATGGGTTGATTATTTTGAGACTTTCTCTCTTGTTGCGCGTCTTGAGACTTTCTCTCCTGTTGCATGTCTAAATTTTGTTTGTGTCTTTATCTCTATGGCTGTGAACTGTGATTGGCCCTTGTTTCAATTGGATGTCAAAAATGCCTTCTTATATGGTTACCTGCAAGAGGAGGTATATATGGAGCAACTACATGGGTTTGTTGCTTAAGGGGAGTGTTCTAAAGTATGCAGGTTACACAAAGCTATATATGGATTGAAATAGAGTCCACATGCCTGGTTTGACAAATTGAGTCATATTCTTCAAAAATTTAGCTTTCGTCACTCATTCTGATCACTCGGTTTTTATTAAGAAAACTTCCTCTGTGTCTTATAATTCTCATTATCTATGTTGATGATATCATCTTATTTGGGAGTGATCAAGCAGGCATCTAGGCTACTAAAGAATAACTAGAAAAATATTTTATCACTAAAGACCTGGGAAAATTGAGATATTTTCTGGGTATTGAAGTTTTCCGCTCTTCTTCAGGTATTTGTTTATCACAGAGGAAATATGTTTTGGATCTTTTGGCGGAAACATGCATGCTTGGAGCAAAACCTACTAGAACTCACTTAGATCCTAATACCAACTAGGATGATGACTCTTCTCCTCCATACCCAGATAACCAACAATATCGTAGATTAGTTGGTAAATTATATATCTAACTGTAACAAGGGCTGATATATCTTCTGTAGTTAAGATTAGTCAGTAGATCTCTGGATAAACCCAGACAATGCCACTGGGATGTTGTATGTCATATTCTGAAATATCTGAAAAATTCTCCAGGAAAAGACTTATTCTACAAAAGACATGGACATTGTAAAACCACAGGATATTCTGATTTTGATTATGCATGTAGCAGGATAGATCGTAAGTCTACATCTGATAATTGTACCTTTGTGGGAGGTAATCTTGTTACCATGCGTAGCAAGAAATAGACTGTGGTGGCCCGTTCTAGTGCTAAAGTTGAGTATAGAGCTATGGCTCATACTACTTGTGAACTGTTGTGGGTCCCTGGTCTTCTGAAGGAGTTTGACATTTTTTATCATGATCATATCCTATGTATTGTGACAATAAAGCTGCTATATTCCAATGTTTCATGAGCGCACCAAGCATATTGAGAAGTTGTCTTATCTGGCACCATCTCTACTCCATATACTCATACTTCTGATCAAGTAGCAGATATCTTCACATAGCCTCTTCCGAAGGCCAGATTCACTACCAAGGTGGACTAGGCATAATTGATATCTATGCTCCAGCTTGAGCGGGAGTGTTGATATATATTCCTTATTTCTATTATTGTCTCTTTAGTTAGATGTTGTGTTGTGCATTATGTGATATTGCGTGTTTTGTTGTGCTTTTCTTTTATCCCACATGGCTTGGTTCTGTTTCTTGCTTACTCTCTTATCCTATAAAAGAGAGAGCATTGTATTTGTTTTAAACACATCAAATAAAGACTTCTCTATTATATAAAATAAAACATAAAATTCTTAAGTAAACAAATAACTAAATAAAAGCCCAAGTTGATCCCAATAAGCTCTAATCGGGTGTTTTCTATGCAAACCTGCCTTTACGGGTTGCATCAGTAGGGCTTAAACATTGCTTGTGGGATCAAGAAAAGAGAGATCTTGAATGCTTAAACAACTATCACATTCATTCACTTTAGGGAGGTGCAGTTCTTATGGTTAATCATGTTGTTCCTTACTTTTCTCATTTGCTTCTTTCTTTGGATCAAAGGCGTTATTGATGAGAAGGAATGCGATTGAGAAATTGAATCTATGATACCTATTTGACAGATAGCACACAAGTATCATGAAGCAAAGTTAGTGGTTGAACATGCTCATCAACTAATATTCCTCATTCGAGGCTTGAAAGAGGCTAGTAGGAAACTTTCAACGAAGTTTCAAATGATGTTGATCATTGTTTCAAAAAGCGGTCTGCGGGATCGCATATGCTCCTGCACATACCTATGTTGATGAAGCGGCCTATTATACTTTACTTTTTTAGTAGACCACTATTGATGCCCATACAGACATACATACACACATATACACACACCCACACACATACATATATATGTAGATAAACACATTTATTATACTTGAATATGAAGTCATATTTTTTATATATGTATACATTTTAATATATATATATATATATAGCAACTTACATATAGACACTCTACAGATTATTTATACATTTATATGTAAACATCTCAATGTGTGTACATATAAACATGCTATATATATACATATATATATATAGACACACATATATAAATATAGAGCACAGATACATTGATATGCATATATTTATATATGTATATACTATTATAAACTCAATACATGATTTTATTTTTACTTTTGATCCTGAATATATGATTCTATGATTATATGTAACTAATTGACTGGAAAAAAAATTCAAAACTGTATATACTCCCGCATACCGCATTACTCTATGCGGTACCCTCTCCCACCTGTACACTGCATACCGCTTTTCTAAACAATGATGGTGATCATTGAGGAAGAAAGTTTGAAACAAATTTTGTTGCTGATAGGTCTAGCTAATACTAAGGAAGAAAATGATACACTTCCTTAATGTAGGATTAATGTGTTAATCAACTGGAGTGAAAACAATTAGAAGTCATTCACTTCAATGTGATATCTTACTAGGTAAAAATCACATATAAATGTGACTTCCGTATCATTGCAGTAATTATAATTGTAATAACTGAGAAGATCATAATAGAAAGTGATGATATTACAACACCAGCTTAGCTCAGCATTGGGGTTTAATTTAAAAGAAAAGAACAAACATAAACATGGACTTGCCAACTAGGCCAACTCGACTAGTACTTATCAGAATTCAACAAAAAGAAATTGTGGGTTCAAAACCCAGCAAATGCGCTTGCCCGTAGGAAAATGAGGAATGAAGTTCCCAACCTCTGAGAGGGGGGGATGTACACTTGCGTGAACAGAACGGGTGGGGTTGTACATCAAAATCATTCCCCATCATGGCATCATCTAAATTAAATCTATGATCAAACCATGAAATCACAATAGGGTCTCGTTAAAATGGACTCATCACCCACTAAATTGATTCGCTTTGCAGGAAAATGTGCGTTTAGGAGTTACAAGAATATCACTGTTGTGAAGCCATGCATCTTTTTCATGCAATTTAAAACGCCACTGACATTTATATATCTCTAGCAAGAATTTCTTGCAAAAAAAGTTTATGTTGTTTCTTTGTATATAAAAAGAATAAGAAATATCAACGGCTCGGATCATATGAAGAATGAATGGATAATATATCCACAATCCAGGCAAACAGAGGGAAAATACAACATGTGTTGAATGCTAAAATTTATGAGTAATGCTCTAACAACAAAAATAAATAAGCAAGAAGCATCACTCACCTTGATCATATGCAGAATGAATGGAAAATATGTCCACAATCCTTGTATTTTGGGCTTCACCAACCTCTAATATCTGAGAGCATTCAGACGAATCCATTCTATTATGCTCAGGAAAAGTAGATTCTTCTTCTGGAACCCATTCTTCTGGCCTATCACTTCTTTCTCTGAAATTGAAGAAAGCAGAAACCATGATACGAAGTAACTGAGAAAGCAATTAGTTGCAAAAAAGATTAAAATGATTCAAGTCACTTGAAGAACTATAGCATGTTTTAACGAAGACTAATACTAGAGACAATAAAGCTCACAATGGTATCGAGACATATCGCCATTGTTTGTCCTGGGCATATGCATGCAGCAAGAGCAATCCAAATTGCAGAACTGTTAATAAAGCCTCCAGTAGTGTGACCACAGTTGGAGTCCATACCTGTAAGATTGAGAATCAGAAAAGTGTCCAATCTGCTGGCATGGGCATAGATATTAAATGATTAGATATACTTAAATTAGTTTACCCCTTAGGTGTATGAAAAAGATTTTGATTTCTTAATATCATATGGTCATCAAAATTTCTTCATTTTTGCTACTACAAAAACAAACCTTGACAAAGTTATACTAATTATAGCTGACATGAACCATAGCGAATGCTTTGAAAAAGACGGGATAAGATCTCATCTATATTAATGTTAACCATAGTTTTTTATTTCAAAATGTAAGTATTATTTATCATTAAGCATTTATATATTTTGTTCTTGTGTCTAGGGATTAGTCCCACATCATAGAGGGCTGGGGGTGGAGCTGGAGGTGGGTGGCATTGGACTGGAAAGGGTGCTGGCGCCCGGCTAGAGGGAATGGAGTGGGGTGGCTTTGGATTGGAAAAGGGTGCGGACGTCAGGTTACAAGGGGGTCAGGGTGCAAGGGAAATGGGGAGGGGTGAGGATGCCTTGAAGGTCAAGAAATAAAAAAAGGACGCCTTGAGATGGGGATTATCATCCCCGCTCTGATACCACAACGTACAATGGTAATTGAGGTTATATTGGGATAATCAATTGGTGATTACAATGTTGATACGGAGTGTAGACAGGGTAGCATTCTTAGACTCCCCAATGTAAGACTAAATATAGGTCTAATACTTGGACATTCTAGCAAAGTAGAAATGATATCATCCCAAGGCATCATTTTGGTCTCATTGCATGATTTCTCTAGTAAATACTAAAAGTTCAGAGGCTCGAATGTCAACTTTGGGAAGAAATATTAAAATTTGTAAGAAGACGAAGGTCACAGTGAGCAAGCAAGCACCAATTGGCAACTAGGTCAAGATCAATATTGATGGCACCTTGTGAACATCACTATGTTTAGTAGAGAGATGGGAGGCATTATTTAGGGATGGTATTGAGCCGGGAGGCATTATCAAGGTCTGTTGCTATAATATGGCTTTTGGATTGTCCTTCTATTTTGCATTTACACTATGATTGAAGAGTGGTTGTGAGGGACTCCCAAGGGTGCCAGACTATGCATAACACCTCGGCGACCACAAACTCGTTACAAAATCAGACCCCAACTAGCCATCATGCAATGCAAGGTGATAATGAACATCACAGTCTAGTTTAAAGCATCAAAGCCTACGTAGTAGCTATCTAGAAATCAAGTAACTAAGTTTGAACATATCTTTAGAGAGGCCAATAAACTTCAAAACCATTATTTTGAATTAACATGGGATAGTTGCGACTATGATGATCCTCCTACCGGTGTCTAGAAGTTCTTCTTTAATACTTGACGAAGTTTGTGTTTCTCAACATGATCACGAACAAAGACATTTGAGGATTGCATGGTCAAGAGAAAGGGCGTCTTAACCACTTTGCAGTGGTATTCCAGGACTGCTTCATGAGAATTTGCCAAAGTTAGATGCTCATTGGCAAGGTCACTGACCGGTGTTAGATGTTTCTGGCCTTTGCGGATTCTTTTGTTTTCTAATGAAGTTGAGATGTTTTCTCTTTTGAAGCATTGGATTTGGTGGTGTGTGTTTGTTTTCCCTAGTAGTTTGGTCATCAGTAATATATATATAATAATGTTCTTTTTCTTGGGTACCAAAGGAACGGCAGGATGAATAAGTATCTTGACTATGGAAAAAGATGTGTCTAGTTGAGTAAGTTACATGATAGGGTCTGAAGTACAGTATAGTACACAACTCTACCCCACGAATTTAAAACATTAACACATAAAGCCTAAAAGTAGGGTAATGCAAACCTTTTTCTTCCAACAAATTGAATTTCCTGATGAACTTAATCAATTGGAAGCCATACTAAGCTGGGGGATAAGAATCGTATGATATCATTTTTGAGTAATGCACATAGGGGTTATACTGCAAAACAAATGCAGATAGTATAATAAGGCATTCAGTCCGCTACTATATCCTCTTGGGGTCTGATCGTCGATATAATGTTTTAAGTTCGTCGATATAGCAAAAATAGATGTCTTGGGGTCTGATCAGAACTTCCCAAGTACGAGAATACGCAAGCATCATATTTCTAGGTTTATGGCGGAAATTACCTCCAAGATGATATAAAGCCAGATGTAAGCCCAGAATGACCAGAAGAGCTCCACAATCCAGACCCCCAAATCAGATATCTTCTTCAACTCCCCTGCTTTAGGCACTATGACGCAGACAGCGTGTATAGGGAACAAGTCAAAAGCAGCGGATCCAACAAGTGTGCCAGGGCCCAAACCTGAATATCATCGTAGAGAGAAAAGTTATGAGTTAGGGCCTTTCTGGAAAGCGACTCCCCGTTTATCCTGAAGGGTGGTGTATATGGTAAGAAACAACACTTAAGTGGACAACATGGTACTCTAGGAAGCTGAGCCCACGGAATCACCTCCAGAGTATAGCTGGCCCATGTTCCTGATGGCGTCGATGGTCGCCAGAGATATCTGCGGGAAGCTTGTGCCGAACGCCAGCAGAGTAATGTCCGCAATGGTATAGTTCCAGATTTTCTCCCTTTTAACCACAGGAGAACCCGTCGCGGGGTCGACCCCGACTACGACCTCCCTGGTCTGCTTGACCACGGTCTCCATGGAGCGGAAGAAGCGGGCGGTGATGGCAGAGAGGCCTAGGAAGCAGTATGCGAGGCCGAGGGTATAGAGGAGCGTTCGGGCCGTGGCGGAGAGGGACAGCTCCGCTTGGAAGAGGAGGTAACCCTGGCAGGCCTCCTCGGCCGGCTCCGGCCGCAGCACTTGCGTGATCTTCATGGAGAGGGCCTCCATTGAATCCACCTCGCCTCCCCCGACCCCCGAGGGAATTCTCCAATAGGGGTCAGGAGATATTCAAAGGCAGTTCGTGATCAAAAAACGGCAGATAGATTGTGAATAGATCCTGCAATGGAGAACAGATGTGCGTCAGTCATCTCATTGAGTTTGAATGCATCCTCGTGCGTCGAACTGAATGGAGCGAGGGAAAGAGTGGGAATCGGGCAAGGGACCGAGAAAGAGCTAGAAATCCCGACGATCCGCCTCCTGTCAAACAGACAGGCAAGAAGAGGAACGCGAGTATCACGCCACTCGACGAATTCAAATGCGTTTCCGCCGAGCGGAACGTCGAAGTCCTCACGCGCGTATAAAGAGGGGGGGACGCCAATACGAGCAACGACCGCATAGTAACAAGAAGCTATAGGAATGAATGGAAGGACGGGGTGGGAATGGTTTACCAGTGAATGGAAACCGGATTCGCGACTCGCGAGGAACGGCAGGGCGGCGTCGGCGGAGACGAAGTGAGGCTGCTTCTTCCTCGACGCCGTTACAGTGGATTAACAGAGGAACCGCAGAGTGACTTCGCTGGGGCCGTGAGGAGAGGAAGCGGACGTAGAAAGCGCAGAAGTTTGTTAGGAGGGGGGAACAAAAAGCTCCGCCCTGATTCTCTTCCCGGCCGCGAGCTCTGGTCGTCTGGTCCACCGGCCAACGCCTTCTATTATATTATGCCCCGAGCCACTGCCACCGGAAAGCGCCCAGCTGTAGGGTAATCTACGTGGTCCGGTAAACAGCGGCAAGCAGGCCTTGCGGGCCCAGGCAGGGCTTCCTCTAGGCATTGTCGCTCGTGATAAACGACTCTGATTTGGACTCTTCAGGAAGGATGCGTCATCGTCATCACATGTGGGACACTGATCTGAAGAAAGAAATCAAGGTCTTGTTTGCTAATTTGAAAAGAAAAAAAACTAGCACACTTTCACAAAAATATTTACAAAATAGCACACTTTTCAAAATATTTCTTAAACTAGCACACTTTGTGTAGAACCCGTCACTCAAAGTGGCATTTTTTTATATCCGAGTTTGAAAAGCGCCACAAATATTGACGTATTTATTTTAAAATAAAAAAATTGAAAAATCAAAATAAAAAAGTGAAAAACACCTTAAAGTGGCGCTTTTACTTGATGCAAAGTGGCGTTTTTCACTTTTTTATTTTTTTTATTTTAAAATAAACATGCCAATATTTGTGGCGCTTTTCAATCTTGAATACAAAAAGCTCCAGATAAAGTGGCGTTTTCTGACCAAAGTGTGCTATTTTGGGAAATATTTCACAAAGTGTGCTATGTTGGTAAATATTTTTACAAAAGTGTGCTAAATTGGTTTTTTTTCGAATTACCTCTCTTGAATGGTTATTGTCAGTCATTCCAATTATCTTCGCAAATTTTTCTTTCTTTCTGTTTGAAGAGTTTTTATTTATATCCCTACGATGAAAATCTAATCTGAATATATCACATTACATCATTACTTTCGCATATATATATATATATATATATAGAGAGAGAGAGAGAGTCAGGCTAGAATACACTCGAGTGTATCCGGAGTCCGGATACACTCAAGTAGTTTTTCATGATGTAATATTTTTTTTTAAAATCTAATCCGTTGATCTTCTTAAACATCTTGTGAATAGCTCATACGCAAAATTTGAGCACATTTGGACATTTATAGGTCATGTTATAAAGACAACAAAAATTATGCATTTCAAATTAGTTTCGCGCGTCGATTTTGTTGCCCTTGGATGTGTGACTTACACTCATCCAAATGGACTTAAAATTTGTATGTAGCCTAGTTATAGTATGACGGTGAAGATCAATGGTTTACATTTTGTAAAAAATAGTTTTGATATGCAAATACACTTGAGTGTATTCATGTGATCTGTACACTCGAGTGTATTCTAGCCTCTCTCTCTCTCTCTCTCTCTCTCTCTCTCTATATATATATATATATATATATATATATATATATATATATATATATATATATATATATATATATATATATATATATAATGAAGTCATTGTTAGATAAAAATGTTAGAAGGCATGCTTGGTAGTTGGTTGATGACACAATAGTAGTGTATGATGCATTTTTACATTATGAACTTACAGTGCACCGCCACACCTGACCGAACTTGCGACATGGGCACTTAAAGAGATGGTTGTATGTATCATTTATCTTCTCATACTCGTATCCTTTCGGTTTGCCGCTGACCGCTGTGAAACTGCTAGGTGACTATTGACACTTTAGAGCTATGCATAATATTGATCTTACATCCTATCTTAATTATTGTGAGCATCCAATGTTCGACAATTAGAACAAATATGGACATGTTTATTTACTCTGCTTTGAATTAAAAGAGAGCGGAGATATGTCTACTGCTTATTTAACTCCAACTCACCCTTTATTTAATGCAACTTCGCATGACGCGTTATCATGCTCCATGTACATGCAACAAAAGTTGAAAAGTATGAATACGACATAGATATGTTATTAGTTTGGCTCAATCAAGAGGATTCACCCCGTGAGGAAGAAGACGGAAAAGTCTTGCCTAATTGTGGGAGGCACCGAGTCCTTGATTCCCGATATTGACGTCCTGTACGTGTTTGGTACGCATTTTATATTTTCTTATCTGAAACGATTTAATTTGAGCCGCGACCATTGACACACGACTGGTTTTACAAAAAGAAATTGATACACAGCTGGACATAAACATATGTCAAAAGATATCTTTCAAGTAATCTCCATCACCCTACGGCTGGCTTTTGTTGGCCTTTTCATGCGTTAAAGGTGCCGACGTTCTTGGCAGTGAATTTAGAATAACGCTACCACTAAGTTATATACTCCTCCACATACTTGATTTTCGTGAGTTTGTAAAAGGTTAGTTTCAGTCATTTTCTCTCATGCAAATTAACTCCACATCAACTAATATAAAAGTTAAAGAGTTCTAAAGTTTTATTTCCATTCCTCTCTCCAATCTCAAATTCGAAAATTTGTTTTTTTTCTTTTACAACTCCTCCTCCAACCCCAGTTATAAGAATTCATTTTTGTTTTTCAACTCCTCTCTCAAACTACATTCTACCCACTGACATTCTCTCACTAGTACAGAATGTCCACTTCCCAGCTTTCGTCAATCGTGTCGGAGTGCACCGCCGTGCTATTGTTTCCAATGTAATATAAAAAGTATGGTACTGACAACCGCTGTACATGAATTACGATACTGACAATCAAATTTTCATGCATTCAAAAAATAGTATTTGACAAAATTGTGTACAAGAAGTACAGTACTAACAGACACATTGTACTAGAAGCACAATACTAACAACCACATTTTACAGTACAAAAGTACAATACAACATTACAATACAATGCGTACAGTACGAGACATATAATACAAGATGTACAATACTAACAACACATTTTACACGTATTGCGTACATTTTATTCTTTACACAATATTATAATACAAGACGTTCAATACTAATAACATATTTTACAAGTACATTTTGTGTGTATTTGAGATGGAATCTGGACTAAGGAGAAACCGGGAGGCAACATATTTTTTTGCAAAAAAAATGAAAGGAATTAGAACCAAAAAAATTAAATCTAAGTACATCTCGTAATTTATAGTATGTGGGATATCACATGTGCAATTAATTGGGGAATGGATACAATAACAACACTTTGCATGCCATTGCATGACTTTTGCATGGCAATAATATAAAAAATTGACTGCAGGTGTAGGATGCATTAAAACTCTCTTTTTTCTATATTTCGGATATGTCAGTGGGTGGATAAATGTCTATGGTTAGAATTTTTTGTGAATTTAAAGAGGGTTGTCGAGGCTCTAAAACCCCTCTCTCTTAAATTTTTTTAAATGTACTTATAAATATAAAAAAAATATTAACCACGTCTAGATATTTAATCAAAAAAATAGTTTACTGAAGTGGTATTCTGCTCCTTTAGTTTTGTAGTGGTGCACCTTTAGTTTTGTAGTGGTGCAGGTTCTATTCTTTGTGCACATATTTTTTTCTCAGTCCTGCTATGTAAACTCAGCTACTTCTATTATACGTTTCTGATTATGTCCATAGGCAGCTTCTTAATTTTGAATGATATAGGCAAAGCAAAGAAAGTCGGACACCTATTCTTGAGAAGAAAGATGGCAAGAGAGGTGTGAAAGAAGGCAGAGGTCGAGCAATAACGTGGTGTTGCTTGCTAGGAAGGTGTAGCATTAGGCTTCCTAGGAAGGTGTCGCATCAGGGTGTGAATTCAAATAAAATTAGCATGGTCACGGAAGTCAAAATGTATGTTCAATAGAATTAGTAAAAACAAACACAGAGGAACAACTTTACTTAAAAAAAAAAACAAGTCAAGAAACCTAGTCGATCATATCATTACACAAGCTTGTCTTAGAGAAATCAATGACCAAGGTTGGTGGCATTATTTTCAAAAGATATTGTAATCCATGAACTAAGAAGGCATAAGTATTTATGTTTTAAAACAAGTACAAGTAAGATTATGATGCTCAAAATGGTTACTGAAGACCGAAGACAATGAACTCTACTCGATGTTCAAGCCCAGATGGTGAGTAGTCATCCATACATATTATGACCCCAGACCTAGATCAATACTGGTTGGCTCCACAATAAACTTAGAACTAAACCACATCCAACTTAAGAAACATAAATGAAAAGACAAAGATAATTATGCAACAATGTCTAATTATTTGAACCAACTAACACTTTCAAATAAAAAATCATGTCATATTAAATACATGTATAGATCTACGTATCACATTACTAAATAAAGAGAAGTACCATACGTTGGGGGCTCTTAGAAAACATCTACATGCCTATGTTCACAAACATTAGAACATCAAAATAGAAATATATAAAATGAAGTATAAAAACACTCCCTAAGACGCCCAAGCACAGGGAGTACTAGCTAGCTATCTATAGGCATCTTAACCACAAGAGAAAACTATGTGGAAGCTAGCCATAGCGGTAGTTGTAAAAAATATATATTCAAATTTAGATTTGCCACATTATTTTATGAGAAAAATAAAAAAAATTGTGGGTGTTTAAATCAACTATAAATGCAAAAAGACCAAAATGGTTCCACCTGAGGATGGATAAGATGAGGAAAATATGGCTAAAAGATCGAGATCCAAAACACTATTATGACTGAGTAAGGTATTAGTGTGATGATCCGACCACAAATCAAATCATCACCAGTAAATAATTACGGAATTACTATAGGCAGTGGATTAACAAAAATCACTAAAAATTAAAACCATTTGCAAGGAGTTCCATTTCCAGAAAACTCTTAAGAAGAGAACCAAAGTACTGCATACATTAAGGTTCACATTGTTCACACCATGTACCATCTCATCTCGAGGAATATATACAACAGTTGCTTTACCAAACTATACACAAGCAACATAAAACCTCGAGGCATACAAGCCAAAATCTCAGATCGATCATAAAACCACTAAGTACTGACTCCAATGACGTGAGAGTACAGAGACGACACATAGGAATCATATCTACATGATACGACAGATAGTAACTCAACCTGAGATGTTACTGCTGCTCCTGATGTTGCTGTCCTCCCTTTGCTGTATAGTTCCTACCTCCTTGTCTGCGTCCACCTAAAAATTTTGGATCCCACGGGGGTGAGACAATTGTAATTGTCCCAGCGAGAGATATAACTCTCTGCCGACCATATTATTATCACAGTTAAATAGTATAAAACTGAGCAGAGGATTCATTTACATTAATTAACAAGATTCAAACACTATTTAAGCAGAGTAGAGGAATATCATCTTCTGAAGCATTGCAACTATATATGATAAAGCAGTAAATCATCTATTCATTTTAATAAGGAATATGAAGAACATGTGTAACATTTATCCATTTAGGATACATTAAGCAATGCAACATCAACCAATGATTTCCATATTTCATCCTTATGCAATTATGCTATACAGCTGATTTACATTTTTCAATCACACTTATGCCCTGAGGAGATGAGGTATACCGCTCATACTCCAACCAACCACTGTGAAGTCAAAATCGGTACCATACAAGGTCAATGGAAGAGCCGGCTTCCAAGACCTCTACCGTCTCGGTCAGTGCGAGACCACAAGCAGGACCATGTCAACTGCTTACATAGCTTTCCAGGGTATACTGGAAACTTCGCTATAGAGCTACAGCGGCGGCTGCACTCCTTCGGCGATTGAGAGATCTCGTCTTTATCTACCATCAATCCCGACATTAAACATCATCGGGAGATTCGTAATACATCCATCCCGACACATATAATGAAGGATTGAGAGATCTCGTGTTTATCTCACGTCAATCCAACATTAGGGCGTACGGATATTTTCGCCCATCACCCCCGCATATTAAAAAATATGCGATCTCCAGGAGATCCCGTGGGAAAACCTGTTTCACCATCACCAGCTGCTGACGATGATGGATCTATGGTCAGGGCTCTACATGATAAGATTCCACTTTATTGATTAAGTACATTACCATATTCTTTTAGCATCAGTCAAGTTTTCAAACATTTATTATGACAAATGCTACAAAGAAAGATGTAATACATGTATCAAGTACTTTTCAAATCTTTAAAACACATATAATATTTAGGATCTCAATCCCTTATTTCATTACTGGGAATTCTCATACCTTAACATTATCATCATCATGATTACCAAATCTGGGTATTCAAACCCTTAGTTCATCACAGAATACAGTTACCACTTACTAGGTAACTAATACCCCTGGGTCATCTGACCAAGGTATACATGATACTTGTTACACAAGCATCTCACATGGCTCACAAGGCCCATTAAATATCTTTATCAAATAAACATCATAGCTCATACCTGGCTATGATCATCATCTCATGATACCTGCATGGTTAGTATACATGATAACAACCGTCTTAATTATATATCAAAACCATGCAAAATAAGAGTAACACCACTATTCCCTTATTAGGGTTAGGGTTTCCCATTCTTTATTGATTAGGGTTTCAAGATCACATTATCAAGGATTAAACCCTAAATCATACTTTACCCATATTAGAGACATTAATAAATGCACATTACATGTTTGGTTCATAAGTATGAGTTTCTCTCTCATCCTCTCTAGGATGTTGATCACTTCATACTTTATTAAGTTGGCTCGACCTTTCTTTCAAGGTACATTAGCCTACTTTATCATTCATCATTAAACTCCATACTACTAAATGTATGACTTGATATAAAACACTCCATGTGTTTCTCCATCAAGTATAGTGCAATTTAAGGTACTTCCACACCATATCATTTTAGAGGTGTATGTATGCTAGCTTAGCCCATATTGGGTTGAAGGTGTGTGGTTGAGTGCTTGACCTCTTCAAACCTTTATGGCTACGACCTTCCCTTTACCATGGGTTCAGTGACAGGCTAGACAACTATTTGAACTACTATCAACCCAAAGTACAAACCAATGCACACCACTATCGATTTCCAAGTAAACTAGAGCTACTTTTCCATATCGGGATGAAGGTGTGTGCTTGTGTGCTTTTACACGATACTGATGATGTCATCACCATCAACCTCAAGATCCTTGTTCTTACTGTTCTAAGTCATGGACCACAGTCCCATGAAGCTTTTATAACTCAAAGTTTCAGCAATTATTCAAGAGAAAATGAATTGCAAGTAGTTCAACAAGTATGGCAAAATTGAAGGTACATAATAATATAATTGGGTTCAAGTTATATAACCCGCCTTAAGAACAATTTCAAAGCTCCAAGCTCCAAAGATCCACGTTCCTAAGGTTGAAGATGAGATTCACAACTCCTCTATATGCAAAGAATCACCATGGATAAGCAATTGGTGAAGAAGAAAAGAAAAGAAGATCAAAACCCTAAATTCATGCTTCAATCCAATGTTGAAGATGATCATTGCCTCACCTTAGGGTTAAGTTTTGAATTCCTTAGCTCCTTGGATGACACCCCACCACTTTTGGGCGATATGAACTTCCTCTTGGCCGACACAACCTTGCTTGTGGCCGATACCCCCTCACTTGTGGCCAAAATCACTTCAATTGGCCGATATCAACTTGCTATGGACAATATCAACATGGTATGGACGATACACTTGTTATGGCCGATACCCAAGGCCTATGCACGATACCTGAGATGACCGTATCACGAAAACAAGATTAACTCATGCGTAAGCGTTCATCAAGCAGCGGATTAGCGAAAATCACTAAAAATTTAAAACGTTTTGCAAAGAGATCCACACATAGGAAATCTTTTCCAACAATTGCCATTGTATATCATATACATTCTGTTTCAAACGTACATATCATGTACCATCTCTTTCCAGAGACTACATCATCAACTACCTTATAAGCATATATGCAGGCAGCATACAAATCTCAAGGCATCAAGCCAATACCTCAGACTGATATATCAAAAATACTGACTAAAAACTCCGAGGACCTGAGAGTACAGAGACGACACATAGGACTACTATCTATATGACTAGACAGACAATATCTCCACCTGAGATCTTATTGTTGTCCCTGCTGTTGCTGTTGCTGCTCCTCTTTCCCTGTTCTAGGGTTTCTGCTCTGCCTTTCATGCATACCTAAAAATGTTTCCCACGGGGGTGAGACAATTGTAAATAGCCCCAGCGAGAGATATAACTCTCCGCCAGAAATATTGTTATAGCAGATTATAAAATTAAACTGAGCAGGGGTTACTTTTACATTAATAGGCAGAATTATTCTTCATAGAACAGAATAAGAAAATCTCCATTTTCAATAAGAGCATTGCATCTACCCATGGTAGACTCATAGTTCATCCATCTACTTGTAATGAATACAACAGATATGAATAATCATCAATGAACTATAGATATATAACAGAAATGTAACATCAGACAAGTTCTCTAGCATAACTTATTAAAACAAATGCTACAAAGAAACATGATACTTGTTACCCAAGCATCACACATGGCCCACAAGGCCATTCATATCTTGTCACCTCTCACTAGGCAACAACTTATTCACATGGCTCACAAGGCCATTCACATCTTGTCACCTCTCACTAGGCAACAACTTATTTACATGGTTCATAAGGCCATTCACATCTTGTCACCTCTCACTAGGCAACAACTTATTCACATGGCTCACAAGGCCATTCACATCTTGTCACCTCTCACTAGGCAACAACTTATTCACATGGTTCATAAGGCCATTCACATCTTGTCACCTCTCACTAGGCAACAACTTATTCACATGGCTCACAAGGCCATTCACATCTTGTCACCTCTCACTAGGCAACAACTTATTCACATGGTTCATAAGGCCATTCACATCTTTTCACCTCTCACTAGGAAACAACTTATTCACATGGCTCACAAGGCCATTCACATCTTGTCACCTCTCACTAGGCAACAACTTATTCACATTATTCATAAGACCATTCACATCTTGTCACCTATCACTAGGCAACAACTTATTCACATGGTTCATAAAATCCGTACACATTGTTACTTTTATTAAGCAACAACAACATTAACGCACAAAAAGCCAATCAACATTTATTATATAAATGTCACAGCCCAAACTTGGCTATATTCATCATCTCATCATACCTGCATGGTTATTAGGCATGATAACAGTCATACAAGATATTCATCACATCATGTGATACAATAGTAACACCATCATTCCTTAACCAAGAATTAGGGTTCACTATCAAACAAGGCTTATCATTCCCTTTTTCCCAAATTAGGGTTAGGGTTCCCCATTTCTCATTAATTCAGACCCTCTTGAGTTAACCAACTTTATCTTGTATTAAGGTATTTCCCCTCTTAATACATTCCATCACAGAATACTCACCCTTAGCATATAATGCATAGGCCACACATTAGAATTGTCCATCTATCTCACATGATATGGACTTATCTTAGTTTAAGGAATAACTTTATTATAAAATTGCCTATAAACAATCGCAATGATACGCCCTCAACTAGGGTTTCACAAGGATACACCCTCAACCAGGGTTCACAATGATACACCCTCCATTAGGGTTTCATAAGGTTACACCCTCAACCATGATTCACAATGATACACCCTCCACTAGGGTTTCACAAGGATACACTCTCAACCAGGGTTCACAATGATACACCCTCCACTAGGGTTTCACAAGGTTACACCCTCAACCAGGGTTCACAATGATACACCCTCCACTAGGGTTTCACAAGGATACACCCTCAACCAGGGTTTATAAGGATAAACCCTCAACTAGGGTTTCACAAGGATACACCTTCAACTAGGGTTTCAACTCAATAACCCTGTCGATTAGGGTTTATGTTCATGTTTAGGGTTTCATGATCTCTTTACTTAAGGATCATAACCCTTAACCACCACATGAATCATATTCATGTATGAATTCATGCTATCCACTTCTCAACTTGATTAGGTCATATCAACCCTTCATTCGAGTACATACAACTATGATTAACATAGTGTATCAAGTCATTGATCCTATAAGAAATTAGGGATTCATCCCTTAATTGGCACTAATCTCTTAGGTACTATTAGGGTTTCAACCTTTGTACCTTCATTGATAATCATTACTAATCATAATTGGATCAATGGATCATTCATCATCTTAAATCTTAAGAGATTCAATCACATTGGACCTCCATTACATAAGATACCCAATTGAATTAGGATTTTCAATGTTGATTCCTTCAATCATTGAATTCATGGAACCAATCATCAATTGGACCTATACTCATACTTCAATTGAGTTAAATAGGTCAACCTTCAACTGATTTGACCCTCAATTGACCCTCAATTGGTCATCAATTAGGGTTTGATTCAATTGAATTAGGGTTTAGAATCGATGATTCAACAACACTAATCAATGTAAGACTAGTTACTTTGAAACCATTGAACCATCATCCAAATTGGGTATTACCTGACCCCAAACGGTCTTGAGGTAGTTTTGATGACATCCAAATGGTCTTGAGACCGTTTTCCCATCAAATCACTCAAAACCAAGCCATCCAAGTAGGGTTTGGATCATTGAAGTGCTCACCAATTCAGCAATTTATTGCAGATCAACTTGGTACCTTTAGGCCTTCAAACACCTAACCATACTCAACCCTAGACCTACAAACGGTCTTGGGTGACCACCAAACGGTCTTGAGACCGTTTGGATGAGCTCCAAATGGTCTTGAGACCGTTTGGCCCATCCAACCTTTGGATTCTAGTGGAAAATCATCATGGATTGGTCTATCGAGTTGATCAACAAATCAGCACTACATTGCAATATGATTAGTACCTTTGGACCTTCAATTGGTCAACTATACTTGACCCCAGACCTCCAAACGGTCTTGGGGTGACCCCCAAACGGTCTTGAACCCGTTTGGATGATCCCCAAACGGTCTTGAACCCGTTTGGGCTAATCAACCCAAAATCTCAACTTAACTCATCGGAATTTCAGCACTGTTTTCAATTAGGGTTTGCCTAATTGAATAGCCTTCAACTCACGATTCCTTTGGAGTTAACCCCTAAAATTTGGAGAGTAATTAGCCAACATAATTATGAACAGGAATCCCAAACTTCAAAGCTTGGTAAACTCACTCAAACGGTATTGAACCCGTTTTCCCAAGTAGGTCAAGTTAATCAGGTTGAAAATCAGCACTTAATCCAATTAGGTTTTCCTAATTGATTAGCCTTCAACCTATGATTCCTTTTGAGTTAACCCCTAAATTTTGGAGGGTCATTAACCAACATCATTATGAACATGAATCCCAAACGGTCAACGCTTGGTCAACTCACTCAAACGGTCTTGAACCCGTTTTCCCAAGCAGGTCAAGTTAATCAGGTTGAAAATCAGCACTTAATTCAATTCGATTTGTCTAATTGATTGGCCTTCAACCGATGATTCCTTTGGAGTTAACCCCTCAAATTTGGAGGGTCATTAGCCTACAAAATTAGGAACGCGATTCCCAAACGGTCAACGCTTGGTCAACTCCTTCAAACGGGTTTGAACCCGTTTTCCACCAAACGGTTTGCAACCCGTTTGGTCACCAAACGGTTTTGGTGAAACCGTTTGGTCCCAACCCTTGAGATCGTTTTCTCCCAATATATTTGGTGAGGTGCTTGCTTATGATGATTTCATCATAATCTTCCTTCGTGCACCCAAGAACAGCAACCGTTCTTGATGGAATTGCAGCAAAGAATCAAATATGTATCAAATTGAAGAAAACAATCAACAAGGCATAGATGATTGATGCAATAGCAATGATTAAGGGTTTGAGTTATAAAACCCGCCTCCAATTGGGCTCCAAAGCTCCAAGATCATGCCATAAATGGTGGATGAAGCTCTAGCAACTCCCCCTAGGCTCGTCCTAAAGCTTTTGATTGCAAAAGTTGGCTAGGGTTGAAGAGGAGATCGAAATAAGAAAGAATCCATAATTTATTTTCGATTTCCACCATGAAATCAAGGAGAACGAAGGTCAAGGGCTTACCCATAGGTTGGGTAGGTGCTCCTTGCTCCTCCCTAGCTCCTTGGTCGGTTTTGCAAGCAAGGGGAAGAAGAAAATCCGAAAAAGGCCTTGGTTTGGGCTTGGAAATGGCACTTTTATAAGGAAATTGAAGAGAGAGAAAATGCCTTATTAAAATGCATTTAATCCCAAAAATAGTACCACCTCTTCCTCCTTGGTTTGCTTGTGTACAAAGGCAACTCAAAACCACCGAACTCCCTTCCATTATCCATGGATTAAGGGAAAAGAAAATAAGCACCTTAATCCATTATAATACTAATATATCTTTTTGAGTGGGAATTCTTTAACTTATAATAAGGTGAGTGGAATTTCACCTCCTTTAGATATTTTCGTTCCTTATCTTGGCAAAGGAACGTCCATACTTATTCAAAATCAACCAATAACATTTTGGTTGAAATCCCTTTAATTAATACATTCATTTTTGCCCTAAATTGAATTAGGGTTTCACTTATGATTAAATCTTGATTATTTTAATATCAAGATTCTCTCTCCTCCAACTTAATTCAAATGAGATGCCCCTCTCATTTTCTTTGCTCTACATGATTCCAAGAAACATTAGGGACCTTATTGAAGTGGTAATTTGCATATTGAACCCTAGGTTTTGGGTAAATTGCACATTACACCAAAACTAGGTTTTAATGCACAATGATTGCTTTACAAGCTTAATCTTGGTGCCCAAGCTTGTGAAAACCATACCACTATATCATAATCATTATTATTGTGTCTCAACATCAGAGGAACATCTTATCATGCAAAATTTGCAAGTTGACCCCTCAACTTGGGTAATTTGCACTTTAGTCCAAAATAAGCAATCATTGCTTCAACATTGTTCAAACAGGACCAAAATTGAAACATAAGTTTCTTATGGGCCCTAATTACTTTTCCCAAGATAAGATTAAGCATCTACTCAACCTTATTAGACAAAACATCTAGGTTTAACACATAACCCAGGTCAGGGATGTTACAAATTATAAACCCCTAACAAGGATTTCATCCCCGAAATCTCAGAAAAAGGAGGGACATATTTATTCAGTTATCATTCCCTCAAGTCTCCACATAATATCTTCGTATCATGGAGATATCATGGATTTTGTAATCCACACTAGGTTACTTTCATTAATTCCTCTTTATCACTGTTTATGTTTATGCAAAGCATAAACCCCTAACATATGATGTCCATGTCATTGAAAGGAAGAAGCATAATAGAACATACTTCAATAATCACTCAAGAATACTTATCAAAAGGAAAAACATATATATCTAACAGAGATAATTCACTTAGCAAACTCTATGTAATTGGGAATGTTCACATAGTTCTTCCTATTAGTTAGGGATGTCACATAACTTTTCCCTTTTTGTTTAGGGTTGGAATTGCACAAAGCATCTTCCTTTATTGGAATTGCACACAACATCTTCCTTTATTGGAATTGCACAAAGCATCTTCCTTTATTGGAATTGCACACAGCATCTTCCTTTATTGGAATTGCACAAAGCATCTTCCTTTATTGGAATTGCACACAACATCTTCCTTTATTGGAATTGCACAAAGCATCTTCCTTTATTGGAATTGCACACAACATCTTCCTTTATTGGAATTGCACACATCATCTTCCTTTATTGGAATTGCACACATCATCTTCCTTTATTGATTCCATATTCATGATTTCATGATACTCATTAGATTGTCTCAGAATGACTACTTGATCAGAGCAATAAAAAAGACAACAATCTAAGAGTTTCCATACCCACTTTATCATCAATAGTTGTATACCTGGCCAGGGTTTACAAATTCTGAGATCAAGTAGTATGCACTTACAAGCTATCATATTCCTCACTTTTCATGCCATTATACACACAGGATTTTCCATCTCTAGATTTTCTTCAGGCATCATTTCTATATCTCTCTCTTGCCTGCTCCCATGCACCTTTTCCTAGTGCAACATTGCTTCTTCCTACAACAACCTCCTCATGTGACCCAGTCATCTTTAAGTTCTTCTTCTCTTATATGAGCAGAAGGCACTTTCAGATACACTGGATGACACCAGAACAGTCTCTACTACCTTAGTCCTATGTCTCTGTAGACTCAGCGAACCTAGAGCTCTGATACCACTTAATTGAGACGACCGTCTCGCGAAAACAAGATTAACTAATGCGGAAGCGTTCATCAAATAGCGGATTAGCGAAAATCACTAAAAATTTAAAACTTTTTGCAAAGAGATCGACACATAGGAAATCTTTTCCAACAATTGCCATTGTATATCATATACATTCTGTTTCAAACGTACATATCCTGTACCATCTCTTTCCAGAGACTACATCATCAGCTGCCTTATAAACATATATGCAGGCAACATACAAATCTCGAGGCATCAAGCCAATACCTCAGACTGATATATCAAAAACACTGACTAAAAACTCTGAGGACCTGAGAGTACAGAGACGACACATAGGACTACTATCTATATGACTAGACAGACAATATCTCCACCTGAGATCTTATTGCTGTCCCTACTGTTGCTGTTGCTGCTGCTCTTTCCCTGTTCTAGGGTTTCTGCTCTGCCTTTCATGCATACCTAAAAATGTTTCCCACGGGGGTGAGACAATTGTAAATTGCCCCAGCGAGAGATATAACTCTCCGCCAGAAACATTGTTATAGCATATTATGAAATTAAACTGAGCAGGGGTTACTTTTACATTAATAGGCAGAATTATTCTTCATAGCATAAGAAAATCTCCATTTTCAATAAGAGCATTGCATCTACCCATGGTAGACTCATAGTTCATCCATCTACTTGTAATGAATACAACAGATATGAATAATCATCAATGAACTATAGATATATAACAAAAATGTAACATCAGCCAAGTTCTCTAGCATAACTTATTAACACAAATGCTACAAAGAAACATGATACTTGTTACCCAAGCATCACACATGGCTCACAAGGCCATTCATATCTTGTCACCTCTCACTAGGCAACAACTTATTCACATGGCTCACAAGGCCATTCACATCTTGTCACCTCTCACTAGGCAACAACTTATTCACATGGTTCATAAGGCCATTCACATCTTGTCACCTCTCACTAGGCAACAACTTATTCACATGGCTCACAAGGCCATTCACATCTTGTCACCTCTCACTAGGCAACAACTTATTCACATGGTTCATAAGGCCATTCACATCTTGTCACCTCTCACTAGGCAACAACTTATTCACATGGCTCACAAGGCCATTCACATCTTGTCACATCTCACTAGGCAACAACTTATTCACATGGTTCATAAGGCCATTCACATCTTGTCACCTCTCACTAGGCAACAACTTATTCACATGGCTCACAAGGCCATTCACATCTTGTCACCTCTCACTAGGCAATAACTTATTCACATGGTTCATAAGACCATTCACATCTTGTCACCACTCACTAGGCAACAACTTATTCACATGGTTCATAAAATCCGTACACATTGTTACTTTTATTAAGCAACAACAACATTAACGCACAAAAAGCCAATCAACATTTATTATATAAATGTCACAACCCAAAATTGGCTATATTTATCATCTCATCATACCTGCATGGTTATTAGGCATGATAACAGTCATACAAGAT
Organism: Alisma plantago-aquatica; assembly: GCA_963693085.1. Lineage (NCBI taxonomy): Eukaryota > Viridiplantae > Streptophyta > Magnoliopsida > Alismatales > Alismataceae > Alisma > Alisma plantago-aquatica. The sequence goes on along the minus strand of OY856409.1, from coordinate 1,822,313,998 downwards.
ATTCATCACATCATGTGATACAATAGTAACACCATCATTCCTTAACCAGGAATTAGGGTTCACTATCAAACAAGGCTTATCATTCCCTTTTTCCCAAACTAGGGTTAGGGTTCCCCATTTCTCATTAATTCAGACCCTCTTGAGTTAACCAACTTTATCTTGTATTAAGGTATTTCCCCTCTTAATACATTCCATCACAGAATACTCACCCTTAGCATATAATTCATAGGCCACACATTAGAATTGTCCATCTATCTCACATGATATGGACTTATCTTAGTTTAAGGCATAACTTTATTATAAAATTGCCTATAAACAATCGCAATGATACGCCCTCAACTAGGGTTTCACAAGGATACACCCTCAACCAGGGTTCACAATGATACACCCTCCACTAGGGTTTCACAAGGTTACACCCTCAACCATGATTCACAATGATACACCCTCCACTAGGGTTTCACAAGGATACACTCTCAACCAGGGTTCACAATGATACACCCTCCACTAGGGTTTCACAAGGTTACACCCTCAACCAGGGTTCACAATGATACACCCTCCACTAGGGTTTCACAAGGATACACCCTCAACCAGGGTTTATAAGGATACACCCTCAACTAGGGTTTCACAAGGATACACCCTCAACTAGGATTTCAACTCAATAACCCTGTCGATTAGGGTTTATGTTCATGTTTAGGGTTTCATGATCTCTTTACTTAAGGATCATAACCCTTAACCACCACATGAATCATATTCATGTATGAATTCATGCTATCCACTTCTCAACTTGATTAGGTCATATCAACCCTTCATTCGAGTACATACAACTATGATTAACATAGTGTATCAAGTCATTGATCCTATAAGCAATTAGGGATTCATCCCTTAATTGGCACTGATCTCTTAGGTACTATTAGGGTTTCAACCTTTGTACCTTCATTTATAATCATTACTAATCATAATTGTATCAATGGATCATTCATCATCTTAAATCTCAAGAGATTCAATCACATTGGACCTCCATTACATAAGATACCCAATTGAATTAGGATTTTCAATGTTGATTCCTTCAATCATTGAATTCATGGAACCAATCATCAATTGGACCTATACTCATACTTCAATTGAGTTAAATAGGTCAACCTTCAACTGATTTGACCCTCAATTGACCCTCAATTGGTCATCAATTAGGGTTTGATTCAATGGAATTAGGGTTTAGAATCGATGATTCAACAACACTAATCAATGTAAGACTAGTTACTTTGAAACCATTGAACCATCATCCAAATTGGGTATTACCTGACCCCAAACGGTCTTGAGGTAGTTTGGATGACCTCCAAACGGTCTTGAGACCGTTTTCCCATCAAATCACTCAAAACCAAGCCATCCAAGTAGGGTTTGGATCATTGAAGTGCTCACCAATTCAGCAATTTATTACAGATCAACTTGGTACCTTTAGGCCTTCAAACACCTAACCATACTCAACCATAGACCTCCAAACGGTCTTGGGTGACCACCAAACGGTCTTGAGACCGTTTGGATGAGCTCCAAACGGTCTTGAGACCGTTTGTCCCATCCAACCTTTGGATTCTAGTGAAAAATCATCATGGATTGGTCTATCGAGTTGATCAACAAATCAGCACTACATTGCAATATGATTAGTACCTTTGGACCTTCAATTGGTCAACTATACTTGACCCCAGACCTCCAAAAGGTCTTGGGGTGATCCCCAAACGGTCTTGAACCCGTTTGGATGATCCCCAAACGGTCTTGAACCCGTTTGGGCTAATCAACCCAAAATCTCAACTTAACTCATTGGAATTGCAGCACTGTTTTCAATTAGGGTTTGCCTAATTGAATAGCCTTCAACTCACGATTCCTTTGGAGTTAACCCCTCAAATTTGGAGAGTAATTAACCAACATAATTATTAACAGGAATCCCAAACAGTAAACGCTTGGTAAACTCACTCAAACGGTCTTGAACCCGTTTGCCCAAGCAGGTCAAATTAATCAGGTTGAAAATCAGCACTTAATCCAATTAGGTTTTTCTAATTGATTAGCCTTCAACCTATGATTCCGTTTGAGTTAACCCCTCAAATTTGGAGGGTAATTAACCAACATCATGATGAACAGGAATCCCAAACGGTAAACGCTTGGTCAACTCACTCAAACGGTCTTGAACCCGTTTTCCCAAGCAGGTCAAGTTAATCAGGTTGAAAATCAGCACTTAATTCAATTCAATTTGTCTAATTGATTGGCCTTCAACCGATGATTCCTTTGGATTTAACCCCTCAAATTTGGAGGGCATTAGCCTACATAATTAGGAACGAGATTCCCAAACGGTCAACGCTTGGTCAACTCCTTCAAATGGGTTTGAACCCGTTTGCCACCAAACGGTTTGCAACCCGTTTGGTCACCAAACGGTTTTGGTGAAACCGTTTGGTCCCAAACCTTGAGATCGTTTACTCCCAAGATATTTGGTGAGGTGCTTGATTATGATGATTTCATCATCATATTCCTTCGTGCACCCAAGAACATCAACCGTTCTTGATGGAATTGCAGCAAAGAATCAAATATGTATCAAATTGAAGAAAACAATCAACAAAGCATAGATGATTGATGCAATAGCAATGATTAAGGGTTTGAGTTATAAAACCCACCTCCAATTGAGCTCCAAAGCTCCAAGATCACGCCATAAATGGTGGATGAATCTCTAGAAACTCCCCCTAGGCTCGTCCTCAAGCTTTTGATTGCAAAAGTTGGCTAGGGTTGAAGAGGAGATCGAAATAAGAAGGAATCCATAATTTATTTTCGATTTCCACCATGAAATCAAGGAGAACGAAGGTCAAGGGCTTACCCACAGGTTGGGTACGTGATCCTTGCTACTCCCTAGCTCCTTGGTCGGTTTTTCAAGCAAGGGGAAGAAGAAAATCCGAAAAAGGCCTTGGTTTGGGCTTGGAAAGGGCACTTTTATAAGGAAATTGAAGAGAGAGAAAATGCCTTATTAAAATGCATTTAATCCCAAAAATAGTACCACCTCTTCCTCCTTGGTTTGCTTGTGTACAAAGGAAACTCAAAACCACCGAACTCCCTTCCATTATCCATGGATTAAGGGAAAAGAAAATAAGCACCTTAATCCATTATAATACTAATATATCTTTTTGAGTGGGAATTCTTTAACTTATAATAAGGTGAGTGGAATTTCACCTCCTTTAGATATTTTCGTTCCTTATCTTGGAAAAGGAACGTCCATCCTTATTCAAAATCAACCAATAACATTTTGGTTGAAAGCCCTTTAATTAATACATTCATTTTTTCCCTAAATTGAATTAGGGTTTCACTTATGATTAAATCTTGATTATTTTAATATCAAGATTCTCTCTCCTCCAACTTAATTCAAATGAGATTCCCCTCTCATTTTCTTTGCTCTACATGATGCCAAGAAACATTAGGGACCTTATTGAAGTGGTAATTTGCATATTGAACCCTAGGTTTTGGGTAAATTGCACATTACACCAAAACTAGGTTTTAATGCACAAGGATTGCTTTACAAGCTTAATCTTGGTGCCCAAGCTTGTGAAAACCATACCACTATATCATAATCATTATTATGGTGTCTCAACATCATAGGAACATCTTATCATGCAAAATTTGCAAGTTTACCCCTCAACTTGGGTAATTTGTACTTTAGTCCAAAATAAGCAATCATTGCTTCAACATTGTTCAAACAGGACCAAAATTGAAACATAAGTTTCTTATGGGCCCTAATTACTTTTCCCAAGATAATATTAAGCATCTACTCAACCTTATTAGACAAAACATCTAGGTTTAACACATAACCCAGGTCAGGGATGTTACAAATTATAAACCCCTAACAAGGATTTCGTCCCCGAAATCTCAGAAAAAGGAGGGACAGATTTATTCAGTTATCATTCCCTCAAGTCTCCACATAATATCTTCGTATCATGGAGATATCATGGATTTTGTAATCCACACAAGGTTCCTTTCATTAATTCCTCTTTATCACTGTTTACGTTTATGCAAAGCATAAACCCCTAACATATGATGTCCATGTCATAGAAAGGAAGAAGCATAATAGAACATACTTCAATAATCACTCGAGAATACTTATCAAAAGGAAAAACATATATATCTAACAGAGACAATTCACTTAGAAAACTCTATGTAATTGGGAATGTTCACATAGTTCTTCCTATTAGTTAGGGATGTCACATAACTTTTCCCTTTTTGTTTAGGGTTGGAATTGCACAAAGCATCTTCCTTTATTGGAATTGCACACAACATCTTCCTTTATTGGAATTTCACAAAGCATCTTCCTTTATTGGAATTGCACACAACATCTTCCTTTATTGGAATTGCACAAAGCATCTTCCTTTATTGGAATTGCACACAACATCTTCCTTTATTGGAATTGCACACAACATATTCCTTTATTGGAATTGCACACATCATCTTCCTTTATTGATTCCATATTCATGATTTCATGATACTCATTAGATTGTCTCAGAATGACTACTTGATCAGAGCAATCAAAAAGACAACAATCTAAGAGTTTCCATACCCACTTTATCATCAATAGTTGTATACCTGGCCAGGGTTTACAAATTCTGAGATCAAGTAGTATGCACTTACAAGCTATCATATTGCTCACTTTTCATGCCATTATACACATAGGATTTTCCATCTCTAGATTTTCTTCAGGCATCATTTCTATATCTCTCTCTTGCCTGCTCCCATGCACCTTTTCCTAGTGCAACATTGCTTCTTCCTGCAGCAACCTCCTCATGTGACCCAGTCATCTTTAAGTTCTTCTTCTCTTATACGAGCAGAAGGCACTTTCAGATACACTGGATGACACCGGAACAGTCTCTACTACCTTAGTCCTATGTCTCTGTAGACTCAGCGAACCTAGAGCTCTGATACCACTTAATTGAGACGACCGTCTCGCGAAAACAATATTAACTAATGCGGAAGCGTTCATCAAGCAGCGAATTAGCGAAAATCACTAAAAATTTAAAACTTTTTGCAAAGAGATCCACACATAGGAAATCTTTTCCAACAATTGCCATTGTATATCATATACATTCTGTTTCAAATGTACATATCCTGTACCATCTCTTTCCAGAGACTACATCATCAGCTGCCTTATAAACATATATGCAGGCAACATACAAATCTCGAGGCATCAAGCCAATACCTCAGACTGATATATCAAAAACACTGAATAAAAACTCCGAGGACCTGAGAGTACAGAGACGACACATAGGACTACTATCTATATGACTAGACAGACAATATCTCCACCTGAGATCTTATTGCTATCCCTGCTGTTGCTTTTGCTGCTGCTCTTTCCCTGTTCTAGGGTTTCTACTCTGCCTTTCATGCATACCTAAAAATGTTTCCCACGGGGGTGAGACAATTGTAAATTGCCCCAGCGAGAGATATAACTGCCAGAAACATTGTTATAGCAGATTATAAAATTAAACTGAGCAGGGGTTACTTTTACATTAATAGGCAGAATTATTCTTCATAGAACAGAATAAGAAAATCTCCATTTTCAATAAGAGCATTGCATCTACCCATGGTAGACTCATAGTTCATCCATCTACTTGTAATGAATACAACAGATATGAATAATCATCAATGAACTATAGATATATAACAGAAATGTAACATTAGCCAAGTTCTCTAGCATAACTTATTAACACAAATGCTACAAAGAAACATGATACTTGTTACCCAAGCATCACACATGGCTCACAAGGCCATTCATATCTTGTCACCTCTCACTAGGCAACAACTTATTCACATGGCTCACAAGGCCATTCACATCTTGTCACCTCTCACTAGGCAACAACTTATTCACATGGTTCATAAGGCCATTCACATCTTGTCACCTCTCACTAGGCAGCAACTTATTCACATGGCTCACAAGGCCATTCACATCTTGTCACCTCTCACTAGGAAACAACTTATTCACATGGTTCATAAGGTCATTCACATCTTGTCACCTCTCACTAGGCAACAACTTATTCACATGGCTCACAAGGCCATTCACATCTTGTCACCTCTCACTAGGCAACAACTTATTCACATGGTTCATAAGGCCATTCACATCTTGTCACCTCTCACTAGGAAACAACTTATTCACATGGCTCACAAGGCCATTCACATCTTGTCACCTCTCACTAGGCAACAACTTATTCACATGGTTCATAAGACCATTCACATCTTGTCACCTCTCACTAGGCAACAACTTATTCACATGGTTCATAAAATCCGTACACATTGTTACTTTTATTAAGCAACAACAACATTAACGCACAAAAAGCCAATCAACATTTATTATATAAATGTCACAGCCCAAAATTGGCTATATTCATCATCTCATCATACCTGCATGGTTATTAGGCATGATAACAGTCATACAAGATATTCATCACATCATGTGATACAATAGTAACACCATCATTCCTTAACCAGGAATTAGGGTTCACTATCAAACAGGGCTTATCATTCCCTTTTTCCCAAATTAGGGTTAGGGTTCCCCATTTCTCATTAATTCAGACCCTCTTGAGTTAACCAACTTTATCTTGTATTAAGGTATTTCCCCTCTTAATACATTCCATCACAGAATACTCACCCTTAGCATATAATGCATAGGCCACACATTAGAATTGTCCATCTATCTCACATGATATGGACTTATCTTAGTTTAAGGCATAACTTTATTATAAAGTTGCCTATAAACAATCGCAATGATACGCCATCAACCAGGGTTTCACAAGGATACACCCTCAACCAGGGTTCACAATGATACACCCTCCACTAGGGTTTCACAAGGTTACACCCTCAACCATGATTCACAATGATACACCCTCCACTAGGGTTTCACAAGGATACACTCTCAACCAGGGTTCACAATGATACACCCTCCACTAGGGTTTCACAAGGTTACACCCTCAACCAGGGTTCACAATGATACACCCTCCACTAGGGTTTCACAAGGATACACCCTCAACCAGGGTTTATAAGGATACACCCTCAACTAGGGTTTCACAAGGATACACCCTCAACTAGGGTTTCAACTCAATAACCTTGTCGATTAGGGTTTATGTTCATGTTTAGGGTTTCATGATCTCTTTACTTAAGGATCATAACCCTTAACCACCACATGAATCATATTCATGTATGAATTCATGCTATCCACTTCTCAACTTGATTAGGTCATATCAACCCTTCATTCGAGTACATACAACTATGATTAACATAGTGTATCAAGTCATTGATCCTATAAGCAATTAGGGATTCATCCCTTAATTGGCACTAATCTCTTAAGTACTATTAGGGTTTCAACCTTTGTACCTTCATTGATAATCATTACTAATCATAATTGGATCAATGGATCATTCATCATCTTAAATCTCAAGAGATTCAATCACATTGGACCTCCATTACATAAGATACCCAATTGAATTAGGATTTTCAATGTTGATTCCTTCAATCATTGAATTCATGGAACCAATCATCAATTGGACCTATACTCATACTTCAATTGAGTTAAATAGTTCAACCTTCAACTGATTTGACCCTAAATTGACCCTCAATTGGTCATCAATTAGGGTTTGATTCAATTGAATTAGGGTTTAGAATCGATGATTCAATAACAATAATCAATGTAAGACTAGTATTTTGAAACCATTGAACCATCATCCAAATTGGGTATTACCTGACCCCAAACGGTCTTGAGGTCGTTTGGATGACCTCCAAACGGTCTTGAGACCGTTTTCCCATCAAATCACTCAAAACCAAGCCATCCAAGTAGGGTTTGGATCATTGAAGTGCTCACCAATTCAGCAATTTATTGCAGATCAACTTGGTACCTTTAGGCCTTCAAACACCTAACCATACTCAACCCTAGACCTCCAAAAGGTCTTGGGTGACCACCAAACGGTCTTGAGACCGTTTGGATGAGCTCCAAACGGTCTTGAGACCGTTTGGCCCATCCAACCTTTGGATTCTAGTGAAAAATCATCATGGATTGGTCTATCGAGTTGATCAACAAATCAGCACTACATTGCAATATGATTAGTACCTTTGGACCTTCAATTGGTCAACTATACTTGACCCCAGACCTCCAAACGGTCTTGGGGTGACCCCCAAACGGTCTTGAACCCGTTTGGATGATCCCCAAATGGTCTTGAACCCGTTTGGGCTAATCAACCCAAAATCTCAACTTAACTCATTGGAATTTCAGCACTGTTTTCAATTAGGGTTTGCCTAATTGAATAGCCTTCAACTCACGATTACTTTGGAGTTAAACCCTCAAATTTGGGGAGTCATTAAACAACATAATTATGAACAGAAATCCCAAACGGTCAACGCTTGGTCAACTCACTCAAACGGTCTTGAACCCGTTTGCCCAAGCAGGTCAAGTTAATCAGGTTGAAAATCAGCACTTAATCCAATTAGGTTTTCCTAATTGATTAGCCTTCAACCTATGATTCCTTTTGAGTTAACCCCTAAAATTTGGAGGGTCACTAAAAAACATCATTATGAACAGGAATCCCAAACGGTAAACGCTTGGTCAACTCACTCAAACGGTCTTGAACCCGTTTTCCCAAGAAGGTCAAGTTAATCAGGTTAGAAATCAGCACTTAATTCAATTCGATTTGTCTAATTGATTGGCCTTCAACCTATGATTCCTTTGGAGTTAACCCCTCAAATATGTAGGGTCATTATTATACATAATTAGGAACGAGATTACCAAACGGTAAACGCTTGGTCAACTCCTTCAAACGGGTTTGAACCCGTTTGCCACCAAACGGTTTGCAACCCGTTTGGTCACCAAACGGTTTTGGTGAAACCGTTTGGTCCCAACCCTTGAGATCATTTTCTCCCAAGATATTTGGTGAGGTGCTTGCTTATGATGATGTCATCATCATATTCCTTCGTGCACCCAAGAACAGCAACCGTTCTTGATGGAATTGCAGCAAAGAATCAAATATGTATCAAATTGAAGAAAACAATCAACAAAGCATAGATGATTGATGCAATAGCAATGATTAAGGGTTTGAGTTATAAAACCCGCCTCCAATTGAGCTCCAAAGCTCCAAGATAACGCCATCAATGGTGGATGAATCTCTAGAAACTCCCACTAGGCTCGTCCTCAAGCTTTTGATTGCAAAAGTTGGCTAGGGTTGAAGAGGAGATCAAAATAAGAAGGAATCCATAATTTATTTTTGATTTCCACCATGAAATCAAGGAGAACGAAGGTCAAGGGATTACCCACAGGTTGGGTACGTGATCGTTTCTCCTCCCTAGCTCCTTGGTCGGTTTTGAAAAGCAAGGGGATGAAGAAAATCCGAAAAAGGCCTTGGTTTGGGCTTGGAAATGGCACTTTTATAAGGAAATTGAAGAGAGAGAAAATGCCTTATTAAAATGCATTTAATCCCAAAAATAGTACCACCTATTCCTCCTTGGTTTGCTTGTGTACAAAGGCAACTCAAAACCACCAAACTCCCTTCCATTATCCATGGATTAAGGGAAAAGAAAATAAGCACCTTAATCCATTATAATACTAATATATCTTTTTGAGTGGGAATTCTTTAACTTATAATAAGGTGAGTGGAATTTCACCTCCTTTAGATATTTTCGTTCCTTATCTTGGAAAAGTAATGTCCATCCTTATTCAAAATCAACCAATAACATTTTTGTTGAAAGCCCTTTAATTAATACATTCATTTTTGCCCTAAATTGAATTAGGGTTTCACTTATGATTAAATCTTGATTATTTTAATATCAAGATTCTCTCTCCTCCAACTTAATTCAAATGAGATGCCCCTCTCATTTTCTTTGCTCTACATGATGCCAAGAAACATTAGGGACCTTATTGAAGTGGTAATTTGCATATTGAACCCTAGGTTTTGGGTAAATTGCACATTACACCAAAACTAGGTTTTAATGCACAATGATTGCTTTACAAGCTTAATCTTGGTGCCCAAGCTTGTGAAAACCATACCACTATATCATAATCATTATTATGATGTCTCAACATCAGAGGAACATCTTATCATGCAAAATTTGCAAGTTGACCCCTCAACTTGGGTAATTTGCACTTTAGTCCAAAATAAGCAATCATTGCTTCAACATTGTTCAAACAGGACCAAAATTGAAACATAAGTTTTCTTGAAAACCCAATACACATTGCACTTTAGTACATATGTACTTAGTACAAACAGGGAAATGCTGCCGAAATTTTCTTGAAAACCCAATACACATTATACACTTACATCCTAAGCAAGATTAGGTGTTCAAGAACAGTCCCAAACCGGGGACTATCCAAGATTTACTCCTAATGAGTAAATCTTGGACGGGTTTCTAGGCCAGCAAATAATGTGTTGTCATTCTTATACCTAAAATCCTAGTTCTTCATGTTAGGGTGATTATTGATGTCTTTAAAAGCATGATTGGCAATTTATAGAATGTAAGAATGTATTTATAGATCCTCAAGTCCAGGTCTGTTGCTAGCTATCACACATATACAATCATAAATCACGTAACATAATATAGTTATTGACTGTTTCAACACTTATCAAGTTACCAATAAGTAAATAACTTAAAAAAAAATAAAAAAATGCCCAGCAGGGCACCTGACGATTTTGCTCTAGGGCACCTGCAGGGCTTGACCTAGCCTAGGCGGAGGAAGGAAGGAGGAAGAAGCCGGCGTACCTTGAGGGCAGAGGAAGAAGGCTCGGCCGGAGCAGAGGAGAGCAGCTGAAGGTGAAGCTGGCAGCACCGGAGCAGAGGAGAGCAGCTGGAGGTGAAGCTGGTAGCGCCGGCGACGAGGATCAGAGGAGAACTGCGGCGACGGCGGCGAGCGGCGACGGCGATGAGCGGCGGCAATGGCAACGGCGGCAAGCGGCGCGCGAGGAGATGAACGGTGGCACGGGGAGCTAACCGGCAACGACGACGGGGAGCAATCAGGGGAAATCGCCAGACCTAGCGCACGTCGCAATGAAACAGAGACAATGGGGAAAAGTTCTATTTGCGGGGCTATTAACTGTACCATAGGCGTCAGTTATTCAAAAAAACTGACGACTAAAACTAACAGTGTCGGTTCTGCACAACAACTGAAACTGACATCTATATTCATATGCCGATTAAAAAAATCGTTCTCGATTTATGACCATAGTCGTCGGTTTCAACTTCAAACCGACGCTTAAAGGGTGTGAAAAATTCCTCGCGGACAGCGCGGGAAAACTCATAAGCGTCGGTAGTTGTAGTACAACCGATGACCAAAATGTGCCCAATTTCTATCTCGCGAATAGCCTTTAGTCGTCGGTTTTTTATTTATCAACCGACGCCATATATCAAATTTTGGAGGTAATTTTTTTCGCTGAAAATTTTGGATTTGGCGGGTAATTTTAGGCGTCAGTTTTTTATTAAGTAACCGACACTTAATAAAAGTGGTACCCATGTCTGGTCGCCCTCATAGATTGGATGTCGGTTTATGTTATCAATCGACACTGTAGAGTTTAGGTGTCGGTTTATTTATACAACCGACATCTTGAAAAGTGACTTTATAAGCCATTTCTGTAGTAGTGTAGGTTGCGTATCCGTGATTATATTAATCTCAAAATAAATCTCTCGGGGTGGAGGAAAATCTGGAAGTTCTTCAGGAAACACATCCTCAAACTCCCTAACAACCGGAACTCCAGAAAGATTAGGACTCTCTACTCTGGTATCTACCACATGTGCCAAGAATGTGAAGCATCCTTGTCTCATCAACTTTTCTGCTACCATTGATGACACTAGACAGGTTGGAAGAATCTTTCTGTCCCCCTGAAAGACCCATGTATCACCATTGTCTGTGAACATAGCTTGCTTAGAACCACAATCCAAGACAACCTTATACTTTTCTAGGGTGCCCATCCCAAGAATTATGTCAAACCCATGCATCTCAAGTGGTATAAGATCCACCTGAATGTTGTGTTCTAAAAAGGAAAGAACACAGGGAGAACATACCTCCCGCAACACCGCAGATCCGACTAATGGAGTTTCTAATAACAAATTATCCATTCTACGATTGACAGTCATATTGCAGTCATGAATCACTTCTCGAGTGATAAAGGAATGCGGAGCACCCGAATCAATCAAAACAGATACAAAGCAGGATGAAGACATATCAGAATGAAATAGTTCCATCTGACCTGTCACGACTCGTGGGTTGACCACTGCCTCTAGCTGATTCATATCATAGAATCTCGCCGTTGGTGGTTGCCAATTGTACGTCCTGTTATCGGGTGCATATGAACCATCTTGGGATGCCTGTCCACATCCTTGTGTGCCACTGTTGAACTTTCACCTCTGAGAGCCTTGTTGACTCGGCCTCGGTGGTTGGGATTCATTCCTATCTCCAAATGGACAATCCTTCATCAGGTGTCCTGGTTTCCCACATTGGTAACAACTTAGGTTTTCCCATTTCGGCCTAGATGGTCATGTTACTGACATTGATGCTGAACTTTGGGCTCTACTTGGCGGTAGACTACGACCTCTACCCTTGCTGGACGTCCACTGTGTCTGAGCACTAGACCTCTGTGGTGCTATTGGTGCAAAAAACCTTGGCTTCTTAAAACTTTCAGACCTGTGTCCTTGGAACTGTGTATGCATTTTCCTACTGTTGGTTTCACAGTACTCCGTCACGGATCTTTCTATCCGCCTAACTGACTCCACAAAGGTGGCAAACCTCTCTCTATTCTCTAGAGCAGATGCAAGTGTGGTTAAATCAGCATTCAAACCCTTCTCAAAACGTCAAATTCTCTCCTCATCTGTAGTGGCCATGTGTGGACAAAACCGTAGAAGCTCCATAAACTTAGCTTCATACTCGCTAATGTTCATTGGTCCTTGCCTTATCCGTTCAAACTGAGAGATTTTCTCATCCAAGTAAGTCTTGGGAAAGTATCTACTAACAAACTCTCTTCAGAACTCTCTCCATTCGACCTCAACACCTGGTCGTTTCTCTTCCTCAATGGCCCACCAGTGGCCAACACTCCCTTTCAACAAGTATGCAACATGCTTAACTTTCTCAGTTTCTAGAATGCTGAGGATTCTAAAGGCTTTCTCCAACTCAGTAAGCCATGAATCTGCATCTGCTGGGTCATCTGTATCGGCATACTCGGTGGCTCCTACCCGACGTAACCATTCAAAGGTCTTACCAGATCCATGCCCCTCATTGGGAACTGGAGCCCTAGGTGCTGGTGCTGGCATCAATTCTGCCATATGTGTCACTGTATTCATGAACTATCCAAAAAGAGCATGAAAAGCTGGGTTTTCTATCGAAGCTTGGTTAAGCTGGGGATTCTCAAGTACTAGCTCCTCTCTAGCCTGATCCCTTACACCTCTTCCTGGTGCAGCAACACTGCTTTCAACAGCATGTTCTTCGTGTGATCCAGCCATCTTTAAGCTTTACTTCTTCTCCTATATGAGCAGTAGTCACTATCAGATAAACTGGAAGACACTAGAACAGACTCAACGACCTGAATCCTATGTCTCTGTAGACTCAGCGAACCTTAAGCTATGATACCAAAACTTTGTGATGATTCGACCACAAATCAAATCATCACCAGTAAATAATTGTGGAATTACTATAAGCAGCGGATTAACAAAAATCACTAAAAATTAAAACCATTTGCAAGGAGTTCCATTTCCAGAAAACTCTTAAGAAGAGAACCAAAGTACTGCATACATTAAGGTTCACATTGTTCACACCATGTACCATCTCATCTCGAGGAATATATACAACAGTTGCTTTACCAAACTATACACAAGCAACATAAAACCTCGAGGCATACAAGCCAAAATCTCAGATCGATCATAAAACCACTAAGTACTGACTCCAAGGACCTAAGAGTACAAAGACGACACATAGGACTCATATCTACACGATACGACAGACAGTAACTCAACCTGAGATGTTACTGCTGCTCCTGATGTTGTTGTCCTCCCTCTGTTGTATAGTTCCTACCTCCTCGTCTGCGTCCACCTAAAATTTTTGGATCCCACGGGGGTGAGACAATTGTAATTGTCCCAGCGAGAGATATAACTCTCCGCTGACCATATTATTATCACAGTTAAATAGTATAAAACTGAGCAGAGGATTCATTTACATTAATTAACAAGATTCAAACACTATTTAAGCAGAGTAGAGCAATATCATCTTCTGAAGCATTGCAACTATATATGATAAAGCAATAAATCATCTATTCATTTTAATAAGGAATATGAAGAACATGTGTAACATTTATCCATTTAGGATACATTAAGCAATGCAAAATCAACCAATGATTTTCGTATTTCATCCTTATGCAATTATGCTACACGGATGATTTACATTTTTCAATCACACTTATGCCCTGAGGAGATGAGGTATACCGCTCATACTCCAACCGACCACTGTGAAGTCAAAATCGGTACCATACAAGGTCAATGAAAGAGTCAGCTTCCAAGACCTGTACCGTCTCGGTCAGTGCAAGACCACAAGCAGGACCATGTCAACTGCTTACATAGCTTTCCAGGGTATACTGGCAACTTCGCTATAGAGCTACAGCGGCGGCTGCACTCCTTCGGCGATTGAGAGATCTCGTGTTTATCTACCATCAATCCCGGCATTAAACATCATCGGGAGATTCGTGATATATCCATCCCGGCACATATAATGAAGGATTGAGAGATCTCATGTTTATCTCACGTCAATCCAACATTAGGGCGTATGGATATTTTCGCCCATCACCCCCGCATATTAAAAAATATGCGATCTCCAGGAGATCCTATGGGAAAACCTATTTCACCATCACCAGCTGCTGACGATGATGGATCTATGGTCAGGGCTCTACATGATAAGATTCCACTTTATTGATTAAGTACATTACCATATTCTTTTAGCATCAGTCAAGTTTTCAAACATTTATTATGACAAATGCTACAAAGAAAGATGTAATACATGTATCAAGTACTTTTCAAATCTTTAAAATGCATATAATATTTAGGATCTCAATCCCTTATTTCGTTACTGGGAATTCTCATACCTTAACATTATCATCATCATGATTACCAAATCTGGGTATTCAAACCCTTAGTTCATCACAGAATACAGTTACCACTTACTAGGTAACTAATACCCCTGGGTCATATGACCAAGGTATACATGATACTTGTTACACAAGCATCTCACATGGCTCACAAGGCCCATTAAATATATTTATCAAATAAACATCATAGCTCATACCTAGCTATGATCATCATCTCATGATACCTGCATGGTTAGTATACATGATAACAACCATCTTAATTATATATCAAAACCATGCAAAATAAGAGTAACACCACTATTCCCTTATTAGGGTTAGGGTTTCCCATTCTTTATTGATTAGGGTTTCAATATCACATTATCAAGGATTAAACCCTAAATCATACTTTACACATATTAGAGACATTAATAAATGCACATTACATGTTTGGTTCATAAGTATGAGTTTCTCTCTCATCCTCTCTAGGATGTTGATCACTTCATACTTTATTAAGTTGGCTCGACCTTTCTTTCAAGGTACATTAGCCTACTTTATCATTAATCATTAAAATCCATACTACTCAATGTATGACTTGATATAAAACACTCCATGTGTTTCTCCATCAAGTATAGTGCAATTTAAGGTACTTCCACACCATATCATTTTAGAGGTGTATGTATGCTAGCTTAGCCCATATTGGGTTGAAGGTGTGTGGTTGAGTACTTGACCTCTTCAAACCTTTATGGCTACGACCTTCCCTTTTCCATGGGTTAAGTGATAGGCTAGACAACTATTTGAACTACTATCAACCCAAAGTACAAACCAATGCACACCACTATTGATTTCCAAGTAAACTAGAGCTACTTTTCCATATCGGGATGAAGGTGTGTGCTTGTGTGCTTTTGCACGATACTGATGATGTCATCATCATCAACCTCAAGATCCTTGTTCTTACTGTTCTAAGTCATGGACCACAGTACCATGAAGCTTTTATAACTCAAAGGTTCAGCAATTATTCAAGAGAAAATGAATTGCAAGTAGTTCAACAAGTATGGCAAAATTGAAGGTACATAATAATATAATTGGGTTCAAGTTATATAACCCGCCTTAAGAACAACTTAAAAGCTCCAAGCTCCAAAGATCCACGTTCCTAAGGTTGAAGATGAGCTTCACAACTCCTCTATATGCAAAGAATCACCATGGATAAGCAATTGGTGAAGAAGAAAAGAAAAGAAGATCAAAACCCTAAATTCATGCTTCAATCCAATGTTGAAGATGATCATTGCCTCACCTTAGGGTTAAGTTTTGAGTTCCTTAGCTCCTTGGCTGACACCCCACCACTCTTTGGCGATATGAACTTCCTCTTGGCCGACACAACCTTGCTTGTGGCCGATACCCCCTCATTTGTGGCCAAAATCACTTCAATTGGCCGATATCAACTTGCTATGAACAATATCAACATGGTATGGCCGATACAATTGTTATGGCCGATACCCAAGGCCTATGCACGATACCCTTGTACCCTTGCACGATATGCCAACCCTCTTTCACGATATGGCACTCACTTGCACGATATGGCACTCAACTCTTCACCCTATTGGTCAATATCACCTTATATGGCCAATTTCACCTACTTGGCCAATATGCTTTTGCTATGGGCAATATCCAAGGGCCTATGCACGATATGCTTGCTCTCCTGCATGATAAAAGAGCCCCATGCACGATACCACAAGGTAGGAGGGTGGTAAGGATCGAAAATTTTCACTTAAGGGTGAAACTAGGGGTATATATACTTGTTGCACATGAAGAAAGGTAAAAATGAGGTGTCAACATTTTGAGCTAGTAGGTGCCACGTGTCCATGCATGGGTGACACGTGTAAATGCATGCATAAACATTTATCTTGACATGGAAAACAGTTGAGGATCATTTTAAGATAAAGATTCGGCCATTACATATCCTTTTGGATAATATATATTAATTAATTCATCACTTTATGCACAACCCGTCACCATTTTGCTAAGGAAGTTGCAACCCGACACAACTCATCTCCTTGAGGTTATTTGCACGATATGTCCTTTGACAAAAGTTCATAGAATGATATGGGACACCTCCTTAGGCTCCATGGCCGATAGGCAGTCATATATAAGCTTTTCAAATTGATACAACTCAAGTTAAGCTTTCAAATTCAGCCCTTTTCCTTGGTCATTTCATCACCAAAATTATCATCATTCACAAATGATTCAAACATGGTGTCTAATTCTTTCTGTCTCCTCTACATAATGCTAGGAGGGAGTAGGGACACTCTAGAGGTGGTAATTTGCATATTAACCCCACATTTTGGGTAAATTACAATTTGTACCAAAATTGGTGCACAATGCACTAACATTATTCAAACAAGCTACAACTTGGAATTTAGGCTTTCCACAAGCCATCCTTGAACATCATTCTCTCTATTATGATGCTAGAACACATGATGTACATTCAACATGTGACATTTTGTAATATAGCCCCTCATCTTGGGTAAATTGCACTTTATGCCCAAACTATCATATAATGCACAAACAGTTTGCAAATAAGCTCAAACTTGAAATTTAAACTCTACAAGAGTCTTAATTACTTTTAAAAAGATTAAAAATTTTTTGTAAACAACTTACTTAAGCAAAACTTCTAGGGTTAAGCCATAACCCAGGTCAGGGATGTTACAATTAGGCACTCTTGTATCAGTTGAAAATCAGTATTGCGGTTTAAACTCTCGAGTTCTTGAAAAGTAAGTGATTTGATTCATTAATAAAATCAAATAAGAAAAAATAATATAAATATGATCAAGTTGTGTGAGTCTTTGGGATTTAAGATAATCAAGGACTTTTTTGTCATTGTCAAAGACTCTAATTCTTATTAAGGGATCCCAATCACCTCGATATCTCCCACAATGGAGATCCATCTCAAGCGATTAGGATAGGATGTGAGAAATAAAGAGAAATGGGAGAGAGAGAGATGGCTTGATCAAGAGAAATCTAGATGTGTGTGTGTTTAATGATATTCACGTGTACAAATTTCACATGTTTTAATTAAGATGTATGAGAAACGTAGAGATCAATTATAAGAAAGATATCATCTTTATAAGAGGATCAAGCAAGAAAATAGTCAATTGTGCAAATTTGATTATGATCAAGGTATTTTGATGTTAGGAGAGAGTTGTTTAATTGACCAATTATGATAAATTGGTAGTTGTTGAGCAAGATAAGTGGTTAAATATGTTATGATGATTTAGATTCAGGAGTTAGGATGATAAAATTGACGTAGTTATATATATATATATATATATATATATTACACACATATATATATATATTATATATATATATTATACATATATATATATAGTCTTGGTTGCCTCCTAATATATTTTCAATTGTCTGCTGATGTAACGGAGTTGTTGGTCTAGTATAAGGATATTCTAGACACTCAGTGCAAGAGCATGAACAAGACAAAGTAGTCAAATATGTGACTTCTAGAAAGTCAAAATGGGGGTATTTATAGTTGTACGGTATGGTTGAGGATTTAGTGCTAAGGAAGAAGTTTTTTCAACGGATTGCCATTAGACCAGGAAAAGTAAACAAAAATCAAGATTTCATGCCTTGTGGGAACCTGTGGATTGCTTAGTTTTATGGCGCTCTCCACTAAAGGAACATTGAATTCCACATTATATCACCCTTATAGAATGTTAAATTCCATTTGGGCGTCTCGTGGTAGGAAACAAGAAGTATTCTTTATCTGAGTTTCTAACTTTTTGGAAGTTTATGATTGTATCCTGAATAGAAATTTCATTTGTGGTTGTTATATTGTATTTTTTAGGGGAAAAATATATTATAAAAGGAGAGAATAGGAGGTATGACAACTTAACAAACAAGTCTTCTCTTTTCTTTTTCTTTGTTAAAGAGGTATGTAAGTGATTTGATTAAAAAATGGCAATTGGACTTCCAACTAGGATTAGGTTTGCATATATTATTCATGGATAGTTCTATCAGAAATTTATTGAAAAGGCTTATAAAAGCTCAATAAATTTGCAAGTTCACTTAATCATAGATAAAGTATTTAATGTCCTTTGAAGCATAAAAAAGTGGGAAATAGATGAAAATGTGTGAACTAAGTAGGTGGAAAATATTGATGTATTTCATCATTAGTCAAAGAGAAGATATGTCACACCCACATCCCACGATTACCACTAATCATGAGATGTGGGCATAAATTTGAGGATTATATTTAATACAAATTTCACTCCTGATTATTATTATTTTTTTCCTTTTATTTCAAACTCTTTATTTTCTCGCATCCAATCACATAAACAAACTTTACAAGAGAATTAAACTTTCATTACTCTAATATGATCTCAAAATTAATGATACACATCCATACATTCATTCTGTTTCTCATACTTCCATGTACATCTGACATGACAATCAGATACATTCTCTCTTATTAAGGAAACAAAGATACAAAACATCATTTACAACTCTCTCACATCCATACAAGGACCTAGAGTGATAGAGACCGACTGAACTTAACTAATCTCATACTTAACTCATGTGGTAGATCTACTCTGATACTTTGACCTTCTTTAAGTCCACGTTGTTTCCCTAAAAATTGTGAGTAGAGGGGTGAGCCTACTCGCTTAGTGAATGAGTACTTCAAAGAAACAGTCTAAAGCATTGATATAATTATAGATTTACTTTTGAGCATATGATATCAATTATAACAACAATAAGCCTTAAAGAGTCTAATCATTGACAATCATAAATATGGCAGGTTACTCTAGATATCAACAAGTGAACATGCTTGATTAATCTCAAAGAGAACTAATAACTCATAAACATACAAAGGACAATTGAATAATTGTGCACACTTGTTTAACCTCTCATTCATCTTATTATGCCCTGAACCCACATGAGGTGTACCACAACATGTGAAAGAATTGCAGCAAGCTATGATCTCACTGTACAAGGCTTAGAAGCATGCATGGGTTCCTAAGCCTATGTCTTGAGTAAGACCCCGTCTGCAGTGGGCCTCGACACGTCTGCCTCTCGGTGGCTAATGTAAGTGGCTAAATATCTCATACCCCACCTATCAACCTGGGTACTCAGGTGGTGAGTCAAAGCCCTCAGGCTTATTATGCATCAGTGGACCTACTGACCAATAATCACTCAATATGTAACACAAGTACCACCAGCATCCCCGGTTGGTTTTGGATACCACACAACTGTAAGGAGTCTGCCCTACTGGTCAAGACCCCCACACCCTACTGGTGTGCTCCAGCTTATCTCGATCTGGACTACCTCCAGTCAGGAAACTATCTCTTCCTCATAGCACAGGCCTCATCCTGTGAGGATTCTACACTGTTCAGGACATCTACATGTCTAATTCACTCTTTAAATTCACAACTCAATCGTCACATCAACATATCTTTGTTTAGCTTTGTAAACCATTCATTTCATAAACCATCTAATAATATATACCACAACTGAACTGTTAAGCATCACCACATCTCAAGCTGAGAAACATTGAAATCACAATACTTGTTTCACTGAACACCCTATCATTAGGGTTTCATTTACCTCATTCACTTATCACATAACTTACATAAATATTGAATACATCATAACATCATTCAATAAAAATTGCTCTCAACAGTTCACATATAATCAAATATATATATATATATATATATATATATATATATTTATATATGAAACCTTATAATGATCTGAACTAGGGTTTCCACCCTCCTTACTAATATGTCAAGCAAACATTATTATCATCGAATGAAATCCAAGATCTAATCTGACATATATGTAATAAGCACACAAATAAACAATCATTTGTATCTAAAGAGATTCAATTAAGCAAACTTCTTTATTCAATTATATAACAATTTCAGTCGTAGCCGAAATCCCTAAATTTCAGTATATTCATGTAACTCTTACAATTACTTTAAGAATTCTTATTTAGATGGATTGCAATAATTTCTAATGTGATTTTATAATCTGAAATTCATCATAACAGATAAATAATCCATTTCTTATCAACTTGCACAAGCTAGATCAAATAGACCATTTAGGGTTGTACTTGCATACTAATCAATTGAAAATTATTAATGATTTAATTAATTTTCGTGCAATCTACTGTTTAAAAGAATTACCCACTCACCCTAAGGTGTGAAAACACCCTAAAAACGTAGCCCATCTTTGAAGATCTCGAATTCATATCAAGATCCTATAAAAATCCACGATTTCTTCTTCCTTTCAACCCTAAACGGGGCCTGCTTTAGGTAGAAGATGAGATTAGAGGTTAAACCAAACCTCTAAATTGTTGGATCAAGGGATCTCGAGCAAGGGGAAACCAAAAGAAGGAAGAATCAAGGATTAAAACTACTTACCAAGTCAGATTTATACCAACCCATTTTGATTTCTGTTGTTCTTAACATTCTTCCTCAAAAATAAACTCATAAATTGCCCTTCAGGTCTCCCTCTCACAGAGAAAGTGGTTTGGGATGATAGAGGATCAAATCACGGTTCCAACACACTTTGTTTCGTTGAAAACAGATAAGTATTGCTCGAGATATGATTGTTTTACGATTGGTTGTTCTTGGTGGCATCGATCGCGGCCGCGGTGTCGACGCAGTGTCACGGTCGCGGTGTAGATCACGATTGCGATGTCGACGCAACGTCGTGGGTCGCGGTGTCGATGCAACGTCGGTCGTGGTGCTCAGTATATGTTTACTAAAAATGGCATAACTCACTCATTTTAACTCCGAATTAGTTCATTCTTTTTTTGTTGGATTTGTAGTTGAATTATCTACAATCATACAATAATATTTTGATAATATCATCAAAATAAAAATTATTTATTAATTATTTCCTCCAATGTCATTAACTTTCTTCTTGCACACGTGTATGGGTCAATGCTATGTTAACCCCAACTCGGATCATTATAGTATGCTTAAGTCATGATTATGAGTTGTCCAAACAAGTATTTTAGGTCACTAATGTTAATATAAAGCACAACATAGAATATTACTAACAAAAATATGACAAGAATTAAGATTATCTTAAATCTCTAGGATTACCAGCAAAGCTAGGAACGGGTTGTAACAATTCTCTCCCTCTAATAAATATTTCATCTCAAAATTTCTAAAAGAGGAAAGGATACTTGTTAAAAGATATAGAATGTGTGGAACATAATTTCTCATCTTATGATCACAAGGCACTATTCACTTGCCATTCGTGATACCACACTAGTCATCATACTATCACAAGATATAAATCATTTTCACAATATCACAGGGTATCAACCCTTATCAACACAAGAAGATTATACCTTATCCAGGGCTCAACCATGACCAAAGGTCATTAAGACCATCATACTATTCCCTACAAGATCATCGTTATCTTTGCATGCCTTATAACAAGGCTAAACAACATCACTTATATATAATACACTGGATCAACACAAAATTGCATTAATGAGCTAGGAGATCTTCATAAACAATCATAGCAGGGTTATATTAACATTAAGAACATTCCTTTATTACATCAACATGTAAGGAATCTAGATATGATTAGCCCTCATCATATTCATAATGCACATATTTAGCATAAGAAATTATCAACCATGTGGCTATGATAACCATCAATTAACATATTAAGGAGGTTATTCCACCATCATTCCATCATATAAGAATGTTAAACATGAATACTCATCTTTATCTATTTGTATTAGAGTTAGGTTCAACAAGATAAATTATATTAATGTTACTAATCAGCACTTATACCCAAACCTTTACTCATGGCATCCCCATTGGATCATGGATGCATAAGGTGAAGCATCACCATCACATTCCATACTATTCTCAAGTATGAATCCACACATAAATCAAGGTGTAACCATCGGGTTATAGCATACTAGGGTTTCAATAACAGTAACATAGTATTCCATGATTGTATTAGTCATGTAAGGACTATTCATACCCAATTACCATCACTTAGTTATATTAAAACTAGGTATAACAAGTTATACCTCATTAGGGTTACATATCAATACAATATGGTCATCATCCCTTCTATTCATATGAGTGAATAGGTAAGACTACCTTATTAAGGGTAACCCTCCATTTGTTCCATCATCATTCAACCCATATCACCATACCACAATTGTAAAATACTAAGATGTATTATTCTTATGAATGACTACAGCTATCAGACACCTTTAATTAACATATTGCTTGCACATGTACACTGAAATCGCACGTAGAACCAATTTACATCCCTCATTATACCTTCAATAAATTACACTTCTAAACACAAATTCACGTATTACTGAAAGCCATTGTTTTCTCTTAACTCCTCGTTCACTACTACTTACTTCTTGTTACTTATCCTTCTCATTTTGATCATATAGAATAAACATCCCTAAAATTGAAACATACAAGGTAAAAATAGATTATTCATCATTCTTGATATCAATGCAAGAATTTGTTTCAGATTACACTTTGCTCATCTTGCACTTATCCTTTAGTTCAAAACACACCTCTTATATTTCAAATATATATCTTATCCTTTGCTCTGGATCATTTCCATATTATTTATCTACCTTCCAGATTAGCTACCTTTAAACCTTGGATTACTATCAGTGCTGGTTTACTTCTCATAGTGCAAATATCATGATCTTGTTTTACAGAGATGCTAGTATTCAAGGTCAAATCACTAGTGATATCCCTTGAACTACTACAAATCTAAGCATTCTAGGGGTCAGTCCTCATCAGTAACATTATGTTATTATGATATGACTTTGCTCCCTTATTTTGAAAGTCAAACTTTGGATCTCACAAGTTTTACTAAAGTCTTCCTTATCTTATCAATTGAATTTCCTTTCTCTTACTTGGCCATTTAGATAGATTACATTCTCAATTTACCCTTCTAGGGTTTCATCATCATATTGTGTGTCATTATTACATTCACTAGATGTCTCTACCATGGTGGTTATGCATCATATATGATTCGTTTTGTTTTTCACTTCATTCCCATCTTTATCTCATTGAGGAAGGTATGAAAGAGAAGATGATTTTGAGACTTAGAACTCTTATCTTCGAACATTCATTAATACATTTCTCATATGTAGGTTTAATTTATTATCAACAAGGATACTTGACTAATTAGCACTTTCTTGAATCTCACAACCTCTTTCTTTTATAATATATATTACTCCATTATGTTTCAAACCCTTCTTTACTTTCCATAATCCTCTTACCATATACTACTCTTCCACACGTCATATTTAACTTCAAATTTTCTCTTATGATCATGTTGCTTATTCATGTGTATGATCATGTATACCATGTTGCAGATATTTCGTTTTATCCTTTTACTAATGTGAAGTTGAAGTTCTAAATCAATAATCTCTCTACTAGTTTCACCTCATGTTTAATACATTACATATCCTTCATTTTAAATCAAGTGTCTCATGCATGGGTCAAAATTAGTTTCTCTTTCAATCAAGTTTTTCCTTCCTGAATATAGTCTACCTTTGTATGACTTATTCGTTTGTTAAGCTACACTTTTGTTCTTCTTTTAGAAACTAGTTTGTGGTCCTATGGAGACTTGGAATCCAAAGCTAGTAAGGATGAATGTATCCAACTTCATAATAAGGTATACATGCCATGCTCTCAATTATATCATAACCCTCATTCCTTAATCAAGCTCATAATTTCTAACAATTCTCTTTTTGTTTCAACTAAGTTTCTTATCCTAGTCTTATGATTTACATGTTCATCTAATTCTCTTTAACTCTCCTGAAGACTCTTCACTTCTATCTCCTTATTATATACTTAACTCTTTTCTCCTATTTTCCTTTGCTTTGGAGTACTTAAAAGCATTGTACTCAATTATATAATCCATTCCTCATGATTGATTCTTACTATCTTGGCCTTTACATACTTTTCTCATATCTTTTCCATATTTCATATTTAGAGTTCATATAATACTAATAATTAAACTTAATCTGAACCTTATGATGTGTTCCTTTATTCACAATTAAAGGTTTCTCATATGAGGCCCCAAAGTTGGATCTCAGATATCAGTTCCAACTGACTCTTAGCTATTCTAATCTTTCCCATATGTTTCAGCATCTTAGTGTATGTACATTCTCACCATAATGTGGGTCTAAGTAATCCAGAGTCTACTCTTGTTATATTTTCAATAGGAGTCATTAGATCCCAGTAACGCATCCTGCCAGCTGGACCAGGCTGAACCTACAGTCCTGAAGCCAAGAGCTACTCATGATTAACCAACTCTTATTAATCTCAAACATGTGGAAAGAATATTCACTTAGGGCAAACTCATTTAAACACAACTTCTGGTCTACTTGATACAAAGAATATAAATAATAACTGAATCACTTCATGATACACAACAATATGAAAGAACCGTATATATTCTACAAACTGATAATCTGAATTCATACATATAAGTGCATTTCTATTTATCTTCAATCAAATAAGAAATATAAAGCAAGAGTTGTATCACATTCTATGTTTAATCTCTTACTCCTTCATTACTTTCTGGTCTCCTAACCCTAAGATTTCTAGGGTTTCTCTTTAGCCCATCCTTCCTCTGCATACCTGTCCAGGGCATCCAGAGAAGAATAGACAGAGTAGCTTGATACTGGTCAATCTAAGTATCCAGATACTTGGCCAGGGTATCCAAATATCCAGACCTCTCAGAGATAAAGACACATCAACTCTTAACTGCCACACTTATAACTCTGGCTTTTTATCCTAATGGTCCCTGACAACTCAGCCTAAGCTCTGATACCAAAAGATTTGTCACACCCACATCCCACGATTACCACTAATCATGAGATGTGGGTGTAAGTTTGAGGATTATACTTAATACAAAGTTCACTCCTGATTATTATTATTATTATTTTCCATTTATTTCAAACTCTTTATTTTCTCGCATCTAATCACATAAACAAACTTTACAAGAGAATTAAACTTTCATTACTCTAATATGATCTCAACATTAATGATACACATCCATACATTCATTTTATTTCTCATACTTCCATGTACATATGACATGACAATCAGATACATTCTCTCTTATCAAGGAAAAAAAGATACAAAACATCACTTACAACTCTCTCACATCTATACAAGGACCTAGAGTGACAGGGACAGACTGAACTTAACTAATCTCATACTTAACTCATGTGGTAGATCTACTCTGATGCTTTGACCTTCTTTAAGTCCATGTGGTTTCTCTAAAAATTGTGAGTAGAGGGGTGAGCCTACTCGCTTAGTGAATGAGTACTTCAAATAAATAGTCTAAAGCACTGATATAATTACAAATATACTTTTGAGCATCTGATATCAATTATAAAAACAATAAACCTTAAAGAGTCTAATCATTGACAATCATAAATATGGCAGGTTACTCTAGATATCAGTAAGAGTAAATCAATATATGAACATGCTTGATTAATCTCAAAGAGAACTAATAACTCATAAACATACAAAGGATAATTGAATAACTGCGCACACTTGTTTAACCTCTCATTCATCTTATTATGCCATGAACCCACATGAGGTGTACCACAACATGTGAAAGAATCGCAACAAGCTACGATCTCATTGTTCAAGGCTTAGAAGCATGTTCGGGTTCCTAAGCCTATGTCTTGAGTAAGACCTCGTATACAGTGGGCCTCGATACGTCTACCTCTCGGTGGCTAATGCAAATGGCCGGATATCTCAGACTCCACCTATCAACCTGGGTACTCAGGCAGTGAGTCAAAGCCCTCAGGCTTATTGTGCATCAGTGGACCTACTGACCACTGATCACTCAACATGTAACATAGGGACCACTGACATCCCCAGTTGGTGTTGGGTACCACACAACTATAAGGAGTCTGCCCTACTGGTCAAGACCCCCACACCCTACTGGTGCGCTTCGGCTTACCTCGATCTGGACTACCTCCAGTCGGGAAACTGTTTCCTCCTCACAGCGCATGCCTCATCCTATGAGAATTCTACAGTGTTCAGGGAATCTACATGTCTAATTCACTCTTTAAATTCACAATTCAATCGTCACATCAACATATCTTTGTTCATCTTTGTAAACCGTTCATTTCATAAACCATCTGATAACATATACCACAACTGAACTGTTAAGCATCACCACATCTCAAGCTGAGAAACATTGAAATCACAATACTTGTTTCATTGAACACGCTATCATTAGGGTTTCATTTACCTCATTCACTTATCACATAACTCACATAAGGATTGAATACATTATAACATCATTCAATAAGAATTTCTCTCAACAATTCACATATAATCATATATATATATATATATATATATATATAATATATATATATATATATATATATATATATATATATGAAACCCTATAATGATCTGAACTAGGGTTTCCACCCTCCTTACTGATATATCAAGCAAACATTATTATCATCGAATGAAATTCAAGATCTAATCTGATATATATGTAATAAGCACACAAATAAACAATCATTTGTATCTAAAGAGATTCAACTAGGCAAACTTCTTTATCCAATTATATAACAATTTCAGTCGTAGTTGAAATCCCTAAATTTCAGTATATTCATGTAACTCTTACAATTACTTTAAGAATTCTTATTTAGATGGATTGCAATCATTTCTAATGTGATTTCATAATCTGAAATTCATCATAACAGATAAATAATCCATTTCTTATCAACTTGCACAAGCTAGATCAAATAGACCATTTAGGGTTGTACTTGCATACTAATCAATTGAAAATTATTAATGATTTAACTGATTTTTGTACAATCTACTATTTAAAGGAAGTACCCACTCACCCTAAGGTGTGAAAACACCCTAAAAACGTAGCCCATCTTTGAAGATCTCGAATTCATATCAAGATCTTAGAAAAATCTACAATTTCTTCTTCCTTTCAACCCTAAACGGGGTCTGCTTTAGGTAGAAGATGAGATTAGAGGTTAAACCAAACCTCCAAATCATTGGATCAAGGGATCTCGAGCAAGGGGAATCCAAAAGAAGGAAGAATCAAGGATTAAAACTACTTACCAAGTCGGATTTATATCAACCCCTTTTGATTTCTACTGTTCTTAACATTCTTCCTCAAAAATCGCCCCATAAATCGTCCTCCAGGTCGCCCTCTTGTAGAGAAAGTGATATGGGATGATAGAGGATCGAATCACGGTTCAAACACACTTTGTTTTGTTGAAAACGGATAAGTATTGCTCGAGATATGATAATTTTACGATTGACTGTTCTTGGCGACGTCAATCACGGTCGCGGTATCGATGCAGCATCATGGTCGCAGTGTCGACGCAACGTTGTGGGTCGCGGTGTAGACCGCGGTCACGGTGTCGATACAGCGTTGGTCGCGGTGCTCAGTATATGTTTACTAAAAATGGCATAACTCACTCATTTTAACTCTGAATTGGTTCATTCTTTTTTTGTTAGATTTATAATTGAATTATCTACAATCCTACCATATTATTTTGATAATACCAAGAAATGAAAAATCATTTATTAATTATTTCCTCCAATGTCATTAACTCTCTTCTTGCATACGTGTATGGGTCAATGCTATGTTAACCCCAAATCGGATCATTATAGTATGCTTAAGTAATGATTATGAGTTGCCCAAATAAGTATTTAAGGTCACTAAGGTTAATATAAAGTACAACATAGAATATTACTAACAAAAACATGACAAGAATTAAGATTATCTTAAATCTCTAGGATTACCAGCAAATCTAGGAATGGGTTGTAACAAGATATGATGTTGACGGTTGATTGATTGACAAAAAATGGTATAAGAACCAGGCCCGATGATAAAACCTTATCTACCATTAGGACTTAGCCAAAACCTAGATTAAAACTACTAACCATCAAAAATCAAGCCAAAAAAACTGAATAAGGCTATCCATGTAAGGATTCAGTTACAAACATGGATCACAAAACTTCACATGACATCTTGTGTAAATGTATCTCATCACATTGGAGACATTCCTTGAGAGGATATGATAAGAGAACAAACTAAAATTCCTTCATTAAATTTATCAAGGTATGATTACAAAATGAGATGTATCCATAGTGTTACAACATCATAAAATAGCAAGACCAACTTACAACTTGTATTTGTAAGAAAACACCACATAAAGCAATCTAACATGTAGTTCATCAACTACACATCCACCACTCAAGAAAGTGAGAGTACATGGACACTCTATACTTAACTATATTCTTTTAAAATTATGATCCTTTTTTAAATGGTCCATATCATGTAAAAAAATCTATTCAAGTTCCATGATAAAGGATTTAATAACTTCTACAAATATAAAGGACCCCATCACATGGGATTCCATAAAAATAGTTGGATAAACAAGATTCATAATATACTTCCTAATGATTACACTTATAGATAATTTGACGATCAAAGGAATCAGCTTGTTGATAAAGAAGTATTATCAACATCTTTAGATGTAGTTACAAATGATCGAAATGGTGAAACAATTAGAAATCAAATCCTAACAATAGAAAAATTAGTAAAAAAGTGCCTAGGTTGTCATACAAATTAACTGGGGACTTAGAAGAACAGGGGGAAGAAGAATCAAAGGAAGATCATGAAATTCATTTTGTACAACTTGATCAACACTTCCTATCCACTTCTTCAACATACTTGATGTGAAAAACCATAGGTAAGACCCCCGGTCCCATAGATGTGATATAATAAAGATAACATACCATTTCTAACAAGCATACTATAATCAGCTTATTTAGAGGTAGATTAATCACCAATTTAATACCATTACACAATATATATGCACAAGTAGTGATTTTCAAAACTGGATGTGTATATTGAGGAAATATGGAATCTCTTCACATGAATGTATAATTAGTAATTACAAAAGGTGATGGACCCGAGCCATACACATATTTGTACAGAGTATACACACATTGTTGATATATTTGATATAGTTGTATCTGTTCTTTTCCTTCTCTTGTACTCACACTTAAGTGGGGATCCTATAACCCACCTAAATGGCCTCACTCTTATATCTAGGAGGCTTTGTACTCTCTTTTTAATTGTTAAATAAACATTCCTTTATACATGGTATGAGTGTTGGTATGTATGCCCTGAGAGCCAATCATGGGATGATTGGTGGGATACATTAAGATTGATTCGATAAACATCAAAGGCAAGCTTCCAATTCATTTTGGTTCAGTCAGTTGTGAGATAATAACATAACATATTGAATGTCTAGAGAATGACAGTACTCAATGGTGTATGCCTTCAAGTACGTGACTTGAACGATGAGATCATACAGATGTTAAGAGTTTGTACATTCTTGTATTGTCCCTAGTCAGATGTCATTATGGAAGGTTGATTGACAATAGTGACACACAAGACTAGATTTTATGTTGGTTGATGACAAAATCTCATTAGTCATGATATATTGATATCAAACCAAGCACATAGGTACTTGTTAGAGAACAAGTGTATCAGACCAGACCCACCGTGAGAGTGACACATGGAACCATGACTTGGTAGTCACAGTCAGCTCTCACAGTGATGGTGGTGAGTGTGATTCTTTGACCTAAAATCACTACACTCAACACACATCGTTGGGTACACTTTGACATCATCAAACACATTCCTAAAATATAAATTGTTATAAAGGTGATGATTGGGTGACTTTGACACATAAGGCTTTTGAGGGGTGAGTGATAGATATGGAATTTGTCCCTCCTGAGGGAGTTTGATGTCCATGGCCACTTGATGAGTAGGACTGAGAAAGGCATGCACATGCATGTGTGAATCAATATGTGATATTGATGTCACACATATCTCATCCAGTCTGCTCTGAGATCAAGAAAGTGAATGAACGTTGAAAGGATGATTGTTCCATGCCTTGAGTTCATTTGGGATATCAGTGATAAATGAATTATACATTCACTGTAACACCAGTCACGGATTATAGGATTGAAAGTTGTTCTCCAACTTTCCTTTTCACTTGGGTAGCACTGATGTGCGACTAGGCACCGCTCTTTGCTTGTGAAGTCATAAGTGTTATGGACTTTCACTACCAATGTGAAATGGGCCTGCAGGGTCATATACATAGGATTTAACATGGAAGAGGAGTTTATCCATGAATGATGTTTAGATTGTTTACTAAATGTGTTTAGTAGTTCAATTAAACATTCAATTAATTGACTTGACTCAGAATCACCAAGTTCAAGTGTTGGACTAATTGATTTGGGTGTCAGATTGATTGAGAACTGCATTGACTGATTTCTGCACAACCTGGACTACCAACTGACCGGTTCAAACTGTTGAACCGATCGGCTCAGGGTCAAGTGAGACAACCGGTTCAAGTGTTGAACCGATCGGTTCAGCTAGACCAAACGAGCCAGTACTTTGGGAAAGTTAGGTTGGTGAGAAAATATTTTTGTTTCACTTGTACAATTCGATTGGGACAAGTATTGATCTTTGGATTAATTGGAAATGGAAAGAGGAAAGTCAATTGGGAACTTTCCTGGGAAGTGAAATGACTGGTTCATGAATGAACCAATCAGTTCATCTCCCCAAACGACCGGTTCATGAGATGAACCGATCGGTTTAGTCCCCAAACGATCAGTTCATTTGTGAAACGACCGGTTTACCTATCGTAGTGTATCAAATTCATGGAAATGATGGACCCTTCTACTCCCACTTTAGTCCCACATTGCCCGAGATTGAGAACCCTAACCCTAAACCCTCCTATATATAGAGGGGTACTGGGGGCTTCTCAAGAAGAATAGCTAAGACAACGCCAGTTGCTCTACAAAGTTGTCCTCTCCGGTTGTGAATCGAGAGAGACCGAGCAGGTGCTACCCTACTAGGGAGGCACAACGAGGGAAAGACAACTGGTGGCGGGAGAGCACGTCGGTGACTAGTACGCCAATAGAAGGGGACGACTCCTTCTAGTGTCCTGTAGGACAGGACGACTGGAGTTCTCAGTGGTCCATGTGGACTACTATAGAGGCGGGAGATTTCTACTACTCAGAGGACAGTCATCAATCCGCCAGTCCGGGTGTGACCAGGATCTGCACATACGTCATCCAAGACCGGAGGTGAAGACCGTGCTTGCCGTAGGTTACGTCGACGAGCAAGCCTCGGGACAAGGTACACCTTTACAAACCATCCTTCCTACCATATAGATGTTGACGAGATCACTTTGGGTTCTGGGTTTGGGGAGAAATTTTTTGTTTCTGCTACCATCTCTGCCTCCCCTAAAACCCAACAATGAGAAGTAGGGTTCTAACCCTACCATTTCCTCTATTTTCTTTTTCTTCTCCCTCTACATGTCCCACTCAACATTCTCTGCCCCTCCACACCACCCATCAACCTTCTGCCACCACCACTCTCTCACCTCACTGACCACCTACCCATCCCTCTACCCGCTGCCCTGCCCATCGACGACAAGCCATGCCATAGCTACTTAGTTTTCATAGGTGCGGCCAAGAAGGGTCGGCCTTTGGGCAACTATGACTCCAATCTGAGCCACCGCATGCCATAGTCATATTTCACTGGACAATCTAGAAGGTCATATTCTTTCTCCCATATCTCCTCACCAATGTTCTAGTTCCAACATTGATACAGATATAAATGTAGCAAATTCAAGAGATGATTTTCTGATTTATAAAGCACAAAAAACAAAGGGTAAATCTTTACTTTTTTGTCCTCTCCATGTGGTTCTCCTAATCTACATGGCTAGGCAATTTCTTCAAAATTTGGGAATTTTATGTTCTTCTATCCTACCGTGCAATTAATCAGATAGCACTTTCTGTTTACCTACTGAGATATATTCTGGTAGTGCCATCTTTTTTCTATCGAGTTTCATTCTAGTAATACCACTTTCTTTCTATTGAGTTCCATTATAGTAATGCTACTCCTATTTCTATCAATTTTCCATTTTGACAGTGTTTATGTTATGTTATTTGTACTGTGCTATATTATGGTACTTTTATTTTCTATATGTACCTCAAGAGTGCTCCATGATAAGGATTTCTCTACAAACATCCTAAGTCTAAGGTAATATTTATCTATGGATATGCAAATGTAGATTGGGTAGGTGATTCTAAAGATCATTGGTCCACTTCTAGTTATTGTGTCATAATTGGCACTCACACAATTTCCTGGAGGAGTAATGCATAGGATGTGGTAGCTCGCTCTGACACTGAGGAAGAATATCAGGCTATGGCTCACACATGTTGTGATCTACAGTGGGTCCAGTACATCTTGACTGAATTTAGAATCTCTTTCCAAAATCCAACTACTTATATTGTGATAACCAGGCAGCTATGCACATAGCTAATAATCCAGTCTTTCACAAGCACACAAAATACATTAAAGTCGACTGTCATTTTTTAGGGTCCTTGGTCAAAGCCAAGAAAATAATCACTATTTGCATTAGGAAAAGTTATCAAGCTGCAAACATCCTTCCAAACCTCTTCCTCCTACTTTATTCAAATATATGGGCATCAAGTTGGGACTTCACAATGTTTACTCTCTAATTTGAGGGGGCTTGTTGATATATTTGATATGTGTCTGCTCTTTTATTTCTCTTATACTCACACTTAAATGAGACTCCCATAACCCACTTAAGTGGCCTCACCCCTATATATGGGAGGCCCACTCTCTTTTTAATTAATGATAAACACTCCTATCTACACACATAAAATACTTGCACTAAGTAAGAAAACTACAAATGCACGTCCATTCATTTTTAAAGTAAACCTGAACAGATATATTACAATGCTGACATGTACTTTTTATTATTGTCTAGGGTAGTTTGAGGGTCTTTGTGCCACTACTTTATTTATCCTTGCTCCGACTAGCGTGTGTGAGATCTTTAGGAGTATGGAATTCCTAAGATCTTATACTCAGTTGACTGCAACTTTACAATGGTCAACTAGTAGTTTGAGTCGTACCACTCAAACTACTAGTTGACCACTATGAAGTCGCCGTTAGCCCCACATAAGATCTTAGGATTTCTAGACTCCTAAAGATATCCCACACCCCAATTGGAGCAAGGCTAAACAAAGTAATGGCACAAAGACCAAACTATTAGTGGAGATTTCAAAGGCAAGTCCAAAACAAACTAGGTCCATCCTAGGTACGCATGCCATAACACCTATCACTAGGGTATGGATCCCTTATCAATCATATATCATATATTACTTTTCACATATCACTTGTCATATATAACATATCACATATTACGAGAGATATGGCCTCGACCATACTCATACAACCTTGGAATTAGGATGACAAAGATGTACACTCCCCACACCCACATATACTCATATACAACTTTGAGCATGTTCTCACAATCCTCAGGTTTTCTACAAGGATACCCATTTCACTATTTCTCCCACTAACCCAAGGGAATAGGTCTACAAAATCAAGACACTATATGATTGTGGTTATACTTGATAAACTAGTCCACTTAAATCATTTTTAGACTACATAAATCAAGTTACACATATACATATAAGTGTTTTAGAAATTAAATCAAACATAGTCCAAAAATATCTGAAACCACCCAATAAGGGTTCATGTATCATCCTTGTCCATATTGAGGTCCAAGACATCATTCTCAGCCACAACTAGGTCCATAACATCATATCATAACACATCAGTCCTGAACAAGGCATCAATTCATTTCCAATATATAATTAGAATCTAATACATATACGAGTGTTTCATACTTAAGAAGGCACATATCGACTATATAAAACAAGTGTAATTTGTAATAAGATTAACCATCACCATTCTAATACAAAGGCTATCAAGGGTAACTATCACATTCTAAGAACTTCTACCTCAATCCAAAATCATAATTTCATAGATCAATTGTTACTTAGTTATAATAAAGTATTCATCATTATTTGGAGGTAAGATTACAAACTCATAAGGTCATAAATTCTTACAACGCCACCATTTTATCCCATCATATGTTTTAATTATATTCAAACATGGCTGGTATTTAACCATTTGGTCTATCCATAATTCCAATGATGAAACTCTTTCCATTTCACTCAATGGATCAACCTCAAGGCACCAAGTCCAATGTGTATGCATTTAACCCATATCCAAGATGTAATTTTAGTGCCATATTTTATGACTGATTTAGTCATTTTTTTAACCAAGCGAGTTCTATTTATCCTACTCTTAGTTCAGACATCCTTCATTGGCATACATGTCTCCATCCATCTTGAGTTCATCACTCCAAAACCCTGAGGTGAACACAAGACACATACTCCAAGTAGAGTTTCGTTCAACAACCTTTGTGTCCCATTTAGCTAACCTATCAGTGAGAGAGTTTTTGGTTCCAGGGATAAAGTGTAAGCTAAGGTTTTGTTTTGCATGCAAGCAAACCTGGAACACATGTTCTATTGGCCTAAATTTAGGGAGTTCATGTTGGTTAGTTGTTTAGGAAACTGCAAGCCACACTACTATTTGATTCGATGGATATTGGTCCTAGTTTATCTATCATAGACCGGGCCACTCTTAGAATTGTTGTTAGGTCCACCTCAAGGATGATCATGGAGTTTGATTCCTTCACTCCTCCCAAGATCCACACTCCATCATGGTCTCTCAAAACAAAACTTGTGATTGCTCTTGTCTGCTTCTTTCGTACAAACCCATTGACATTCACTTCAAGTGTGCCTACCTGAGGTAAATACCACTTGATACTCGCATGTTTCCGCTATGGCATTGCCTGGCTATCATGTGAGAACACCATCTGGGCCATCTTTACTTGTTTCTCAATCTGTCGAACTTCCTATGAGGATTGTATATTGTTGTTGTTGAAGACAAAAAGATTCTGTCACTTCCACAATAGATCTATAGTCATGGAAAACCATATGGGACTATGAGCATTATTCTAGTCTCCTTTAAGGTTCATGTTGAAACATGGTATGAGTTCATTATGAATTTTTATGTCTGCTTGGGGTCTGTCATTGATTAAAGACCAAATTCCTTTTACAAATATACATTCCTTCAACACAGGGACACTAGTCTCTTCTTCATAATTACATCATGGATAGTGTACCGTACTTGTGAATCCCCTTGAGTGGAAGTTCACATTAGTCATAAATCTACCACACAACACTCTCCATAATATGAATTTGACCATGTGAGGGATCTTGAGTTGCCATATGTGATTCTACATACTTGGTACTGGCTTCTTGATGAGTTTGATAAGTCTTTTAAAAATCAATTTTGTGGTGATCATATCATGGTTGTCACCTAGGTAGACATAGACATCTTCGCCTGCATCCCTATCGAGAAGGATTGTGTCCAAAATTTTCTTTACAATTTCCTCTTTGAACCAGTACCTAATGAAGTCTTCATCCCACCTTGTGGCATTCGTCATTGAGCTAGTCGTTAGGTCTTCCAACTCACTCAAAATTGATCGGTAAGGTAGCATATAGGAGTAGTCGACACTTTGCCCCAGTTGTCCTTCCAAACTGAACCATTTTCTCCATTTAGGATGACTCTTCGAATTAAATGGTTCATGCTCTCCATATGTGAAACTATGAATTTCCATAACTTTGATCCTGTGCGAAGGCCCCTATCTTTTAGTTGTTGTCATATGGACGCCATGACCTTTATCTAGTGAATAGTCCACTGATTATAGACATACCACACACTTTTGGATAGAATAGCTTCATTATGAACTCTAGTTGGTCTAATACCCAACCCCCCTTCATGTTTGGGGGTGATGAGCTTCTTCCAAGCAATAGGGATTGTAAGACCCCTGACCTGTGTTTTGGGCTAACCCTATTTGTTTTTCTTGGTTAAGTGATTTTAACCTTGCTCTAATCCTTTGAGATGATCTTATATCTTGTGGAGAGCTTAAGTTTCCAGTTTGAGCTTGTTTGGATAATGTTTGTGATTTATGTGCTTGTTTTGGGTCAAATTGCAATTTCCCAATTTGTGAGGGTTATCTTGCAATTTGCCACATCTATAGTGTTCATTCTCTCTCTTGGCTTCATGAGAGAGAGTTTGATGCTTTGGAGATCTGGTACTTTTAATCCAGAGGTGTACACACTAGCCAACAAGGGGTGACTAGATGCAACCGTAAGGGACTCGAACACACGTGTGGATCTTTCAAAAATTATAATCACCCTAACAAGAGTCGATCACAAAACTAAATAGGTTACCCACAAGTGCACATGTTACTATTGTAGTACAGGTGATTGGTGAGAGTAGGGGTCAATCCGCAGGGATAGAGGGGGTACTAGAGCTAGGTTAGCGTTGGTTATGTTCCTAATGCAGAGACTAGGGTTTAAGGGTTTAAAAGGGGTTGTTTGATTGTTAAACTAAGTGAACAAGAAAGTAAAGGAAATTATGAAATCTAAGTTATCGCGACCCTGAATTATCCTAAGCAAGCAAGTCTAAGGAACTAGATTAAGCAACTAGCCAAACAAGAGAAAGGGTCAACTACACTATACTAGTAGAGCAATTAGCAACTAAGAACTGAATTAGCCACTAGAGAGAGAAAGAACCTAAGCTAACACTAAGGATCAAGTCTAAGCAATTAACTAGATGTACAAAAGCAACTAAACTAGACTAGCATGAACAAGCTAAGAATGCAAAGTGGGTTTTAAGCAATAATATTAGGTAGGTGGGCCGTTTGGGAATGTAATTTGATATTAGCTGGGGGTGTCAACATAGCAAGCAATTAACACAATTCAATCTAGATTACCAAACCAAACAACAAGGCAAGTGTTATTAGAATGTACCCATACTACTAGTTGGAGAACTAGGGTTATGTGTAATTCTAGTAGGACTTTTCAAGTCTAGGTCTCTAGGGTAAGTGGTATTAGGGCAATTGAGAGCCAAGGGTAGAAATGGGAGTAGAGATGAGGGTTTTTCACCTCATGTCACTAGCCATCTAGCCTTTAGAAAGCCCTAGGCAATTGCACTAATCACACTTACACTAGCCACTTAGATCTCACACTCACTTGTAGAAGGAGGGATATGTATGTAGAAACAAAGGGGGATAGCTAGGGATCCACTATTTGGACCTAGGAGACATTCCTAAGATTGCTACATACACTCTAATTCCTCCTAGAAGCTAAATGTCATCAAACATCTCAAATCAAGCAATCCATGTTATAAGCACAAATCACATGCAATAAAATAGGAAATGAGATAGAAGCAAGAAGCAATCATCATAGATAGAAATCATGTTCATTACAAGTTTTTTTCTCCCAACATGGTATCTGTGAGAACCCATTACACTAAATGAGATTACTCAAACATAAAACACAATCTTACACTAATTAATCACATACCCAAAAATATGGGTAAATTAAAACCGATTTCAACGTCAGCACCAGCTCAGAAACATTTGCATAAGAGCCCAACATCTTGCTTATATCCATACTATGCCAAGAATTTGATACAAATTGATCTATCACCTTATATACAACATATATACATAGGAGAACAATATTCGTATATGTCACACAAACAAGCATTAACATGCTACCAAAATTCCGATTCATTTGAAATACCATATACAAACTTTTCCTGCCCGGACCTGAGAGTACAGGGACAACTCTAGGGCACACTAGACATCTAATCAACTTTCTCAAAGATTCATTATTATAGCTCCTCTTTGCTGCTACATGTTTGTTTTCATCACTTCCGATTACCTAAAAAAATGTGGCGAACCACAAGGGTGAGACCCAGTCCCAGTAAGAGATATAACCTCCAACAACATTTATTCATTACAATATTTTTAAGTAATTAAATAGTTAAGCAAATTAATTAGATATAAAATAAGCTCAGTAACACTGATGATTAACAAAATGCACAAGGGAGCAGATAATAAATATCATCATTAGCCAGACTATCATCCTTTTTTTTATTGATAATATAAGAAATTCAGTAGCATATGCATATCTAGCATCATGAGCAAGTCTAGTAACATAGCATAGCTAACAACATGAGAATGTCTAATTGGTTGAACATATCAACATTATAAGAAGAGCTAACAACATAAGCACAATTATCTGGATAAGCATGATTAGTTATATATGCATCTCTAGTTACAAAGGCATGTCTAGCATGCTAAACATAACTAACAACATGAGATAGCTAGCATCATGATTATAATCAGTAGTAGCAGTATAGTTATAAACACAAGCATAGATACTGCATGTATGCATCTACAATCTTAAGCATATCCACAACCTAAGTATATCTACTATCTCTTAATTGCACTAAGCATCATCTTTATGTAAAGATAACAAACAAGGGTTATCATCCAATGTGAAACGTCGTGTATAACCCTAAACAAATATGCTACACGACTGTATTACATCTTTTATTATGCCCTAGGGAATTTGAATCATACCATTCAAAGTCCAACTGACCCCTGTAAAGGGCTATTCAGTTTCCGTACAAGATCTAGGAGTGTTGGTATCCTAAGATCTCTTCCCCTCGGTCAGTATGAGTAAAAAGGCAGTGACATATCAGTCAAATCTGCCACCACAATGACATATAGTCAAGCTTCTAACCACTAGTCTGCCCTTGGTACAGGTCACGACACTAGAAAATAGGGTATTCAAACCCAATCACTGAGATACAACCGCAGTTGTACTCTAATCACATCATGTTATAATCACTGATACACGACTGCAGGCGTTCTCAATCACATCAAATGTATGAGGCATGACCATAGCCAACCTCTACAATCTGCATTGTGGATGACAAGGATATATCCTCAACCTGCCACCCCCACATACTCAACAGTATGTGCTCTGAGTTTCCCTTAGGAATACTCATTTCACCATCCAGCAAGTTCTGACACTGAAGATGGCTCTACGGCACATGGCACTACATGATTAGAGTTGCACTTGATTAGTTATGCCAATTTGGTGAATTAAGGTTACATCAAACAAGTGGACATACAAACCCTAATTCACTTCTAGCAAGCATATAAATATCAAAACTTGAAAAGATATAAAATGTATGAAACATAATTTCTCATCTCATCATCACATGGTACTATTCACTTTCCATTCATGAGATGACACTAGTCATCATATTATCACAAGATATAAATCCTTTTCACAATATCACATGGTATCGACCCTTATCAACATAAGAGGATTATACCTCATTCAGGGCTCAACCATGCCCAAAGGTCATTAAGACCATCATACTATCACTAGATATAAATCCTTTTCACAATATCATAGGGTATCAACCCTTATCAACACAAGAGGATTGCACCTCATTCAGGTCTCAACCATTCCCAAAGGTCATTAAGACCATCATACTATTACCTGCAAGATCATCATTATCTTTCCATGCCTTATAACAAGGCTCAACAACATCACTTACATATAATACACCAGATCAGCACAATATTGCATTAATGAGTTAGGAGATATTCATAAACAATCATAGTAAGGTTATATTAACATTAAGAGCATTCCTTTATTACATCAACATGCAAGGAATCTAGGTATGATTAACACTCCTCATATTCATAATGCACATGTTTAACATAAGAAAGTATCAACCATGTGGCTATGATAACCACCAATTAACACATTAAGTTTATGATCATGTTAAGGAGGTTATTCCACCATAATTCCATAATATAAAAATGTTAAACATGAATACTCATCTTTATCTATTTGCATTAGAGTTAGGTTTAGCATAATAAATTATATCAATGTTACTAATCATCACTTATACCCAAACCTAACTCACGACATCCCCATTGGATCATGGATGCATAAGGTGAAGCATCACTATCACATTCCATACTATTCTCAAGTATGAACCCACACATAAATCAAGGTGTAACCATCAGGTTATAGCATACTAGGGCTTCAAAAAAAATAAGAGAGTACTCCATGATTGTATTAATCATTCAAGGACTATTCTTACCCAATTACCATCATTTCGTTATATTAAAGCTAGGTATAACAAGCTATACCTCATTAGGGTTACATATCAACACAATATGATTACCATCCATTCAATTCATATGAGTGAATAGGTAAGACTACCTTATTAAGGGTAACCCTCCATTTGTTCCATCATCATTCAACCCATATCACTATACCACAATGTCACCCAGAACCATTGGATGTTTAAAAGGTAAGACCATTGGTTGTTTACATAAGTAAACACCTTGGATAAACCACCTATGAAGTCCTTGATTTGTGATCTATAAAGAGTCACCATTATTCCTATACATCCCTTGATTAACAACATAAAAAGTTCCATTAAGAGTAGGGTAAAACCCACAATCGACTATTCATTTAAAACAAGCCATCCATTGTCAACAAGTAAGCTCCTTAAGTTGTCCATATAAAGGAAACCATATAAATCACATTATTAGGACCAACATATTACATTAGACATCATTCCACTTTATTGGAGGAATAAACATTAGATCTTGACCATTGGGTCAAGTTCATATGTTAAAATCATCAATTACTGTATAGATCTGACCATTGCATCAAGTGACCCAAGAAACCATTGGTCTAAGGCTTAATTGATGATAAAACTACAATGATTAACTCAATATAGGTTGTATAGACCTGATCCACCATAATTAGTGACCATTAAATCACCATAGGTTGTTAGATCAACACTATATTCATTAATCAACATCAAATATTAAGCTAATGTCATCATTGATTGATAACATCAGTAGGGTACTTAATGGTTGATCATTAAACTTCTAATTGATCCAAAACCTGACCTAAGGGGTGACCATAGGTTGTCACCATCATATGACATCCTTGATCTCGACCATCAGTTATCATGAAGACAACACCATAGGGTTGTTGCAATGGTACCATCATCGGGTCATGGGTTTATAGAAGAAATCAGCTTTAAACCCTAAAATTGACCATTGGTTGATAGGTGATTAGCACCATAGGTTGTCAAACCAACCTTATACAAGTCAAATTATACCTTATAAATAATGTACACATGATCATAGGTTCATATATAACTGAAATTAGAATAGGGAACATTATAAAAATCGAAATCCAAGTCAAGCATAGCTTTTTAGTGCATGAATCATCATTTTCAAGCAAGAACATGAACTAGAA
Organism: Alisma plantago-aquatica; assembly: GCA_963693085.1. Taxonomy (NCBI): domain Eukaryota; kingdom Viridiplantae; phylum Streptophyta; class Magnoliopsida; order Alismatales; family Alismataceae; genus Alisma; species Alisma plantago-aquatica. Next base: position 1,822,271,676 of record OY856409.1, on the reverse strand, counting down.
AGCTTATGGTAAGCAATAAACATGGAACAAGTTATAAAACTTGTTTCTAATGAGAAGTTGAAACCACAAACAGAAGAAAACTCGAGCAAATAGGGTAGAAAATCCAAGAATAAGTTATGAATTTGTCCATCTAGCACCTTTCTTCATCAAATGAGCAAACCATAAGCATAAGGAGCAAGAAAGGTAGGGTTTTAAAGCTTTAGAGCAATTTATACCATGGAACAATAAGATTTTGACCTGGAGAAAGGTAGGAGGAAGGATAACAAAGAAATAAATGGATGAAATAAGGGAATTATTACTCTTTTAGGTCAAGATCACTACAAGGAAGCTTTTTCAACCCTAAAATGAAGTCAATTGCAACCCTAGATCCTTTTTCTAAGAAGATCCCCACTTTCTTCTTCCTTGGATAGAAAAATTCACAGAAGAATATAGGGAGAACGAGGTTGGGATAAGGAGGGAAGTGATGGAGAGAAAATGGCTTATTTTGGTGCTTAGGGATAAGTATATGAAACTTTAAGATAAAGAAAAAGAAAAAGTTGAAGGTCTAGTATCTATCCAAGTGTCCATGGCCTTAATATATTAAGAATATACAAGAACACACAAAAGAAGCTCCCCCACCATATGTATATACCTGATTATCTTTCCTTTGTCGAATTTCCCAGACAATCAAATAATTCATTAGTTGATAGCTACTAAAGGCAGCTCATCCATGAAAGGGTAAACCCTAAAATACCCTTGGCAAAAACACCTTCAAACCAAGGTTTAAATAGGAGCCCCATGGCTCAACAAGATCAAGAATGATGAGAGAATATCCAAGGAACATAATGAAAGTGATAAATTGCAAACAAAACCTCTCAATTGGGTAAATTGCAGAAAAATCCAAATTATGCATAAAATTGCATAACTTGCTCAAACAGTGTCCAAATTGGACCAAATCTGAAACTTAAGCTTGTATTATAATTTCAAAGCATATAACAAGGTTATATTAAGGTTATAAAATTCAATTATGATAATTAATCTTGTTCAACTCATTAAGTAAGTTTAGGGGCCTTAAAGTATCAAAGTCACATTTTAACCCCAAACAGCCCACCACTAGGGGCTTAGCTAGACATGATCAAAGAAATAGCAAAAAAAAGGGGAATAAGGGAGTATAAATCCATGGATATTGAAGTAGAAGCCTCCTTATTCACCTCCTAGTAGCTCGGGGACATCCTCTCTCCTCCAATGGTGCAGATGGGCATGAGAATATGGGGGATTATGGAAGAAAACCTACAAATCTAGGTTTTCAAGGGGAAATGAGGTGGAAATGGTGGGTGGAGAGTATAAATGCAAGTAGAATGCAATGAATGCTCAAGGAGTGGGTGGAGGGGTAATGGTAGCTAACCTAGTGTTGTGGCAGCCACCCATGTATATATAGGTGGTGGTGGAAGCACTAGGGTAAGTAGGGGCATTGTTGGAAAAATAGTGCAGAAAATGGTAGGGTTTAGGTGGTAGAACGGCCATGCCGGGCAGCACGGCCATAGTGGGTAGTAGTGAGAATGTCCGTGGTGGTGGAGAACTGTCGTTCCAAGAAAGTGGCAAAATCACGGGTTGAAGTGGTGGAGGCTAGGTAGCATGGTTGTGTTGGGTAGCACGGCCGTGGTGGTGGAGTTTGAGAGGAGGTCGTTCCATCTAGCACACCCGTTTAGTCTTCACCTAGCACGACCATTTTGGGGGCTTCATGGAATGGCCGTGTTGGGTAGCACGACTATGATGGCTAAGCTGTTGCAGCTTGCAAATCTTGGGAATTTATCTATAAATTGGGCATTAGCCAGCACGGCCATTCCTTGGCACCACGGTCGATCTGGGGTCTTCAATGGAAAAATGAGCTTCAATCTTGATCATCAAAGGACTTCTTTTATTGATGTTGAATCTTGTCCATTAGGGGTAGGTTGAGGGAGCTTTGGAGCCTTCTTTGTACCCCTCCATGAGTGGAGGAACCCTAGAACTCATTCCTTCTCTCTCATCCATCCAAAGCATGGTCCAAGTACCTGAAAATAATGCAAAGAACGTCCATAAGTGCATTTGATAGTAATACTCATATTGGGGAATTTAACTTGCATTCAACTATGTTTAGATGTGATTTATATGTGAATAAAGTACAAAATGGCACAAGATGGAGCCCTAAAGAGGGTTACATCACTGCTCCAAAATTAAAACATACTTGTCCTCAAGTATGCCCCAACTTAATCTCTCTTTTTAGATTTGTTTCAATAAACAAGAATGACAAATGCATAGAAATAAATGATCATTGACTAAATGGTCTTGGAAGTGACTAAGTGCATGTGTTTCACTTCTCTCCTCTCCTCTTTCACCAACCAATCATGAAATGAGCACTAAGCATACAAACTTCAAATATAAAGCATAGAATACACAAGCTTTCCATATGTCCTTCATATCATTCCAGGTAAACCGTTTCATGCTGGTGTTAATCAAAGATGACTAGGAGTGTTGTTTCACTTTTATGCATTCAATCTTATGCCTCAAACCACACCAGATGATCCACATGGATGTAGAAAAGGGTAAAGTGAGCTATATTTGATGTTTTCTAGCTTAATGGATATGAAAATATAAGAAAGGGTTGCGGAAAGATTTTTGGAGTGCTATTACATAGAGCACTCATCTTTTCTTTATTTGAATGATCTTAAATAGGAGCTTCCTTCTATTTTCTTTTTGCTTTCTTTTTCTTTTCTTTTCTTTGCCCTTGGTGTAGATAGGGCATATGGTGGATAGAGTGAAGTGGGAAGATATAGATATGTCCACCCCAAACTTTTGGAGGTGGCCAAGGCTGATTATGTGCACTAGGACATCCTTTCATGAGGTATAGAGGTATGAAGATGGTGAAAGAAGGGTCAGATCAAAGAGGAGTCATTAGTGTAGTCTTCAACATTAGATTTCTTGAAAGGTAATCCAACACTTCATCAAATGATATCACACCACATGATTGAACAACATGAGATTCACATTTATATCAAGTGATTCCATAGGCTCTAAGCGTTTGTAGCTTGCTCAATTCATAATTCAACTGAAACATTCACAAACTTGAGAAAAGTGGTGCACATGTAAAAAGTCAACAATCAAGACCATATAGCAATAAAATCTAAGAAAAACAACATGCATATGTCAAAAGATTAAAAATTTCATTTGAAGCAGTGGAGATTAAGTCAAAACATGCTTTTAGGCAAGAACATTCAAGTTTGGGAAAAATTGACCAAAAAGGTGCCAATTTTCCTTCAATCACATCTAAACCTAACTTTTAGGGAATTTAAATCATAAAGCAGCAAATCCTAGTTAAACTCACAAAAATTGCAAAAATCTACATGATATGCAATGCATGGAAAAAGGAGCATTTTTTTGAAAATTACGCAAAAATGCATGAAAGTAACTACATGCTATGCAAGGATGCAAGCAGGCACACATGGTCAGGATAGACAAGTAAGAAAGTTAGTCAAACTATTTGCTCATCTTGCACAAATTTAGCACTGGGTACATAGATAAGAATGTGGTGAACGAAGGGCTTACCTCCCTACCACCCCAAACTTTTAAATCATGTTGTCCTCAACGTGAAATAGAAGTCTAGAATAGTAGGGGAAAGGGCATGGAGTCATGGTAGACAACCACCAGAGATGGAGCGATCAATGTAGTACTATGTGAGTATGGCACGGCCACCACAACCATGCTAAGCAACATGGACATTCTATCTTTCCAGTCACATGGTCGTGCTGTGTAACATGTCCATTCTAGACTCCTTCCTGTAGTTCTTCTATTGATTTGCAATCTTCTCTTCAACTTTGATATTCTCCTTGGCTAAACCCTTCATGTATCACCTTTTCTTCCTCATGACTGTGCTAACATGATTCACAAATAGAAAAACTATCAAGTATATCGTGTGTGTGTTTCTTGAAAAATAAATGAAAGTGTGATAAAACAAGGTTCGAGAATCTCAAATCACGTGGGTTGCTTCCCACTATTGCTAAATTTATAGCCTTCAGTCGGGCTTGTTGCTTTCTTTACTAAGTGTTGACACCCACAATGTCTTCCTTTTCTTCAACAATGATTCTTTCTAGAGTTCTGACGACATGGGATTCATCTCAAGGAGTGTATATCAAACGGAAGTAAGGACTTGATTTCCACTGTTCTAGGGGATCATAGTAGCCTATCGTCGAAGTCTTCTTCACCCAACTTGTACCTCTCTTCCTTAGTGAATATAAAGAAATCAAACTTTATCCTTTTATATGTGATCGTCAGAGTACTTGTATGCACTTTGATCTTTGCACCCACAGTGGACAAGAAGGGTCTCCCCAATATGAGGTATTCTTTTCCATCAATAGGTCCAGAATCCACAATCAGAAAATCCATCAAATATGCAATGTTTATACTTTGATCCATTGCCACTATTGCGTGTAGCAATATCCCCAAGGGATTCCTCTTAGTTACATCACCCAAGACGAGGACACAATCCACCAGTTCCATTTTCTTGAGGCAAAGTCTTAGGTACATGCTCAATGGCATAATGCTTGTCCCTGCACCTAGATCAAGGAGAGCATGCTCAACATGTTGTGCACCGATGTAGCATGTAATGAGAGGAACTCCCAGATCATCCCTTTTTTCTAGAAAACCAACGTCTAAGATGAAATTCACTGATTTTGTTGTGACGATTTCCCTAGGTGGCAATAACACTAGTTTTCTCTTCCCCATGCAAACATCCTTCACCAATGAAAAGAATCCTTTGATGCTTGTCATTCCTTGCTTCAAGGACCCTAGGATATTCTTGATACTACTACTCTTCTCTTGTAGAAAGGGGCCTTTTAAAGCCTCATGGAATTTATCCCCACTTGCATCAAACATTTCTGCAGCAATTTGTGGGCCTTGATGAGGTATGATGGTGATTCTTGTCTCATGGGGAGGTTTTGGCTCCCAACAAGGCATTGCATCAAGTGTTGCTATGTCAATTGAATGTGGGATAGCAAACATGATCTTGTCATAAAAGGATAGAAGAACCAAATCTCTTGCACTTTCATCACTTCCAAGAAAGGGTGGGACAACTGAGGATGCATCTTCATATACAACGAGAGCAGCGGGAACTTGGGCGCACTCGATATTCTCAAGCAGTAACTGATTAGCAAATTCTTTGGTGCTTTTGTGATCCCTACTAGGCTCTTCTAGCATCGAGTACTTGTCATCAACCTTAATCATTTTCTTCTCCCTTTTTTCAAACTTCCGAGCAGCTTCTCTTCCCCATATAACATACACCATATAAACTTATTCATGGGAAGGAGGGGCTTGTGAAGATGAATGTGGTGGCGGTCTTTGATGAGGCGAGTTAGGATTTTGGAATATGCAAGTTGGTTGTTGGGGAGGTTTTTGTGGAGATAGTGGTTGATAGGTGTGTGATGGCGGTGGTGGTTATTGATAGTTGAATGGGGGTTGGTGAGGTGGCAGAGCATATGGATGTGGTGATCCTTGGTACTGGAGGAGTGGGGGTGCTTGGCCTTGTGGTGGGATATATGCACCTTGAGTAGTACTCACATAGCCACCATCGTTGTTTGGATTTGCCATTGGTTGAGATGGGAGCCTTCCCTCTTCACAGCGGGAAAGTGAGATTGAGATTTGATCAAGCCTTTGCTCAAGGCGGCTAATATTCTGCCCTTGAGAGGACACCTCTTTCTTTACCTCATCCAAATTTCTTAGTCTTCCAAGCTCTTCATCTTCAAACTTGGAGCTATAGCGTGGCCTTGATTGCCCTTTTCCTTGAACATCTTCATTTTGTTATTTCCATGAAAAATTGGGATGGTTCCTCCACTCAGGAGTGTAAGTGTTGGACATGGGGCCTTGATTGTTCTGGTTGCCAAAAGAGTGTAAGGCATGAACTTCCTCTGCTTTGGCTTCAACTGCCATGGTGGATTGAGTAGAAGAACCACCAACTTGGTTCTTCATCATATTCATCATGTCCGCCATCATCTTCATCATGTCGGGGTTGGCAATGTTGCGAGTTGGAGCTACAGAAGAAGGTGGAGGGACATAGTTTCGGCTGTGATGTTCCCTTTTTATAGAAACTCGATGGAAGGAATTTTTAGCTAGGTGCTCAAACAATGGCCACGACTCCTCGGGTGGCTTCGCCATGAATCTTCCTCCACATGATGAGTCAATGTTGTTCTAGCTCAACTCTTCAAGCCCGGTGTATAAGGCTTGGACTAGCTACCACAATGGCACTTCATGGTGGGGGTACCCGCGAATGATCTTTTAGAACCTTTCTCACACCTCGTAGAAAGGTTCATTTTCCTTCTAGGAAAAGGTAGTGATACATCTTCTCATGTGAGTCAGTTTGGCTATTGGGACCAAATTTTTAAGAAACTCATTCTTGACCTCATTCCAAGTCACCAACTCTGGCTTTGAAATGTACCATTCTTTAGCTTTTTCCTTCAGAGAGAACGGGAAGAGATTCTTATGGATGGAGTCATCAGTAGTGGCGGGGGTACGGAAGGTGGAGCACGTCTCAAGGAATGAATCGATGTGATGGTAGGGATTCTCATTCTCCATCCCATAGTAGGTAGGTAGGAGTACAAGGAGTATGGGTGGAATGGAGAATTGTTGACCCAACATTTGGTCAGCTAGGGTGGCAATGGGAGAATTGTAGTTTCCCAGTGTAAAATACTCATAGAGTGGGCAGTTGGGCTGCGATGGAGGTGGTTGAGCATTCCCATGACGGTTGTTGTCTACCATGTGGTCACCCATCTCATTTTCTCAGTGTTGGTTGCGGCGGTTTTGGCGTCTCCTCCTACCTATCTTGGGGTTGTACAACACCAAGTCAGTACAAGTAAAATGTGTGTGGCACATGCACAACTGTCATCTACACAATACACAAACAAATAACAAGAGACCAAATTAGAATGACAATATGCAAAACTGAACAAAGAATAAAGAATAGCAATGATGAGGGCAATAGGAAAGGCTAAGCTACACTAACTATCTAGGCCGAGTGCCACTATCCCTGACAATGGCGCCAGAAAGCTTGGTGCTTCTGAGCCATGGTTGTACACACTAGCCAACAAGGGATGACTAGATGCAACCCTAAGGGACTCAAACACACGTGTGGATCTTTCAAAATTTATAATCACCCTAATAAGAGTCAATCACAAAACTAAATAGGTCACCCGCAAGCGCACGAGGTACTATTATAGTACAAGTGATTGGCGAGAGTAGGGGTCGATCTGCAGGGACAGAGGGGGCACTAGAGTTAGGTTAGTGTCGGCTATGTTCCTAATGTAGAGACTAGGGTTTAAGGGTTTAAAATGGATTGTTTGATTGTTAAACTAAGTGAATAAGCAAGTAAAGGAAATTATGAAATCTAATTTATCGCGACCATAAATTATCCTAAGCAAGCAAGTCTAAGGAACTAGATTAAGCAACTAGCCAAACAAGGTAAGGGTCAACTACACTACACTAGTACAACAATTAGCAACTAAGAACTGAATTAACCACCAGAGAGAGCAAGAACCTAAGTTAACACTAAGGATCAAGACTAAGCAATTAACTAGATTGAACAAAAGTAACTAAACTAGACTAGTATGAACAAGCTAAGAAGGCAAAGTGGGTTTTAAGAAATAATATTAGGTAGGTGGGACATTTGGGAATGTGATTTGATATTAGTTGGGGGTGTCAACATAGCAACCAATTAACACAATTCAATCTAGATTACCAAACTAAACAACAAGGCAAGGGCTATTAGAATGTACCATATACTACTAGTTGGAGAACTAAGGTTAGGTGTAATTCTAGTAGGACTTGTCAAGCCTAGGTCTCTAGGGTAAGTGGTATTAGGGAAATTGAGAGCCAAGGGTAAAAATGGGAGTAGAGATGAGGGTTTTTCACCCCATGCCACTAGCCATGTAGTCTTTAGAAGGCCCTATGCAATTGCACTAATCACACTTACACTAACCATTTAGATCTCACACTCACTTATAGAAGGAGGGATATGTATGTAGGAACAAAGGGGGCTATCTAGGGATCTACTATTTGGACCTAGGAGCCATTCCTAAGATTTCTACATGCAATCTAGTTTCTCCTAGAAGCTAAGTGTCTTCAAACATCTCAAAGCAAGCAATCCATGTTATAAGCACAAATCACATGCAATAAAATAGAAAATGAGATAGAAGCAAGAAGCAATCATCATAGATAGAAATCATGTTCATTACAAGTTATTTTCCCCCGACATGGTATCAAAGTCACATTTTAACCCCAAACAGTCCACCACTAGGGGCTTAGCTCGACATGATCAAAGAAATAGCAAAAGAAAGGGGAAGAAGGGGGTAGAACTCCATGGAGGTTAAAGTAGAAGCCTCCTTATTCACATCCTAGTAGCTTGGGGACGTCCTCTCTCCTCCAATGGTGTAGATGGGCATGAGAATATGAAGGGTTTATAGAAGAAAGCCTAGAAATATAGGTTTTCAAGGTGGAAATGAGGTAGAAATGGTGGGTGGAGAGCATAAATGCAAGTAGAATGCAATGAATTCTCAAGGAGTGGGTGGAGAGGAGTAATGGAAGCTAACCTAGTGTTGTGGCTACCACCCATGTATATATAGGTGGTGGTGGAAGCACTAGGGTAAGTAGGGGCATTGTTGGAAAAATAGTGCAGAAAATGGTAAGGTTTAGGTGGTAGAACAACCGTGGTGGGTAGTAGTGGGAATGGTTGTGGTGGTGGAGAACGATCATTCCAAGAAAGTGGAAAAATCACATGTTGAAGTGGTGGAATGGAGACTGGTAGAACGGTCATGCTGGGCAGCACGACCATGGTGAGGGCTAGGTAGAACGGCCATGCTGGGTAGCATGACCATGGTGGTGGAGTTTGAGAGGAGGTCTTTCCCTCTAGCATGCCTATTTTGTCTTCATCTAGCACAATTGTGCTGGGTAGCACGGTCATTTTGGGAGCTTCATGGTACGGTTGTGTTGGGTAGCACGACCGTGGTGGCTAAGTTGTTGTAGCTTGCAAATCTTGGGGATTTCTCTATAACTTGGGCATTAGCCAACACAACCATTCCTTGGCACCACAGGCGATCTAGGGTCTTCAATGGCAAAATGAGCTTCAATCTTGATCATCAAAGGACTTCTTTTCTTGATGTTGAATCTTAGCCATTAGGGTAGGTTGAGGGAGCTTTAGGGCCTTCTTTGGACCCCTCCATCAGTGGAGGAACCCTAAAACTTCTTCCTTCTCTCTCATCCATCCAAAGCATGGTCCAAGTACCTGAAAATAATGCAAAGAATGTCCATAAGTGCATTTGATAGTAATACTCATATTGGGGAATTTAACTTGCACTATACTATGTTTCGATGTGAATAAAGTACAAAATGGCACAAGATGGAGCCCTAAAATAGGGCTACATCAGGATCCTTGCTTGGACCTTGGATGTGTGGTGGCATCCCTAGAGGTGATTAGGGTTTCTAGGGTTGCTTGGTTTTGACCCTTGTGTGCCTTGTTGGGTTGTCTCGACCTATGTGGGAGATTTGGGTGTGTCTCGACTGAGACACCTTCCTTGGGTGTGTCTTGTCTCGCCATGGTGGTTTGGGTCAAGACAATTTGTCCTTTTGTGGAGTGTCTCGACCTAGTGTGCATGACAACCTTTTATCTCGACCAGGGTGATGCTTTGCTTTTGTTTCAACATCCTTTGGTGTGTCTCGACTGAAACCATGTGTTGGGGACCCAAGAGGTTGAGACCTACCATAAGTTGTATCACCATCTCGTTCATGTAAGGTTTAAGTGGTTGCATGTTAGTTTCTTGGGTGGACAAGTGTCACTTTGGTGCCTTTAGGTGTTGACACATCATCCCTCACCCTACCTCCCTCCTCCTTTGCTATATAAACCCTCTTCTCTCCACACAAGTGATCTTTTTCGGCCATTCTTCTTCTCCCTTCCCTTGTGATTGTCCTTAGATCTTGGTGGAGCAAAAAGGTGGTGTTCTTGGTTCTTTAGAGATGGTTCAACCTTACATATGGTGCCTTGAAGCTCGATCTCCCTCCTTGTGGTAGTTTCTTTCATGGTAAGTAGTTTTACCATCTTAGTCACATTTTTCTTTGGAATCCCTATCTTCTTCTTCTTCTTCTTCTTCTTTTCTTGGACGTAGACTAGGGTTCTACCCTGGTGGTCTCCTTGAGAGAAACTCCTCCTCACAAAGGCCTTAGACTATGGTCTTACCATGGTGGTAACTAGTGGGAGGATGTTTTCCTTCTCTTTTCTCCTTTCTTCTTTGGTTCGTCCTAGGGTCCTTTTTTCTCTTTTCTTGAGCTATCTTTTTACCAAGGTGTTCTTCTTTTTGGATATGACCTTGTGGCTGAACTGGTGATCTTGTTTGGAGCTTCGTTCCTTCTCTTTGGAGCTTGTGCTTTGGAGCTTAATTCTCTTCTAATCAGGTGGGTGATATAACCCTCTACCCTCTCTATTATTGCACTTTTCTTTTCATGCATGTTATTGTTTCTCTCTATGAAACGTACCCTTAATATGGTAGTAGATGATATCATGCTATAGAACTTGAATGGTAGTGGTTATTACACATGGTTTGCTTGGGATCTGAAACCCTAATTTCTATGTGCACATTTTCTAAGTGTAAGAAGATGATCTTGCATGCATCTTGAGCTTTGGTTTTGTTGCCATGTTTTAAGTTTGGCCATCATATGATCCCTTGAGATTTTGGTGTTTTCACACATGTGTTGTGGTTCAACTTTCTCTCTCCTAAGTGGTTTTACTTGATGATCTTCATAGAGCTTGTTCTAGGGTTTGATGATCTTGGATCCATGAGTTTTGATCTTAGTGACGGTTGGTTTCCTACTATTTGGCCTTTGTTACGGTCAAGACATATGTGCCCTTGATGTTTGGGGTCGAGACATGTGTTCTATTGTTGTTTGAGTCATCACATACACCCTTGTTTGGCTTTGGGTCAAGACATGTCCTTACTCAAGTGTTGAATGTGTTGTTTGCTTGGCTTTGGGTTGCGACGTTGCGTTTGGCTACGGTCTAGATGCCTTCTTTGACAATGGTCGAGATGAGCTACCTTTGGTTTTGGTCTCGACTAAGCTATTGTGGTTTGGTTGCTATGTGTTGTTGTATTCGGTCGCAATGTTGCCCTTAGTCACGGTCGCGACGTTGTTTTATGCTTGGTATTGATGCTTGTTTCAGGCTGGTCAAGATGCCACATTGTGTTTGGGGTTTTCACGGTCATGACACCATGTTGCATGGTGTTCACGACGATTGTTTGGTTGCAGTTGAGACCAACCTGGGTGGTGGTTGAGACACCATGCCCTGTTGCAGTCGTGACACTAGGTGGGATGGTGTTCACGACCCTTTGATGAGTTGAGGTCGTGACACTTGGATGATGAGTGGTCGTGAAACATGTATGACACCCTTATATGATACATCTACCCATGTATATGATAGGGATACCTAATGTTGTTGACATAATGATCTAAGCATGATTAATTAATAATGTTCCCTAATCCTAACATGCTCTAAGAAAATGGGAGGTGACCTACTTAGGGCATGGTGATTCATTTATGATATGGAACTCTAATTGGCCATGTAGGGAGACCTAACCCTAATGTTGGGCCATGTGATGTTCTTTCTTTTCTCAATTGTAGTAATTATCATATTATGTTGTTTTCTCTCTCCTATTTATATGCCCCTAACCTAGCAGATGATATGAACTTGAATATCATAGTTATGAATACTATGGTGGTGATCATATGAAACATGGTAATGACTATAAGTCTTAATGAGACATGATGAGATCACACTGATGTGATGGGTCTTATGATCTAGTGATGGCTTGATGCCCATTGCGAGGTGGCATCCCTAGTGATGTGATTGAGGGATTGATATCTCACAGTGATGAAACATTGGTGATGGACTTATGAATGGAAGTGTTACAAGTGTCATCTAAAGATGATGTGACTAGTTCACACCTTATGTATTTTATATCTTCTGGAGTTGCACTATTCCCTTATCTTTGTAGAGTTTATTTTGGCTTTGTACATTGTAACTTGATTGATGTTAAAAGACAACCAATTGGCTTAACTAATCAACTGAAACCCTAATCATGTAGGTTCCATGTGCCATAGATTTGTTCTAGTGTCAACTTTAATTGCTGGATTAGTGAAACAAGTATAACCCGGAGCTCATATTTTTGAATATTTTGGGGTGCAAGTTGACTATCTCCTTGAGTCTATAATTATAGGTTGTGTGAGATGGCCATGCGTGAGCTGATCTCCTTGTGATATGGATGGCCATGTATGATTCAATCCTTCCTTTTAGAATGGCCATGCGTGAGCCTGTTCTTCTAGTGCCATACCTGTACCAAGGTGGGTTAGGTGTTATTATATGTGTGGATGGCCATGTGTGATCCCTGAGCTTGACTATATGTCATTGTTGCAGTTGACTGATATGTCTCTACGGTGTTTCTCTTGTGCTGACCAAGAGGTGTGGGGAAGTCGTGGATTCTGACTCTTCCATTGACCTTGTATGGCACCAATTTTGACTTAGTAGTGTCAGTTGGATTTGGGTGGTATGACTCAAATCCTTAGGGCACTAATAAAATACTTAACAAAGTCATTGTGTATCTTGCATTAGGGTCAAATACAAATAACACTAGTTGAGCCCTTTGCCTTGTCTTTTTACTAATTTCTTGAATTATAGGATGGTAAGAGAATTCCTCTCAGAATATTAGTTGATCCACTACTCAATGATAATTGCTTAGTCTGCTTCATTTGGTTTATCTGTTGGAGGCATGTTATTTAGTTGAATTTGCTCAACTTGCTTAGTACTTTATCTACTTTCCTAGTTATTTATGCTTTAATAGATGTTTGTGGAGAGTTATATCTCTCATTGGGATGTTGGGTCTCACCCTTTCAGTTTCCACATCTTTTAGGTGGTTGTGCACAAAGAGGTAGAGATTATGCAGCTGAGGAAGAGCAGCAACAAGAGCAGTAGCTGATAAGGTTGGATGTGCTGCTAGTATTTTGGTGTTAGAGTCCTAGAGTCATCCCTGTACACTTAGGTCTTTGGGGGTGTTCTCATTGTGTTTTGTGGATATGTTATCGATACAAAGTTTTTGGGCTTGTGAGCCTTGTATGTATGATATGGCAAGTGTATATGTATATATGTATCTCTAGTAATAGATTGATGACATGAATGGTGTTGCACAATGACGTAAGCACCTTTATATGTGTTTTGTGATACAAGTTTCATGTTGATGACTTCTATGTGATAAGTTTTGGTTTTGGTGTTTTGAGAAAATCAATTTTAATTTTCTATGTTTTCTAGTAATCTGTATGTTTAATTTTAATTTCGCGTCTAGTTTTGAGTAATCTTGTTTGTGGCGTGTAGGGGCGTCATAGGGCTGATCTTTGTTTGAGAAGAAGAACCCCCCAAACGAAATTCCTCATGATGGTATCAATTCGATAATACACAACAATCAGGAGTGTAGTAGTTTGCATGAGGTATGTTGGTATGGATGTGTGGATGGATTTTGCAAGAGTGACTAGTCCTACAAGTGATGAGATCTATTTTCCCAAGAAGAGATTCTAGCTTCAATGGTGTTGATGGTATTAAGATATAAAGACTTGTTGGGTTTTCCATGTAGTATAGGAACCCTAGATGCTTCCCCAAATTATCTGTAAGTGGCATGTTTATTCACCTACTTATTTGCCTTATCAATACTAGAGGGGGTTTTTAGAGAAAAAGATTGCCAACTTTTCTTTTTAGCTACCATCTGGCCCGACGCCTCACCAAACTTTTCCAGGCATTTCAACATAGCAGTAGCCTGGTCAGTGGAGGCCTCTCCAAATAGGATGATATCATATAGGAAACATAAATGTGAGATTATTCGACCACTCCTGGTAATATTCAAAGGGATCCACTTCCCACATCATTCCTCCTTCACTATGTCTTGACACAACCCATCTAGACAAAGCACAAAAATGTAGGGTGACAAGGGATCACCCTGCTTTATGCCCCTTGATGGATGGAAAGGTTCCAGGATATCTCCTTGCCAAGCTATTGAGATAGCACCTGAGGTGATGATATTCATAATGACAATGATATTGGATTCAGTAATAGCAGTTCTTCTTAAAGTGTCTCGAACAAAGACCCAACTAAGTCTGTCATAAGCTTTTGCCAGATCAAGCTTAATCGCCATGCTCCATTGCCTGGAAATTTTGGTCCACATTGTATGGATAACCTCTTGCATGAGGTTGACGCTGTTAAAAATCCTAATACCAGGAATAAACATTGATTGGAATGGGGAAATCTATTCATCTAAATGCAATTTGATACCTTCAACTATGATTTTAGATAGGAGTTTGATGCTAACATTATTGAGGGCAATTAGCCTTAATTATGTTTAACTAATTTAGTCAATTATAAAAAGAGAAGGCATATAACACATTGTATTCGTGTGAGTTATAAAATCACCTTATTAGATTTATTTATCATAGAAGACTTCCATTTATTGTTAAAACTCACATTCAATTAAAAAACCTCCATGTCTCTCCTTGGTTATTTTGTTAATTGCTTTTATGAAACATATCCTCCACATTAATATAATTACATTTCTTGATTATGAAATTACTTTCACATTCATCAAGGATATAAGTGAGGAAAAATATCTTTAGCAAGTATAGTATGGTTCATTATATAATTCCAAGTACTCACTAGGGCATACACTCCCAACATTAGACATAAAAAGGATAATTTTGCCATAAAAGTTCACATTCGGTTCAATACCATGTAATATCATCATATCCAATTGAAATTATGGATTACATTTGACATTATATTTGCACACCATCATATGAAATTTCAAATTCAGATTTGTAAGTATGAGGGAGTTTCATTGGGAACATTATAGTACATAAAAAGAGCCACCTCTACCCATAGATGACCTACTTTGGGATCATAGACCTAAGTAAAAGGGACTTCCATCAACATAACAATTATATTAATGCTTATATTTGTTTCATATCAACTCGTAACTGCTAAGAATAGCATTCTTATCCATTTTTCTTTCATTTCATACTAATACACCACAAAGATAACATATTTAGTAATAATTTCACTTGTATTTCGAAATTCAACAACTACATGGTTATGTGGTCATAGAAATGACGCCATGAGTAAATCTAAGGGGTTTGTAAGAGAATGAAATGTTGTGAACATATATTTTACCTGTCCAAAATAAATCACATGGCATCATCTTTTAGCACATTAGGAGGTCATAAAACAAGATTTAGAGAAAATTAAACTATCAATGCACATATTTTGGATTTCAAACCTTAAACCAAATAAAGCAAGTCATTTCATCAGGGATTCATGAGTAGGATACATGGAAAGATATACAAGTGCAAAATCACATCGCATGTCAGCAAAGAATCCATGAAGATTGAATATTTAGGCATGTTAATCACGTTTAGAACAATTTTTGGGGATTTGCATGAACTAGTAGGCAAAAGAATGCTAACAATGATACATCACTAGTATCTTATGTGATAATCATTAGGTCCATTGAATATGTCCATGAACATGCTTCCAAATTCTAGTTTAACCCTCCAAAAGCTCCCAAATCCAAGCTCCAAGCAAGATCTAACTCCCCTTAGATCAAAAATAGGAAAAGGAAGGCTGTTTAGATAGATGGAGTAGTTTTCACCATGGAAGTCTTGGGTCATGACCAAAGGAAGAATAAAAAATGACACCAAGAAGGAGATTCTAGAAGATGAATTTTACATGATTAGGGCTGGAAACAAACTTGCCAAGCTTGGAAACATCTTGAAGAAGCTAGATCTACAACATGTATCAACATGGAAGGTTACATCCATGTTCATTCCTTACTTGGAGCTTGCTTTGGACTCCATTTCTCCCTCCATCGCTCCAACATCTTATGGGGTGCTAAAAGAGCCTCTAGGATGAAGGGTGTGGGTTTTATAAAGAGGATATAGGTACAAAAGTCCAAACTGCCCCCAACTAATGTTCATAATTAGCCTTGGTCAAAACATGCCATCCATTGGTCAATGAATTATTTCATAGACCCTCATAGAATTCTTATGTGTTTGATAATCACTCTCATTGCCTTGGTAGAGCACAAGATGCTCCATCGACCATCAAAAACCACCACCACCTTACTAGCTAGGCTTGAATCCCTAATCCAACTAAGGTCAAGAAAATCAAACCAAAGAAATGTATCAAGATACTAATTAATATCATGAATTTGGATATTATGCACTCAACTTTGCACTTAGGTCCCTAATTAAGGTGAAATTGCATATCGGTCCACAATTGTAAATGATATTGCATTTCAATTCAAATTAAGTACAATGAAGTCTAGATTAGAATAATCTCTTAACCAATTAATTCTAAGGATCAAACAAGTATGAGTAGAAATAAAACTACAATATTATATTTTTTCACAAAATTTGCAATTTGATCTTCATTCTATGTTGAATTTATAATTAGCCACATATTGCTAAGAAACTTAAATTTAGGGAAAACATAGGGTAAATTGATACAAATTTGATATGCCCCTTGATCAAATGATATAAAAATCAATCACTATCATGATTATGAGTGATAAAAATTTATATTAATCTAGGGTCATGGTCTCACATCCATAAACCCCTCAAAAGAATTTTGCCTCTGAAATCTCAAGGTTAGGGTAGAGAACAACAAAGAAGCAGCCTATAAATCCATGTCAAATGCACATATGCACGACTTATAGTACTACATAATTATTATTAGTGCATGATTATCATGGAGTTCTTATAGATCATCAAGTACACTCTTTATAGTTTATTCCAAGTTTCAACTATGTATGCATCATTCATTAACTTATCTATTTTCATTGGCATCTGCTTCAGAGTTAGTATTATTACAATATTCCATTGCTCTTTCTTGTTGACTATTTATAATTCTTGCATCTCTTCTCTTTTACCATGTTTACCATTCACTCACTAAGGATAAGTTTATCACATTTTACATTCATCCTTAGTTAACTACTTTCCTTATCAAATTTTCATATTTAGATTTTTTATATTAAATACATTAGTTCATGTGTTCCTAAAACTCATCCAATTCATCCATACACATGTAGTTCTCTTTATATAGGTAACAACTCTTGTCTTTATATAGTTTCATAACCAAATCGTAGTTACATGGATACATATCACATCATATTGCTTTACTCTGAATGATCACCATCTTGGCTTTGTTCTATGGCTAAACATGTTCTTTCCAAATAAGCCTTCCACTCAAAACTATGTCTTATAAAATTGGCATCCTCTAATCATACCAAAGGATCGAGAAAACATCATATTTAATCATTATGTCATCAATCATTCTCATTTCATCATGGTATCAATCTACTGATTTTGCAATTAAGAGAAGGATTATAGTTACACCTTTTTATGTCAATAAACCTCAATACTCATCTTGTTTATTACCACACATCCTTGATAATAATCAGATTCTATACCAGGTTAAGGTTTCTATCTCCTCAACATGCTTCATATTCATTTCAATTCCTCATGATTATTTACATTCTTTCATCCACTACTGATCATTTCCTAAGTAGTTCATTTAGTATTCTCATTATATCATCATTTGTTTACCTCAAATCTTATATAACAAACATGGGTTTCCCTGAGATAACTTAGGTTCTTATTTGTTCATCTATCATTGTTCTTATTTATCATCTCATCCCACACTCATCATTTGGGTTCTCTTTTTTTATATGAGCTTTACACCTTAAATCCTTCTCGTAACACATATTCACCATGAACTTCTTATGCTCATCTATATATACTACAAACTACTTTATGATTCCCTTGATCCCCACACATAATCAAAGCTCCATATACATAGTCATATCTCCTTTATGTCATAATTTTCTAGAACCTCAGCTCCCAACACTGGATTCTCACCCTACATAGTGTTTTTTTTAAGTTCCAAGAACTCCTTTTTACATTATACATATTCAGATTAAGCATCATAGTGTCATATATTTTTGTTTACTCATCAAATTCTTATGGTTTGACGAGTTAAGACATAGATTATATCTTTTTCATATGGTTATATTCATACCTTCCATCTCCCATTTAACACTTTTTATACATGGTCTTTGTTCAACATATTCAGACTTAATCCAAGTTTTGCATCTCTCATCAACTATTATATCATTCTTTTCATCATGATTTCATATTTATCATGCCCTTTGGATTGTTTCCAACTAAATAGTTGGCTAGAGTACTCAGAAGGATAACAATCAAAGAGTTCAACACTTACCTTTATCTCAATACTTGAATGCCTTGCTAGGGCACCTAAATAATGAATTGAAGTAATATTCATTATACTCATATTATGTTCTCACTTAGTTATCATTTTACTACTAATTCCTATTGTTTATGTACACTCAATTAACCTACCAACCTTGTAAGAACCCAACCTAATGATCAAACCTTAAGTGACCATCAGGATAAAAAAAACTGAGCCAAATTTTCTCTCTCAAAATAGCGTGATCCACACAAGGATCCAATTACAAACATGGATCACAAAACTTCACATGACATATTATATAAATGTATGTCATTATATTAGAGCCATTCTAAGAGGGGGCATGATAACAAAACAAATTGAGATCACTTTATAATATTTATCAAAGTATAATTATAACATCAGATGTATCTATGGAGTTACAACATCATAAAATAGCAAGACCAACTTGCAAATCATATGCGTAAGAAAACATCACGTAAAGCAATCTAACATGTAGTTTGCCAACTACCCACCCATCACTCAGGAAGGTGAGAGTACAATGACACTTGAGACTTGATTATATTCTTGGTTGTTACATCTTATCAACACTTCCTCTTCACTTATTCAACATGCCTAAAAATATGTGGAACACCACATGTTAAACCCTCAGTCCCAACAATGTGATATAACAAAGCTAACATATTATTGCTTACAAGCATACTATAATCAACTTATCTAGAGGTAGATTGACCAACTAGTAAATATCATACACAAGATATATGCATCAAGTATCGATTCTCATAAATGGATGTGCACATTGAGGAAATATGAAATATCTTTACATGGATGTATAAATCAGTAAGTACAAAAGGCTATACCACGTATGTACTTGAGCCATACACTTACCTGTACAAAGTATAGACACGTAAAGTACTTGCACCAAGTAAGGAAAATATAAATGTGCATTCATGTGATTCACCAATTAAACATAAGCAACTATACTAAATGGCCCACATGTACTTTTTATTATTGCCCTGAGTAGTGTGAGGTGTGCCACTCAAACTACTAGCTGACCACTGTTAAGTTGCAATCAAACTCATATAAGATCTTAGGATTTATGTACTCCTAAAAATATGCCACACCTTTGTCATAGCGAGGCTAAGCAAAGTAATGACACAAATACCAAACTATTAGTGGAGATCTCAAAGACAACTCCACAACAAACTAGGTTTGTACTGGGTATGACGGACATTACACCTATCACTAGGGTATGAAACCCTTATCAATAATATTCATATATTACTTTTCACCTATCGACTGTCACATATCACATATTGCACTAGTACATTTTTGGCGAATCGTGTTACTTTTCTTAATGTCAATTTATACATAAAACTGACACTACATGCCTATACCATTAGTTGGTGAAGCATAAACATTGATATTATATACCGTTAGTTGGTAAAGCATAAACATTAATATTGGTCAAGTCTTTTTGATTAAGAAAAAAATGTGTACCTCTTTTACGATAACATCAATTTCTTTGTGCATAAGAAACATCTAAGATAGCCCGCAAAATTTAACTTTTCAGTGGAAAACATTGATATAGGCCGATTTCATTAGTTGTACAAAACCCACGACAAAGTTGTTCTTGAAAAATAATTTATGCCTCCAAAATTACTATGTCGTTGATTTCTCTATATAAAAAATGACGTTGTAGGTCACGCCCACTGCAAAAAGTTTTACCTCTAAAAACTATGTGCATCGATTTTTTCTCAATGAATCGACGATAAAGGGTTCCCGCCATGTGCCCCGTAAGAAATATTTCCCCAAATTGAGTTATGTCTTTGTTTTTTTACTAAAAATTGATGAATAAATCTTATCAAGGTTGGATATTAAGGATAAGTACATGTAGTGTTGGTTTTTTGGTAGGTAACTGACAAAAAAGATTGAACTGTAGCATCGGCTTTTCCTGGTAAACCAATGACAAAAGTCTTGGAGAGGTTGACATTTTTATTAAGGATAAGCACATATGATGTCAGTTTTTTGGTGCATAAATGATGACAGAGATTGAGTTATGGTGTTAGGTTTTTACCTACAACCGATGACTAAAGTCCTAGCGAGGTTGGCATTTTCCAATAGAGATAAGTACATGTGGCAATCATTTTTTATTGGATAATCAATTACATAGAGTGAACTATGGTGTTAGTTTTCACAGACAACCAAAGACAAAGTCAATTTTGTTTAACAAGCAACGAGTAAATTATACTCAACTGCACCGACAAAACTTTCTTTTCCCATTCTTTATTTCATCACACGAGACCTAGAGCTCTGACAATCATCGTCTATTTATCACCTGCTACTACTGTGAATTGTCATTGCCATCGCTGGTACTGTACTGCTGTTGTCGCTTGAGCCACCCTATCACTGTTGTTGTCACTATCACTACTGCTACCGTTGTCATTGCTAAAGCCACCACTATCATCTCCGTCACCACCGCTTGAGCCACTGTCACTGCTGGAGTTTCTTGGTGTTTCCATTCTCTCCTCACTATTGTTGCTTCCTGCTTGAACTGCCACAATTCACTAGCTGCATAGACTTTGTGTTTTTTTATATAAATTTTTGTTTGTTTGGTTTGTTTAACTGTATTTTTATAATGCATGTATAGTTATTGGTTTGGTTTTTAATTTTTGAAATACATGTATAGTTGTTTGCTTGGTTTGTTTAGAATTCTTCATATAAACTTTGATTAGCTATATAATTATGTCTAGCATTATTTATGAGACCAACCCCAAGATAGTTAATGATGATATAAACACTAATGACAGATGGATGTGTGGCATGGAGATAAACCTTAATTTTTAATCCCAAATTTCTAAATCATGGTGTTGTCCCAGAAACCCATCTAAAACCTACTCATTAGGAGCAAATTTGGGATATCCCCCAGTTTGGATCTATTGTTAAACACTTAATCTCATTTAGGATGGAAGCGTATAATGTGTGTTCAGTTTTCAAGATGTTTTGTCAGCATTTCCCTATTTGTTCTCTAAGCTATTTGTTCTCTAAGTACATGTATAGGTTGGTATTTTCCCATATCTACATCAATGTACTTGAATAACTGTAAGGAAATGCTGCTTGAAAACCAAATACATATCATATACTTACTAGTGATATTATGTGTTCTAGAATGGGATAGGAGGTGCACATTCATTACTAATCCCTAAAGCCTAATCTGTAACCCTAAACCTTAAATCCTAATATTTAAACCCTAAATCCTAAATGATAAATATAATATCTAAAGACTAATTTCTAAATACCTAACTTAATACTCATTTTCTCTGTGATCATAGAATGGATTGATCATGGATGTTCATTTCAAATCGCTATACTCCAAAGTTTATTAGTGGTCTTGATAAGTTTAAATGATTTGGGGGAGGAGCATAGGAAACAATACATATATAGGTTCTATTGTCCATATATGAATTACATTAATAACATGAAAGTCGACACTATTGATGAAATCAAAATTCATGTCATGTGCAATGGGATTTTACAAGTTATATAGAATGGTACTATCATGGAGAGATTCCAACTATAAGATTAGTAGATGTTGACAATAGTACTTGTGTTGAAGAAGAAATTGCCAACAATGATGTAGATGTGAACGAACCAATTTCAATAGACATGGTTGATGTGATGCTAGATAGTAGTGGGGTAGATCTTATTGATCCACCTTTCTTATTTAGAAGCATTTTCTTGATGATAGGAGACCATTATACATATGTTGTACTAAGTTTATGAAGCTAAGTGATGTGTTGAGATTGTATACTCTTAAGGTTAACAATAGATGGAGCGACAAAAGCTTCATGTCTCTTTTTTCTTTATTGAAAGAAATTCTTCCTGAAGACAATGAGCTTCCAATCTCAAGATATGCATTAAAGAAAATGTTGTGCCCAATGGGAATCGAGGATAAGAAGATACATGCATGCCTGAATGACTATGTGTTATTTTAAAAGGATTATATCGATTTGAAAGATTGTCCAAATGTGGGGCATCAAGGTACAAATTGACAACTTCGATTAAGTTTAAAACTAGATCCTCTACCTATAATACCATACTTTCAATGCTTGTTTTCCAATAACATGGATGCAAATAATTTATTTTGGCATACAGAGGCAAATAAAAACAATGATGGGATCCTATGACATGCGTTTGATTCCCCACAATGGAGGAATATTAATTTATTGTACCTTGAATTTGGTGAAGAAGTTATGAATCTATGACTTGGGATTTTTACAAATGGAATGAATATATACGACACTTTAAGCAGCCAACATAATAATTGGCATGTTATGATTGGTGCATACAATCTTCCTCCCTGGTTGTGTATGAAAAATAAGTACGTCATATTGTACTTGTTGATATCGGGCCCCAAACAACATGAAAATGATATTGATGTTTTTCTTGAACCTCTGATTGACAACTTAAAGAAACCCTAGAGAGAAGGTGTGATGACCTATAATGTTTTGCATAGAGAGACATTTTGTTTACATGCTATGTTGTTTTCCACAATTAATGACTTTCTAGCCTATGGAAATTTGTCTGGATACAACGTGGAAGGATCTAAAGCATTCCCTATATGTGAGGAGAACACTGATTTGATATGACTAAAACATGGAAACAAGAGTATATATCTTGGTCATCAAATGTTTCTTCCAAAAGTGCATCCTTGTCGAAGGTTACACAAAGCATTCAATGGATCAATTAAGGAATGGAGTGCCCATAAACCTATATTAGGGGATGTTGTTTATGAAAGAGTATAAGACTTTTTCAATGCATTTGGTATAAGATAACAATCTACTATTCCCACACAGAGTGATAAAATTTTATTGAAGAGGAGGTCAGTATTCTGGGATCTTCCTTGTTGGAGTGCTTTGGCAGTTGGACATTGTATTAAT
This sequence comes from Alisma plantago-aquatica, assembly GCA_963693085.1. NCBI lineage: Eukaryota > Viridiplantae > Streptophyta > Magnoliopsida > Alismatales > Alismataceae > Alisma > Alisma plantago-aquatica. Next base: position 1,822,248,396 of record OY856409.1, on the reverse strand, counting down.
GTCATACATGTTGACTAAAATGTTTGTGATAGTGTCATTGGTACTCCTTTGAATATAACATGTATGCCTAGAGATGGCTTCAAATCTAGATTGGACCTACATGAAATGGGTACATGGAAAGAACTAACAACATAAGTTAGTAGTGATTGAAAAACATATTTACCTCCCACTTGTTGCACGTTGTATATATAGGAGAAGAGAACATTTTTTGAGTACTTCGTTAATGTTAAGGCACCACATGGATACTCTTCCAATATTCGTAGATTGATATCAATGAAGGATATGAAGTTGATAGGTCTTAAATCTCATGATTGTCACACTCTAATACAACAAATATTGTCCATGGATATTCGATCTAAATTGCCAAAGCATGTAAAGTTTGCAATCACCAGTCTTTGTTTCTTATTCAACACTCTAAGCAACAAAGTTATTGATCCTAATAATATTGATAGGTTGCAAAGAGAAGTGTTCGTTACACTGTGCCATCTTGAGATGTATTTTCCTCCTTCATTCTTTGATATTATGGTACGTCTTGTTGTCCATTTGACTAGGGAAGTGAAAATGTTGGGTCTAGTTTTCTTGCATTGGATATATCCTTTTGAATGATACATGAGTATTTATAAACGTGATGTTCAAAACTGTTATCATCTTGAAGGTAGTATTATTGAGGGTTATGTGTCTAGGGAGGTTATGGACTTTTTCAAAGACTTTTTGAGTTGTAATGGAACTCCTGCTAATGAAAACAAAAATTGATCCCTATTCCACCAAAGAGACTTTAGGAGCACGAGTGGAAGTAATTAGTCGTGAGTTGAACAAGTACACTTGTATGCCAATTTTATCAAGATAAAATATCCTCAAGCCAATTCAATGTGCCTTTCTAGAGAGCATAATAGGACATTTATTAGATGGTTTGAGGATAAAGACTTATGTCAACTATCTCAAACACCAAATAATGTTGTTGAAGATATCAAACGACTCACCTTTAAACCAAAAATGAATGTTAGTCTCATGAAGGGTTTGACATAAATGGATTTTCATATTACACAAAATGTTAATATGACAAGAGTGTCATTCAAAATAGTGGGGTCACCCTTCAAGAAACTTCATTGTATTTTTCTAGTGTGAAGGATAAGAGTCCATGTGAAGCTAAGATGTCATATTATAGTGTAATTGAAGACATATGAGAGTTTGACTACATGAATTTAAGAGTTACATCTTTAGGTGTAATTGGGTTGTTAACAACAAAGGAGTTATAGTGGATGAATTGAATTTTGCATTTATAAATTTTGAAAAGATTGACAAGAAGGGTGAACCATTGATAATGGCACCATAGGCAAATCAAGTATTCTATATCAATGATCCTACAAATGAAAAATGGTCTGTTGTTCTTCATGGGAAAAGACACTTCATTGCAGACCCTATAAATGAAAAAGAGTACTATGACAAGTATGATGACTCGAGCCCATTCTCAGTTGGCTTTCCAACACCAAATGCTGAAGCTAACACTAACTTATATACACATGGAGATCACATAGAAAAAATATTAATTGATCAAAGATCCAATCAATACGAGATGCGTGTATTTTATTTTTTAAATTCTTGATGTTCATTTTACATTCTTTATTATAGTTATATATGTTTCATATGCTACAAGTACATTTTACATTCTTTATCACTTATATTTCATTATTTGACTATTTTTAGTATGACATTTTTAATGGCGTATGACTGTGAGGATGAGCATCATGATGATGTGCACCATGAGGATAAGCACCCATGATAGTGGGACTTGTAGTGTTCTATTACATTGATGTATATTTTACATTCTATGTCACAATTATTATATAGTTTTGTATTTTAATTTCTCTATCAAGTATATATGCTTCTTGACAATTTTAGGATGAGAATCTTGAGGAAGTGCACCTTGAGTATCTTGTTGGATTTGTAGAGGAACATCATGATTATGTATGTAAAAGAGGCATCACCTTGATGAACAAGTTAGTAGCGCAAAGGGGTAAAGGACCGAAGCTGGCTGTTGACTTTGGTGATGTAGAAAATCTTATTGGCAAGAATCACTTTCAGGAAATATCTAGGGGTAATTACTCACAACAAAGTGGAGATAACAGTCAAATCTTGGCATAAAGTTGTTCCTTCCATTAAAACTACATATGGAAGGAGATATGTGTGAGATATTCTAATTTTTAAAGACATCACTACTACATTTTTGGCCAATAATGTTTCCTCCAAAAGTGTCAATTTTTACTAAAAAATCAGCCTAATAGGCTATGGAGTCATTTCTTGAAGGGAAACTGAAGCTAAAAGTCATCATGAAAAAACCTGGGTACCAGTTGAGATACAATGTCGATTCTACAAAATCTAATTGATGCTACATAAGATCAACAAAATTCACACCAACAACTCACATACATAAACATAGCGTCAGTTTTAACATAAAATCGACCCTATTAGTTTCCTACAAAAAAATGGCTCCATTTTTCTTTTCCCCCTTAACCATATAGTGTATGTTTTAATAAATGAAATCAATTCAATAAGTGTCTACCTATAAATTTGGTTTTTGCCCAAGAACTGACCTAGTAGGGTAGTCTATAAGGTCAGTCGTGTGGACAAAACCAACCTTGTAAATCCATTGCCTATAGACCTTTTAGGGTCGGTCTCTAAGGTCAGTTTTTGGTCTAGAACCACCCTAGTATGGTTTTGGTGCCTATAGATTAGTTGGGTTGGTTTTTCATAATAGCTAACCTTCTAGATGGTTTGAGTCCAAAACTCGGGTATCGATTTCCCTCTTGGGTCAGTTTTAACCTCACAACCTGTTGGTATGTATGCCCTGAGAGCCAATCATGGGATGATTGGTGGGATACATTAAGATTGATTTGATAAAGATCAAAGGCAAGCTTCCAATTCTTTCTGGTTCAGTCATATGAGATAATGATAGAATAGATTGAATGTCTAGAGAATGACAGTACTCAATGACATATGCCTTCAGGTTCAGGACCTGAATGATGAGATCATACAGATGCTAAGAGTTTGTACATTTTTATCATGTTCTAGTCGGATGTCATTGCGGAAGGTAGATAGACAACAATGACACACAAGACTAGATTGTGGTGTTGGTTGATGGCAGATGCTCGTTAGTCATGATATGGAGATATCAAACTAAACACATAGGTACTTGTTAGAGAACAAGTGTACCAGACAGACCCACCGTGAGTTTGACACATGGAACCATGACATGGTAGTCACAGTCAGTTCTCACAGTGATGGTGGTGAGTGTGATTCTTTGACCTGAAATCACTACACTCAACGCATGTCATTGGGCACACTTTGACATCACCAAACGCAGTCCTGAAACATGAGTTGTTATAAAGGTGATGAATGGGTGGCTTTGACACATGGGGCTTTTAAGGGGTGAGTGATAGATATGTGATTTATCCCTCCTGAAGGAGTTTGATATCCATGGCCACTTGATGAATAGGATTGAGATAGGCGTGCAAACACATGTGTGAATCATTATGCGATATTGATGTCATACATATCTCCTCCAATCTACTCTGAGATCAAGAAAGTGAATGAACATTGACAGGATGACCATTCCATGCCTTGAGTTCATTTGGGATATCAGTGACAAAGGAATTATACATTCACTGTAACACCATTCATGAATTGTAGTATTGAAAGTTGTTCTCCAACTTTCTATTTCACTTGGGTAGCACTGATGTGTGACTAGGCACCGCTCTTTTCTTGTGAAGTCATAAGTGTTATGGACTTTCACTGCCAACGTGAAATGGACCTATAGGGTCACACACATATGATTTAACATGGAAGAGGAGTTTATCCACAAACAATCACTACAAAAAAAATGGTTTTTACAACAGTTCATTTTTCCATTTTACAATGGGTGTCAACTGTTGTATTAGATCGCGTGGTCTTATGGGGGGGTTCTTTATACAACAGGTGTCCCACATGTTGTAATATATGTATTTTATACAACAGTTAATACATGTTGTAGATCATTGAACACACATGTTGTAATAGGGGTATTGTAGATAACATGTTGAGACAAAAGGAAAATACATCTAGACACACAAGGTTTTGAACTTGAGACTACTTGAAAGTAAGGCACATCTCAAATCGCTGAACCAGTTTCATTTTATGCAACACATATATTCTTTGTTGTACATATACAACAAATGACGTGCAAACCTATTGTGTGATTGTAGTCTATTACAACGGGTAACTACTACAATAGGTGGAAGCCTGTTGTGTAATTATAGTATACTACAATGGGTTATAGTATGTTGTGTAACGATGGTCTATTACAACGTGTTAACATATGTGACTATTACAATGGGTAGAGCATGTTGTGTAATTATGATCTTTTACAACGGGTTAGAGTATGTTGTGTAATGATGGTCTATTACAACGGGTCAACATACATGACTATTACAATAGGTTAGAGCATGTTGTGTAATTATGATCTTTTACAACGGTTTAGAGTATGTTGTATAATGATGATCTATTACAACAAATTAGAATACGTGACTATTACAACGGGTTAATGCATGTTGTGTAATTATGGTCTTTTACAATGGGTTTGAGTATGTTGTGATATTACAATATATTACAACAATTTAGCACCTGTTGTAGTATCACATATACTACAACGAGTTTGGTCCATTGTATATAACTTGTGTTGTATAAAATATATAATTCACAACACACAAATAGACTTGTTGTAAAAGATATGCTAACTACAACACAACCAACAGAACTATTGTGTTTTTTCCATTGTAAAAAGCATTTTCTATAGTAGTGAATGTTTAGAGTGATTACTAAAGGAGTTTAGTAGTTCAATTAAACACTCAGTTGATTGATAGCTCAAAATCATAGTGTTCAAGGTGTTGGACCGATTGATTAGAGTATCAGATTGATTGAAACTGCAATTGACTGATTTGCACAAGTCTGCTTCCCCAATCGATCAACTCATGTGATGAACCGATCGACTTAGGTTGGTGAACCGATCAGATCAACTCATGAGACGATTGACTCATGTGTCATGAGACGACCGGATCAATTGTTGAACCGGTCGATTCATATGACCAACCGAGTTCGTTTGGAAAGTGAGAAGACTATTTTGCAAATACAATTTGTTTCACTTGTACAAATTCGATTTGGACAAAGATTAATATTTGATTAATCAGAAACAAATTTGAAAGTCAATTTGAGTTGGACCAGGACCACGAACCGATCAGCTTAGAAGTGAACTGATCGGCTCAGGTGTCCCAAACAATCGGTTCAGGTGTGAATCGATCGGTTGAGGTCACCAAACGACCGTTTCAAGGTTGAAACGATCGGTTCAGCTGGCGCAGTTGATTGTTTTGTGGAGAATCTTGAACCCTTCTACTCCTGCATTAATCCTGCATTTCCCGGGGTAGAGAACCATGTCCCATGACCCTCCTATATATAGGGGTAGTGGGGGCTTCTCAGGAACAAAACTCAGTGCACCAGTTTCTCTGTAAAGTTGCCGTTCTCTCTGGTTTTGGTAACCAAGAGAGCCCGAGCAAGTGCTACCCGATAAGGGAGGCACATCAAGGGAAAGACAACTGTAGAAAGGCAACTAGTGGCAGGAGAGTGTGTTGGTGGCTAGTGCGCTGACAGGAGGGTGCAACTCCTTCCGATTCCTTGTAGGACAAGGAGATCGGAGTTCCTGGTGGTCTGTGTGGACTACTTTAGAGGCGGGAGACTTCTGCCGCTCGGAGGACAGTTGTCGATCCCGACAGTCCCAGTGAGACCAGAAGCCGATAAACCTGGTGAGACCAGGAGCTATACAGACACCGTCCAAGACTGGAGGTGAAGACCGCTGATGGAGCTAGAACTTACACCAAAAGATTACTCTTCCAATGGGAGTCCTAATATGCACCAAAAACCCTAGGGAGTTGATGTTCTCTCTAGTTTACCTACAACTGGTGCTAGATAAATGCTCCAACCCCACAAGAGTGTGGAAGCCTTATCATAGTATAGATTTAGGATCATACCCAAAGGACAACATTAAGAATCTGAGTGTCTTTTTCTTGTTTCGTATCGATCTAAGTCAATCATCTAAGACCAAAAGTTTGATTTGAGTTATATAACCTAAAACATGCAAAAGTAAAGGCAAGAATAAAAAGTAGCTTGAGGATTAAAATCTAAGATTAGCAAATGATGATGGATTACTGGGGTGATGCGGGTATTCACCACCACTACACATGTATTGTACCTGTACCAATCATAGCAAGACCTGCAAGCAAGATACATGGATGTTATACAATACCGATGTCTTATAGGACAAGAGTAATGCACACATCCTTCACGGGTTGAGTAACCCTCATCCGATACATATCTACGTGTCAATGAAGATATGTAGCCTCTGAAGAGAGAACCTTACTCAACCTTGTGAAATGTGCATCGGAAAACTAACAAGCGAGCGATAATCATCAATTTGATTAGTATCCTTATAGACTATCCCTCTTTCGAGGATATAACTACGAGAAATGTGGGAGTGTTGCAACGTCAGCTATTCCCAGATGAATGGTCAAATACCTTGCACCACTCCCTCCACAGAATGTGTTTCTCGACCCATCAAGGTTGCACTTCCGTACGTCAACTGATTCCATTTCATAGTGCGGAAGTGCAACGATGGAGGTGAGTTTACTCCATCCCTTAGGGAGCGTTCCTAGATACCGAAATGGATGCGCGGTGGATACGCGTACCAGAAACCAACACCAAATCGATATTCAAGTCCCAAGAGAAGTCGTAGACAAACAACAAGGAAAGACAATAGATGCACACAAGAATGCGGCCAACATTCAAGCATGTATGAAACGATTTGGTATTGAATCGAATAGATAACATCTTTTAGTACAGATTACAAAGCATGGAAGCGGGGCTAGTTCCCACACCCCAGTGAATGGAACTATTCACTCCTCATAGAGGGAGCAACAAAGAAAGAGAAGAGAGAGAAAGAAAGCACTATCGGAGCATAAGAGTAAATCTGTGATAGCCCGGTGTAGATCGTCGCAGTTTCTAGAACTGCTCCGTTGTAGTCGATGATGTCCACCTCTCTGCCTCAATCCTCACGTCTACCTTCGGGATTGCACATGTAGAATGAGGTGGAGTGATTGTGGAACAATGGTGGAGGTGAGATGGCAGTGGAGCAGCCTTCTGGATCTGTTCCCAATCCGGCAGCCTTTGGCCGTGGTGAGATAGGTGTCCAAGACCATGCCTCAACCCTTCTATTTATAGGCTTGGCATGTGTCTTGGATGGATTGGGTTAGATCTGCAAATTGCCCAAAATATCTTGGGCCAAGGAGTCACACCTTGTGCGTGCCCTTTTGTCCCATGCAATTTGATCATGTGGTTTGCTCCCGCAATTGCTCATGCTGTTTGGTCATGCGGTTTTGGCTTTTAAAAATCATCTGATTTCAATGCTCTGCCCGCTCCCTTTGATTTGCTAAGTCACGTGGTCATCTACTGATCCTTGGGGTCATGAGTTCTCATGCCCACGTTAAAGCGATCGACGCTGATGCGGTCTTTGCTCATGCGGTTTAGCTCCTGCAGTCTTTGCTCATGCGGTTTAGCTCCTGCAGTCCTTGGTTGCTTCATGCGGGTTGCTCCCACAATTGCTCATGCAGTTTCGTAGCTCATGCCTCCACGGCTGTGTGCATGTGGTTTCGTAGCTCTTGCCTCCACGGCTGTGTGCATGCGGTCTTGCTGCACTTCTACTCAAATAGTCTTGCATGATCTGCAGTTCAGCTACCCAAACGATCTTACAATGGCCACCCTATCGGTCTCGTCGACCGGTTGTAAGCTGCTATGTGCAGAGGAGTGGATGACGACGACGTAGGTATGAAGCTCGTGATTGGAGGCAGATGAGCGGGCGCCGTCGTTGCTGCTGACAGTGAGGTAGACGACGCCGACGCTTGTGGCAAGTAGGTCGTCATGGGCAGCGGTGGTGTCAGCGAGCAGGTCATGGGCGCTACTTGCGTGAGCTGCAGAGCGTGGATGTCGACAATGGTGTGACCTAGAACTGGTGATTAATTCAGATGGCGGCGGCGCTGCTTGAAGCCAGAATCAGAGGAAGGATCCGGTGCGTGTGGTGCTCGTGGTTTTGAGATCGAGAGAGAAAATCGAGTGAGGTCAAGACCGCATGGAGGTTAAAACCGCATGAGGTCGAGACCACACGGAGGCCAAGACCGCATGAGGTCGAGACCGCATGGAGGTTAAGACTGCATGAGGTCGAGACCGCATGGAGGTCAAGACCACATGAGGTCGAGACCGCATGGAGGTCAAGACCGCATGAGGTCAAGATCGAATGGTGGTCAAGACCGAGAGAGGTCAAGGCCAAGTGGTTGGATGAAAAGGAATCGTTGGTTCTCGATCGGATGGTTGAGAGTGATCTGCAGGGAAAAAGGAAAGTGAGTAAGGGGGGATAAGATCAAATAAATTGAAAACTAGAGTAATTAGAACTAGTAAAGCATTATTTTCATGAAAGTAAAGAGATACTTAAAATAAACCAAAGCGAGGGTAGATAAGTCAAAATGCAGCACAAAATCCTTAGAAATGGTGACTGAGATGGTGAATCTAGAGGATTCATCACCATACTGAACTTAAGCGTTGCTCGTCCCGAGGAATGAAAAAGCCCAAGATGGTTGCTCAAAACGCATGTTCGTCTCGTAAATACCTCACCTTCGTGCAAGTGTCAGAATTTTCATGAAAAAGAGAAAGGAAAAATGAGGCGAAACAAAATTAGGGAAAAAACATTAGAAAACCTTTGAATTGGTGGCTGAGGATGAATCTGGAGGATTCATCACCACACCGAACTTAAGCGTTGTTCATCCCGAGGAACGGAAAACCTAAAATAGTTGCCAATGTTCATCTCATGGTTGCCTCATCCTGTTGTCATATCGTAATTTTGTTCATGGCTTAGATCGATACAACATCAAGGCTTCCTTAGATCACGGAGTACATCTTATGATATCCTCATTTCTGAGTTCATTTTACTAAAGAATTTCGTCCTCATTCTCTGTTGTATCAACCATGTTTAAAAGTTTTATGAGACTTTGAAAAGACCCACAGAATCAAGCAAACGTGTATATGATCCATCGTTGGTTTTTCTAAGAAAAGGGAAGAGTAGGAGTGTGATGAAGAGATAAGAGTCAAGACTCTTATTATTGGTGGATTCATCAAGATATTTTGAGTGTTTTGTGCACGACTCTGATTGACTTAGCCTTACACCGAATTTTGTTCTAAAGGTAACTCAGAAGTGTGTATAGGTTGGCTGTAAGGCTTTTTGGCTAACTTACCTCTTTGAGAGGAGGTAAGGGGTCATTTTTGGATCCTTAGGATCTTACTACCGGTCACGACACATCTTCCTTTGTGAGGACAACTAATGCAGTGGACGGGCGAGACCTTTATCAGTTATCCTTATTCAGGGCACAACTCTCATGTTTTTATTCACACTCCGACTTTTATTCATTCGCACTTGGCTTGGGAGAAAGGGTATTTTTGGATTTTTTGTTCATTTGGGCTTCCAAGCCTCTTTTTGGAATTGGGGTAGATTTTTCACCAACCTCGGTTTGTGCACAATCATCATTATATACTTTTTGAATCAAGAAGAGACGATGATACACCCCTGTTATGTATTGAGGGGTATGGAAGAAACGATAGTGGAAAAGGAGGTGTGGTGTACCACACCAAACTTAGAGTTTGACAGAGGTGTGGTTTACCACACCAAACTTACAATTTGGTAATGTTCTAGTTTTTACTAGAAAGGAGTGTGGCGTGCCACACCGAACTTAAAGTTTTAGCATGATTGATGAGTAGAGGGGTATGAAGATGAAGGAATAAGTGTAGAAGAGAGTTTGGATCATAATGTAGTTTGCTTAGCGATTCCATATGACGAGTTCTTTTTCTCCATCACATTCTGCTGAAAAAGTGACAAGATAGAACTTCAAATGAGAATTCCATACAGCAGATCCATTATTCAGTTAGAGGCGCGATGCATTTGATCTATCTCAGACTTATTGAGGCTTATCATTCTTATGGAGGATATGACATTAGGGTTCATAGACTTATACAAGATGAAATCATTTATCAGTTTGTTTTAAGTATTTGTTCCTCATGGATTTGTGATGAAAAGAGGTGATGACAAAAGATTCGAAAAGCAAAATCCGACTAGGTAAAGGCTTTATTTTAAGAAGAAAAAAGATAAAGTGAAAAAAAATGAAAAAGAACTTAGAATAGAAAAATAGAAAGCAGTAAAGCTAGAGGGTGGAATGAGAGCCATACCACCCACCCTCCACCTCGAACTTATGAGTTTGCTCATTTATGAACACATACTAGGTTCGAGATGGAGGGGAAGGGTTGCGCAGCGTTAAGCAGGTGGTCCTCGTAGTTGGAAGAAGTAGGGGTGAGCAAATAATGGTCCAGACCGCAAAACCGGACCAAACTGCTCAATTCGGTCCAGTCCGGTCCATTTTGAGTTCGGTCCGGTCCACGGTCTGGGAATTTTGATGAGTTTGGTCTTCGATCCGGACCGCAGACTGACTTTTATATAAAATTCATATATATTTGAAGGTGTAATCTATAATAACTACAAATAAAGTACATATATAAGCACTACTAGTATAAATGTTTAATACTAAAGTTATATAATTGTTAGAAGTGACTAAGATTATCAACTTTGTACAATTAAATAAGTTGTAAAACATGTAAAAAAGACTGATTACGGTCCAAACGGTCCGGTCCGGTCCTAGCACAAAACGGTCTGGTCCTACCTCAAAACGGTCCGGTCTACGGTCCATATATTTGTTGAAATCCGGTCTGCGGTCCGGTCCGGTTCGGTCCAGTCTGGTCCAGTTTTGGACTGATGCTCAGCCCTAGGAAGAAGGTCTGGAAAAGATGTCACACAATAGCCTGTGCCGAGAGCGAGGGAGTGGCCTGAACAGCCTGTTGACCGAGTGGTCGTGGCAACTCGAATATGTTTTCTAGATGATTTGGATGCATATTTCTTTCATCTCTTTGTCCGTCCAGAAGAATCCCGAGTCCTTCCCCCATCAGTGGGGGAGGTATAATATACGCAATTGAGACTGGAGGGCTAGGTGAGTAATCGAAGCATTGCTTATTTGTGTCTTCCAGTTGTGGCTCGCCCTTGAAATTTAAAGTAAAACTACTTTCTCCAAAATGCAGAGCAGTCGATTGTGGATCGGCCACTTGGACTTCCTCCTGTCTTGGATCAGGTGGCGGATCCGGTTTAGGCTTCATTTCGTCACCTAGCTCTTCTTGCATATGATATGGTAGCCAGGATGATATTTCTTCATCAGAGGAGTTGTTTTGAGAAATATCATCATCTTTATCAACGTTAAAATTGATGAGAGCTTCGTTCTTCTTTTCAAAAATTTGTTTAGAATTTTCCTCGTAGAACATCCTGAATTCATCCAAGTAACTAGAAGAAGATTCGACTGGTAGAATAAACTCTTGCTCGGGTAAATGAATAATGGGATTCTGGGGTAAAGGTTCCAATGATGCTTCTTCATGGGGGCGATTAGTCCATGACATAATGTTTTGAAGGCTAGAATCTCCCGGTGACTCTGATTCTTCGATGTTGGGACTAAAGTACTCCATTTCTGAGTCAGATTGTTGTTCAAGTACTTCTTCATAGTAATCCTCTAGTTCTATTGAGTGCTCAGGAGGAGTTGCTATGGGAAGATTAAAACCTGGCTCAGGTAAAAGACATATCTCAGTTTCTTGAATGTTAGGAAGGTCTTCTTCAAGGGGTGAATTTCTCTAAGTGGATGGGTTTGTGACTCGATGCCCTCCCACGGGTCCTTTTTATCATTACAAGAGTCTACAGAAATATCATGATCCATTACAAAATCAAGGGGTAGTTCATGTTTCTCTTCATAGTGCACTATCAACTCGTTCAAGCGACTAGAAGAAGATTCAATAGAAAGATCATGCTCTTATTCGAGGACTGGCTCCGTCTGGACTTCTTATGGTGGTGGTAACTCAGGTAATATCATCTCATGAAAAGGACCAGTCATAGGATTGTCATCTCGAGACCCGTCATCCTCCCTTGATTCTGATTCATCAGTGAGAGTGGTACAGTCCATTTCTGAATCAAGATCTTGATCAGTCCTATCCTCGAAGTCTGTCCCTAAATCAACCGAATGATCAGAAATTTCTACATAAGGGAAATTCAGATTTTGTTCTGGAAGTGAAGACATTTGATTCCCTTGCATAAAAGACATATCCTTTTCTGAATCGGTCACATACCCATCTGAGTCTGATTGTGAAGGAGTGTAGAGTCCTTGCGACATAAACCCTTCTTCTATGGATTTCATGGATGGGATAGATGAAGTTGAAGAGATTTTGTCATTGAGGGAGTCGATTATCGCCAATTGCTCTTCAATGGTTGGATTTGAGTCTATGAAGTTAGAATGTGGGTAAGTGTTGAAGTTTATCTCCGGTTGATCTCCTGACTGTAGAGAATCCCCATATTGGCTACTCATCCTTCCCTCTAAGAGCATAGTGCATGAATCATTATCCGAGTCAGACCTTGGCTCGGATAGTGATTCCTCCCCTCGTGATGTTATGAGTAAATCATCTTTGAGTTCAGTTGTTAGCTCTGAGGATGGTTCCTCACCTTGCACTGATGCTGGAAGATCATTGGAAGGCATATCCCACATGAGTTTATAATCATCATCGTAATTAATTGCGACATATGGACTACAGATATGCTTAGTTGAAATTGGTGGCTGTTCTACATGTTGCTCAGGAGCGTTGAAAAGTTGATCAAGATCGGCTATCAACTTCTTGATCGCACATGTTTGATTAGCTAGTTGTTGAGCCACTGATGTCTGTAAAGCTCGTAGCTCCTCCATCAATGTGTGTCGATCTTCATAAAAAAGCTCTTCACTGCACCCGCTGGGTTGATATTGATAATAGCTCTCCTCATCATAGTATTGATTTGCATTGTTTTCCAGGTTCCCTCCTTCATTGCAGTCTACACCTTGAAATCGACCATAGTTAGGTTTTTCATAGTAGCCTCCAGGGTGATACGGATTATAACTTGCGTTATATCCATAGTTGTATGAAGAGGCTGCTTTGAGTTTCCCAACTATACGATTCACGATTACTTGACGCAGAGCCATCACATAGAGAGGAGGGACATTGAAGTAGTAAATCGATGCATGAGAATAGTCACCACATAGTTGACATCTAACGGTTGGTGGTGTCGACTGCTTCATTTTGAAGAGAGTTGGTACCTAAAATCAAGGAAAGAGGTTATCAGGCTTGACCAACCACTTCAAATCCAAGAAGATATGCGAGATTAAGCCCTTCACTTTTTAGGTTTTTGAAAAGAAAATAAAAAACCCTAGAGAAACCTAAATCGACACAAAATTCGAAAAAGACGGTTCTTACACCATTGTCCCCGGCAACGGCGCCATTTTTTGATGGAGCTAGAACTTACACCAAAAGATTACTCTTCAAATGGGAGTCCTAATATGCACCAAAAACCATAGGGAGTTGATGTTCTCTCTAGGTTTACCTACAACTGGTGCTAGATAAATGCTCCAACCCCACAAGAGTGTGGAAGCCTTATCATAGTACAGATTTAGGATTGAACCCAAAGGACAATGTTAAGAATCTGAGTGTCTTTTTCTTGTTTCGTATCGATCTAAGTCAATCATCTAAGACCAAAAGTTTGATTTGAGTTATATAACCTAAAACATGCAAAAGTAAAGGCAAGAATAAAAACTAGCTTGAGGATTAAAATCTAAGATTAGAAAATGATGATGGATTACTGGGGTGATGTGGGTATTCACCACCACTACACATGTATTGTACCTGTACCAATCATAGAAAGACCTACAAGCAAGATACATGGATGTTATACAATACCGATGTCTTATAGGACAAGAGTAATGCACACATCCTTCACGGATTGAGTAACCCTCATCCGGTACATATCTACGTGTCAATGAAGATATGTAGCCTCCGAAAAGAGAACCTTACCCAACCTTGTGAAACGTGCATCGAAAAACTAACAAGCGAGCGATAATCATCAATTCGATTAGTATCCTTATAGACTATCCCTCTTTCAAGGACATAGCTACGAGAAATGTGGGAGTGTTGCAATGTCAGCCATTCCCAGACGAATGGTCAAATACCTTGTACCACTCCCTCCGCAGAATGTGTTCCTCAACCCATCAAAGTTGTACTTCCGTATGTCAACTGATTCCATTTCATAGTGCGGAAGTGCAACAATGGAGGTGAGTTTACTCCATCCCTCGGGGAGCATTCCTAGATATCGAAATGGATGCGTAGTGGATAGGCACACCAGAAACCAACACCAAATCGATATTCGAGTCCCAAGAGCAGTCGTAGACAAACCACAATGAAATACAATAGATGCATACAAGAACGCGACCAACATTCAAGCATGTATGAAATGATTTGGTATTGAATCAGATAGATAACATCATTTAGTACAGATTACAAAGCATGGGTAGCGAGGCTAGTTCTTGTGCCCCAGTGAATGGAACTATTCGCTCCTCATAGAGGGAGCAACAAAGAAAGAGAAGAGAGAGAAAGAAAGCATCGTCATAGCAGAAGAGTAAATCTATGACAGCCTAGTGTAGATCGTCGCAGTTTCCGGAACTGCTCCATTGTGGTCGATGATGTCCGCCTCTCCGCCTCGATCCTCACGTCTACCTCCAAGATTACACGGGTAGAATGAGGTGGAGTGATAGTAGAACAATGGCAGAGGTGAGATAGCAGTGGAGCAGCCTTTCAGATCTGTTCCCAGTCCGGCAGCCTTTGGCCGTGGTGAGATAGATGTCGAAGACCATGCCTCTACCCTTCTATTTATAGGCTTGGCATGTGTCTTGGATAGATTGGGTTAGATCTGCAAATTGCCCAAAATATCTTGGGCTAAGGAGTCACACCTTGTGTGTGCCATTTTGTCCCATGCGGTTTGATCATGCGGTTTGCTCCCGCAATTGCTCACGCAGTTTGCTCATGCGGTTTTGGCTTTTAAAAATCATCCGGTTTCAATGCTCTGCCCGCTCCCTTTGATTTGCTAAGTCATGTGGTCTTCTACTGATCCTTGGGGTCACACGTTCTCATGCCCACGTTAAAGCGATCGGCGCTGCTGCGGTCTTTGCTCATGCAGTTTAGCTCCTTCGGTCTTTTCTCATGCCGTGTAGCTCCTGTGGTCCTTGGTTGCTTCATGCGGTTTGCTCCCGCAATTGCTCATGCAGTTTCGTAGCTCATTCCTCCACGACTGTGTGCATGCGGTTTCATAGCTCTTGCCTCCACATCTGTGTGCATGCGGTCTTGCTGCACTTCTACTCAAACGGTCTTGCATGATATGTAGTTCAACCACCCAAACAATCTTACGATGGCTGACCTATCGGTCTCGTCGACCGGTTGCAAGCTGCTATGTGCGGAGGAGTGGATGACGATGACGTAGGTATGGAGCTTGTGATTGGAGGCAGACGAGCGGGTGCCGTCATTGCTGCTGACGGTGAGGTAGACGACGCCGACGCTTGTGGCAAGCAGGCCGTCGTGGGCAACGGTGGTGTCAGCAAGCAGGTCATGGGCGCTACTTGCGTGAGCTGCAGAGCGTGGATGTCGATAGTGGTGCGACCTGGAATTGGTGATGAATTCGGATGGCGGCGGCGCTGCTTGAAGCCAGAATCGGAGGAAGGATGCAATGCATGTGATGCTCGTGGTTTTGAGATCGAGAGAGCGAACCGAGTGAGGTCAAAACTGAATGAGGTCAAGACCGCATGGAGGTCAAAACTGCATGAGGTCGAGACCGCATGGAGGCCAAGACCGCATGAGGTCGAGACTGCATGGAGGTCAAGACCACATGGAGGTCGAGACCGCATGGAGGTCGAGACCGCATGAAGGTTAAGACCGCATGAAGTCAAGACCACATGGAGGTCAAGACCGCATGAGGTCGAGACCACATGGAGGTCAAGACCACATGGAGGTCAAGACCGCATGAGGCCAAGATCGAATGGTGGTCAAGACCGAGAGAGGTCAAGGCCAAGTGGTTGGATGAAAAGGAATCATTGGATCTCAATTGGATGGTTGAGAGTGATCTGCAGGGAAAAAGGAAAGTGAGTAAGGGGGGCTAAGATCAAATAAACAAAAAACTAGAGTAATTAGAACTAGTAAAGCATTATTTTCATGAAACTGAAGAGATACTTAAAGTAAACCAAAGTGAGGGTAGATAAGTCAAAATGCGGCACAAAATCCTTAGAAATGGTGACTGAGATGGTGAATCTAGAGGATTCATCAACCGCACAAGCCGCGAGGTAACGTCACCGAGCAAGCCTCGGGACAAGGTATGCCTTTACAAACCATCCTTCCTATTGTATAGACATTGACGCATTTCCTTTGTTCTGGGTTTGGGAGGAGAAATTTTTTTGTTTCCGCTGCCTTCTCTATCTCCCCTAAAACCCAACAGTGGTATCAGAGCCACATCAACTGCTCTATACTTTAGGATTATCGATGTGATCGATTTTGTTTTATCACCTTTATTTATTGCATAAGATGCGAATAAAATTGGATTTATGCATGTCTAATCCTAAATCCACAAATCCCAATATACATATATGATATGTAATATGAATGCATTCGATACACGTCACCCTTAAATGAGTTTTATGGTGGATGTATAGTGTGGTTATGGCCAATAAACCCTATGTATGTGTACTTGGTTGTATGTGGTTTCTTGCATCTCAGTCTGTGCACCGATTCCCTACCTCCTTATTCCTGATTAAACTCGAGATAACTCGAGATTTCTTTCCTACCTTTGCTCCCCTGAATGTAACTCGGGGTTTCCCAATTTAAATGTAAATAGGATATAATTTTATTTCCTGTTATGTCAAAGAACGGCGGACAACCTGACGACGACTGAGATGATCAGTTCAAGGCGTGAACCGATCGGTTGGTGTTCCAGACAATCGGTTCAAGGATTGAACTGATCGGTTGATGATCGGTTCGAGGAGCGAGATGATTGGGTGGAAGCCATGAGGAGATGCACGACGACCAGGCGAACTGATCGGTTGGAGGAGCCAACCGACCATCTGGTGGCACCCAAACAATCGTCCAGGGTGAGGAGGTCATTCATGTGATGAGTTGATCAACTCGGATGGCTATAGCACTTCATCATGGACATTTTGCATGTGATGTAGACCTAGATGACTGTGATTCCTCTTGGATCGAGGAATTACATTCAGATGGCTATAATCAAGGCTTTTATCGTTTCACATGTTTTCTATGGGATATAACATGTATATGATACTTAGTATATATTGTGGTGATTGGATATGTATATGTACCTATGAAAACCAAATCCCTCATTAAATATTAAAGTTTTAGATGCCTTCCAAATGCAACACACGTGAAAAGCTTGATCGACCAAGTGTGGGCACGCCCTAGCGTGGTGCACTGTCTATCTCGTGGAAGTGTGAAGGATGGAGATGTGGGTCTACCCTAGTAGGGTGCATATTCATCGTGTTAGCTTTGGGTCAGACTTAACAAGGTGACCTAGATAGGATCTACCATCTTGAGGCATGGAGGTGATCATGGCAAGGAGTTGCATATGACATCTTTTAATAGTTGCATATGATGCAATTGGCAAAAGTTGCCTACCTAAAAGATCTAAGTTGTGGGTGACAGCCCTAGCTGGTCCATGACTCAGAGGATTTCAAGATCTTGACCCACTAGAAGATTGTACGCTGCAATCTTCTGAATTGATGGTGAGGGCTATCAATTTGAACAAAATAGTGGGAGCAATAATTAATTAAAGTCCTAATTATATCGTCAACTTTTCGAATCAATCAAATAAGTCAAAATTGAGTTTTGGACTAAATTGCATATTTTTCCTTTTATAGTACAAATGACAACAAACAACAATCACTTTTCATTGCGATCGGTCCTTGAGAAGGACAAGCCAAACGGGACTAACTTCCACGACTGGTTTAGGACATTGAGAATTGTTCTCACTCAAGAGTGAAAGCTCTATGTCCTGGATACTCCAGTTCCATAGGAACCTTCCCCTACCACACCAAAGGCAGAAATGAATGCTTATAAGAAGCATTCTGATGATGCCATTGATGCAAAGTGCTTGATGTTGTGCTCCATGAACCACGAGTTGTAGAGACAACATGATAACATGGGTGTCATTGAGATGATTCAACATCTCAAGAACATGTATGAAGATAAAGCACGACAAGAGAGATATGATGTCTCCAGGGTGCTGTTCAAGTGTGTCATGACAGAAGGAGATCCAGTTGGTCCTCACACGCTCAAGATGATTGGGTATGTGGAGAACCTGACAAGACTGGGATTTCCCCTGAGCCAAGAGTTGGCTACTGACATGATACTGCAATCGTTGCCAGAATCATACAGTCAGTTTGTGATGAACTACAACATGAACAACTTTGACAAGCCGTTGACAGAGTTGTTAGGCATGTTGAGGACATTCGAGACACAGATGAAGAAGGACAAGCCTACGTCTGTGATGATGATCATCAACAAGAAAGGCAAGTCCAAGCACAAGGGCAAGGGCAAAGCTAAGAAGGGTTCTAATGCTAGCCAGCATCCCAAGGCATCTTTAGATCTCAAGGCCAAGGGAGGCGTGACCAAGAGAGGCAATTGCCACCATTGTCAAAAGCCAGGACATTGGAAAAGGAATTGTCCACTCTATTTGGAAGAACTAAAGAAGAAGGAGGCAACAGACGTCTCCACCTGAAGGTGTCATGAAATAAACTTGTAACACATTTGAGGTATATGATACCAAGATGTAAAGTGTAAAGCACTCAATTAATGAGGTAAGTGTTGCCGCCATAGATAGAAATACTTTAGTTTATTTTCAGCCTTGAAGGCATGTAATAGAGTTATGAACTACTATTTCATATTTGCCAATAGAAAGAAACACATTATTTTTGCATATTGTATGACAATAATGGCAATTAATAAAATTGACGTTTCAATCTTTGTGGCAGTGCCTTGTTTATCTTGTGGTACTTGGTATGCATACGATAAAATGATACCTAAAAGTTATTGATAACTCAAACAATCAAATTAGCATAAATCGTGAAAAATTCATTTCTTGTTTCCATATGATGGATAAATCTAGACTCTTTTGGTTAGAGAACCAATAAGAGACATGAATCTCTTAGACATGATTAATCAATATTCACTAGTGGTAGTGGGAGAATGATTATCCTATTAGGTATAATACATGTGATGTATTTACAAACCTATTAGAGCAAATTCTAATACTTCAAACTGTGTTTATAGAAATACCAATATGAATATCTTGAAGTGTTCAAGAATATCATAGATGAAGTACGAATTTGGTAAAGAGTTAATTCTTGATGAGATCAATGAATGAAATACTTGAACCAAATGTTTGAGATCCTTATGAGTGATTATGATAGTGTATCATAGTAACCTCGTGATTAAGGCATGGTGATGTCTAAATCAAGAAGGATTCATACTCTAAGGAGTTAGAGGATGATTATAAACAAACTAAATTCTTCTTAAATAAAGAATACCCCATACTAATGAAGGAGATTAAGAATCACAAGGAGTTGTGAATTCTTATATATATTTGACAAATACACCTCAATTATCTATGTGATGAGTTGGTCATATGACAAATCAACTATCTAGATAAATATGAGGGACCAGATTTTGAGTTATGGTTTATGACCATTACATCCTAAATGACTTCCATGTGAACCATAAGGTATGACCTTGATGGTGGCACCCATTGGGATGAAATCCATAAGTGCAAATGAGTCTTAAGCATTAAGACACATGGATAACATTTTGAGAAGGATGATGCTTGTTGATTGCAACTTAATGACTAAGAGATTTGGCATACGAATACTAAAACCACATTCCTATGAGGAATAAAACAAGGATGTGTATGTGACACAACCTATAAGGTTTATGAATCCAATAATGCAAATGAAATCTATAAGTTAAAATGGACTAATCAATGTGATTGATTGAGTACAAGCAACTCAGAACTGTGATCTTTACTTTGATAATATGGTCAAAGGGTTTGACTGATATGTCAAAGATAAAGAAGGGATCCGTGATTTAGTGGGAGCGTATTCACATTCCACATGTTGATGTGAAATGGAAATGTTCTAGAATGGAGATCCAAAGTGAAAATTATCTTTTGGGAATATGAGAGAAATTTCCTATGAGATAGGAATAGAGATCTATAGAGATAATTCTCAAAAACCTCTTGACCTAAAAAAAGAGAGCATACATTGGCAATCTATACTGAAGGGTTTAGTGTGCATAAATTCAGTGGGAGAAAACTTGTCCATGTTACATAGAGTTGGTATCCCAAGGCCAAGTGTCCAATTCTTATAAAGAATGGGAACACTAATAATAGATATGGATCTATCATGTATGTAATCATCCCATTATCTTGCATGTATGGACATAGAAAAATAAAGTGCATTCATCATCTTGTATGTAGGACATGACAATATGATGTGCTCATCCTGATAACTTGTATGTGGGACATGATGAGTGGATGTCTGTCTACTTCCAATAAGGGTTACTGGAATACCATAAGAACTTGATGAGTACTTGAGAAGTACTAGTTCTATGGAAATAAGGAAGGGTTCGCTGTAAAGAGTTACACTGATGCAAACTTTCGAAAAGGACAAAAAATTAATTGCAATATATATATATATATATATATATATATATATATATATATATATATATATATATATATATATATATATGAGATATATAAAAGTGAATGTTTGTTGATAATTGGAAACGTTCCAATAAAGTCATTTAAAAGGAAAGAATGAGTATCCATGTGTTAGAGAACAAAAATGGATACTATATGGATCTATAAGTTCATGAGATGAACTTATAGATATTCTAGTCATTGATGACAAGTAAGGAATACTTGGTCATGCAATGTGGCTAAAGGTTAGCAAAGTAATACTAGATCGCATATTACGGCAACTCCATCTCATACGTGTGACGTACAACGAAGAGATGAGAGACCTGCAGTTAATACCGACTTTGGCAAGGTGTTGCCATAACTCACTATGTTAGCACTAGAGTACAGTGACATGTGGCACATGTTTGCAGATCACTATGAATATGATTCAAGCATGATTGGCTCGCAGTGCAAGTGGGAGTCTGTTGGTATGTATGCCCTGAGATTTGATCATGGGATGATTGGTGGGATACATTAAGATTGATTTGATAAAGATCAAAGGAAAGCTTCCAATTCTTTCTAGTTCAGTCATATGAGATAATGATAGAACAGATTGAATGTCTAGAGAATGACAATACTCAATGACGTATGCCTTCAGGTTCAGGGCCTGAACGATGAGATCATATGGATGCTAATAGTTTGTACATTCTTATCATGTCCCTAGTCAGATGTCATTGTGGAAGGTAGATAGACAACAATGACACACAAGACTAAATTACGGTGTTGGTTGATGACAAAATCTCATTTGTCACGATATGGAGATATCAAACCAAACACATAGGTACTTGTTAGAGAACAAGTATACCAGACAGACCCACCATGAGTTTGACACATGGAACCATGACATGGTAGTCACAGACAGTTCTCACAGTGATGGTGGTGAGTGTGATTCTTTGACCTAAAATCACTACACTCAACACATGTCATTGGGCCCACTTTGACATCATCAAACATAGTCCTGAAACTTGGGTTGTTATAAAGGTGATGAATGGGTGGCTTTGACACATGGGGCTTTTGAGGGGTGAGTGATAGATATGGGATTTTTCCCTCCTGAAGGAGTTTGATATCCATGGACACTTGATGAGTAGGATTGAGATAGGCGTGCGCACGCATGTGTGAATCATTATGTGATATTGATGTCATACATATATCCTCCAATCTACTCTGAGATCAAGAAAGTGAATGAACGTTGTCAGGATGACTGTTCCATGCCTTGAGTTCATTTGGGATATCAGTGACAAAGGAATTATACATTCACTATAACACCATTCACAGATTGTAGGATTGAAAGTTGTTCTCCAACTTTCTATTTCACTTGGGTAGCACTAATGTGTGACTAGGCACCGCTCTTTGCTTATGAAGTCATAAGTGTTATGGACTTTCATTGCCAACGTGAAATGGACCTGCAGGGTCACACATAAGATTTAACATGGAAGAGGAGTTTATCCACAAACAATGTTTAGATTGATTACTAAAGGAGTTTAGTAGTTCAATTAAACACTCAGTTGATTGATAGCTCAAAATCATAGTGTTCAAGGTGTTGGACCGATTGATTAGAGTATCAGATTGATTGAAACTGCAATTGACTGATTTGCACAAGTCTGTTGCCCCAACCGATTGACAAATGTGATGAATCGATCAACTCAGGTTGGTGAACCGATCGGCCCAACTCATGAGACGATCGAATCATGTGTCATGAGACGATCAACTCAATTGTTGAACCGGTCGATTCATATGACCAACCGAGATCATTTGGAAAGTGAGAAGTCTATTTTGCAAATATAATTTGTTTCACTTGTACAAATTCGATTTGGACAAGGATTAATATTTGATTAATCGAAAAAAAATTTGAAAGTCAATTTGAGTTGGACCAGGACCACGAACTGATCGGCTCAGAAGTGAACCGATCAGATCAGGTGTCCCAAACGATTAGTTCAGGTGTGAACCGATCAGTTGAGTTCACCAAACGACCGTTTCAAGGTTGAAACGATCGGTTCAGTTGGCACAGTTGATTGTTTTGTGGAAAATCTCAAACCCTTCTACTCCTGCATTAATCCCACATTGCCCGGGGTAGAGAACCCTGTCCCATGACCCTCCTATATATATAGGGATAGTGGGGGCTTCTTAGGAACACAACTCAGTGCACCGGTTGCTCTGTAAAGTTTCCGTTTTCTCTAGTTTTGGTAACCGAGAGAGCCCGAGCAAGTGCTACCCGATAAGGGAGGCACATCAAGGGAAAGACAACTGTAGAAAGGCAACTGGTGGCAGGAGAGTGTGTTAGTGGCTAGTGCATCGATAGGAGGGTGTGGATCCTTCTGATTCCTTGTGGGACAAGGAGATCGGAGTTCCAGGTGGTCAATGTGGACTACTTCAGAGGCGAGAGACTTCTACCGCTCGGAGGACAACTGTCAATCCCGACAGTCTCGGTGAGACCAGAAGCTGACAGTCCCGGTGAGACCAAGAGTTGCACAAACATCGTCAAAGACCAGAGGTGAAGACCATGCAAGCCACGAGGTAACATCGCAGAGAAAGCCTCGGGACAAGGTATGCCTTTACAAACCACCCTTACTATTGTATAGACGTTGACACGTTTCCTTTGTTCTGGGTTTGGGAGGAGAATTTTTTTTGTTTCCACTGCCTTCTCTGTCTCCCCTAACCCAACACAACCAACCCTATAGCTAGTTACTTCTGCTTTAGCATCTCTGTCCCACTCTCAGGGTTTCCACTCTTGGGTTTTCTATGGTTTCTACTATTTTTTCCTCCTTCAATGATGACATCCATCCTAGGAAACTACGTGCGGTCATCGTGCCCAACGCCTCCTCCTTTGACGGTCATCCATGCCAGGCATCTCCTCCAAGTGGCTCCGTGGTGCCATCCCCTGGCCCTCCACCGATGATGATGAGTTCCCACCTTCACATTAGCGTGGCATGGTCCATCATCTCTTCTTCCTTCCAAATATCATGCCTCACCTCCTCACCACACCAACTTGCTTATGCCCTTCCTCAACGGGGAAATTAATAGGTCCAATAGTAGCTAGTGACTAGTGGCTTGGTTCGGAGCTCACATAAACTAGGTCCATCATCTCTTCTTACTTCAAAATATCGTGCCCCACCTCCGCATCACATCGACATTCTTCTGCTCTTCCTCAGTGGGGCCATTAGCATGTCCAGTGACAGATACTAGCTTGGTCAAGATCTTGCATGGACTTGGGCCACCATCTCATTCTAGCATTGACCCTGTCTTCTGGCATCACACTGACACCTAATGGATTCCTTTCTCTTCACGTGTACATGCTCCCAAAGCCTTGGTGCATTGACAACATTGAAGTTCTTCCATGCTGCTACCGGTGTTGAAGCCCTGATGCTCTACCCTGATCGTGTTGCTCTGTTCGTGGTAAATTTTTTGATATAAGTTAAAAATAATATTAATTGGTTGAAAATGTATGCCAAATTTTGATGCAATTTTTCCATTATATTAGTTATGCGGAAATGGAATTGTTAAATGTTGATTTTAATTATGGTATTATGTTAATTATTTGAAAAGTATATGTTTAATCATTAAAGTTGAATCAATATTTTAATAAATGATATAATAAATAGTTAGATATAGATATATTTTATATGATTAATTTCCTTGATCAATATATATTTTGATATTTAAATATTAATGAACTAAGGATTGGGATTTAAATTTTATTAATTGAACTTAAATGGTTTTAGGGTTTAGGGTTTAATAATCAAAGTTTATTGAAATCTAGTTAAATTTAGGGTTATTCCTGAACGAGGGAACTTGGAGTCTGATGTCAATACTATGTCACATAACATGAGCTCCTACATAACAAAAATTGCCAAAGAGGTATTGGGGGAGTCCAAAGGTTTTGGGCCTCCACAAAAACAGACTTGGTGGTGGAATGATGAAGTACACAAGGCTATTAAATTGAAATGGGAGATCTATAGGAGCTTGCCCAAACCTTGAGATGATGCAACACTCCAGAGATACAAGGAGCAAAGAAATAAGTGAAAAGGTTGTTTAGGAGGCAAGGTCTAGATATTTCGATGACATTTATAAGAAGCTAGACACAAGAGATGGGGAAAAATATATATACAAAATGGATCGTATTAAAGAAAGGAAAGGAAGCGACTTGAGTCAAGTAAAATGCATCGAGAATGAAGATGGCAGAGTGCTGGTGAAGGATGATGATGTCAAGAACCAATAGAGAAATTACTTCCATAAAATTTTCAATGGAGATATTGCAAATAATGTTAGAGACTCATGTGACATGAATACAAGAGATATCATTTACACATAATCACTTTCACTATTTGAGGTCAAGAATATTTTGAAAAAGATGAAAATGAGAAAGGCATGTGGATCGTACAGTATTCCCATTGATGTATGGAAGAGTATGAGGGATGAAGGAGTTATGTCGCTAACAAATTTATTTAAACATGATCATGAAGACCAAGAAGATGTCTGATGAGTGGAGAAATAGTACTATAGTCCCCATCTACAAGAAAAAAGGTGATTTTTAGAGCTGCACAAACTATAGAGGTATTAAGTGGATAGTTACACAATGAAGCTTTAGGAGAGGATTATTAAGTAGGGGCTAAGATCTATAATGCAGATATCAAACAACCAATTTGGTTTCATACCTGGTAGATAAAAAAAATATGCTATTTTTCTGATAAGGAAGATTATCGAGAAGTATAGGGAAAGCAAAAGAGATCTTCATATGGTTTTTATAGATTTGGAAAAGGCTTATGATCGAGTACTCATGGAAGTGTTGTGGATGGTTTTGAAGAAAAAGGGTGTGCCAATCCAATATATTGACTTGATTAAAGACATGTATGGTATCTCTATTACAAGGGTGAAGATTCCTGGAGGAGAGACACCGACATTTCCTATCATAGTTGGGGTACACCAAGGATCCACACTCAACCCATATTTGTTCGTTCTTGTTATGGATGAGTTGACAAACAATGTTCATGATGATATTCCTTGGTGTATGTTATTTGCTGATGATATTGTATTGATTGACGAAACTAAAGATGGATAGAATGATAAAGATGAACTTCGAAGAAAGGCATTGGAATCAAATGGCTTGATGATCAATATGAGAAAACTAAGTATATGCATTTCAATTTCAATCAAATTCACAGTGTGAATGATGGAGCGAAGTTGGAGTAGATATACCAAAATGCGATAAATTTCATTACTTGGGTTTTATTATTCAAATAAATGGGGATGTCCAAAATGACATTTGTCATAGGATGACTACAAGATGGTTGAAATGGAGGAGTGCAATTGGATTTTTATGTGATCATAAGATCCCTCTCAGACTAAAAGACTAGTTCTATCAAACTGTTATACGGGCATCCATGCTCTATGGAAGTGGTTGTTGGGTGGTGAAGAAATATGGACTCAACAAGATGAATGTGTCTAAAATGCATATGGTGAGATGGATGTGTGGGAAGACAAGAAAAGACCACTTGAGAAATGACTATATTAATAATAAAGTGGGGGTGGCGAGCATTGAGGACAAGTAGCGTGAGGGTCGAATCAGATGATATGGACATGTGCAACACATACTGACTAATGTGCCCATATGAAGAAATGCTATTGAGGCAAACACAATTAAAAGAAGAAGAGGAATGCCTAAATTAGCATGGGAAGAGCTTATAAAGAGAGATTTTAGATCTCTATATCCCAACCAGAATATGACCCATGATAGAGATGAATGGAACAAAGGATCCATGTAGCCGACCCCAACATACTTGGGATTGAGGCTTAGATGATGATTATGATAGATGAGCTCATCGATGCATGATGTTTAACCTAATATATAAATATGACAATAATACATTTATATATTAACTTAGAAGTAAGTTTTGGATAGTCCTCGATTTGGGATTATTTTTAGATATTCAATCTCACTTAGGACGTAAGTGCATAACATATGTTTATTTTTGAAGAAAATTTTAGTAGTATTTTTTCATTTGTTCTCTACGTACATATGTGGGTGGTTATTTGCCATTTACATCAATGTACTTGGAGAACTTAGGCAAAATGTTGTTGAAATTTTCTTTAAAATAAAACATTCATTATAAACTTATTAGTGAGATTAAATATACAAAAATGGAATAGGTGGTACACTTTAATAAAAATCTAATTAACTTTCTATCCATAAAAATATTTCAACCTCTAACGTCTATATTAAATGCTCAAATTTTCTAATTAATTCTAATGTGACCTAGAAAATGGATCGAAGTTGGATGTCCATTCTAAATCTTTACAGTCCAGAGTTTGGAAAAGGTCTGGATGAATTTACCATATTTGTTGAGGAACATAGGAAACTACCTATAGATGGGTTCTATTGCCCATGTAGAAATTGTGGTAACAATTAGAAAGTTGATACTATTGAGGAAAAGAATCATGTCATCTGTAATGGGATCATACAAGGTTATAATGAATGGCATTGGAATGGAGAGAAATTTCATTGGAGATCGGAAAATTTTGATATGAATAGTTGCGTCATAGAATATATAGATAATGATGATAATGTCAATGAAGAACTGATTCATGATGATATGGTTTATGATATTATATGTAGTTGTCAGGACAATGTCACTAATCCATCTTCCTTATTTACAAACATTGTCCATGATGCTAAAAAACCATTATATATGGGTTGTACTAAGTTCACAAGGATGAGCGTTGTGATGTGATTATATAATCTAAATGCTCAGAATAGATGGAGCAATGAGTTTCACTTCACTATTGTCTCTACTGAAGGAAATTCTTCCTGAAGACAATGAGCTTCGAATTTAAACATATGAAGCAAAGAAAATGACGTGCCCAATGGGAATGGAGGCTAAGAAGATTCATGCATGTATAAATGATTGTGTGTTGTATCTAAAGGACTATAGTAATTTGATAAATTGTCCAAAATGTGGTGTGTCGAGGTACAAGACCAAAACTTTTGGTAAGGCTAAGAATGGCCCTCCTACCAAGGTGATGTGGTATCTACCAATAATACCACAATTTCAATGATTATTTGCTAATTCTAAAGATGCACAAAATTTGTCTTGGAATGGAGAGTTAAAGTCCAATGACGATGAAGTGTTGTGCCACACTTCTGATTCACCATAGTGGAAGAAAATTGATTTATTATACCCTCGATTTGGTTAAGAAATGAGAAACTTAAGATTTGGACTTTGTACTTATGGGATGAATCCTTATGGTACATTAAGCATCCAACATAAAACTTGGACAATTATGATTGTTATATGTAATCTTCCTCCTTGGTTCTGTATAAAAAATAAGTATGTTGTGTTGTCAATATTAATATCAGGGCCTAAGCAATCTGATATTGATATTGATGTTTACCTTCAACCTCTAATTGATGACCTAATGAAACTATGAGAAGAAGGTGTTATGACATATGATTCTTCACGTAAAGAGATATATAATTTTGTGTGCTATGTTCTTTTTCACTATGAATGACTTTACAACTTATGGGAATTTGTCTGTATATAGCATAAAAGGATACCAAGCACGTCTTGTTTGTGAGGAAACTACTGATTCAATCAAACTAAAACATGGCGGTAAAATTTTATAACTTGGTCATCAAATATTTATCCCACAAGTGCATCCTTATCAAAGGCAACACAAAAGCTTTAATGGATCAACTGAGGAACAAAGTGCTCCTAAGACTATATCAACAATATATGAAAGGGTGAAAAACATTATCAATGCATTTTGAAAGAGATCAAGTAGTCATACTCTTAGACATAATAAATCTTTATGCAAGAAGAGGTCAATATGATGGGATCTTCCTTATTGGAGATTTTTGTCAATAAGACATTGCATTGATGTCATGCATGTTAAAAAAATGTTTGTGATAACATCATTGGTACACTATTGAATATAGCATGCAAGACTAAAGATGATATCAAATCAAGAAAATATTTACAATTAATGGGTATAAGAAAAGAATTATTAGTGGAGAAGAGGGGTAGCTGCACATATTTACCACCAACTTGTCACACTTTGTCAAAGCAGGAGAAAGTGAATTTCTTTGAGTGCTTGTATAATATTAAGGTTCCACAAAGATGCTCCCCGATATATGTAAATTGGTGTCAATGAAGGATTTGAAGTTGAAAGGTCTTAAATCTCATGATTTTCACACCTTAATGCAACAAATTTTACCTATGGCTATTCAATCTACACTGCCAAAGCATGTTAGTTTCATTCACAAGGCTCTATTTATTCTTCAATGAAATATGCAACAAAGTGATCAATCCCGATATGATAAATTACAGAAAGATGTAATTGTTACCATGTGTCAGCTTGAAATGTATTTTCCTCCTTTCATTTTATTGATATCACGGTTCATCTTGTAGTACATTTAACAAGGGAGGTGAAGATGTTGGGTCTAATTTTATTACAATGGATGTATCCATTTTAACAATACATGAGTGTTTTTAAAGGTGATGTTCAAATTGTTATCATCCTGAAGGGAGTATTATGAGGATTATGTGGCTAGGGAGGTGATGGACTTGTGCAATGATTTTTTGAATTGTAATAAAACTTATAGAGATCTAAAAAATTCCCATCACACAAAATCTTATTATGGCAAATGAACTCTGAGAGTACAAGTGAAAGAAATTAGTCGTGAGTTGTGGGAACACACACATTTGTAAATTTTACACAACATCGATGAAGTTGGTATCTACATCACCGAACACAATGATCTTATCACGAGAAAGTATCCTTGATCCATTTCAATGTGTCTTGCTATCGATCATAATCAAACATTTATTAGGTCGTTTGAAGATAAATTCTTTAGTTAACTATCTAAAACACCAAATAATGTTGATGGGAACATAAAATGGCCCGCCTTCAAGCCAAAATGGATGTCATGTCATATGAAGGATATGACATAAATAGATTGTCGTAATATAAAAAGCATCAAGACGAAAGTAGTATAGTAAAAATAGTGGGGTCACTGTTCAATCTTCTTCAGTGTATTTTTCTAGTGCTAAAGATAAGAGACCACAAAAATCTGAGATGTCATATTATGGTGTCAATGAAGACATTTGGGAATTTGACTATACAAATTTTAGTGTTCTTGTCTTTAGATGTAATTGGGTTGATAACAACAAAGGAGTTCTAGTGTATGAGTTAGGTTTCACATTGGAAAATTTTAAAAAGATTGGCGATAAGGATGAGCCACTCATCATGGCAGACCCCAAAAAACAAGTACTCTATATCCATGAACAAAAAAAAAACTGGTCTATCATTCTTCATGGAAAAAGAAAATTTACTCTAGATACTACAAATGAAGAAGAATACCACGAGAAGTATAATGATTCCAACCCATCCTCAGTTGGTTTGCCAAGTGTAAACATTAAAGTTAACACCAAAGAATACTATAAATGTCAAGACCATGTTGAAGGAGTTTTACTTTAATAGAAACCCAACCGTTACTAGAGACATGCATTCTTTTAAATCTACATTTTATCATCATCCAACCATGTGATCTTTCAAATATTATCACTAGTTATTTTATTATCACTTATATTTTTATTTTATCACTTATACTTGTAGGTTGTTCTAAAATAGTAAGTGAAGACGAACATTCTGAGAATGAGCATCATGATGATGTTGGTGTTGATTCTTTTAGTAGTGGTGATGCTTCTGGTAGTGATGATGCTAAGAAATGTGGAGGACCCACACTAATGCATAGGTTGCAGGAGCTTAGGGCCAAAAGGGGAGAAATTGGCAATACAATTTGATGACACATGAGCACATGTTGGGGAACATGCTAGTGCTTTCAAGAACTACTTAGGGGCAAATGTACACAGTAAGGTGGCAATAGATATATAAAATTGTCATAAAGTTGATATCGCCTGAAAAGACCTCATATGGAAAGATATATCTGTGAGTTGAAGTGTTTATTTTTTACCAAGTTTATTTGTTTTCAATTCTAATTTAGTTTGCTTGGAAAGACATATCCTTGTTAAAGATAACATCATTGCTTTTGTATGTTTAGGGCATTTTTCATCTAAATGAAAAAGACCATAAGAAAAAGTGCTACAACAATGTGGTGTATGATGGAGGGATT
The DNA here is from genome assembly GCA_963693085.1 of Alisma plantago-aquatica. Taxonomy (NCBI): domain Eukaryota; kingdom Viridiplantae; phylum Streptophyta; class Magnoliopsida; order Alismatales; family Alismataceae; genus Alisma; species Alisma plantago-aquatica. The sequence goes on along the minus strand of OY856409.1, from coordinate 1,822,217,425 downwards.
TTAAGGCCAATCTCACTAGGGACTAATAAATAATGCCAAGAAAAAGGAGGCATCAACTGATCAAAATATTTTTGTTGAACCTAAGACATGGAAAAACTTTGTTGCATCTAGACAACTAGATGAGTTGAAGATAATAAATATTGTGATGTATTATATGACTCCTTTTTATACAATTAATATATATTTGATCTAAATATACAATATCTCATTTGAAAAGATTAGCATATCCACAATGCCCAAAAACAAAGGTGGGCCAAAATGTGCATGAACATCACTTGGAGTTAGGTGGTTATGCCTTGCATCTCCAACTACAAGAGAAACAACTCTCTTCTAGGGAAGAGTCTAGTACAACTCCAACTAGTGTCCACCCTGACATGATGCGGATTAATGCCAGAACAAATCTGGTGAAATTCCCAATCCTACAACTAAGTAGCGGGCACAAAATGGTAAGTAAAGAGTATTTCCCACAACCTTCTATTTACTTTTATCTAATTAATTGTGATTGAATATTTTTATTAATTATAATTAGATTGAGCTCCATGAGAAAAGGAAGGAAGAAAAGTCCACCCTAACTGTCTGCATGGATGAACTAATAGTTGCTCTTGGTATGGAGGAGCATCTTGGCCGTGTTAGGGCATTGGGAGCTGGTGTGGGATTAAAGTCTTATTTTGACCCTTCCCAAAATAAATCTAGAAGAGGTCATATATGATCTATTACACTGGAGTAACTTGAAGCTATAGTAGTACAAAAAGTAATAGAAATAATTTCTTCATTTTAGCCTAGTCAACCTTGTCCACCTCTTCAAACTGTGCATCTCTCATATGCCGACGTACAAGCCCATCCTCTAGTTATAGAAGGTTGTGGGAGCACTCCCAATGACCCGTCACAATAGTCTACTATAAGTTTGTTTTATATGTTGTGTTATTAGTATGATATATATATTTTGTTATTGGTATGCATGATGCATATATTGAGTTCTTTATAAATAACTTATATTATTTCAATTCTAGATTGGTATGAACTACAAACTTGTAGTTGAGGTGTCTATATATAACATTGTGGCAACGAGCAAGGTGTACAACCTCGGTGGTACATTGCATTGCCAACCAATTACCGATAACATTTGTCGTGTGTCCATCCATCTTGTGTATGACAGAATGGGGAACAAACCACTAGCCATACATGATCCTAAATATAGTACATTCTAAGAAGAAGATGGTGCTATAGTGGGGTGAACTTGATTCTCAATGACAAGGTATATTTAATTTCTATTATGTTTTTCCTATTTGACTACATATGAACTCATTTGATATAAATATGTAATTTAATCAACATGTCTATAAACCAAAAAGTTAGAATCCTATTGGTTGTCATCCTATGCCCAAGCCATCTTTCATTCCAGAATCCACATTTGACGGTTGGGAAGTATTAAATGTTTGTGCCGATACCTATCCAACCAAAGCCTGGGATCACATATGTTGGTTAATTTAAAAGAAGATGCAGTAGGATGGGACTTTGAGAATTATATCTTTCTTGAAGATATTATAGAGTTGCTCTGGTAAGATTGACTGAATACTTTGATATTAGAAGTATGGATAAGGTGAGGATTTAACATTATAGAAAAATCCAATACACATTTTTTATTGAATTATGTATATGAAATGATTATAAATGTTTTACAACCACTAATATGAGGAGGCCAAAAACTTTGAAATAAATAATGGTGGATTCTTAATTGCTTTAGGCATTACTCAGGTGGAAACATAGGTTGAAGATGTAAATGACTATTTCTGTACTTCATTCAAATATTTTTCTAGTATGGGAAAAGAAATTATTCTAGTTCCTTTTAATGTCGAGTAAGTTTTAATATTCAATCTAATTTAATATTAAATAAATTTCTTTTAGTCTTGTTTAGTTTAGTGTTTGTTTTATTCTTACTCAGATCTAGACATTGGGAATTAGTGGTGGTCATCCCAAAATTGATGATTATTTATTATCTTGACCCAATGGCAAAAACATCAAGGGGACAAAAATTGAAATTGCCAACAATAGAGTAAGCATAAATTTAGTCTCTACCACATTAACTATTATGCTTCATCATGATATGCCTATTTCGCATGTCTATTTATCCAACTATTTTAATCATTTAATTAGTAGGGGTATACAAGCTTTTTTTGAAGGTGGAAGACGAATGCCTTCAAAATTAAAGAGATTGAGAATGAATAATGTCAAAGTAGCTAGTTTGACGACTCAGTCTTATGTCATATATATATATATATATATATATATATATATATATATATATATATATATATATATATATATATATATATATATATATATATATATATATATATATATATATATATGGGCTCATCTTTAATACCCGCGCGGGTAGCAACCCGTGTACACTTCCTGATATTTTTTTCGCAATGGTAGAGGAACATTTTATCTAGCTCCCCAAAAATTTTGATCCAAAAATAATATCATTTGCCCCCTCAAAATAAAAAAACCCATCCATATATTTACTACTATATATTTTCTGTGCAGTTACCCTTTTGCTCTCAGAGTTACTCTATATATCAATATAGTTACTCTTTGATTCAGAAGAGTTACTCCAGTGTACCATATAGTTACTCTTTTAACTCCCAGTTACTCCAGTGGGTAGCAAAAATCTGGCTACCCACACGGGTAACAAATGAACAACATATATATATATATATATATATATATATATATATATATATATATATATATATATATAGTAATCTATTAATGTCAAGATAGCTAGTTTGATGAGTTTGTAGTAATGAATTTGAGGAATGTCAAAGTATCTAGTTTGAAGACTTGGTTTTATCTCAATTTTGTTTATAATAGTTTACTAACATTAAGTATAATTCCTTATTTGTAGTGACCTGTACAAAATAATGACTGGGCTTGTGGATACTATGTAATGAATTATATGAAAACTATTGTCAAGACAGTGACACATGACATTCCGACTATGGATCATGTAATAAAGAATAACATCATAAATTTACAAGTGAGTTATAGGCATTTTATAAAATATTAGCATGCACATTTCTATTGCAAATATTTATAGCCCAACTTACACACCTAGGGATTTAAATGAATTTCGAGAAGAGTTGTCTGATGCTTTTCTAAATGAAGTCACTATGGCATTAGATTACATGCATATGTTAGCTTCATTTATGTATATGTAGTTTAAAACTTTGAATATTAGATTTACTTTTGTACCTGATATGAGTTTTAATTATGATCTCAAACTTGATTAATGCAATTGATCTTACATTTTGTGAATGTGGATGTTTTAATTAAATATGTGATTGAATGATGTTGCTAGACAAAGCTGAAGCTATTTTTTGATCATAAGTTAAGATGACAATGTACTTATAGGGTTGGTGGTCCTTAAACAATAGACATTATAGACCTCCATGGTCAATTATATTAGAAAAACTGAGACTATTTTTTGTAATCAAAATTTAACTGATGTAAACATCTAGGCTCAATTTTTGTAATAAAACCAACCTTAAAGAACATAATTAAGGTGATCAATTATGACTATAGGGTTGGTTTTTTTTAACAAATTTGATGCAATAGTGTTTCAATTGCCTCAGGTTTCTATTTGTGCAAAACCAACACTTCAATTTAAGGTCAATTTTCTTTGGATAAAAATGACGCTATTATGCAAATTCTACAACATCGACCACTTAAGTGTCGGTTGGAAAGTGACGTTGTAGACTTAAAAGAACTGACCTTATAAACTGACACACTTTTACCGTGCGTCGAATGCAAGTGTACGTGTCAATGTAGTATAGGCCCTTGTGAGGCTCGAGTCGAACTCAGGGACACTGAACTATCAGTAGACTACTACTAACTGTTTGCGATCAGCTAAACCGATTAAAAGAGTTTGAGAGTTTTTGTAAAATTAAAAGAAAACAAAATAAAATAAAGCAATCGATTAAGTGTTTAGTTTAATCAATTCAAGTGGAGATCTTTAGGATTGCAGTTTCACCGCGGGTTATCATTGCATGAATTTCCATGTAATAATTCAGGTTCATCTCTTGATCCGGGTAGTGGCATGTAGTCAGAATTCCCCATTGTCGTGGTACAATTCACTACCTATGTCTAGGTCGGTTCCACCGTCGTAGTAACCTATACCCTAAACTAGGTGCATTAGAAACTACCTCTGGGTTTCCACCATTAACTGTACATCGCCTTGTTCAAGGGATTTGTTAATTAATGTGAATTTCATCTCTTTTCAACCGTTAATTCTTCTTTCAAAGCAATTAAGGGCATTAGATTATCATTATGTTGATCAAGCATAACAATATAATTGAGAAAAAAAATCATACCACGGATTTAAGAGATAAATGATGAATTACTATGATAAAAATGTCATACAATGCTTCCCCGGGTTACTCCCAGTCCTAAAGACAAAGGGGATTAGCCCCGCATATTCATCTCAGAGCAAAACATGGTAGAGAAAAGGGGAAACATAGAGAAAAATGTGAATAAGTAAAGAAACCCCTGAACGGAGAAGATCCAAGCGTTCCTCGATGTGGAATGCACGTTCTACACCCTTTCGGCGGTAGAAAACATCTTCTTCGGCTTCCGGAATGGCTGGGGCATGCTTCTGGGCTCCGTTCTTCTCTCCACCCCTTCTCAGGACTTGTGTAGCGGCTAATGACGTGAACGATTGCTCCTGGCCGCCATCATTAGGTATAATCTCCGAGTTAGGTTGCAAAAATATCACAGCCGTCAGATTTAGATCAATCTGAAGCAAACTTGTATCTGACGGTGTCGATACCATCGACGTGAGTTGATGGTATCAACTCTGTGCGATATCGACAAATCTTCTTTCCTTTTCTTCATTGCGCCTGATGCTGACTCGATACCATCGACGCGGGTCGATGGTATCAACACTCTTAGGCGTCGCTTTTTTTCCTTTTCCGTCACTGAATCTTCTAGGGTCGATAGTATCGACTTTGGAGTCGATAGTATCAACTCTCTTCTCGCCAGCAACCTGATGGTAAGTCGCTACCATCGACTTCCGTGTCGATGGTATCGACTCTGTGCGGCTCCTTGTGACTGACAACCTGTGGTCGTGTCGATAGTATCGACAGCTGTCGATAGTATCGACACCTGCAAATATTCATTTTTCCTGAAATTGCAACACAAAACCAGATAAGCTGAAATAAAACATATTATCATAATCATTTATGCTCAAAACACTAAAATAAGGGAGAATTGATGTTGAGAAGGCTCACAGACCAAAGTAAATGAATTGTGCAATATTAACCACCAAAATGACCAATAAATGCATAAAACACACATAAAACAAGTCTATAAATGTGACTCAAAATCATCGCATCAAACCCCCCTAAGCTTGAACATTGATCGCCCTCGAGCAACTAAACTTTAGAATAGAATTGTGAGGGTCAACTAAAGAATAGATCATCACAACAAACATCACTATATGATTCCCGCCAGACATTCACAAACCGACCCTTACTAATCACGGAATGATAATTACCCTAAAGGCGACAGTAATCATCCATAAAAGATATCTACCTCAAAATCAATGAACAATATCATATAAGGCAGTTAACATAATAAAATTTGCCAGTTCAGACTCGGTGCATCTTGTGATCTCCTATTCTACGTTTCTCGCCCTAACTACCATCTACATGGAAGCAACTCTCCTGATATTAACAAATGAGGAGAAAATCACGGTGGCCTACCAATTCGAGCAACGGGTGGATGGAATAGGTGGCTCATGGAAGAAATGGAAGCATTATACGATTCTAACATGCACAAAGCAAAAATGGCCTAAATGATGCATATGCAAATGAAAATGCCCTAATGCCTACATTTGGGTGGAATGATGCATGCACTATTACTCCGTCTCAAGGTGAGATGGAATATCTAAGAAAACTACATCATGTACTTATTCTTCTTAATATGCAGTGAGAACATGTTCCTTTCTCCCTCTCATTACTATTTATTTCCCAATTCTCTCTTTTTTTTTCTTTTTTTTTTCTAATTTAGTTTTTTTAAAGGCCCTTATATCCATAAATGATAATGAATTATTTATTGGGCTCACTTCTTGTTGCACAACTATATACTTGAAGCATTCAGAAGGTATGGAACAAGTTTATCAACTTTCATGTTTCAAAAGAAATAAGATACATGATATACTGTATGCACAAAAATGTGAATGAAGCTACAAGATGATGATTATGTGACTAAATGACACGCACCTAAGGATAATGTGCATGTAAAACTTATCTAATTTTTTTTATTTCATGCAAAATATATGAAAATAGTTGCAATGCAAGTCCTATCTACATGAGATGCAATCAAAGGTATTAAAACTGTAATGTACTTCCAATTCTTATGGTGGAGTATGAAAACAATGAGATGGATAGATCAAAAGACTAATTGACTGAACCTTTGTAAATTATTATGTGTCCCTCCTTATTGACCTATGTAGTAATTAAGAGGTTTCTCTCTCTTACTTCAAATTAGAGTCTCATTATCATTTGATCAGTTTAGGCTCAAACAACCAGTTCCGTCCACTTGTCATGAATCATGAGAATGTACAATTGTGATTTTCTATTTTAGAGTTGACAAACCCAATTATTTCCTTAAGTTATGTGCTCAAAGTTGAACAATACAAGCTTTCAAAACAATAAAAATTTTAATTTTTCCCCCTGATTCCCATGTACAAGCAACAAGATGACACTAGACTTAAGACATCCACAATTACACTAGATAGAGTGTGGATCCTACAAACAGACTAAAAATTGCAAGAACTAAAAGACAAAACAATAAAAACTAAAAACTAAAGGATAGAGCTGTTCCAACAACCCCCCAAGATTGAATTCGACTATGGACTCATAGTCAAAAACAAACTTAAAAGGTGGAACAGAGATACCAATCATTCTTTCAGAGGAGGCGGATACTGCGTGGCCGTGGGATCCCAAGACGGGTACTGCCCCTGAAAACTCAAATCATACTGAGGCATTGGTGGAGGTTGTGGATACCCCCCAAAGTAATTCTGGCTCTAGTAATGATCGTAGAAGGGCTGCTGCTGCATCTCCATCCTATGCAACCTGTCATGGATGTGCTGCTGGTTTTCGAGTAGGAGGCGCTCATTTTCAAAAATTGCCCTCTGATTATCTAGCAGCCGGTTCATCGTGTCTTGAATACCGGCGTATGATGCTGTATGCTGTTGCTGCGTCTGATGAATATCCTGCAGCATGGTATACATCCCTTGCATGGAGTAGACATCCTCGCTTGGCTGCGAGGGCTGTGGTGACGGAGGCTGCGAAGATGAAGATGCACCCGGATGCATACGGGGATGCTTCTGGGGTGCCACTCGTGCGCGAAGAGGGGTGAAAGCCTCCTCTTCCTCTTCATGCTCGTCGCTGTCATTGTCATTGTTGTCGTTGCCGCCGTCTTCATCCGAGCTATCGATGGCGATGACAAGCCATCGAAAATGCTGAGCGCCCTCGATGTGGAAGACAGGGTCCGGAAGTGAACACTCTTGATAGGCGTGATTAACATGGCAATGTGCATATGCCAGTCCATCACGAAGTAGGATAAGGCTGGAGCGATGCAGATGTTACAGGTTGACTTTGCTCCGGTTGGAGAGGGGAGTAAGCTGGGAGAAATTCAACCAAAGATAGGAGGCCAACGGTGTGATGAGCCCTCCAAAGTGGATTGGAGCCTTCCGCGTACTCCTCCTTACAGCCAACACGCGCGTCAAGAAAAACGCACCCCAATTACATTCTTCTCGCTTCAACAACTTGTGTAAGAAAAACAAGTATGTCTCTTTAAACTTGCTGAGAGACAGATCACCACAAGCAAACAAGGTAGTACAGAGCATGCGGTGAAGAATCCGTACGAACGGATGCTCGAAATCCACCACCGCCGCGTTGTGGTAACTCACAGATTTGCCGGGCGGCACAGTCACTAACTCAGCAAAGATAGCATCATAGTCTGTCCTGTTGTCTGGCCACCGGTACTGCTCTCGCCCATGATTCTAGTTGTAGATGGAATTGAACTGCCGCAGGGTGAGAGTGTAATCATTGTTATACAGCCGGAAAGAAACCCGACCTTTGATCCATTCCCGATCAGTGGCGATGATGTCATTTGGCACGACGCATATATCAAGTGATGCCATTAACTCCACCACTAGCTCCTTGTATGTAGGCCATTCCCTGAAAAAGGGCTGGCCGTCGGCATGGAATTCCAACTCATCGGGCCTCCTGCCCGTGTGTCTCGCTTGCCCCTTGAGAACGTAAGCAAGGTTGGCCTCGAACCCGAGATTGCGGATCATGTCCCGGTCGACGTAGTGGGTCGGCTCTATCTTGCGCTTCATCAGTTCCTCATAAAACTTCTTGACCTCTGCAGAAGGATGGACAATCCGCGGTCGCAGAATTGACGCAGTCGGTGGAGGAATGAACACTGGGATCTCCATTGGTGTCGCGCGTGAAGAAGATGCGCCGGGAGTATGCACCATTGTCGAAGAAGAAAGGATAGAAGACAGAGCTTGGTGAAGGTCGGAGAAGACAATCTCTGCTCGGTGAAGGCTCGTGGAAGAACACGCTCCTTCGATACTCATAGCTGGGCTTCGATCGCTCAACAAGATGCTCGACGCAAGTGGAGGAAGAAAGCTCTGAAGGTGTGACATCATATGATGACAATACATCCCTTTTATAACTGTGGCCGGCGCTGTTGTATGATCGTCGATACCATCGACGCGAGTCGATGGTATCGACTCCTGTAGCACAATCCGTCTTCTGCTAGTATCGACGGTTGTTGATAGCCTGATTTGGGGGCCCGGATCGATGACGCGTCGATACCATCGACGGGTGTCGATGGTATCGACCCATCCCACAGATTGACTCTCTTATTGCAGCGATCTCCGTTGATTCCCTCTCGCAGATCGGGGATGTGTCGCATGGATACTATCGATGCAAGTCGATAGTATCGACTTCTGATTAGGGCAACACCCTCGCGAGGCCCGGCCGCCGCCTTCTGCCTGTAGTCGGGTCGATACCATCGACAGGCCTGTCGTTGGTATTGACTTCACTGAAACAATTTTCATCTGAATATCTCCAGAGATCTAAATAGTATCGACATGCATGTCGATACTATCGATCTCATTCTTGCGATCAGCCTGTTGGTGTGTTGATACTATCGACGAGGCCGTCGATAGTATTGACGTAGTGAAATTTCTGTAGCCGCCAACCTGTATTCATGTCGATACTATCGACACAAGAGTCGATAGTATTGACCGTGCCTCAGTCCTGCACATTGAACAAACTATCAAGGTACCTTGTTTACACTAAAAACAAAATCAAAACAAACTAACCTACAAATGTGAAAGAAACTAAACAAAACTACCTATGGCTGGGTTGCCTCCCAACAAGCGCCCTTGTTTAACGTCTTAGGCTAGACAGAATCAAGCTCCTCATGTATCTGTAAGTGCAATGAGTTTGACCTCATGCACTTTCCTCGTGTAATCTTCACCGAAGTACAGCTTCAATCGTTGTCCATTTACCAAGAATGTTGTCTCGCCATCATGCAGCATGATTGCGCCATGTGGCCTGACTTCCTCTACGATAAATGGTCCACTCCATCGGTATTTCAATTTCCCGGGATGCATTTTCAACATGGAGTTGAACAAGAGTACACGATCTCCTTTCTTGAAGACGCACATCTGAATATGGCGATCGTGAATCAGCTTTGTTGGATCCTTATAGATCTGTGAGCTTTCATATGCATTCATCCTCAACTCGTCAAGTTCGTTCAACTCAAGTAACCTCTTCTTTCCCGCTTTATCATAGTTCAAATTCAGCTTCCTCAGCGCCCAATGCGCTTTATGCTCCAATTCCACCGGCAAATGGCAGGCTCGACCGTAAGCCAACCTAAAAGGTGTAGTGGCTATAGGTGTCTTAAATGCCGTCCTATACGCCCAAAAAGCGTCCGGTAGCAAGATACTCCAAATTTTCCTTGTTGAAGCCATAGTGTGCTCCAAGATCTTCTTAATCTCCCGATTGGAGACCTCCACTTGCCCCTGTGTCTGCGGGTGGTACGTGGTACCAATGTTGTGCTTTACCCCATACTTTCTCAATAGTTCCACGAACTTCTGATTCCAGAAATGCGTACCTCCATCACTAATGATCATTCTTGGTACACCAAACCTGCAGAAAATGTATTCTTTGACAAACCTGCACACTACAGCAGCATCATTAGTCCTAGTGGGTATTGCCTCTACCCACTTCGACACATAATCAACAGCTAATAGAATGTACAAGTTAGAATTTGAGGACACAAAGGGTCCCATAAAATCAATGCCCCAAAGATCGAACACCTCGACCTCTTGAAATACATTGAGGGGCATCTCCTGTCTTTTTGAAATGTTACCTGCCCGTTGGCAGGAATCGCATTGCCGCACATAGTCATAGGCATCCTTGAACAAAGTAGGCTAGTAGAGACCACTCTCAAGTACCTTGGATGCAGTTCTAGAACTTGCATGGTGGCCACCCATCGGTAGAGTATGTCAATGACGTAAGACACTTTCATATTCCACTTCCGGTACACGCCTACGCAACACACCATCCCTACATTGCTTCAAGAGAATAGGGTCATCCAAAAAATAATACCACAAAGAATGGAAGAATTTCTTTTTCTCTTGGTATGTCCAATCATCCAGGATAATTTTGCAAGCAAGATAATTAACTATATAAGAAAACCAAGGATCTTTAGATTTCACAGATAAAAGTTGCTCATCAGGAAACGTCTCAGTAATGGGTATATGCTTTCTCATCTACCCTTTCCAACCTAGAAAGATGGTCTGCAACCACATTTTCTATTCCTACCTTATCTTTGATTTCAATATCAAATTCTTGCAATAGTAGGATCCACCTAATCAGTCTAGGTTTGGCATCCTTTTTCTCCATCAAGTACTTAATGGCGGCGTGGTCCGTCCATACCACGACTTTTGATCCTACATGATATTGCTAAAATTTTTGAAAAGCAAAAACAACGACGAGCAATTCTTTTTCAGTTGTCGTGTAGTTTAACTGTGCGTCATTTAAAGTTTTGGACACATAGAAAATCACAACGGGTTTATTGTCCACACGTTGTCCCAACACAGCCCCCACTACGAAATCCGATGCATCACACATCAATTGAAATGGCTTGGTCCAGTCCGGTGTTTGCACAACTGGTGCCAAAATCAATTTTTCTTTAAGCACGTTAAACACATGTAAACACTTATCATTAAAATCAAACACAACATACTTTTCCAACAACTCAGATAATGGTTTGGCAATTTTAGAGAAATCTTTTATAAAGCGGCGATAGAAACTGGCGTGACCTAAAAAACTCCGTATCCCTTTAACCGAATTCGGTGGGGGCAATTTAGAAATCACTTCGATCTTCACCGGGTCTACCTCCAACCCCTTGCTAGACACTTTATGTCCAAGCACGATCCCTTCGCTGACCATCATGTGGAATTTCTCCCAATTGAGGACCAAATGCGTGTCCTCACAGCGTTGCAAAACCTTGTCCAAATTGTATAAACATTCGTCAAAGGACGCACCATAAATAGAGAAATCATCCATAAAAACCTCCAAACAGCGTTCAACCATATTGGAGAAAATGGCAAGCATGCAACGCTGAAAGGTTGTCGGTGCATTACACAGACCAAATGGCATACAGCGGTATGCAAAAGTCTCGTAAGGACAAGTGAAGGTGGACTTCTCTTGGTCCTTAGGATCAATTGAAATCTGATTGTACCCCGAATAACCATCGAGAAAACAAAAATGAGATTGACCCGCTAATCGCTCTAAAATATGATCAATGAATGGAAGAGGGAAATGATCCTTAAGCATAGCATCATTCAATATATGGTAGTCTATACATACACGCCACCCGGTTACCAAGCGGGTAGTGACAGGTTCATTTAATAAATTATGTGTAACAGTAATTCCCCCCTTTTTAGGGACTACCTGTGTCAGACTCACCCAAGTCGAGTCGGATATAGCATAGATGATACCTGCAGAAAGGAGCTTGATCACCTCTTTCTTTACGACCTCCATCATGCTCGGATTTAGTCGACGATGTGGCTGAATCACCGGTTTGGCTCCCTCCTCGAGCTGGATCTTGTGCTGGCACAATGTAGGGGAAATCCCCTTGATGTCCTCTACCGACCACCCAAATGCACCTCGATGGTTCTTCAACACAATCATCAATTGATCTTCCTCCTTGGCACTTAGATATGCCAAAATGATCACAGGCAGCTTCTCACCCTTAGCTAGGAATGCATATTTCAAGTGCGGTGGCAATGGCTTCAATTCTAAATCTGGCAGGCCGATCAAGGATGACTAAAGCGGTGGTGGAAGTTGGCCAAGGTCCTCGTAGTACCTAGAATAAAAGCATGGAAGCACTTGAAGCATCTTAGCACACTCTTGTAGTGACGTGCTTCTCATCCAATCATGTGTTATATTAACCAGGCATGCTTCAATCGGTAATTCTGGATATGCATTGAAAACAGAGCTTGCTATGGCCTCATCTTCAGTAGAGGGAGGGATGTCCTCCTCTTCATCATTGGGAAAACCCACAACCTTTTTAAGAGACACAAACTTGGTCTGCTCCATGATGTCTACAACCAGTGTCCCCTTCTCCACTTTTGTCATTACATGAGCCATGTCTAAAAATGGCTTCCCTAGACATAAAGAGATGTTCTGATCAAAGTGCTTCACCATGCGGCATTGCTCCTTAGCTTTAGATTGTGTGGTGCTGGAAGGCATGACCATCTCGAACCTATCATCGGCGATACCCAAGGTCAACCGACCTCTCCCCATCTCCAGTATCATGTCAGTAGTGGCTTGGAAAGGTCGTCCTAGGAGTAACTCATTACCCTATTCATCCTGCATTTCCATGATAACAAAGTCTGCTGGAAAAACAAACCGATCCACTTTCACCAACACGTCCTCAAATATGCCATAGGGCTTCACCACTGAATTATCTGCCAACTGTATTGTCATATTGCTCAGCCTTGATTCTTTTAATCCCAATTTATTAAATGTAGAGAGAGGCATCAGGTTTATACTTGCCCCGAAAGCACACACTGCTTCGCCGAATTTCACCTTACCAATGTAACATGAAATATTGAAGTAGCCCATATCCTTCCTTTTTGGTGGTAACATGCCCATGATGAAGGCACTCACCTGCTCCTTGAGAACCACAACCTCCGTATCAGGGATTTTCCTTTTTTTGTGATGATGTCTTTCAAGAACTTCCCATAGGAGGGTATCTGCTCGATTGCTTCTAATAATGGAATGTTGACAGAGAGCTTTCTAAAATTGTCCAGAAACTTCTTGAACTGGGCGTCCACTTTCTTTGCTTTCACACTATTCAGATATGGGACCGGGACAGCCTGTGCCCTTTGATGTGGTGGCACATATGGTGTCCTCTTCTTTGTCTCCTCCTCTTCAGTAGTAGAAGGTTCAACTATGACTTCCTCTACTATATCCTCAACCGGTTCTGTGACTGGAATTGTCACCTCCTATGTGGCCTCACCTTCGGGTTCTGACTGGTGTGTGCTTGGTTCATTGGCCCTGGGGTTTAAAATCTTCTTGCCACTCCGTAGCAAGATTGCATTCACCTCCTGGTTTCCTCCTGGAATGTTCGTGTTACCTGGGAAGCCTTGCTGCGCCGGCTTCTTCAAATTTGCTATCTCAGTTGCCAATTGCGCCATCGACGTCTCTATCGTCCTCATCTGAGCCCCATGGCTCTGCAATGTCTGTCCAAACTGATTCATGAATTTCCCCTATTGCTTGATCTGCTGACCAAAGGTGTTCATCAGTTCTTGGTTCTGCTTTATCACTTGGTTGAGCAACTCCGTGCTCTTATCCTCCACCGCCGGTTGGGTTTTTGCATCGGGGTCCTGCAAGAAGTTATTCAGATCTTTCCAGGAAAATTTCTTGTCCTTCCTCTATGAGTAATCATTGTTTCTGTACCCCTACTACTGGCGCATGAATTTGACTTGAGCTTCATCATCTATTTCAGTATCTTCTTTTGTAAGCAGGTTCTTTGCTAGAAGGTCCATCTTCTCATACAACTCTTTGATGGCCTTTGACTCTCTCGCAACTCGAACATGCTCTACGGCGTCTCTGTCGCCCCAGGATTGCTTCTTGGCCATGTTTTTCAGAATTTCCTAACACGTCATGCCTGTGTTGTTCAAAAAGAACCCTGAACCTGCAGAATCCAGGTTACTTCTATCATGCTTGGAGAGAGCAAAATAGAAGATTTTGACCTGTGTCTCCTTGTCAAGCCCATGATGTGGGCACCTCCTAAGCATGATCTGGAACCGCTCCCAGGTCTCGGAGTACGTCTTCCCTGTCTTCTGGCTGAAATTATGGATCTTTCTGATCATATCATTTGTCTTCTCGGGCGGGAAAAACCTTTCGATGAACACTTCCACCATGTGGTTCCATGATTCCACATATTCATCATCAAGATTGTGCAACCACTCTCGTGCATTTCCTGCCAAAGAACTCGGGAACAACTTCAGGTATAATGTCTCCTGCGGAAACCTGTCTATTTTTATCATGTCACAGTTCTCCACGAATTGGCTAATATGAGTCACTGGGTCTTCGTTCTTTAGCCCATGGAATGCATTTGACTTGACCAAGTTGATCAATGCAGGATCAATCTTATAAGTCAGAATGTTGATCACCTGCTTCTTGATTGGCCCTTTCGAAGTGGATGAGGAAGAAGCTTTGATCTTCTCCCATATCGTCTTCTCTTCGGCCATGGCTTCTTGTTCTGATTCGGAATCTATATCTTCTAGTTGGTCTTGATTGTAATCCTCCTCGTCGTCAGGTCCCGACAGTGGAACCTCTGGTGCTCGTTGCGTGTAGTCGGTGCTACGCGTCTGCACCATGCACAGTACCTGCAAAAAAATGGTAATCTCAATTCAGTACCGTGATAGACGATTGCTAAATATGAATGGTAAACTATGAATTTCAAAAATGATTATTGAATAATAAAAATTAAAATTAATTGGTGGCCTAGAATGGCCGCTTGCAACACTCGTAGTGCCGATAGTAGTCGTGTCCCCGACAATGGCACCAAAAACTTGACACGCTTTTACCGTGCGTCGAATGCAAGTGTACGCGTCAATGTAGTATAGGCCCTTGTGAGGCCCGAGTCAAACTCAGGGACACTGAACTATCAGTAGACTACTACTAACTGTTTGCGATCAACTAAACCGATTAAAAGAGTTTGAGAGTTTTTGTAAAATTAAAAAGAAAACAAAATAAAATAAAGTAATCGATTAAGTGTTTAGTTTAATCAATTCAAGTGGAGATCTTTAGGATTGCGGTTTCACCGTGGGTTATCATTGCATGAATTTCCATATAATAATTTAGGTTCATCTCTCGATCCGGGTAGTGGCATGTAGTCAGAATTGCCCACTGTCGTGGTACAATTCACTACCTATGTCTAGGTCGGTTCCACCGTCGTAGTAACCTATACCCTAAACTAGGTGCATTAGAAACGACCTCTGGGTTTCCACCATTAACCGTACATCGCCTTGTTCAAGGGATTTGTTAATTAATGTGAATTTCATCTCTTTTCAACCGTTAATTCTTCTTTCAAAGCAATTAAGGGCATTAGATTATCATTATGTTGATCAAG
Source organism: Alisma plantago-aquatica (assembly GCA_963693085.1). NCBI lineage: Eukaryota > Viridiplantae > Streptophyta > Magnoliopsida > Alismatales > Alismataceae > Alisma > Alisma plantago-aquatica. The sequence continues at coordinate 1,822,201,681 of OY856409.1, read as the reverse complement.
CATACCAATATAATTGAGAAAAAGAAATCATACCACAAATTTAAGAGATAAATGATGAATTACTATGATAAAAATGTCATACAATGCTTCCCCAGGCTACTCCCGGTCATAAAGACAAAGGGAATTAGCCCCGCATGTTCATCTCAGAGTAAAACATGGTAGAGAAAAGGGGAAACATGGAGAAAAATGTGAATAAGTAAAGAAACCCCTGAACGGAGAAGATCCAAGCATTCCTCGGCGTGGAATGCACGGTCTACAACCTTTCAGCGGTAGAAAACGTCTTCTTCGGCTTCCGGAACGGCTGGGGCGTGCTTTTGGGCTCTGATCTTCTCTCCACCCCTTCTCGGGACTTGTGCAGTGGCTAATGACGTGATTGATTGCTCCTGGCCACCGTCATTAGATATAATCACCAAGTTAGGTTGCAAAAATATCACGGCCGTCAGATTTAGATCGATCTGAAGCAAACTTGTATCTGACGGTGTCGATACCATCGACACTGCGTGATATCGACAAATATTCTTTCCTTTTCTTCGTTTCACCTGATGCTGACTCAATACCATCAACGCGGGTCGATGGTATCGACACTCTTAGGCGTCGCTTTTTGTCCTTTTCCATCACTGAATCTTTTGGGGTCGATAGTATCGACTTTGGAGTCGATAGTATCGACTCTCTTCTCGCCAGCAACCTGATGGTAAGTCGCTACCATCGAATTCCGTGTCAATGGTATCGACTCTGTGCGGCTCCTTGCGACTGACAACCTGTGGTCATGTCGATGGTATCGACAGCTGTCGATAGTATCGACACCTGTAGATATTCATTTTTCCTGAAATTGCAACACAAAACCACATAAGCCGAAATAAAACATATTATCGTAATCATTTATGCTCAAAACACTAAAATAAGGGAGAATTGATGTTGAGAAGGCTCACAGACCAAAGTAAATGAATTATGCAATATTAACCACCAAAATGACCAATAAATGCATAAAACACACGTAAAACAAGTCTAAAAATGCGACTCAAAATCATCGCATTATAAACCATTATTGTACTAGTACATAATTTACTTTTTAAAAATATTCCATTAAGTATATGAAATCTTGCAGAGCATCTTTTACCTTGATGAAAAACTACATCGTAAAAAGGTGATGCAATGTTGTCAGTGGCTATTAAGGAATTATAGGACAAATCTTATAAGAAAACACATAATGAGCAATAAGAAGAAGAAGTTGGGCATTAAGCAATGGGCCTATCTTGACCCAAAGGTGTGGTCAACATTTGTTGCTTCAAGACAACAAATGAATTTGAGATATTAAGCCTTCTCATTTAAAATATATTTGTATTAATTCAATGTATTACATAATTAACATATGATTTGGATTAACCAATATTACACGATACTAAAAAAGAATGTCTTGCAAATAATATGAACGAATACAACTTGGGTCCAGGTGACTATTTAATGCATCACCAAAAGAGATCGAAAGCATCTTCTTTTGAGCAGCCTAATCCTGGGTCTATTGAGTCTTCTATTAATCTTGCACCTTAACTTTGTGATGAGGAGTGCATACGCACAAGGGAAAATTGAATTGGAGAATGCCCAACCCCGCAACCTCTAAGGTGGCTCCAAAAATGGTAAACTTCAACTCTCAAAGTGCATGTTCATTTTTGACATTTGTTGTTATGTTTTACTAATCTACTACTAATGATGATCATTAGCGGGAGTTGTACGAGCAAATAAAAGAAGGCAATATTATCCCTGAGGGACAATGGGATGAATTGATGGTTCCTCTAGGTACTCCGGAGCATCTTTTCTGTGTTAGGACCATTGGGATGGTGTCGGTATAAGATCATTTTTGGATCATCAAAGAAGTGTTGATCTATCAAGAAAGTAGTCTGATCACAAGAACAGGTGCAAAACATGATTACAAAGGGAATACAAGATGCAATGAGACAATATTAGGCATCTCAGTCTCAACCTCCTCAGACGGTACATGTATCGCCCCACTCTTCATATGAGGTGGACCCCCCCCCCCCTTAGGATAGAGGTGGTTGGGATTAATCCCATAGACCCTCAAGCTGACATGCCCGGTGTAAGTCTTTTTGTGATATACTAGTCTTTTAGGTGAATTTATATTATGTTTGTATTTAGGTATTTATAACACTATATACAAATTTTTAGGGGTCGAGTCTATGTCATCTTTTACTAGAACAATATGTAGTTTCCACTAGGTGATGCTTACCTAAACCTAGCTAGGTGACATGATTCATGGTGTTCTAATACTTACCAATGTAGTTCTTGTGTCTATTAGGGGCTGTTTGGGTAAGATACTTGGATGCGGTATTGTATTTCATAGTAGTATTCCAACTACTACAATTACAAATATGGCATTTGGCTACTTGTACGATTTTTCGCCGATTGCGGCAATCGAACTACGGTGTTTACCCTCGCTTTCATTCCGCGACCCTCTCAAATCTCACCAATTTTGGCGAGATTTGGAATCCCAGAGGTGAAGTGAGGGTTTCATCATTGCTTCCCCCGATCCCGTTTCTCTGCCAATCCCTCTCGTCTCCTCCCTGACTGTCTTCTTTGCGAACCGTCCTCCTATCCTTCCTCCACCACAACTCCTCATCACCGTCCATATCCCCTTCCCCATCCACCTCCTTTTTCCCTGCTCCCAATCTGTCCTTGGGTCTAGGGTTTTGCTCGATACCCTCCATCTCGCCTCTCCATGTCGACGTGACTTGGTGAAGATCTACTACCATTCAGCCCTGTCGTCCATCCGACAGCTGTTGCAGATTGGAGTTGTAGTCGTTTCAGATCTGAGTTACAAATCCGTTGGCAACGCCGAGGTGCTGAGTTGTAGGTCGTTGTTGGTGGTCACCAGTTGATTCATCATCGCAGCCGAGCCCCTGTTGTCACTCCGCTTACTCTGGTCGATGCCCCTTGGCTCAGGTACTCCTCCGCCACACCCCTGATCTCTGCTCCCCCTCATATCTTCACAAGTCAGTGCACTCACACCCTTATCTTGGTCCATTCTTCTCCACCACTCAACTGGTGAGTGGACTTCAGAGCAGGATGCCACTCTTGTTCCCCTCCCCTTTCTTTATTAGTAGTGTAGGCAGTCGGGCAGGACAGGAAGGTCGGCGTAGATGGAGTTGGGGAGGACGGTGAGCGCGGTCACAACATCAGTTGTGTAGAACCATAGTCAGAATAGGCTTGTGGGTGAGGTAGGGTTTAAGCCAGAGTTTGTAAGGAGGTTGGGGAAGCGACTTGATGTTAGGGACAACGATGGGCTGTGTGTCGATCCCAAGTCATACGTGAGAAGACCTGTCCTCATCATCCTAGTGGTGGTGGTCACTCCAGATCCCATCATCGTCGATCATTTCCTATTGGTAGACAGGCCATCAGAAACTTAACCTTCATAACTGATGATTGCTTGGTGGTGGACTGTGTGTGTATCTACTCTCCAGACCCAACTTTCCTAGTGCGGATTGAACCAGTATGCTTTATCACAGTGGAAAAACAATTTCGTAATAAGTCCTATAGAGTATAGTTGGACCAATTCCCACACTTGACTTAATGCCATCTAATTACTAGCTGTTGCAGATATCATTTAAAACATATGATCTTTGCAAGTATGTTCTTATGTTGGCTTTTATTTCTTGAGCTCCATGCTATTTATAACTGCCATTCTAAGTATTTTTCTGAGTTGATAAACTTCTTGCCATTATAAGTACTTTTCTATCTAAAGTGTCTTCCATTACTCCCTCAATTAGATACCCTATGTAATCATGTTCACTGATTTTGTCTTTCTTTTAGGAAGACGATATGCTTGTATGCTCTTGATTGTTTGTGCGGTTTCACAACAACAATTATCAACCAGATCTTGAGGTTGTGGGTCACACATCCATGCATGTAGTAGTGTAATCTTGTAGGCAGGTCTTGAATATGGATGGGTTGTATGAAATATATCCATGTAAATATGTAAATGATGTGTTTGGGTATTGTTTTGTGGAAATTGGTTGTACATCTGCATGTGATCAATATGGATGACTTGCATGTCGTGTATCCGTATAAAAAACTATGGAAACAATATTATCGTATGTTTTTGTTAAATTCACATCGGAAGGAAATATGAGTATGGATTGTGCTAGGATTCTCGATGAATATGGATCTCGTACATGTGTCCATATATAAAAATATATTCAAATGATGTGTATGTGTTTTGTTTTTGTATGTATACCATGTATATGTACTATATTTGAGCCACACTTATATGCTTAGTATGCAATGAAGATGGCTAAATATGTAACTATAAAAAAAACAAAAATTTGCATTTCAAATACATATTTACCAAACAACATAATCATGAAATGCAGAATTCATAATTACTGCATTTTTGAATCAACACTCATCTAATCAATGTAATTAAGAGTCATGTGATTTGTTAATTAGGTAATCAGAATCCCGTCACTTGTTGATTACTGCAGTAGTCACAAATAGGGTACCCAAACGGCCCCTTAGGCTTGTCTATGAAGCTTGAAAATAGACACCACTGCCACATGGCCACCTCCAGTGCAAGACAATAGGGGACACAGAAGGTAGAATGGTTTCATGGCCCAAAGTGGGAGTTATCTATACTGATATATACTAAATTTTATTGCGTTTGTATTTGTGATTCTTTTCTACTTGTATGTATAATTGGAAATTGATATGAGAATATATATTTGCATATCATATCACCTAAGAAATCAACCCCCTATAGTTTGTCCTCCACCTCCTTCTCCAAATATTCAATTACCTACTTTGATTATTGCAAAGGGCCTACTGAATCACTAGGGTCCTAAGTGTAGGGGATTGACACTATGGCTAAGTGACTTAGAAAAAGGGTTGACTATGATGGTCCATATTAAGTAGGAAACTACAAGTCAAGCTCATGATACTAGTGTATTCTAGACATATGTTGTGGAGCTAATACTTATGCTTGGTTTAATATAACTATGACATAACTTTGAATATGGTGAGATTTTATGGCTAAATATCTAGTACTATATATGTGAAAATATATGTTGATCTATTTTCTTATATATAAATGCATACATATATGTTTTGTATCTAGTTATATAGGGTGTGCTGAGAGTTCACACTAATCAATGTGGCATTTCTAGTTCCATCATTGATTTTCCATGTAGATAAAAACCCAAAATCTATTAGTGATTAATGTTCTACCACATTTAAATATTTTGATTATGTGAAAAAGAACATGATTATAGATCCTTTCAATGTAGGGTTAGTTTCGTGCACTTTGCTTATAATTTTGACTTATCAATTACATTTCATTATGGATTTTTGAGTTTTTTTGTTTTCCTTCTTTTTACTCAATATTAATCATTGGGAGCTGTTGGTAATTGTCCCCGAGACATGAACTATATATTGTTCTTGATCATTCAGGTGACAAAGTAGACAATGGGGGACACAAAATTAAAAAGGTATTATTTACATGAGTAACTTTTTATATCTGCCAACATATATTAATGTTTGCATCATTAATTACATGACTATTTACTATTTCAATTAAATGCAGTACTTTAACTTATAGGGCTATAAAAGAATTCAAAAAGGTTGGAGGAAAGGTAGATAAGAAAAAGAAATTATTAAGTTGGAAGAATGTATAGGTAGTTTTCTGACTCCAATGCATATATATGCCCACTGTGTTTATTTTATTTATTAACATTTTGCAAAAAATTATAAATTTATAGTTTCCTATACAAAATAATGATTGGGTATGCGTATACTACGTTATGTTGTATATGGACCTAATTGTTAGATAGGCTACCGTAGATGCCCATTGTATACAAAAGTAATCTATGTAGTCTCGATCATCATAAATAAATAGTCTCATTTGATAACATGAAAAAAATCAAATCAAACTCTTGAATTATGACATTCTCTTTACAGTTGTTCCACATGATAGAGCCCTATACAAAAGAAGAGATAGACGAGAAACGATAAGAATCAACACTTGCCTTCGTTAAGGAAGTCAAATTTGAATTTGATTGGGATAAAATATGAATTTTATAAACCTTGATGTCATTATTTCTATATACATGTGGTGGTTATGACTTTTTACAACTTAAAATTTGTGCAAGTAAATTGTTGGTGCATATGTGAATGACATGTGTATTTATGCATGTGTGTGAGTGAATGTGAAGAATGAATACAATGAGAATTGCATTTATACATGTTATGAGAATGGAATTGGAGAATGTAATATATATGCATGTTTTTTGAATTGTATATTTGCATGAGAATGGAGTTAAGTATTGAAGAGAATGGAATTCAAGAATGGAAATGTATGTGGGTGGATGAATTGTGTGTATGTGCTTGTTGCTATAGGTTTTCTAGGTGTTTTGGCCTATTGTTAAGCTAAACACATGATGGAAGCTACATTTCTAATGAACTGCACATTATGCATCATGTTGAATACCTAGATAGCAAGTCTATAGACCTGTTATAAAAAACATACATGTGGTATCAGTTGTTACAAAAAAATTGACATTATAGATCTTTAACATTGACATTCTCGTAAAACTAACACAACTATGCTGCCCAACACGGTCGGGTTGCCCAACACGATTGTCTTGGGAAGTTGGCCTATAACGTCAATTTTCTCTCAAAAACAACGACACAGTTGGTCTATAGTGTCAATTTTCTAAAGAAATCGACGACATAGCTTTGGAGTTTTCAAAAGGGAAAAGTACATATTGCGTCGATTTTGTTTTAGGGTAACTATTGACATAGATTTGACTATAGTGTCAGTTCTTGGTCAAAAAGCGATGGCATCAAGTTATAACCTGACACTGATATCGCTCTGAGTTGGTTGAGTCATCAATTTTTATTTTCATAGAAATTGACACTGGCCATGTGTTGCCGGTTTTTCCTTTCCCTCAAAACTGATGTGAAGAGCCTTAGTTGTAATGTCACCCACATAGGTTTTGGTACAAAATTGACATTATAGGGATATCATAACTAACGTTAAAGATGGTATCTATACTAGTATCACATATTACCAGAGCTAAGGCATCAACTGTACATAAACAATCTTGGAATCAAGATGACATAGATGTACATTCCCCGCACCTGCATAAACTTGTATGACTCTGAACACCTTCTCGCAACCCTCAGGTTGCTAGAAGGATAATCATTTCACTATCCTCCCCATCAAGCTAGGGAAATAAGTCTATAGACTCAGGGTTGTACATGATTATGGTTACACTTGATTAATAAATCCACTTAAGTCATTTTTAGAATACATAAATAAAGTTTCAAGCATGACATATAAGTGTCTTGGAAATTTAGTCAAGCATAGAAAGTTATGTAAATATACAACATATCCAAAAATATCTCAAACCATCCAATAAGGGTTCACGTATCATCCTTGACCATATAGAGGCCCAATACATCATTCTTATCCACAACAAGGCATATAGTATCATATAATAACACATCATCCTTAAACAAGGTATCAACCAATTTCCAATATATAGTTAGAATCATAAAACATAAGCCATTATTCCAACCTAAAAAGGCATGTATTCCCTGTTTAGAACCATAGTAATCATGTGATAAGATTAACAATCACCATTCTCATGGAAGTGTTTTCATGGGTAACTATTACATTATAATAAGTTCTAAATCACTCAATATCATTATTTCCTACCTCGAGGAATACTTATTTATGATAAATTATTCATACTTAATTGGAAGAAAATTATCAAACTCATAACATCATATAACTCTATATATTTTTACAATGCCACCATTTTATTCCCACTTTACATTTTAATCATATTCAAACGGGTTTGGTATTTAACCATCAGGTGCAACCACCATTCAAATGATGGAACCCTTGCCATTTCACTGAAGGGATCAATATCAAGACACCAAATCTAATGTATATACAAATAGCCAATATCCAAGATATACTTTTAATTCCATATGTTATAACTCATTTAGTCAACCCTTAACATTGTAAAAAGAGGAGGCATATAACACATAGTAATAATGTGAGGTAGAGAACCACCTTATAAAATTTATTTATCATAAAAGAATTCCAATAATGGTTAAAACTCACATTCAATTTAGAAATATTTAAGTTACTCCTTGGTTATTTTGTTAATTTCTTTTATGATATATATCCTTCACTTTAATATAATTACATTTCCTTATTATGAAATTACTTCCACTTTCATCAAGGATAAACGTGAGCAAAAAAATCTTCGTGAAGCTTAATATGGTTCAACATATAACTGTAAGTACTCACTAAGGCATACAATCCCAAAGCTAGACATAAAAGGGAAATTTCACCATAAAATTTCATATTAGATTTAATACCATGTAATAACATCATAACCATTTGAAATTCTAGATCACATTTAACATTATAGTGACACACAATCATATCAAGTTTTATATTCGAATTTAAAAGTATGAAGGAGTTTCACTCAAGACATTATTTTACATAAAAGTGCCACCTCTATGCATAGATGACCTACTTTGGGATTATAGACCTAAGTCATAGGAATATCTAGCAGCATAATAGTTATATTAAGTCCTTATAATTGTTGCATCACCTTCTTTCTCCTCTCCTCCACCTTCTCTGTACTCCTAAAGGTACAAAGGATTCTCCAAGTCCACCTCCAATCACGGATGGGCTTTTAGCTAGTTGCTCAGGTTGTGGAAGCAAGGATGTGTCTATTCTAGGTTTTTATGGTTTAGAAATGAGGAATGGTGTCCATTGTGCATACATTTCAAGTTAGGGTGATCCTTCCCCATATTGGAGCACAGATATGTATGTTTGCTTTACAAGACAAAAACCTTATTGTGGTCAACTTCAAGGTTAGATAAGGATACAATGATGACCCAATGTACCTTTGAGGTGATTCTAGAAGAGACATATAATTTCATCATTATGATTCCATCTTCAAAAGAGTGGGAATGAGTTCTTGATGAGGCCCCTTCGATGATGGATGGTACCTTAGTGGTTGTCCAACCTTGGGAACTGAGATCCAAGCTCGTTCCCCTCTCCTTCCTCTCTATCCCTACTTTGTTAAAGATTGAGAATCCATGGTTTCCCTAGAATCTAGGCAGCCTTGCTCGAGTTGTTAGAATCATTGGAAGGCCCCTTGATTATGAGGATGTTTCCCTCATGCATAGTTGTTTGTAGGATGCCAAGATTTATGTGGAGATGAAATCCACAACAAATTTCCCCAAGGCGACGATTGTTGAAGTGGATGAGCTTCAAAGATCCTAAAAGTTGAATTCATCGCCAAACCAGTTATCTATTTGGGGTGTAAGAAATTTGGCCATAGGTTGAGTTCACACCTAAAAGCATTTAGAAAGTAAGATTCTTTAAATGAACTACAACTCCATTTTTTGTAAGGTGTTATCTATTTGACGCATTGCCAAAGAGAAGGCCAACACTGTTAATTGGGGGAATTCCCCTTTTAGGCATGGCGAGACTGAAGCAAGGGAGTGTGCTAGAACAAATTTGCAGGACTCTCAAGTGCACTGCACCTCTTATATTGATACTAATGGAAAAGGGGAAAATGAAGTGGAGACTAGTTTGTGGGTTGCTGATGAAGGAGAAAAGTCTCAAGTCAATAATTAGGAAAAGAAGTCCCTATCCTCTCTATGATTGAGCTGGACATGTTTTATGGCCCACATGTGTTGGTGATGGAAGGACTAAACCTTGAATAGGAGTTAGCCTTATCCATCAAGAATACTTCTAAATGCGTGTGACAAATATTGTAGAGTCTGGGACTGTCGTTGGAGTGCTAACTAAGAGCCAAGGAGTGTGACCATGACAAACATGGGTTATCAGATAGTTCTCTAGAACTGGGGCCGACTTTGATGAAACAATTTTAGGTAAAAGATGGCTCCAGACCCTAGAAAAAGAAGAAGAAACATAGGGAGAAAATAGACAAGATTCCTAGAGTTGAATTTGATAAATTCATTGAGCCTATGTGAGTTTCTGGGATCTTATTTTCCTTGAGTTTGATGTAGATGTTTATTCACCTCCGGGCAGTCTCCTTTATGGGGGATGCCATTCCTATGTTTTAGTGATGTGGGCAAGATTTATTAGCAATATCTACTGAGATTATTGTTGGTGTCTTATATAGAACACATACTTCTGTACCTTTATGGGTATGAAATGCTTATTAGTTATGTTTTTTTGCAGGTCTATATTTCTTTAAGCGATACTCCCTGCATGGCAACTTTCCTTTATCTCTTCCCTAAGGGATGGGAGGGATATGACCCTGGGGGATTTCAGGACCCCTTGGTTCTCTCTTTTATTTTCTCTATTTGGTTGAAAGGGTGAATGTCTATATGTTCCCAAAGGTTTGGCATCAACAAAAAGGATTGTATCTGACCCAAAAAAAGAATAGCATTCATATCCATTTTCCTTTCATATGATAGTAATACAACATAAGGATAACATATTTATTTAAAATTTCACTTGAATTATGAAATTCAACAAGTACATGGTTATGCGTCATACAAATGACATCAGGGAGTAACTCTATAAGGTTGGGAAGAACATGAAATATTGTGAATATATTCCACTTATCCATAAAAAATCTAATGGCATCATCTTTTAACACATGAGGAGGTCTTAGAACAAGATTTAGAGAAAATTAAACTATCGATGCACAAATTTCAGATTTGAGACCCTAAATCGAAGTGAGAAAGTCCATTTCATTAGGGTTTCATGAATTAGATATAGTGTAAGATATACAAAGTTTGAAATACTATATCATTGTAACAAAATAATCCACAAAGATTCAATCTTAGGCATTTTGAACAAGTTTTTGGGATTTGCATGAACTAGTATGCAAAATAATGCTAACAATGGAATATCACTCGCCTCTTATGTGATAATTATGAGGTCCATTGAATAAGGCCACGATCATGCTTCCAGATCCTAGTTCAGACCTCCAAATCCCCCATCCCTTAAGATCAAAGAGAGGAAAAAGAAGGTTCTTTTGATAGATGGAGTAGTGTCCACCATGAAAGTCCAAGTGACACGATCAAAGGAGGAATATGAGGTAAGGAATAGCTAGAAGGATATTCTCAAAAAGGAATCTTACATGATTAGGGTTGGAAACAAACTTGCCAAGCTTGGAAGCATCTTGAAGAAGTTAGATCTACAACATGCATCAACATGAAAGGTTCTATCCATGTTCATCCCATCCTTGGAGATTTCTTCAGCCTCCATGGCTCCCTCCATGATTCCAATAGCTTATGGGGTTCTAAAGGATACTCCAGTCCAAAGGGGATGGGTTTTATAAAATGGAGATAGGTACAAAAGTCCCAATCACCCCAACTAGTGTTCATAGTTACCCTTGGTTAAAACATGCCATCCATTAGTTAGAGAATCATCTTAGTCAACCCTCCTAGCATTATTATGTGTTTGGGACTCTCATCATCCTATGTGATGTTTCCATTGGTCTATCACTTCCATAAGTCAAAAAGTCCTTTGGTAGAGCACAAGAAGCTCCATTGCCCATCAACAACCACCACAACCATACTAGCTAGGGTTGAAGCCCTAATCCTACTAATTCCAAAAGAATACAAACAAAGAAATCTATCAAGATATTAATCAATACCATGCATTTGGATATTATGCACTCACTTTGCACTAAGTTTCCCAATTAATCGAAATTGCATATTAGTCCATAATTGTACACGATATTGCATTTCAAGGAAAATAAAGTACAATGAAGTCTAAATTAGAGTCATCTCTTAACCAATTGAGTTTAATGCTCAATAAGTATGAGTAGGAAGAAAAGTAAAAGATTACATATTTTCCACATAATTTGTAATTTGGTCCCCATGTTATGTTGAACTTACAATTAAATTCACATGTTGCTAAAAAACTTGAATTTAGGGCAAACAAAGGGTAAATTGAACGAAATTAGATATTTACTTGATCAATCAATATCAAAACTCAATCAATATCATGATAATGATAAAACCAATATTACATAGAAAATGATATTAAGCTAGGGTCATGGTCTCACAGGGGTGTTAATAGTTTGCACATATCAAGATAAGGTTTGAGATAAGAGTGAGAACCACATACTTAAGCCGAGTTTGACACCCATTTTTGGTCATGAAGGATCAAAAGTGGTGAGATTTTCCAAGGAAAATTATGTTGAATCATGAGTTTTAATCATGAAGATATTTGAAAGTGATTGAATTTTTTAAATATAGTCACCTTTGATAGATCTAGAGGATGGCGGTGAATAAATCTTATATAAAAACTTATTCAATTTAAAATACAAGGAGGTTATATTGCAACTTCCTTAAAAAGATAATGCAACAGAAATGTAAAACAAGTTATATGGATGAAAAAGGCATACCACAAGTGTAACGATCGGCAATCAAATCGTTACTAATTAAGCGTAATTAAACATAAACAGCAGATTAACAAAAATCACTAAAAATTAAAACTATTTTTTAAAGAGATACATTCCAAGGAAAACTCTTACTGAAAGGTCCAAAACCTTATATACATCATTATTCACATTGTACATATCTGGTACATCTCATCTCAAGAATAACATATAACAGTTGCTTTACCAAACTATACATGAGCAACATAAAACCTCGAGGCGCATAAGCCAAAATCTCTTATTGATCATAAAACCAGTACAAACTAACTCCAAGGACCTGAGAGTACAGAGACGACACATATGACTCATATCTACAAGACATGGTAGACATTACACTCAACCTGAGCTGTCTCTGCTACCTCAACTATTGTTCTTCCTCTGCAAAAAGGTCTTCACCTCCTCGTGCACGTCCACCTAAAAATTTGGGTCCCACAGGGGTGAGACAATTGTAATTGTCCCAGCGAGAGATATAACTCTCCACTGACCATATTACTATTACAGATTAAGCATTTATAAACTGAGTAGAGGTTTTTTTTATATTAACAAGTAGGATAATTCACTATATGAACATATATCCTGTCGCATTTGAGCCAGGATGGGGCATATAGCCAAATCCCCATTCATTTCGGGATCATAAGGGGATTGGCTCACACAGTACCATCCCTACTTACGCCCTCACATACTCAAAAGTATGCACTACGGGTTATGCCATGGAGCAACCCGTTTCACCATCAGCAAGTTCTGACACTGATGGATATATGGTCAGGGCAATGTTTTATAGTTTCTAGTGATATATTATGTGCATTACATCATTCTTTTAGCATCAAACAAGTTATCTTTATCAAACTCAACAAATGCTACAAAGAAAGGTGTAATACATCTATCACGTACTTGTCCAATTCTTTTAAACACATGATACTTGGGATCTCAGTCCCTAATCACATTACTGGGAATTCTCATCCCTTCACATCATCATTATCATGATTACTGGATCTAGGTATTCAAACCCTTAGATCATCACTGAACACTGTTACCACTTATCAGGTAACTATTACCTCTGGGTCCTCAGACCAAGGTATACATGATACTTGTTATACAAGCATCTCACATGGCTCACAAGTCCCATTAAATATCTTGTCACCTCTCACTAGGCAACAAACTATCACATGGCTAACAAGGCCATTACACATCTTGTCACCTCTCACTAGGCAACAACTTATTCACATGACTCACAAGGCCATTACACATCTCAATGTAACAATTGACATAACACACTTCATGTGTTACTCATCCAAGTATATTGGATTTAAGGTGCATCAAGGTACATCAACCTTGAAGTGCTGGATGTGATATCTATCATGTCTTGATGTATCACTTCCCTCATCACTTTTAACATACTTAAGTTAATCAACTTATCTTGTATTAGGGTATGTCCCATCCTAATACTTAATGCACTAGCTCATCACATTTATCATGTAATGTATAGGTCATAAGTCACACAATTGAATTATTCAACCATCATTAATGATATGAACTCATCTCGGGTTAAGGCATTATTGATATAGGATTAACCATTATCAACCACTCTAGGTGTTTCACCTAGCAAGGTGTTATCCACACCATTACTTGGTGTTACACTCATCACTCCTAAGAGTGTCTCTCCCTTACCTTTACAAGGTGTATAGGGTTTAATCATGTGCATATGTTCACCATATCGGGTTGTAGGTGTATAAACACTCATCATATCATGCTAGGATTTGCACTTGTCTCCATATCGGGCACAATATATATATATATATATATATATATATATATATATATATATATATGTGTTGCCCATGATACTTATGAGGTATCAACCCATCACCATGTCGGGCTAGAAGTACATTCAATCACCCTATCAGGCTAGTCACCATCTAGGGTTAGCCATGATGGGTTAGGGTTACCATATTGTTTAGGGTTGTGTATCGTGCAACCCTGTCATGCAACCATGTCATACAAGGTCATGTAGGCCTCATGATACTAAGTATCAATGATGTATCATATGATCATATCATGCAATAGCACTTGTTACTCTTCACTTCTATCGGGTTACCCAATTTAGGGTTTCTTGTCAACTTACAAGTATACAATTGACCTTGTATCGTACATGGAGTCTATAATAGACTTCCTATCGTGAAAGAGGTGTATACTACACCCCCATATCGTTCAATAAGGTTTAAAAACCTATTCATATCATTTTAGTGAAATAGGTGCATCATCATATCGGGTTAGAGATGCTTGCTTATGTGCATGCACCCGATATCACTTTTATAAGGTGATATCACAATCTTCAAGCTCTAGGCCTTTATTCTAACTATTATAGTTCAAGTCAACAGGTCTAAGCAACTACCATAACTCATAATTTCATCAACTATTTCAGGAAATTTTGGAATTAAAAGTAGATCATTAAATACAACAATTTAGGTGATGAATAATTACATGATTGAGTTCAAGTTATATAACCCGCCTTAAGAACCACTTCAAAACTTCAAGGTCCAAAGCTCCATGTTCCTAAGGTTGAAGATGACTTTATCAAAGGTCCAAGGCTCATTCAAAACTACTTCATATACAAGGAATCACCATGGATAAGCAATTGGTGAAGAAGAAAAGAAAGGTAGATCATAACCCTAATTCCATGCTTCAATTCAAGCTTGAAGACAACTATATCTTACCTTAGGGGTTAAGTTTTGAGTTCCTTAGCTCCTTGGCCGACACCCTACCACTCTTGGGTGATATGGACTTCCTCTTGGACGACACAACTTTGCTTGTGGCCGATACCCCCTCACTTGTAGCCAAAATCACTTCAATTGGCCGATATCAACTTGCTATGAGCAATATCAACATGGTATGGTCGATATACTTGCTATGGACGATATACAAGGCCTATACACGATACCCTTGTGCTCTTCCACGACATGCCACCCCTCTTGCATGATATGATACTCACTTGCACGATATGGCACTCACTTGGAGTCAAAACACTTCACTCTATGGCCGATATCACCCTATATAGCCGATATCACCTACTTGGGCGATATGGTCTTGCCATGGGCGATACCCCAAGGCCCATGCACGATACCACATAATCCCTTCACGATATGGGATCTATATGCACGATACCTTAGGGTATGAGGGTGGTAAGGGTCGCAAAATTGCACCAAGGGGTGAAACTAGGGGTATATATACTTGTTGATCATGAAGAAAGGCAAAAATGAGGTGTCAACATTTTGAGCTAGTAGGTGCCACGTGTCATGCATGGGTGACACGTGTACATGCATGCATAAAAATTTATATTGACATGCAAAAAGGTTGAGGATCATCTAAATATTAAAATTCTTCCATTGCTTATCCATTTGGATAAGTCATCTAGGTTTAATCACTATTTTATGTCAAGCCGATACACTTTTTCTAAGGAAACGTGTTGGCCGTCATACCTCACCTCCTTGAGGTGCTTTGAATGATATGTACTTTTCCAAGAGTTCAAAAAACGATATGGAACATCTCCTTGGGCTCTATGTCCGATAGGCACTCATATATAAGCTTTTCAACTTGATACAACTCAAGTTAAGCTTCCAAATTCAACCCTTTTTCTTGGTCATTTCATCACCAAGATTACCATCATTCATAATGGAATCAAACATGGTGTATCATTCATTCTCTCTACTATGAATGATAAATAGAGGAAATAGGAACACTCTAGAGGTGGTAATTTTCATATCAACCCCACATTTTGGGTAAATTACAATTTGTACCAAAATTGGTGCATAAGGTACCAGCATTGTTCAAACAAGTTCAAACTTGGAATTTAGGCTTTACACAAGCCACAACCTTGCATCATTATCTCAATAATGATGCTAAAACACATGCGACATGTTCAACATGTGACAATTTGCATTATAGCCCCTCAATTTGGGTAAATTGCACTTTGGTCCAAAATAAAGGAAAATTGCTCAAACAACATTCAATCGGGACCAAACTTGAAACATGAGTGTGTCACATGATAAAAAAACACCTTAGAGGGTTATATTAAAGTTCTAAGCACTTTATTAGCCAAAATAAATAGGGTTACCTCATAACCCATGTCAGGGTTGTTACAAGTTATAAACCCCTAACAAGGATTTCGTCCCCGAAATCCCAGGTAAAGGAAGACATATATTATTCATTCGTCATATCATCAAGTCTCCACATAACATCTTAATGTCATGGAGATGACATAGAACTTTGATCAACACAAAGTTCTTCCACACAGGGTTATCATTGAATCTTTCACACAGGGCACACATTCCACTGTCTTTTTCATTATTGACTGTAGAGTCAACTCTATGTTAGGTAATAATTTTCTTAGTTAGGGAAACATCATTCATACCTTATTTAACTCAGGTGTCATACCTTACTGATTTATCACCTTTCTCAACTTAAAACTTTATGTAACAAGATTCTGGGAAGCCTCCCATACTCCTCATTTAGTATTTTACTTTTAAAGGAAAGACCAGAGTCATGTTCTGTCACCCACTTGTGACTACAAGTCTTGTCATATATCTGCTGTGTCATCTAATCTACTGACACAACATTAAATTTTCTTACTACTCGTACCAACTATCTCATTAGTTGTACATTCTCTTATAATAAGGGGAGGTTACTTTTCAATTAAGAACTTATCTTAGAGGTATCTTTAGATGTTATATATAAGTTGCCTTAACAGATCTAGATAGGGGTATTCTAAGAAATTATTTTTAGCTTGATAAGCTTTTCCCACAATGATTTTACAATTGTTCCTTCAAATAGTATATCCTTATCGATGTTATGTTTATGCGTAGCATAAACCCCTAACATGTGATGTCCATACTATTTTATGTAACTAGACTGATTTCAAAGTTGGCCATCCCAGGTAACCCACATAAATCAGTTGATTAGGAGTTATGCTTTTACTTTGCCATATCACTTGATACTTCTTAGATACCAGAATTTCTTATCTTGGTATCCATCACATGTGTCGAAAACACATCACATCCTCATCTTTCTTTCATCTTGGGACATTACTTGTTACACATATCTTTATCTTGGAACCAAAGTCCAAGACAAACTGATACTTTTCTAAGTATCCATCAATTGAACATTTTTAACTTATGCACATCAAGTGTCATAAGACCCACATGATTACCATGTCCCAGAAGGGAAAGAACACAAAGGAATATATTCCTGTTATCACCCCATCATCATCATCCAGGGCTGTTTATCAAAGAGAAGAGATTATCATCTCCTCTAATTATTGCATGAACTTTCAACTATTCATGAGTCATTTACTCGTGTTTCATCCTAGGTTCCTTGCCATCAGCATAGGAATTATAAGGATGATTACATTTCATTATTCCTTTCTTTGTTATTGTCTAACATGTTCATGAGCATTTTGTGATTTTATCACATTTCCCATTTCAACATCATGGGAAAAGATCTTTACTATTCACACATGCTTTATCTGACAGGGATCATCTCCCTTGTTCTCATTCTCTTATCATGAGGATTATACTTTTCATTTCCTCATACATACATATTGATCTGAGATCATCTCATATTCCACTTTATTGCACTTAGGATGTGATATACATGTCCATACCATATTTCCAGTTTCATTATACTCACTAGATTGTCTCCGGAATGACTACTTGATCAGAGTAATCAGAAAGATAACAATCTAAGAGTTCCATACTCACCTTATCTCCAATAACTATATACCTGGCCAGGGTATACAAGTACTGAGATTAAGTAGTATGTACTTTGTTTACTATCATATTCCTTACTTTTCGTATAATAACCAACACATGATTTAACATTCCTGGATTTTATCCAGGCATCTCTTCTATACCTCATCCTTTTTCACACAGATAAGAGCAATTATAGAGAATTTAAAAGAATACTGAACAGAATATAAATTCTAGTTCTCATCTTTTCTTCCCTATGTCCCCATAGGACAATCAATAGGGAAGTCCATAACAGCAATCCTTTTTAGGATTATCAGGTAACATCAAAAGAAGGCATATCAAAATGAAAAATCTCTATCTGATTGTTACCCCTCACGGTCATCCACCACTTTAGGTTGACTCAACCCATAGAGTCTAGCTATTTCATGTTGTTACTTTTGGCTTTTTAGAACCACTAGGCAAATGTCTCTGAAATTGTAATGACATTTCCTTAATTGTCGGCTTACTGCCCCTTCTTGGGCACTGCCATCACAGATATACTATCTGTCTAAACTTATGGCAGAGTATACTTTCTCGCCATATGTTAATCTTTCCCACATTTTCCACTGTTCCAACATGACTATGTTATTCAGGAACCCTTTCAAAGCCCAAAGTTTCGGTATTGAGGACTGGTAACCTAGGTTGTAATGCTAGTATCCAGTCTACTATATGCATCATTGTTGTCCTAACCTACCCAACAAGAGCATAAACATAGGATTCTCTATCCTGATCGGGTCATGATGGGAATTCTCAGACATTCATTCTTCTCTTGCCTGATCCCTTGCACCCTTTCCTGGTGCAACAACATTGCCCTCAATAATGTATTCCTCATGTTCCCCAGTCATTTATAAACTTCACCCTTTCTTCTGCACAAGCAGAAGTCACTATAGGGTATAGTGGAGGACACTAACACAGACTCAACACCTTAGTCCTATGTCTCTGTAGACTCAGTGAACCTTAAGCTCTGATACCAAAACTGTAACGATCGACAATCAAATCGTTACTAATTAAGCAAAATTAAACATAAATAGCAGATTAACAAAAATCACTAAAACTTAAAACCATTTTTTTAAAGAGATCCATTCCAAGGAAAACTCTTACTGAAAGGTCCAAAACCTTATATACATCAGTATTCACATTGTACATATCTGGTACATCTCATCTCGAGAATAACATATAACAGTTGCTTTACCAAACTATACATGAGCAACATAAAAACCTCGAGGTGCGTAAGCCAAAATCTCTTATTGATCATAAAACCAGTACGAACTAACTCCAAGGACCTGAGAGTATAGAGACGACACATAGGACTCATATCTACAATGCATGGCAGACAGTACACTCAACCTGAGCTGTCACTGCTAGCTCAGCTGTTGTTCTTCCTCTACAAAAAGGTCTTCACCTCCTCGTGCACGTCCACCTAAAAATTTGGGTCCCACGGGGGTGAGACAATTGTAATTGTCCCAGCGAGAGAGATAACTCTCTACCGACCATATTATTATCACAGATTAAGCATTTATAAACTGAGCAGAGGTTCTTTTTATATTAACAAGCAGAATAATTCACTATATGAGTAGAATGAAGTAATCTCCTTTCATAAGGAGAACATTGCATCTACCCATGGTAGATTATAATTCATCTACCTGCTTTGCAAGGAATGTAAAGAAACATAAATAACATCTATCAACTAGAATGTATAACTATATTGCGCATCAAGCAATGTTTCTCATATTCGATCCTTAAGAAGATATACTACACGACTGAACATATTTTACAATCACACTTATGCCCTGAGGAGATGGAGCATACCCCGGTCATCTCCAACCGACCACAAACTTCTCACAAGTCGATACCATACAAGGTCAATGGTAGAGCCGGTTTCCATGACCTCAGACCGTCTCGGTCAGTATGAGACCACATGCAGGACGTCTTGTGTCACTGCTAACAAGCTGTGCCAGGGTACGTAGGCATCCTCGCTTAGAGCTACAGCATCAACTGCACTCTCTTAGGGGAAACATCTACACACAACCGTCCCCAGTCTGAGTCATGGTGACACAAGCACCGTACTCCGAGCCACGGTCCAGTTCACCATGCTCAACACAGAGTCTACGACCAAAGTCGCACTCGAGCCAGGATAGGGCATATAGCCAAATCCCCATTCATTTTGGGATCGTAAGGGGATCCTCTCACACAGTATCGTCCCTACTTACACCCTCACATACTCAAAAGTATGCACTCTGGGTTATGCCGTGGAGAAACCCGTTTCACCATCACCAAGTTCTGACACTAATGGATCTATGGTCAGGGCAATGTTTTATAGTTTCTAGTGATATATTACGTGCATTGCATCATTATTTTAGCATCAAACAAGTTATCTTTATCAAACACAACAAATCCTACAAAGAAAGGTGTAATACATCTATCACATACTTGTTCAATTCTTTTAAACACATGATACTTGGGATCTCAGTCCCTAATCACATTACTGGGAATTCTCATCCCTTCACATCATAATTATCATGATTACTGGATCTAGGTATTCAAACCCTTAGATCATCACTGAACACTGTTACCACTTATTAGGTAACTATTGCCTCTGGGTCCTCAGACCAAGGTATACATGATACTTGTTATACAAGCATCTCACATGGCTCACAAGTCCCATTAAATATCTTGTCACCTCTCACTAGGCAACAAACTATCACATGGCTCACAAGGCCATTACACATCTTGTCACCTCTCACTAGGCAACAAATTTTTCACATGGCTCACAAGGCCATTACACATCTCAACGTAACAATTGACATAACACACTTCATGTGTTACTTATCCAAGTATATTAGATTTAAGGTGCATCAAGGTACATCAACCTTGAAGTGCTGGATGTGATATCTATCATGTCTTGATGTATCACTTCCCTCATCACTTTTAACATACTTAAGTTCATCAACTTATCTTGTATTAGGGTATGTCCCATCCTAATACTTTATGCACTATCTCATCACATTTATCATGTAATGTATTGGTCATAAGTCACACAATTGAATTATTCAACCATCATTAATGATATGAACTCATCTCGGGTTAAGGCATTATTGATATAGGATTAACCATTATCAACCACTCTAGGTGTTTCACCTATCAAGGTATTATCCACACCATTACTTGGTGTTACACTCATCACTCCTAAGAGTGTCTTGCCCTTACCTTTACAAGGTGTATAGGGTTTAATCACGTGCATATGTTCACCATATCGGGTTGTAGGTGTATAAACACTCATCATATCGGGCTAGGATTTGCACTTGTCTCCATATCGGGCATGAGGTACCTTCTTGACCTCATATCGGGCACAAGATATATGTATGTGTCACCCATGATACTTATCAGGTATCAACCCATCACCATGTCAGGCTAGAAGTACATTCAATCACCCTATCGGGCTAGTCACCATCTAGGGTTAGCCATGATGGGTTAGAGTTACCATATTGTTTAGGGTTGTGTATCGTTCAACCCTGTCATGCAACCATGTCATAGAAGGTCATGTAGGCCTCATGATACTAAGTATCAATGATGTATCATATGATCATATCATGCAATAGCACTTGTTACTCTTCACTTATATCAGGTTACCCAATTTAGGGTTTCTTGTCAACTTACAAGTATACAATTGACCTTGTATCGTGCATGGAGTCTATAATAGAATTCCTATCATGAAAGAGGTGTATACTACACCCCCATATCGTTCAATAAGGTTTACAAACCTATTCATATCATTTTAGTGAAATAGGTGCATCATCATATCGGGTTAGAGGTGCTTGCTTATGTGCATGCACCCGATATCACTTTTATAAGGTGATATCACAATCTTCAAGCTCTAGGCATTTATTCTAACTATTATAGTTCAAGTCAACAGGTCTAAGAAACTACTAGAACTCATAATTTCATCAACTATTTCAGGAAATTTTGGAATTAAAAGTAGATAATTAAATACAACAATTTAGGTGATGAATAATAACATGATTGAGTTCAAGTTATATAACCCGCCTTAAGAACCACTTCAAAGCTTCAAGGTCCAAAGATCCATGTTCCTAAGGTTGAATATGACTTTATCAAAGGTCCAAGGCTCGTTCACAACTCCTTCATATACAAGGAATCACCATGGATAAGCAATTGGTGAAGAAGAAAAGAAAGGTAGATCATAACCCTAATTCCATGCTTCAATTCAAGCTTGAAGACAACTATATCTTACCTTAGGGTTAAGTTTTGAGTTCCTTAGCTCCTTGGACGACATCCTACCACTCTTGGGCGATATGGACTTCCGCTTGGCCGACAAAACTTTGTTTGTGGCCGATACCCCCTCACTTTTGGCCAAAATCACTTCAGTTGGCCGATATCAACTTGCTATGAGCAATATCAACATGGTATGACTGATATACTTGCTATGGATGATATACGAGGCCTATACACGATACCCTTGTGCTCTTTCATGACATGCCACCCCTCTTGCATGATATGATACTCACTTGCACGATATGGCACTCACTTGGAGTCAAAACACTTCACTCTATGGCCGATATCACCCTATATAGTCGATATCACCTACTTGGGCGATATGGTATTGCCATGGGCGATACCCCAAGGCCCATGCATGATACCACAGAATCCCTCCACGATATGGGAGATATATGCACGATACCTTAGGGTAGGAGGGTGGTAAGGGTTGCAAAATTGCACCAAGGGGTGAAACTAGGGGTATATATACTTGTTGATCATGAAGAAAGGCAAAAATGAGGTGTCAACATTTTGAGCTAGTAGGTGCCACGTGTCATGCATGGGTGATACGTGTCCATGCATGCATCAACATTGATCTTGAAATGCAAAAAGGTTGAGGATCATCTAAAGATGCAAATTCTTCCATTGCTTATCCATTTGGATAAGTCATCTAGGTTTAATAACTATTTTATGTCAAGCCGATACACTTTTTCTAAGGAAACTTGTTGGCCGTCATACCTCACCTCCTTGAGGTGCTTTGAACAATATGGACTTTTCCAAGAGTTAAAAAAACGATATGGAACACCTCCTTGGGCTCCATGGCCGATAGGAACTCATATATAAGCTTTTTAACTTGATACAACTCAAGTTAAGCTTCCAAATTCAACCCTTTTTCTTGGTCATTTCATCACCAAGATTACCATCATTCATAATGGAATCAAACATGGTGTATCATTCATTCTCTCTACTCTAAATGATACATAGAGGAAATAGGAACACTCTAGAGGTGGTAATTTTCATATCAACCTCACATTTTGGGTAAATTACAATTTGTACCAAAATTGGTGCACAAGGTACCAACATTGTTCAAACAAGTTCAAACTTGGAATTTAGGATTTCCACAAGCCACCACCTTGCATCATTATCTCAATAATGATGCTAAAACACATGAGGCATGTTCAACATGTGACATTTTGCATTATAGCCCCTCAATTTGGGTAAATTGCACTTTGGTCCAAAACAAAGGAAAATTGCTCAAACAACATTTAATCGGGACCAAACGTGAAACATGAGTGTGTCACATGATAAAAAAACACCTTAGAGGATTATATTAAAGTTCTAAGCACTTTATTAGCCAAAATAAATAGGGTTACCTCATAACCCAGGTCAGGGTTGTTACAACAAGAGACACCAGATTTACAGTGGTTCTGTCAAAAGACGTTAGTCCACTACCTGTTTGTTCTAACCAAGATTTTTCAACATGTCTTTTATTCCCTTTGTTTAATCAATACAAAATATAGAAAACCAACTAGTGTATTTTGTGTCTTCAGACAACCCTTATTTTCTAGCTCAAGGAGAACTTGCACACATGAGTAGATCATAGTCAGCCTCCTGCCTTGGTTCCAACCTTCTCATAAGAAGTTGCTTCCAATAATGCTTCCAAACAACCTTCTTCCCAAGAAGTAGTTGGAATAACACTATGAAGTAGATTGCAATCAGGCTCCTCCTTGATCACAACCTTCTCACCAGAAGTATCTTCCAATAATGATTCCCAACAACTTTCTTCCCAAGAATTAGTTGGAAGCACACTATAGAGTAGATTTGATTAGCCTCCTCCTTGGATGTGGCCTTCTTGCAAGTAGCAAAAACAAGAAGCTTATTCACGACCTTCTCTCAAGAAGTAGTAAGAAACACCAAGAACAATGATGATGAATATGAGAGGAAGAAGAAATTATAACTCTTTTAAAGGATTACAATATGAAGCTATCTATGAACAAGTGATTCTCAATCTCTCCACAAGGGTAGGCACGGCTATATTTGGAGTATGACACTACTTTGATCTATGGCTTAGATATGAAGATAGCAATATAGAATACTAAGCTTTGAGAAATATAGCATGTAAACGGTTTGCTCAAATGTATATGTGTCAATTTTGTGTGTCCTAAGTGTTCATAGGCACTCCTATATATAGAAAACACTTAGGAATTGTCAATATAGATGTTGGGAGTCTTTAGACCAAGATAAATGCTAAACTATCCATTAGGATGTAAAAAATCAAGTTTACAACAACTAGATACAAACCAACAGTATGTCTCTTGGTTCATGAAGAGTTCGACCAAAATAAATTTGGTCCAAGATCGAAGAGTTCTAACAAAAAAAATTTGATCCAGTATAGTTCGATTGAAAATTAGTCTCTTCACAAAAATTACAATGGCTATTTTCTACAATGGCTCTTTATTTACAACCACTATTTCTTGATCCAGGAAGAGTTTGATCGAAATTAACTCGGTCCAAGAAGTGTTCGATCAAAAAAGACTCAACAAATCATATCTTAAAATTTGAAAACACATTGAATGCTTATTCTAATGGCACATAACTATCCTACAGACTTGATGTGAGTGTGGAAAAGGGTTTAGGATAGGATGGGGCTAATCATCACTTGTCCTTACATCATTCTTAGCAAGTTGTACACAAATTATTAATACAAGGTATATATTTACGATACAACTTGATGTGTAATCTTTTCTAAGTTCATTGATCACCTGAAATACTAAATTCACTTTGTTAGTAACACAAATGGGAAATATTTGCATCATTGAAATTATTGTGTGGCATATAAAAAAATCCAACAATCTCCCCCTTTTTGATGATGAAAAATATTTCCATAAGATCATTAAAAGTAAAGCAATTTAGATCATCGTAGCTTTAAATAGTAAAAAATTTCTTCAAGGTGTTGGGTTTTAGGGGAATCAGAGAAGGAAACAGAAACAAAAATTTTCTCCCCAAACCCAGAATGAAGGAATCGCGTCAACATCTATACAGTAGGAAGGATGGTTTGTAGAGATATACCTTATCCCGAGGCTTGCTCGGCAATGTTACCTCATGGCTTGCACGGTCTTCACCTCTGGTCTTGGACGGTGTCTGTGCAACTCATGGTCTCACCGGGACTGTTGGGATTGACAGCTGTCCTCTGAGTGGTAGAAATCTCCCACCTCTGTAGTAGTCCACGCAGACCACCTAGAACTCCAATCGCCTTGTCGCATAAGGCATCAGAAGGAGTCGTACCCTCCTATTGGCGCACTAGTCACTGACACACTCTCCTACAACCAGTCACTTTTCTGCAGTTGTCTTTCCCTTGCTGTGCCTCCCTTATCGGGTAGCACTTGCTCGGGCTCTCTCGGTTACCACAACCAGAGAGAACGACGACTTTGCAGAGAAACTGATATTCTGAGTTGTACTTGAGAAGCCCCCAATACCCCTCTATATATAGGAGGGGTCAGGGTCAGGGTTCTCTGTCCCGGGCAATGCAGGACTAAAGCACGAGTAGAAGGGTCCGGAATTTCCAGAAAACAACCAACTACGCCAGCTGAACCGATCATTTCATGCATGAATCGGTCGGTTGGGGACCTGAGCCGATCGGTTCACACCTGAACTGACCGGTTGGGACACCTGAGCCAATCGATTCACTTCTGAACCGGTCGGTTCACTGCCCTGGTCAGTTCTCAATTGACTTTTCCTCTTTTGTTTCGAATTGATCCAAATACCAATCCTTGTTCCAATCAAATTGGACACGTGAAATGAAAGGAAATTTCTCACCAACCTGACTTTCCCAACTTTCTCATTTGGACCTATTGAGCCAATCAGTTAAACCCTTGAACCGGTCGTCTCAACCTGTCCTGAGCTGATCGGTTCATCACATGAGTCGATCAGTTCACCAAGCTAAGTCGATCGGTTCATCATATGAGCCGATCGGTTGGGAGTGCAGACTGTGCAAAATCAGTCAATTGTAGTTTCAATCAATTCGATACTCTAATCAATCGGTCCAACACCTTGAACACTATGATATTGAGCTATCAATTGATTGAGTGTTTAATTGAACTACTAAACTCCTTTAGTAATCAATCTAAACATCATTTGTGGACAAACTCCTCTTCTAGGTTAAATCCTATGTGTGCGACCCTACAGGCCCATTTCACGTTGGTAGTGAAAGTCCATAACACTTATGACTTCACAAGCAAAGAGCGGTTCCTTGTCGCACATCAGTGCTACCTAAGTAAAATATAAAGTTGGAGAACAACTTTCAATCCTACAATCCGTGAATGGTGTTATAGTGAATGTATAATTCCTTTGTCACTGATATCCCGAATGAACTCAAGGCATGGAACAATCATCCTATCAACGTTCATTCATTTTCTTGATCTCAGAGTAGACTGGAGGAGATATGTATGACATCAATATCATATACTGATTCACACATGCGTGCACACGCCTATCTCAATCATACTCATCAAGTGGCCATGGATATCAAACTCCCTCAAGAGGGACAAATCCCATATCTATCACTCACCCCTCAAAAGCCCCATGTGTCAAAGCTACCCAATCATCACCTTTATAACAACCCATGTTTTAGGACCACGTTTGATGATGTCAAAGTATACCCAACGACATGTGTTGAGTGTAGTGATTTTAGGTCAAAGAATCACACTCACCACCATCACTGTGAGAACTGACTGTGACTACCATGTCATGGTTCCATGTGTCAAACTCACGATGGGTCTGTCCGGTACATTTGTTCTCTAACAAGTACCTATGTGTTTGGTTTGATATCTCCATATCATGACTAACAATATTCTGTCATCAACCAACACCACAATCTAGTCTTGTGTGTCATTTTCGTCTATCTACCTTCCACAATGACATCCGACTAGGGACATAATAAGAATGTACAAACTCTTAGCATCTGTATGATCTCATCGTTCAGGTCCTCAACCTGAAAGCATACATCATTGAGTATTGTCATTCTCTAGACATTCAATCTGTTCTATCATGATCTCATATGACTGAACCAGAAAGAATTGGAAGCTTGCCTTTGATGTTTATTAATCAATCTTAATGTATCCCACCAATCATCCCACGATTGGCTCTCAGGGCATACATACCAATAGACTCCCACTTGCACTGCGAGCCAATCACCCTTGAATCATATTCATAATGATCTTCAAACGTGTCCCACATGTTACTATTCTCTAGTGCTTACGCAGTGAGTTATGGCAACACCTTACCAGATTCGGTATTAACTACATGTCTCTCATCTCTTCGCTGTACGTCACACGTATGAGATGGAGTTGTCGTAATATGCGATCTAGTATTCCTTTGCTAACCTTTAGCCACATTGCATGACCAAGCACTCCTTATTTGTCATCAATGACCCAAATATCTATAAGTTCATCTCATGAACTTCCAGATCCATATAGTATCCACTAATGTTCTCTAACACACATATACTCAACTTTTCCTTTTAAACGACTTTATTGGAATGTTTCCATTTATCAACAAACATTCACTTTTATATATCTCATATATATTTTGCGATTAATTTTCTGTCCTTTTTCGAAAGTTTGCATCAGTGTAACTCTTTACAGCGAATCCTTCCTTATTTCCATAGAACTAGTACTTCTCAAGTACTTATCAAGTTCTTATGGTATTCCAGTAACCCTTACTAGAACTAGACGAACATCCACTCGTCATGTTCTACATACAAGTTATCAAGATGAGCATATCATATTGTCATGTCCTACATACAAGACGATAAATGTATTTTGTTCTTGCCATGTCCATACATGAAAGATGATGGGATGATTACATACATGATAGATCCTTATCTATTCTTAGTGTTTCCATTCTTCATAAGAATTGGACACTTGGCCTTGGGATACTAGCTCCATGTAACATGGATACATTTTCTCCCACTGAATCTGTGCACACCGAACCCTTCAGTATAGATTGCCAATGTATGCTTTCTCTTTTCAGGTCAAGAGATTTTCATGAACTATCTCTATAGATCTATATTCCTATTACATAGGAAACATCTCTATCTTCCCTAAAGATAATTTCCACAAAGGATTCCATTCTAGAACATCTCATTCCTCATCGACATGTGGAATGCAAATATGCTCCCACTAAATCACAGATCCCTTCTTTATCTTTGTCATATCAGTCAAACACTTTGACTATATTATCAAAGTAAAGATCCCAGCTCTGAGTTACTTGTATTCAATTAATCACATTGATCAGTCCATTGTAACTTATAGACTTTATTTGCATTAATCGATTCATAAACCTTGTAGGTTGTGTCATGTACACATCCTTGTTTTATTCCTCATAGGAATGCAGTTTTAGTATCTGTATGCCAAATCTCTTAGTCATTAAGTTGCAATCAACAAGCATCATCCTTCTCAAAACATCATCCATGTGTCTTAACTCTTAAGACTCATTCACACTTATGAATTTCATCCTAATGGGTGCTACCATCAAGGTCATACCTTATGGTTCACATGGAAGTCATTTAGGATGTAATGGTCATAAACCATAACTCAAAATCTGGTTCCTCAATATCATCTAGATTGTTGAATCATCATATGACCAACTCATCATATAGATATTTGAGGTGTATCTGTTAAGGAATTTGAGAACTCACAACACTTTGTGATTCTTAATATCCTTTATTAGTGTAGGGTATTCTTTATTTAAGAAGAACTTAGTTATTTGATAATCATCCTCTAATTCCTTAGAGTATGACTCCTTTTGATTTAGACATCACCATGCCTTAATCATGATCTCACTATGATACACTATCATCATCACTCATAAGGATCTCAAACATTTGGTTCAAGTATTTCATTCATTGATCCAATCAAGAATTAACACTTTACCAAATTCATACTTCATCTATGATATTCTTGAACACTTCAAGATATTCATATTAGTATTTCTCTAAACACCATTTGAAGTATTAGCATTTTCTCCATTAGGTATGTAAATACATCACATGTATTATACCTAATAGGATAATCATTCTCCCACTACCACTAGTGAAGATGGATTTATCATGTTCAAGAGATTCATGTCTCTTACTAGTTCTCTAACCAAAAGAGTCTAGATTTATCCATCATATGGAAACTAGAAATGAATTTCTCATGATGATGCTAATTTGTTGTTTGAGTTATCAATAACTTTTAGATATCATTTTATCTTATGCATACCAAGTACCACAAGATAAACAAGGCATTGACACAAAGATCATATCTTCGAAACATCAACTATATTGATAGTCATCTTGTCACTACAAGATGCAACAATAAAGTGTTTCTATTGGAAAATTGAAACAACAATTCTCAACTCTATTTTGTGCCCTCTAGGCTGAAATAAACTGAAAAGTACTCCTATCTATGGCAGCAACACTTGCTCCAATGATGGGTACTCCTTTCTTGGTCCTTTCGTAAAGGCCATCACTTCTTTGTAGATCTTACATATCATATATGTCCGATCTCCATCTTGGTATCATATACCTCAGAAGCGACTCATTTCATGATACCTTAGGTGGAGATATCCATCCCCTCCTTCTTCTTCTTTTGTTCTTCCAGATATAGAGGGGAATTCCCTCGTTCACCCTCCCATGTGCCTTGAGGCTGAAGACGACTTGGGCTACTGGCTAGCATCAGAACCCTTCTTAGCTTTTCCCTTGCCCTTGCCCTTGGACCTGCCTTTCTTTCTATTGATCAACATCACATACTTAGGCTTGTCCTTCTTCATCTGTGCCTCAAGGTTAAAGACAACTTAGATTGCTGGCTAGCATCAGAACACTTCTTTGCTTTGCCCTTGTCCTTGCCTTTGAGACTTACTCTTCATCGATCGCATTAAAGATTAGGGTTTGTCTTTCTTCATCTTTGCCTCTACTGTCCTCAACATATCCAACAACTTTGTCAACGCTTGTCAAAGTTGTTCATGTTGTAGTTCATCATGAACTGTATGATTCTCACAACATTTGCAGTATCATACCAGTAGCCAACTATTGGCTCAGAGGAAATCCCAGTCTAGTCATACCCAATCACATTGAGTGTGTGAATACCTACTGGATCTTCTTCTGTCATGACATACTAGGATAGTGTCTTGGAGACATCATATGTCTCATGTTGTCTCTGCAACTCATAGTTCAAAGAACACAACGTTAAGCACTCCACATCAATGGCATCTTCGGTATGCTTTCCATAAGCATCCTTTAAGCCATTGGTGTGGTGGGATGGGATCGAGTTCATCTGGTTCTGGTATAACTAGGACTTAGAGATTTCACTCTTCGATTGAGAACACTTCTCAATGTCCTAACCAATCATAGAATTATTCCCGTTTAATTTGTCCATCTTAAGGACCGATCGCAAATAAAGTGATTATTGTTGATTAACCATTTATTGTATAAAAGGAAATATATGCAATTTAGTCCAAAAACTCCTTTTTGACTTGATTGATTTGAAAAGGTTTTACGATATAATTAGGACTTTAATTAATTATCGCTCCCACTATTTTTGTTCAAATTGATAGCCCTCACCATCAATTCGGAAGATTGCAGTGTACAATCTTCTAGTGAGAAAGATCCTGAAATCCTCTGAGTCATGGACCAGCTAGGGCTGTCACCCACAACTTAGATCTTCCAGGTAGGCAACTCTTGCCAATTGCATCATATTGAACTCTTGAAAGATGTCATATGCAACTCCTTGCCATGATCACCTCCATGCCTCAAGGTGCTAGATCCTATCTAGGTCACCTTGTTAAGTCTGACCCAAAGACAACATGATGAATATGCACCCTGCTAGGGCAAACCCACATATTCATCCTTCACGCTTCCATGAAATTAAGCATTTTCTTGTACTAGCAATGTTTTCTTTGAAAACACCAATTTTATCATTTAACCCATCATTTGCTTCAAGTATGAGAACATAATTAAAATATGAGCAATAAATGGGCCATTTTTATGTATTACTCAATTATCTAAAAGAGTTTTCACTTGAGTCTGTAAAGATGTATTATGAGAAACAAGTTCATCTATCTTTTTCTTTTCATTTTTATATAGATTTTTTAGCTCAATAAGTTCTACATTTTCAGAATCAATAATATTGGCCAATCCTCTTATATTTTTCAACTTTATTTGAAGTAAGTTCAACAAGTTCAATTTAGGAAAAAGTTGAGAGATATACCTTATCATAATTACCTTGTCCATATTTGTCATGATCATCATTTTCTTGATGCTCTACTATGAAGCATTCAGCTGCATGATGATATATTTCTTCATCACTTGTCTCTAAGTTTTAAGAATCATACCAAGAGGCACGATGCACCTTATTCTTTTTATCCTTGGAGTTATTATTATTCTTATTCTTGAGTTCCAGGCATTTATCTTTCCAATGTCCTTTGTCTCCACATATGTGACATATAGTATAGATAGATCTAATATTTTTTCAAAAGAAGAATTTATATATTTCTTACCTTTATGATGTATTTCTTCTTCACTACTAGATGATTCACTAGAAGAAGATGGATTTGAAGATTTTTGTTTTAATGCCACACCCTTTTTCTCGAAAAGACTTTCTTCTTCTTCTTCTTCTTCTTCTTCTTCTTCTTCTATTCTAGTCTCTTCTTGAAGCTTCACTTCATGCATTTTCAAATTCCCAATGAGTTGCTCCATCAATAATTTTGAAAGATCACTGGATTCTTCTATAGCGGTGACCTTATCTTTGAATTTTTATGACAGAGACCGAAGGATCTTAGAGACTGCTCTTCTTCTGATACATGTTTTCCTAAAGCACTAAAATCATTAGTTAGAGTAGAAAATATTGCATACATTTCAACAATAGTCACAGTCTTAAACATGCAAAATAATTCATGTTTATGTTTCAACATAGTAATATTTGTACTCTTAACCTATGGAGTTCCTTCATGTGTAACTGAAAGTTTTCACCATATATCATATGCAGTTTTACGTGAAGATATTATATTAAATTATTAGGAGAGAGATAAGAATATAAAATGCTTACTGCTTTGGCATTTAGAGTTGCCTTTCTTACCATTTCTGGATCTCATTCCTCCATATCGATCAGTTGGAGGTTAGTATGGTATGTTAGCTATTATACATAGCTCAAAGCTAAAACCTTGGAAGTAGTATTGCATTCTTCTCTTCCAATACATGTAGTTTGCCCTGTCAAGCACTGACAATTAGGAGGTTACACATGATCCTTCAAGATTGAGATGACTGAGCATATTGTCCCTCATCCTTAAAGACATATAATGGCTCTTTGAAGACCTACTCTGATACCACTTCATAGATCTAGAGGGGGGGTGAATAGATCTTACGCAAAAACTTATTCAATTAAAAACACAAGGAGGTTAGATTGTAACTTTCTTAAAAGGATAATGCAGCAGAAATGTAAAGCAAGTTATATGGATGAAGGAGGCAAACCATAATAGACACCCAATTTAGAGTGGTTCTGTCAAAATACTTCAGTCCACTACATGGTTGTTCTGAACCAAGGTTTTTCAACATGTATTTTTTCCTTTTCTTTATCCGACACAAAACACATAAAATCAACAAGTGTCTTTTGTGGCTCAAGACAACCCTCCTTTTCTAGATCAAGGAGAACTTGCACACAAGAGTAGGTCATTGTCACCCTCTCACCTTGGTTGCAACCTTCTCACAAGAAGTAGCTTCCAATAATGCTTCCCAACAACCTTCTTCCCAGGAAGTAGTTGGGAGCACACTATGAATTAGATCACAATCAACCTCCTCTTTGGTCACAACCTGCTCACCAGAAGTGACTTCCAATAACACTTCTCAACAACCTTCTTCCCAATAAGTCAAATGGGAAATATTTGCGTCATCGAAATTAGAGTGTGACATATCCAAAAAGCCAACAAACCCTATCTAAAATCCAGTGATTAGATGTCTCAATGAAATTGTTCAATCTTGAAGACATAATGGATGCACCAATTTAGAGCTAGAGTCATAACACTAAAATGATGAAATGTGGAGAATCACATATACAAGATATGGCTTTTTTTTAATAACGAGGAGCCCCTCCCGGGATCGGCCACAATTAGACTCCACCTAGCCCAGGGTAAACCCCGGAACCAGCTGTGTACATGGGGGCACCGCCGTGCGCTCAGTAACATGGGGCCTTTATTGCACCCCAAAGGTTTTCGCCTAGAGTCAAACCCCAGTCCCTTCATTGGGGATTGCCGAGCTGCACCACTTGGGCTACTCCCTCGCCCCCTACAAGATATGGCTTTTGAAACACAAGGTTCCTATATAAGACATGGCTTGAAATAAAGTGCACCACCTACTAATGTAGGGTTTCAAATGGAAATCATGTATCTACTAGATGTAAGGTTTGAAGGGAAATATGATTTTCCTATACATGATACAACTTGGATGCATAATGTCTATTTAGAATAGGCATCAACTGCTAAAGTAAAATTAGGGCTTGCCTACTTAGGTTGGGGCTTGAATGTAGGAAAGGAAACATGAGGTTTTTCTACTCTGGTTAGGGCTTTGAATGTAGGGTTTGACTATTAGCGTAGAGATTTAATTCTAAGTGAAAAAAATAACTTTGTCTACTCAAGGTAGGGCTTGGTGCAAAATGCAGGCTTTGCTTATTTAGGATAGGGTTTTTTTGCAAATGAGGTGCCTCTTCAGGATAGGGATTTTTGCAAATGAGGTGCCTATTTAGGATATGGTTTTATGCATATATATGATTCAGTTTAAGGTTATCATCCATGTGACAAATGAGGTACCTACCATTTGTAAGGTTTTGAAACAAAACATATGTGGGACATGGCTTAAACATGAAGCGTGTGGTCTAGTTCAAAGTCTTAGTATGGGACCCTAGAAGAGAGATGGTGATACCTATGTGTGATGGGGATCTGCATTTTAGATTAGGTCAAATCTAATTATGAGATTCAAAAATATCAAGAAGCCGGTTCAGAATCAAAATATTAAAATTGGGTAGTGTGAATCGAAACCAAGGATTCGTGATGAGAACAATGACCATGCCTCAAGGGAAATCAAGGGAGTTTCTCTTTCATTTTAGATCTACATTTCAAAATTTCAATATGACATTTAATATATTCATATTTTAATGAATTCTTCAATGTATTATTCATATTGGTTCAAGTTTTAATGAATGCCTACGAATATTAAAAGTCTTCTAGAAATTATACTAAAATCAATGGGCCTATTTGCAAGTTTTTTCTCCAAAAAAGACATTTTTAAGGTCGGATGAGGGGATGTCTGCCAGTGGCAGACCTACATTGGGGCCAAATGAGGCCATGTCCTCACCCATCATTAGTCAAGTTTTCACATTTACTTCTGCTTTTATTACATAACGTTGCATTGGACACCCTCCATCATTGCATGAGTATTTAACACACATGAATATTTTCAAGAGAGTAATTAACATCATCAGTTCCATCTCAACATGCATAGAAAGTCAGAGAAATGGCCGGGCCATGCACAACTACCTTTTCCTCTCAACTCATTGTCATTTATTTTAATAATTAACACATAAGAGTAATTAATGCATCAATTTCAAATCACTTGGTATGAAAAGTGGGATAGTCACTACGCATGGAATATTAACACCCATGAAAAGACTGATTTTCCCTCAAATTAACAAAAATAAAGCGATTAAGTTTCTCACCAATCAAATAAGTTAGGTGGAAGAGGGAACGAGCCTATCTTATACTGAAAAAGCAATAATGTGAAAGATAGAAAAAATAAAAAGGCAAGAGAACTTATAAAAAGAATATATCCGAACAAGGAAAGGGTGCATAGATCACATAAATACACACTCATTTAATAAATCAAATTAAGATAGGTTGTAGTATATAGTTTTTCTATATTAATTTAAAATAAGAATGAAGGAATTTTTGCATTCTAATTTTAATATTTTATTTGCTTATGTCCTATGAATATTCAAACTCAACCACATACAAGTTTATAATGAAGAAAAATCACACATTTACAAAGTGCAGATGAACTCATCTCTATTTATTGCACTTTGAAGAAACGTAACAATATCATAACAAGGTATGTATTGTAAGACATATTTTTTATTAAAAAAATCCTTCAGTGTACTATATATAATGATTTTATTGGTTTTACTACTATAAGTTTATAGCTTTTTTTCCTTTTGATATAGACTACTATTTATGTATATGACACAAACAAGTACTTAATACGCAAGAGACATATCTCACAGTCCCCTATAAAATTATTATTATAGAAGTGATTATGGAATATTTTAACACAGTGAAATATGGGAATAACTCTCTTCAATTCTTTTCATTTACATGTAATTGGTGAACTCTCTTTTTTTATGAAAATTGTAGAACTTTTTATCATTCTCCACCATTATGGTGGTACATTACTATTTTTAGATATTGACATTATTGTAGACTCCGATTTTTTTGGTTACACTTGGCCTCACCCACCTTCAATTTCTGGGTCTGCCACTGATGTCAGCCATCATCTTCATTTTCCAATTTTCAAAACTGGTGACAGTGCAATGGATTCTGAGCTCAAGCAAATGATGGCAACAATGACGGTTGGAGCAACCAACTCTCGTGACACGAAAGGAAGATCCAACATGAACCAAGAGGTAGCTCTCTTTTGGTGATGAGGTTGCAGATCCGACATTCTTTAATCATTTTTTGACAACTATTGTACTCTAATCATCTTGATGAAGGTTTATTCTTCTACTTTTAGCCTTTGATCCATAGTTGTTGCCTCACAATAGAAATTCATAGTTTTAAATTCCCACTATTCTTCATAATTTGGAAGTTGAAGATGAAGGAACCCACATTTTGACTTGTAATTCACATTTTTGTTGTTGTTTTTGTGTTTTCAGGAGCGTTTGAAACTCGATTATGTTTATTCAACTTGTGTTGTGAAGCTCTTGTCCATGTGACTTTGATTATTTAATCACATATAGAGAACTATGAAAGTTGAAATGTTTGAGATCATGCATGCATCTCTAAGGAGGATCCCATCATGGATGAGTAGGAGGTTTGTGATGAGGGTGTGGTAGATAAGGCTTATCGTACATGACCCTAGATTTTGTTTGATAACTATTATATTCATTATTTTCTCTAGACAACCAACAAGTAGGTCTGGAGTGGATTCATGAATATATTCTCCCTACAAAAGACGTCATGATGGGACCGAGTTTGTTGTGGAATGAACTCCATCACCGAGTCAAGTGGGCGATGAGATATAACTTCAAGATTTTAGACATTATTATTTCTTTTGATTGTTGATTCCAAATTGGGATTGGATTTCTTTGTCGATGATCTTGATACTATCCATTGAACTTTATGGACTAGGGGTCTAGAATGTTTTCTTCATAGATTGTTGGATGCGTTGGGTGTTTGTATATAGTCTTGGTACTGTGCGAGTTGGAACTTTTAGAGATGACCATCTTTGGTGATGCTACTAGATGTGGGATTTTTGACAAAATAATGTATTCCCATTGATTGCATCACATACTCAACCCTAGGTTTATGGATAAACCTTCCTGTAACACCCGTGCCCACTGCCCAAGGCTCTAGTAGAGTTACAGGAATGACGACTGGCCCCATAGACCACCACTAGCCTTAACTGCACGCTTTCTCATCGCTCACGTGTAAGCCAGGATAAACTTTCTGACCGGTCACCCATCCTAGTACTACTACAAGCTGAGAACGCTTAACTATGGAGTTCTTTAGAGATGGGCTCCCAGAAAAAGAGGTGCACCTTGGTGATATGGGTAGTCCAATCATTCCTTATAAGATTGTTTTATCTGAGGCCTCAAATCCTACAACATTACAATCACCCCCACTTAGACTCTTGACGTCCTCATCAAGAATCAATTTTATGGCCTCATAATATCGCCCCATTTCAGTGCAGACCCAAAATGGCTCATGGACACCCAACTCCCAATCAAAGAATACCAGTGCAAGGGTGGCTACATCACAATGGACAACCCTTTCCAACTTGCCTGGACCGCACAACTCAAGACTGGCATGCAACATGACCATGTGGGCCCCACCTACTGGAGGGGTTATGGCTCTGATACCATTTGTAACACCCAGGCCCACTGCCCAAGACTCTAGCAGAGTTTCAGGAA
Source organism: Alisma plantago-aquatica (assembly GCA_963693085.1). Taxonomy (NCBI): domain Eukaryota; kingdom Viridiplantae; phylum Streptophyta; class Magnoliopsida; order Alismatales; family Alismataceae; genus Alisma; species Alisma plantago-aquatica. Next base: position 1,822,163,959 of record OY856409.1, on the reverse strand, counting down.
TGACGACTGGCCCCACAGACCACCACTAGCCTTAACTGTGCATTTTCTCCTCACTCACGCACAAGCCAGGATAAACTTTCCAATTTCTCACCCATCCTAGTACTACTCCAAGGTGAGCACGCTTAACTATGGAGTTCTTTAGAGATGGGCTCCCAGAAAAGGAGGTGCACCTTGGTGATATGGGTAGTCCAATCATTCCTTATAAGATCATTTTATCCGAGGCCTCAAATCCTGGGACATTACACTTCCCTTCTTTCGTGCTTGTTTAATTCTTGTATCCTTTTTCTATTTATAGTGTACTATTATGTTAGGGATTTAGAAGTATATAATTTTAGTGAATAATCAAATTATTGAGGACTGAGTGTAATTGATTGGGAATCTATTATAATTGGGGATACATTTTATAATATTACCATAATAACATATTTTATATTAAAATTTGCTCTCTAAAAATTCTATAACTAGGTGAATGAAAGGAAGATTCAAAAATAAAATTGGGAATTAAATGTCTAAAGGAAGATATTAGTATGATAAAAGATTACTTCACTTTCAAGTCATAATTTTATATGTTGAAACTATCAAAAGTGGTAACTTGAGTAAAATATTTAAGATAGATGGGTATAGATTTTAAGAAAAATGTTTATATGATACCAAAGTAATCATAATTTCCAAACATGATAAATGACTAGTAATGATTTTAATGTTTATTTAAATAATAGTAAAATCCCTAGTAAGTTATATGACTTGATGTATGATATCAAAGCGGGAAACATATGCTAAATTCAGATTTTATAGTCCATAATTAGGTTACATCTCAGATTTTAGTTTAATTAGATGATGTTAGATGTCAGGCTCCTTGTGAGCCCCCAAATCTTGAGTGTACAGTCCAAAACTTATCTTTAACCATGGTTCATATACAGAAATCCCAACAAATAGTAACTCCACTTTTTCAAATGGTATCTCTCTTCAATATCCCTTAGTCATATCCTACACCTATAAGTTCTATTCCCACCGACTACATAATATCCTCTCAATCATAGTGATCATGGACTTGCCTAGTTTCCATCATCTTGTCGATCCAGATGAACCTAGTTTTCTATTTCCCTATTATTTCTTCTCTAGTAAGTTCTATTCCCACCGACTACATAATATCCTCTCAATCATAGTGATCATGGACTTGCATAGTTTCCATCATCTTGTCAATCCAGATGAACCTAGTTTTCTATTTCCCTATTATATCTTCTCTAGTGTATCCCCCCTCCAAATGTGGCCTTTGTAGTTTTATAAAGCAACTCAGCCTCCACATGACCATTGGAAGTTGTTTCCCACCCTTTTGTTGGCCATCTTCTAGCTTGAGCTACCCCCACAACTCTGAATATCTATTCGGACATGGGTTTGGTCGCAAGAAAGAGGCCTCCACAAGCTCAGTGAAGGTTTGGTTTTATGTATGATCTTGTGAAGCTACTCTCTATTCCAATTAGGTTGATCGATGGTATTGATTCAAGCCTTTATGTTGCCTCGTTATCGCTTTTCCTTGAACAACATTGAATGTGGGGTTATCGTCAACCACTCTTCATGGATTTTGTATCGAGTTATAACCTGGATGTTGTAAACTTGACGCATGATTTGTTTTTTGCTTGTGACACCTTCCTGATCTTCTAGATCTTTTGCTCTATTAGTTGCGGTGTAGATCTACTCTTTTGAGTCTTCGGTCAACCTACACTGCAAGGTTTAGCTTGTCAAGTTTTGGGCAACCTGGAAAAGCTTTGGGGATCACTTCCATGAAGATGGAACATTAGTAGCAAGGATTGGATCCATTGTTCTCAAGCTCTAGATCCTTCTCTATTGTTCTTTGATAAAATTTCTTTGTTGGGGTTTCCTCATCTATATGTTAGCCAATTTGAATAATGTATCCATTTTTTAAAACAACCTAACCAAATATCAATACTCAGTTAATGACATTTACATCATATCAAATATCTTAAGTTAAGGTTTCATATCATATATTCAGATTTCTAATTGTTAAATGATTAATCCACCATAATACATCATTTCAAGAAATTTATCTAGAAATCATAGATTAAAACATAAACATGGATTAGGGTTTGACTTGCCCTTGGATGACCAGTTTACCATGACTCAGGTTATAACGACTTAGTTGATCATGTTTATCTTTTCTGGGATGCAATTATGTTGGATTCAATATGTAACTGGGTTGGTATTGGTGGGCATTGCATGCAATGGTTTTAGGTGAAAAATGGATCGTCAAAATTGTCAGATTAAAAAAAATTCAATGGAAAACGTGATATCACTAGTTAAATGGGTGGGCTTCATGATGTTTAGGTAGTTCTTAAGAGAGTCAGTTCATTATGTTTTAAAACTAGTGGCTTACATGAAAGGAAATGAGATACATTAAGTACTTGTGGCAGGATTGAAAACGAGTCAATATAACTTGTAGATGACTCAACCTTACCATGGAGATTGTCAACATCCCCACCTTAAACACAAGACTCTCACAATTAGATTAGCATGAGGTTTTGTTAACTCTGGCCACCTTATTCGCTACAAGCTTGGAGACATAAGCATCAACAAGCCATAATCTATACCCCTAAAATCTAGGTTTAACAAAGATATATGCATTTCAAGGTAGTCACACCTAGCTTTCTATGCGTTAAGAATTTTTTTAGCCAAAGGATCATATATCCCCATAGTAGAGCAATTAATAGGCGCCCTATATCTCACATTGGAAAGATCTTTTAAACCAATTACAGCAGACGCACAGCCATTACAAAATCCTTTCTAACCAGTAACCGTCTGTACACACAATATAACAAGATTAGAAGCCTAACAAAAGATGACATACACACTCCTTAACAACACAATATTTATTCATCCACTGGATTGCCCCCCTCTTCTCCTGATGTTGCAACATTAGTATGTTGATCAACATGTGGCACGGTCGGGACAGGGTCATGTGTGATACAAAATAACATGATATGCCACAAAACATAAACTGGCGGACAAAAAACCAAAATAGCACACTTTATTAAAAATATGTACTAAAATAGCACCAAAGCCATCTTAATTCCCAAAATAGCCCACTTTCTAGGAAAAGTGCCAATACTTTTGGCGTTTTACAATTTTCGGGACTAAAAGCGCAAAAAACATGATGTTTTCAGTTGAAAACGCAAAAAACATAACGTTTTCAGTTGAAAGCGCCAAAAACTTGGCATTTTCAGATAGAAGCGCCAAAAATTAGGTGTTTTCAAGTGAAAGTATCAAATAGTAGGCATTTTAGTGTATCCGGTACCAAAAGCATTGAAAGCGCCCAAAACTTGGCATTTTCCTCCAGCTATGAACAACGACAACGCGTTGGGATTGTCCATGTTCACCCAGTCGTCGGAGGCAACGCTGGCGACGTGTCCCGTCGCGGACTCCGAGATCGGTTTACACGCCGCTTTGAGGAGAAGACCGACCGCCGAGATCAAGGCGGAGAGCAGGCCTACTAGCAGCTGAGACGGCGACCACGATGGCTCTTCGGACCATATTGATGACTTGGCGGCGTCGACTCTGGAACAACCCAGCAAGATGGCCAGGACTATGCACAGAACCACCGTGGACGCCGTCAGCAGCTTCACTGATCTCTCTAGTGGAGCTAGCGACTCGGCCGTGCAACACATCTCCATAACCTTCGGCTATTACATAAGACGCGCGAGCAGCGCGTTGTCTGCAGTGATTATAAAGGGGAATGACCGGCCTAAATCGCGTGTCCTAAAATTGGAGGCGGATTTGAGGTAGTCGAGCTTTTACATTTATAAATCTGAATCCTTCTAGGCCCCCGCAACTTTGTTTATGGGGTCGAAGTAGATATACGGGGTCGAACACAGGGACAAGGGGGGTAGTGTTGAGAACCTAGAATCGACACGCTACACTCTGGTGGGTATAAAGAGATATAAATTCCCAAAGGGGAAACATCAAGATGTCACAAATAAAACAAAGAAAACTACCTCCAACTGGAGCTACAAGGAAGATTTAAGGTTTTAGTCATTTAGCAGTTTCTAGGGGTTTTCATGCAACAGAAACAGAAAGATAAAACCAGAGCTAGAGCAAGATGCGAAGGATAAGACTACAGTAAAACAAGCGGCAGCGGTAACGTCCTGCACCCCTCCTCTCAGAGCGGGTACCTCTAACCAAGCATCAACACCCCTCTCAAGGTTGCTGGACTTAAGTTAGAGTGGAGAGTTATCGAAACAACTCCGTTCCGGGCACTCTCGTACTCCAGAATCGGACCGAATGCTAGAGTCACAACACGACTCTCGAAGATGTTGCAACGGGAAAACACAATTCGGTAGCTAAGCGAAACGCGATCCAAACATGCAAGCTAGAGTTCAGATATCAAACGTAGCAGTTTATCCGATATATCACACCAAGCATATAGCAACAAGTAAAGAAGCATTTCCATTTCCATAAACATTAAAGGTCTTAATTACAATTCGTAAATAAAGAATTAAATGACAGAATTAAAGATAAGTGTCGCCTTCTTGGTGTAGAAGGACGACAGGCTACAGCGGCTCTCCAGCCCGATATCGGCCCGGGGCCTAGCCCGATACAGCTATGGGCTCTGATCTCCAAACCACGATATAAATAAGATTTAAACGTAGCGGAAGCGGTTCGATTAACATCGGAAGACAAAAATCACGGAAAATTAAAACTTTTCGAGATAAGAACTTGAAACCATAAAAACTTCTTTCATAAAAGGAGATAAACTGTTTACACCTTGGTAATTACTTCTTGAGTAATTATATACGTCATGATACAAAATCTTAAGATTCTAAAATTCTCAGATCAACAAACTCCTAGGACCTGAGTGTACAGAGACGACATAAGACTATTCTGAATACAAGACTAGACCGCACAGTGTTTCCACCTGGAGTCACTGCTGCTCCTGAAATTGCTGATGTTGTTGTTGTCCACCTGCAGATTGGTTCCTTCGACCTCGACGTCCACCTAAAGGTAGAAATCTACGGGGTGAGACAATTTTAAATAATTGTCCCAGCGAGAGTTATAACTCTCCGCCAGAAACTTTGTTAAAAGCAATTAAAGGAAATATCATGAGCAGGTAATTTAGGTTACTCACAGCAGGTTTACTAACAAATAATCATCTATATTTAAGGAATATGAAGAACATGTATACTAATACTTGGACAGGATATTTAAAAACAAGCAATGTAATATCAATCAATGTTCTTCGTAGTTCAACCTAAGTAGTTATGCTACGCGGTTGATTATGTTTTACAAACATCATTATGCCCTACGGAGATGAGGTATACCGCTCATGCTCCAACTGATCACTAGTAAGTCACATCAGTATCATACTAGGTCATCGAAAGAGTCGGATTCTCATGACCTTCAACTACCTCAGTCAGAATGAGGATAAACATGCAGGACATCTAGTGTCTCTACTACTATAGCTTACCAGGGTATTCTGGTACTTCGCTATTAGAGTCACAGTGGCATTCTGTACTCTCTTCGCTACCGAAAGATTTCTTGTTTATCTCTCATCGATGCGGTATAAAATATTTCCTTGGGAGATTAGTGTTACATCACCCCGACATAGAACATAGTGAAGGATTGATAGATTAAGATACATCTACATCAATTCCTACACTAGGATGTAAGGAAATTCACATCCATATTACCCCACATATTCAAAAATATGTGCTCCAGGAATCCCCTTAGGAAAACCTGTTTCACCATCATTTAACTCCTGACAATGATGGGTCTATGATCAGGGCTCTACATGGTATGATTATACTTGATTAGTTAGGTACATTTCAGTATTCTTTTATCATCATACATGTTTTCAAACATTAATCATTAGCATAGCAGCTATGAAGGAAGAATACTAAAAGTAATAAGCCTAACTCTCATCAATTATCATTTCTCAATATTCTCATCACAAGTCATCTCTTAAAGCATGACCTTGATGGTATTCATGGCTCACACAGCCTATCAATCTCATAAGATACTATTAACAAGGTATCAGGATATATCACTATTCATAAAGCTAACAACATGCTTTCAATGAATATAGTATCATCATCCATACCTGGATATGATCATCCTCATAAAGGAACCTGCATGGTTAAATCAACTGATAACAGTAAATAACTCATTTAAAGAAGTTGTATCTCCCTACTCATACAAGAGCTAGATTTCCCTGGTTTTCATCAATTAGGGTTTACTATTCATAATACATGTCATCACCCTAGAATTAGGGTTCACTATTCACCTATTGGTGAATTGATCTCATAACATCACCATGTATGAGAAACATCATCACTAAAGTCCTCAGATAAGATTAAGATTCATCAATTATCATATTTAGGGTTTCCATGATCTCATCTGGTGGATTATACCCTAATCATGCACATTTATGTATATTGAAGGTATTTTACTTGAGTTTCCATCATAATTGGTACTTTCTCTCTCCTCTTACTAGTATATGGTGATTACACTACTCTAGATTTGGTTGGATTAAGTCCTCTTTGATTAACATAGACCAAATCACCACTATTGAGTGATTAGGGTTTGGTTAGAACAAGGTATTACTCAATTGAACCTATCAAGGGTATTTTGGTAAATTACCCTTTGATCATCATCATGGGTCACTTCATTAGTCACTTAGTTCCTTAATGTCTTAAGTTACCATTATGGTTTATATTGGATCATTATTGAACCATTTATACCTTCAAGTGGTTAAGTATAATCATCCTTGAAAGTCTTCAATTAGGTTAGGGTTTAACCTTCAACCTTCAACCCATTTGAACCTTAAACGGGTGTGGAACCTCTTGACCTTAAACGGTTGTGGACCCATTTGAGTCCAAACGGGTGTGGACTGGTGCGCTCCCGCTAGAGGCTTACAACACCGACCAACTAGGGTGGCCGAGTGCAATCCACGAGGTCGGGAGGCACGGGATGTGGGATCTTATGCTTTCGAAATTTGTAAACCTAAACTAGCTACCTACGTCTACTAAGACAACTACACCCGCAAGCGTACGGGGTCGTGTCGTAGTATAGGAAGGTGGCAAGTATAGGGTCGATCAACAGGGAAAAAAGGGGGCACTAGAGCTAGATTAGTTTAGCTAGGTTCCTACTGCGGAGACTAGGGTTAAGGGTTTAAAGGTGGGTTGTTTTGATTGTTAAACTACTTATGAACAAACAAGCAATTAAAGGCAGGAATGAAATCTAAGTTAACCGTAGACTAGATTAAGACAAAGCAGGCCAGAAAGAATAAGCTAGGTATGAAAAGGCAAGTTACACTAAGGCAAGCAAGAGAGCAATTAAAGAGCTAAGCTAGCATGAACAAGGCAAGAACAAAGCAAGAAGCTAACTAAGGAAGGAAAGAACTAATTAAGCTAAGCAAGCACAAAACTAGGGTTTCAAATAGTAAAGAGAGGTGTGGGCTGTTTAGGGATATGAACTTATCAATTAAGTTGGGGTGACATATGAACATTATGATTCCATTTAGATTATCCAAACCAAACAACAAGTTAGAGTCTAATGGATTAACCTAAGCTACTAACTGGCCATGGATATGCTAGGTTGTGTATAGGGGAACTAGTCCCTAACACCCCTACTACCCTTACGAGGCTCAAATGGGTTAGGGATTAGGTTCAATTAAATTAGAGTCTAATCAAGTCTAGGTTTCTAGATTAGACATTCCTAGGGCAATTAGGGGCCGAGGGTAGTAATGGGGAGGTGAAATTAGGGTTTTGGGCCCCAATTCCCCCACATTCTAGCCTTGAGAAGGCTCCATGCTAATTGCACTAGAATTATCCAATCTAGCTACTTAGATCTCTCACTTAGGCTTTGGGAGATTGATTAAGATGTAGGAAGATGGGAGACAGCCTAGGGATCCAAGAATTGGACCTAGGGGCAAATCCCAAAATTCACACATATAAGCAATTTGCCTAAATTCCTAAGTGATTTCATACACAAACCAACAAGCAATCCATGGAGAATGAGATGCAAATAGAACATAATCATTAACAAATGGAATCACAAAGTTTACATGTCATTTTCCCCCAACATGGTATCAAAGTAACATATTTGACCCCAAACAACCCACCTAAGGGGGCCTAGCTACTCATGGAAATAGAAAATACAAAAAGAAAGGAGAAGAAGATGGAGGTGACCATGGAGATCGAAGTAGTGGTTGTCAATCCTCTCTCCAGCAGCAGCAGGTCATCCTCCTCCTTCTCCTTGGATGAAATGGTGTGGAATGATGGAGGGAAGTGGATGGAAGGCTTAGATATGGGGGGTTATGTGGTGGAAATGGTGAAATGGAGTGGATTTGAGGTGGATATGGAGTGGAATGGAGTGGGTGGTGATTTGGGGAGCTAGGAAGGGGTGGAAGGTAGCTAACCTCGTGCCCCAGCCGCCACCTAGGTATATATAGGTGTGGGGGAAGCACTAGGTTAAGTTAGGGGCAAAATGGGCAAAATAGTGAAAAAGTGGCTGGATTTTGTGAGTAGCACGGCCGTGGTGGGTCACCAAGGTCGTGGTGGGTAGGGTAGGCCATGGCCGTAGTGTATGGGCATGGGCATGGGAATTAAAATGGCTAAATGTCAGGTTGGTGGTCAAATTTGGGCTGAAAAGGCCACGACCGTGGTGGTCACCACGGCCGTGGTGGGTTGAGGGTAGCACGGCCGTGCTGCGTGGCACGGTCGTGGTGGGTGGTCGCAGCACGGCCGTGCTACGTAGCACAACCGTGGTAGAGTTCTGCTTGATTTGGAGGTTGAGCCTGTCGATTTCGAAGTGACCTAGCACGGCCGTTTTGTTCCACCACGGCCGTGCTGAGTCCTGGGGCAGCACTTTGACTTGGATCTTTGGATTTTCTTGGACATCTTTGCTTCAAATGATCTTTGGCCACTAAGGGTAGGTTGAGGGAGCCTTGGACTTCACTTTGGGTCTTCTCCAAGGGCAGAGGAACCCTAGGATCACTCCTTCTCTCTCTCTTCCATCAAGTGTGGTCCAAATGCCTGAAAAACACGCAAATAATGTTCATAAGTGCATTTTATACAAATAAGCATATTAGGGGGAATGACATGCAATCTAACAGGTATAGATGTGATTGAAGAGCAATATAACACAAGATGAAGCCCTAAAATAGGGCTTCATCACCACCCCAAACTTGAAACATACTTGTCCTCAAGTATGCTCTAACTCAATCTCTCTACAAACTTTCACAAAAAGAAATGACAAATGCAATATAAAAGACGATTGTTGCTGAATGGGATCAAAGATGACTAAGTACATGCATTTCACCTCTCTCCTCTCCTTCTTTCACAATCCAATCATGAAAAGAGCACAGAGCATATCAACTTTAAATATAGCGCATAGAATACACAAGTTATCCATATTTCTTCCATTAAGTTCCGGGTAAACCATTTCATGGTGGCGTTAATCAAGAATGACTAGGAGTGTTGTTTCACATTCATGCATTCAATCTTATATCTCAAATCACACCAAATGACCCATGTGGCTGCGAAAAAGGGTAAAATGAGCTAAGTTTGATGTTTCCTAGCTCAATGGGTATGAAAGTGGAAGAAAGGGTTGCGGTAAGATTTTTGGAGTGTTTTTACACACTCATCTTTTCTTTATTTGAATGTTCTTAAACATGAGCATCCTTTTATTTTATTTTGCTTTTCTTTTTCTTTTCTTTTCTTTTTCTTGCCCTTGGTGTAGATATGGCATATGGTGGATAGAGTGAAGCGGGGAGATAAAGATATGGTCACCCCAAACTTTTGGAGGTGGCCAAGGCTGATTATGTGCACTAGGGCATCTTTTTATGAGGCGGAGGGGTATGAAGATGGTGGAAGAATAGTCGGGTCAAAGAGGGGTCATTGGTATGATTTTCCACATAAGACATCCTGCATGAGAATTAATCCAACACTTCATCCAAGATATCACACCACATGAATGAACCAAATGGAATTGATATATCAAACAAGTAATTCCACAAACACTAAGCGTTCAAAGCTTGCTCAATTTCACAATTCAACCAATTCAATCACAATCCTAAGAGAGGTGATGCACATGTAAAAAGTCAAGCATTGATACCACTTAGCAACAAACAATGGTGATTCACTTGCATTTATCAAAGGTCAACATTTTAGTTCAAAACAGTAGAGATTGGGTCAAAACACAATTTTTAGACAAGAAGTTCCAAATTTGGGTAAAATTGGCCAAAATGGTGCCAAGTTGCTTTCAATCACATCTAAGCCTAAATACCATATGCAATGCATGGAAAAAGAGCAAAATTTTTGAAAATTACGCAAAAAATGACGATAAGGTAAACTACATGGAATGCAGGTATGCAAAGCAGTAAAGATGACTAAGGTAGATAGCAAAAACAAGAAAACAAAAGTGGATGTGGCATGTGAAATGCAAAGTGAAACTAGGCCATACCTGCCCTACCACCCCAAACTTTTAAATAATGTTGTCCTCAGCATGATCCTAGAGTTTAGGATGATAGGGTAGACGATCATGGCTCTCTCAAGGCTCTGGCGGTGTTCCTCCCTGTGGTGGAGGATATGTGTAGTAGCTGCCCCACTAATCTGCCTTGAGTGGCTGAAATTGGTCTGCTGCACGGCCGTGCTACGTAGCACGGCCGTGGTGGCTTTAAGTTGCACGGCCGTGCTGCCTAGCACGGCCGTGGTGCAGTCCTTTGTCAGCTTTTCTCAATTTTGCTTTTGAATCCAGGGACTTTGTGTGTTTTTCATGCAAATGACCATGGTCGTATTGATGTGCCACGACCGTGGTGGTCCCTGTAGCTGCTACTCTCAAAATGAGGAACATCAAACACTCAAAAACTTGACCCAAAGTGATTTTTCTTTGAATCCTTCTCTCAATTGTACTCAAATTTCCTTCATTTCACCCTGTTACCACCTGCACATCTTAAAACTAGACAAAAACTATTAAACACAAGTGTGTGTGTGCTTTCTTGGAAAGTGTAAAAACAAAGCAATTGTATCGAAAAGTGAAGGTTGGGTCAAAATTTCCCAAACCTAGGTGGGTTGCCTCCCACAAGCGCTGAGTTTCTTGCCTTCAGCTAGGCTTCTTGTTGATTTTTCATTCACAATCAACCATGGTCCAAAAACAAAATGTTTTCACCCCCATCATAAGTAATCCTCTCAAATGCTTTCCTTGATTGATCTTCCTCAAGGGTCATGCGAGCTTCATAAGTCTTTTTCAGCAATTCTCTCTCCTTAGGGATCATCATCATAGATCTTAATTAGCCTTAAGACCCTCAGAAATCTCATGCCATAGGTTTTCTCTCTCTTGAGGAATGAGTCTTCATAGGCACCAAAGAGAGGGGTCTCAATCATATCCATTTGCTCATGGGAAGTAGGGGGGGCATGTGATAGTTGTGGTGGTGGCATCGGTGTTGATGGCCGTTGGACTTTAGGTGGAGGAGGGCATTGAGGTTGGAAGGTGAATTGGTGGGAGGGTTGTGGTGATGGAGGTGGTAGAATGAATTGAGGTTGGAAGGTGAATTGGTGGGAGGGTTGTGGCAATGGAGGTGGTGGAGGTGTGTAAGGCTTAGGATAGCCCTGGAGGTAGGGTTGTGGAGGAAATGGATGGGGTTGTGCATTTTGGCCTTCCATCTTGTCTTCTCCGAGTGGCTTGTCACATGCACAAGGCACAACCAAACAAAAGAAAGCAAGTTAGCAAACCAATATACACAAAGAATGCAAAGAAAAATAAATAAAGAATAGCAATGATGAGGGCAGTAGGAAAAGTCAAAGCAAAACTAACTAGCTAGGCCGAGCGCCTCTAATCCCCGGCAACGGCGCCAGAAAGCTTGGTGCGCTCCCGCTAGAGGCTTACAACACTGGCCAACTAGGGTGGCCGAGTTCAATCCACGAGGTCGGGAGGCACAGGATGTGGGATCTTATGCTTTCGAAATTTGTAAACCTAAACTAGCTACCTACGTCTATTAAGACAACTACACCCGCAAGCGCACGGGGTCGTGTCGTAGTATAGGAAGGTGGAAAGTATAGGGTCGATCCACAGGGAAAAAAGGGGGCACTAGAGCTAGATTAGTTTAGCTAGGTTCCTACTGCGGAGACTAGGGTTAAGGGTTTAAAGGTGGGTTGTTTTGATTGTTAAACTACTTATGAACAAACAAGCAATTAAAGGTAGGATTGAAATCTAAGTTAACCCTAGACTAGATTAAGACTAAGCAGGCAAGAAAGACTAAGCTAGGTATGAAAAGGCAAGTTACACTAAGTCAAGCAAGAGAGCAATTAAAGAGCTAAGCTAGCATGAACAAGGCAAGAACAAAGCAAGAAGCTAACTAAGCAAGGAAAGAACTAATTAAGCTAAGCAAGCACAAAACTAGGGTTTCAAATAGTAAAGAGAGGTGTGGGCTGTTTAGGGATATGAACTTATCAATTAAGTTGGGGGTAACATATGAACATTATGATTCCATTTAGATTATCCAAACCAAACAACAAGTTAGAGTCTAATGGATTAACCTAAGCTACTAACTGGCCATGGATATGCTAGGTTGTGTATAGCGGAACTAGTCCCTAACACCCCTACTACCCTTACGAGGCTCAAATGGGTTAGGGATTAGGTTCAATTCAATTAGAGTCTAATCAAGTCTAGGTTTCTAGATTAGACATTCCTAGGGCAATTAGGGGCCGAGGGTAGTAATGGGGAGGTGAAATTAGGGTTTTGGGCCCCAATTCCCCCACATTCTAGCCTTGAGAAGGCTCCATGCTAATTGCACTAGAATTATCCAATCTAGCTACTTAGATCTCTCACTTAGGCTTAGGGAGATTGATTAAGATGTAGGAAGATGGGAGGCAGCCTAGGGATCCAAGAATTGGACCTAGGGGCAAATCCCAAAATTCACACATATAAGCAATTTGCCTAAATTCCTAAGTGATTTCACACACAAACCAACAAGAAATCCATGGAGAATGAGATGCAAATAGAACATAATCATTAACAAATGGAATCACAAAGTTTACATGTCATTTTCCCCCAACATGGTATCAAAGTAACATATTTGACCCCAAACAGCCCACCTAAGGGGGCCTAGCTACTCATGGAAATAGAAAATACAAAAAGAAAGGAGAAGAAGATGGAGGTGGCCATGGAGCTCGAATTAGTGGTTGTCAATCCTCTCTCCAGCAGCAGCAGGTCGTCCTCCTCCTTCTCCTTGGATGAAATGGTATGGAATGATGGAGGGAAGTGGATGGAAGGCTTAGATATGGGGGGTTATGTGGTGGAAATGGTGAAATGGAGTGGATTTGAGGTGGATATGGAGTGGAATGGAGTGGGTGGCGATTTGGGGAGCTAGGAAGGGGTGGAAGGTAGCTAACCTCGTGCCCCAGCCGCCACCTAGGTATATATAGGTGTGGGGGAAGCACTAGGTTAAGTTAGGGGCAAAATGGGCAAAACAGTGAAAAAGTGGCTGGATTTTGTGAGTAGCACGGCCGTGGTGGGTCACCACGGTCGTGGTGGGTAGGGTAGGCCACGGCCGTGGTGTATGGGCACGGTCGTGGGAATTAAAATGGCTAAATGTCAGGTTGGTGGTCAAATTTGGGCTGAAAAGGCCACGACCGTGGTGGTCACTACGACCGTGGTGGGTTGAGGGTAGCACGGCCGTGCTGCGTGGCACGGCCGTGGTGGGTGGTCGCAGCACGGCCGTGCTGCGTAGCACGGCCGTGGTAGAGTTCTGCTTGATTTGGAGGTTGAGCATGTCGATTTCTAAGTGACCTAGCACGGCCGTTTTGTTCCACCACGGCCGTGCTGAGTCCTGGGGAAGCACTTTGACTTGGATCTTTGGATTTTCTTGGACATCTTTGCTTCAAATGATCTTTGGCCACTAAGGGTAGGTTGAGGGAGCCTTGGAATTCACTTTGGGTCTTCTCCAAGGGCAGAGGAACCCTAGGATCACTCCTTCTCTCTCTCTTCCATCAAGTGTAGTCCAAATGCCTGAAAAACACGCAAATGATGTCCATAAGTGCATTTTATACAAATAAGCATATTAGGGGGAATGACATGCAATCTAACAGGTATAGATGTGATTGAAGAGCAATATAACACAAGATGAAGCCCTAAAATAGGGCTGCATCATGGACCCATTTGAGTCCAAACGAGTGTGGACCCGTTTGGACCTAAACGAGTGTGACCTCGTTTGGGCTTAAACGAGTGTGAACCCGTTTGGGCTTAAACGAGTGTGAACTCGTTTGAGTCTAAACAAGTGTAGACTCGTTTGGGTCTAAACGAGTGTGGACTCATTTGGGTCTAAACGAGTGTGGACTCGTTTGGGTCTAAACGAGTGTGGGCTCGTTTGGGTCTAAACCGCATGGACATGAAAGGTGATACAAAGGTCATGATTGAAAAGGATTTCTTAAGTTGAAGCCTTCAATTGGACCAAGCCATGTTAACCACTTACAAATTGAGTCAATTAGGATGAACCTCAATTAATTGGACACCAATTTGACCTTCAATTAAAAGCCAATTATGGTTAAGTCTAACTCAATTAAGGTTTCCAATCGGCTACTCATCAATTTTCAACAATGTGAATCAAAAATAAGGTTGAACCTATCAATTGAACTCCAATTGGGCCCAAACTTGGCCCAAACGGTATTGAGATCGTTTGGATGATCTCCAAATGGTCTTGAGACCGTTTTCCCAAAGTTTGACCAAAATTAAGTTGATTTGATAAGGGTTGAGTCCTAATTAAATTACAAATCAGCACTTTTCATCAATTTATCAATATCTTGTGATTGGACCCTCAAAACATCAAATTTCTTTAACCCTAGACCTCCAAACGGTCTTGGGGTGTCACTAAACGAGTGTGAGATCGTTTGGATGAACCCCCAAATGGGTTTGAACTCGTTTGGGTCCTTCAACCCAACACTCATCAAAATCTATATGAAAAACAGCAAATTTAACCCGATTAGGGTTAGGGTGTTGAAATGCCTTCAACTCTTAATTGGTTAGGAATTAGATCATGATTCTTGGTATAAATGAAACTCAAAATATTATGAACAGGAATCCCAAACGTTCAACGCTTGGTCAACTCCATCAAATGGGTTGGAACCCGTTTGCCCAAAGATTCAAGTTAATCAGTTTAGAAAACAGCACTTAATTCAATTCGATTGCCTAATTGATTGGCCTTCAACCTACGATTCCTTTGGAGTTAACCCCTCAAATTTGGTGGGTCATTAGCCTACATAATTGTGAACATAAATCCCAAATGGTAAACGCTTGGTCAACGCCCTCAAATGGGTTGGAACCTGTTTGGCCAAACCGACCTATTGAACCCGTTTGGATTGAAACGAGTGTGAGATCGTTTGACCTATTGGTCCAAGATCGTTTAGTAAAGTTGGATAAGGACCAACATAGGTATTAACGCCCTTTGTCTTCAACCTTGAAACCAAGGTCTGTTCTTCACGAAAAAGCTTGCAAGGGTGCAAAGAAGGATGGGGAAGAAGAAGAACTAACTATTATTTGCACGACTAAAAGTATGCATAACAAAGCAAAAGGTTTAGAAATATAAAACCCACCTTAAGGTCGTTCCTTGAGCTCCAAGCTTCCAAGATTCAAGTCTTTAATGGTGTCTTGAGCTCCACAGGTCGGCCAAGGGTTTTTCTCCAAGGAAAGGTTGGGAAAAGATGGCTAGAACAAGAAAGTTAAGTGAATTATCCACAAAACCAACCTTAAAAGATGAGTTTATGCAAGAATCCGAGCTTGAGGATGGTTCTTCTCACCTCAGCTCCTAGTTATCATCTCCTGAGCTCCAGAGCTCAGCCTTGGTCGTTTTGAGAAAGAAGATAAGTGAAGAGAATGAGGAATCGTTTACTTGGTTTACTAGGAAAAAGACTTATATACCTTAAGGCCATTTTGCACCATAAGGACCTCTAAAGCATGGGATTCTCATCTAAGTCCTTCCTTATTTCTAAGGCACGTCCAAGCCATATAAACTTAAGAAAAGTTCATCAATATTCAAGATCTAAGGGTAGACAAGATCAACCTTCAACTAGGGTATACACTTGAAGGTCCTCTTACACATACATAGTGAATTTTATGCACAAGATCATTTTTCTTATCTATTTATTCATTGATGTGTCCCTTTCATCATTTCTACTCTAAATGATGACAAGAGTCATAAGAGATGTTCTAGATGATGTATTTTACAAGTTGCACCCCTTAAATTGGGTAAATTGCACTTTACTCCAATTTAGGGTTTTTAAGCACAAGGATCATTCCACAAGCTGCATCTTGATGCTCAAGCTTGGGGAAAATTCATCATTCCTCATCATATTCACTCATATGATGTCTCATCATCAAAGGAACATCTTAACATGTGCAATTTTGCAAGTTAACCCCTTAACTGGGTAATTTGCACAAGGTCCCTGTATTACAAAATAATATTACAACATTATTCAAAAGGGACAGAAAAAAAGGAATATATGTTCCTTAGGAACTTAATTACATGCCAAAAGATAATCACAAGGATTTTATTACACATTTAGGCAAAACACCTAGGGTTAGTTTATAACCCAGGTCAGGGATGTTACAAATTATCCACCCCTTATAAGGATTTCGTCCCCGAAATCGATAAAACGTATTAAGAGAAAAGAGTAGGGTATTTCCTTCTCATCTCATCCTCTAGTTCCCAAGTGGCTTCTTCAACACCACAGTGGTTCCAGAGGACTTTCACAAGGCTTATATCTTTCTTCTTTAGCTTTTTAATTCTGTTATCAAGGATTGACACTGGTCCTTCCTCATAAGTTATATCTTCATTCAATTCTACTTCCACAGGTTGTAGAACTGACTCGGTATCGGGATGACATTTCCTTAACATAGAAATGTGAAACACAGGGTGTAGCCTCTGCAACTCTGGTGGTAACTCTAGTCTATAGGCTACCTTTCCAACCCGTTCAATGATTGGATAAGGTCCCATAAATCTAGGTGCTAACTTTCCTTTCCTTTCAAAGCGAAGGACTCCTTTCCAAGGTGAGACCTTGAGGTACACTCTGTCTCCAACCTGGAACTCTAACGGTCTATGACGCTTATCAGCATACGACTTCTGTCTATCCTGTGCAGTCTTAAGCTGTTGTTGTATAACTTTGATCTTCTCTGTAGTTTGCTGCACAAGATCAGGACCTAACAACTGATGTTCACCAGTCTCATACCAACACAAAGGGGATCTACAACGTCTACCATACAAGGCTTCATAAGGTGCCATATCAATACTATGTTGATAGCTATTGTTATAGGCAAACTCTATCAAGCTTAGGTGCAAATCCCAACTTCCTGTGAACTGGAGAACACATGCTCTCAACAGATCTTCTAAGGTCTGTATAGTCCTTTCTGACAGTCCATCCGTCTGTGGATGAAAGGCTGCTAAACCTTAACTGGGTGCCTAGTGCTCTATGTAGCTGTTCCCAAAAACGACTTGTGAACTGAGGACCTCTGTCATAAACTATAGTGACAGGAACTCTGTGCAAACACACTATCTCTTGAACATATAACTGGGATAACCTTTCAGCAGAAAAGGTTGTTTTGACAGGTAAGAAATGCATTGTCTTAGTCAACCTATCAACAATTACCCAAATGGAATCATGTCCCTTGTTTGTTCTAGGTAGACCAACAACAAAGTCCATGGTTACATGATCCCACTTCCACTGTGGTATGGGTAAAGGTTGCATTGTTCCTACAGGCTTCTGGTGTTCAACTTTAACTTGCTGACACATTGGACACCTCAGAACAAACTCAACTACGTCCTTCTTCATCCCAGGCCACCAATACATTTCTTTCAAGTTTCGATACATCTTGGTGCTTC
Organism: Alisma plantago-aquatica; assembly: GCA_963693085.1. Lineage (NCBI taxonomy): Eukaryota > Viridiplantae > Streptophyta > Magnoliopsida > Alismatales > Alismataceae > Alisma > Alisma plantago-aquatica. The sequence continues at coordinate 1,822,146,081 of OY856409.1, read as the reverse complement.
CTGGATGCATAGCATACATTGAAGAATGAGCTTCCTCCAGGACTAACTTCCTCAGGTTATCTACATCTAGTACTATCATCCTCCCATGATAGCATGCCACTTGATCATCTGATTCATGAAAACCTTCTCGCTTCTCATCACCATACCCATATCTGATCTGCTAAATTGCAACATCAACTTGTTGTGCCTCCTTAATCTGCTCTCTTAGGGTGGGTTTAATATGCATCTCAGCCAACAACCCGGCAATCCATGACACCCTCATCTGTACATTGTCTTGCCTTAAGGAGATAAGCATATCTCTCCTAGGGCATACTAAAGAGTTTAGTTGTGTCCTATCAGAGGTTGATGCTGCTGATTTCCTACTCAAGGCATCTGCAACTACATTGGCCTTTCCTGGATGGTAATCTATTGTACAATCGTAGTCCTTGATTAACTCCATCCAGCGACGTTGCCTCATGTTAAGTTCATGCTGAGAAAAGATATACTTAAGGTTTTTGTGATCTGTGAAAATCTGGAAGGTTTCTCCGTAAAGATAATGTCTCCAGATTTTCAAGGCATGAACCACATCAGCTAACTCTAAATCGTGTGTCGGATAATTCTCTTTGTGTTTCTTAAGCTGTCGGGAAGCAAAAGAAATCACGTGTTTATCCTGCATCAACACACACCCGAGTCCATTCTTGGAGGCATCACAGAAAATTATGTATCCTTTGCCTTGCTCAGGTAGCACAAGCACAGGTTCACTTGTCAACCTCTCCTTCAGCAACTGGAAAGATTGCTGGCACTTATCACTCCAGACAAAAGGAATATCCTTCCGGGTTAACTTAGTCAAGGGTAAGGCTATAGAACTGAAGTTCTTAATGAACCTTCGGTAGTAGCCAGCTAACCCTAGGAAACTTCGAATCTTCATCGGTGTTTTTAGTTGTTCCCACTATAGAACATATTCTATCTTTTTAGGGTCAACACGAATACCCGAGGCAGATACCACATGACCAAGGAAAGATACTTCTGGCAACCAAAACTCACACTTGCTAAACTTAGCGTATAGCTTATTTTCTCTTAGCAGGGTTAGAGCTTGACGAAGATGTTGTTCATGCTGCTGTGCATCTCTACTATAGATTAGAATGTCATCTATGAAGACAACAACACACTGATCGAGGAAAGGTCGGAAGATTCTATTCATAAGTTCCATAAATGCAGCCGGTGCATTAGTTAGTCCAAACGACATAACTGTGAACTCATAGTGACCATACCTTGTCCTGAAAGCAGACTTGGGTATGTCACTGTCCTTAATATGAAGTTGATGATATCCTAACCTCAAGTCTATCTTCGAGAAGACGGTTGCACCACGCAACTGGTCAAAAAGATCATCAATTCTCGGTAGAGGGTACTTATTCTTTATTGTTACTTTATTGAGTTGTCTATAATCAATGCACAACCGCATTGACCCATCTTTCTTTTTAACAAACAAAACCGGAGCACCCCACGGTGAAGTGCTCGGTCGGATAAAACCTTTCTCAAGCAACTCTTGAAGTTGTTTCTTGAGTTCTGCCATTTCAGCAGGCGCCATCCTATACGGTGTCTGGGCTATAGGTTTCGTATCTGGGATCAAATTGATTTCAAAATCAATTTCCCGAGGTGGTGGTATACCTAGAAGTTCTTCAAGAAACACGTCCTTGAATTCTCTAACTATATGAACTTTAGCAGGGTTGGGACCTTCTCTGTGATCCTTGTTGATTCTGCCTCTGAGGCTGTGTCACACTAACAGGCCTAGACCTGCAGTCCTTCATCAAGTGTCCCACCTTCCCACAATTGTAGCAGTTTCTTTCCAATTGTTGTGGTCTGGGTGGTCCTGTGACTGACATTGACGCTGAACTGTGAGTCTCTTGTAGTGGTAAACCTCGTCCTCTACCTCTACTTGGGGACCACTGAGTCTGAGAACTCGATCTGGGTGGTGTAGGTGTAGGTGTAGAGAATCTAGGCTTCTTAAAGTCTCTAGATGAAGATCCCTGGAACTTTGGATATCTCTTTTGGGTTTGCCTTTTCTCGACTACGGATCTTTCTATCCTTCAGACTGACTCAACAAAGGTAGAGAATCTCTCCCGGTTTTCTAGTGTAGACACGGGAGTAGTCATGTCGGCATTCAAACCCTTCTCAAACCTCCTAATCCTTTCTTCATCTGTGGTAGCCATATGCAGACAGAATCACAACAACTCCATGAACTTAGCCTCATACTCGCTAATGTTCATCATACCCTGTCTCAGTCTCTCAAACTGAGAGATCTTCTCATCCAAGAAGGTCTTTGGAAAATATCTGCGGACAAATTCCCGACGAAAGTCTTCCCACGATATCTCTATTCCAGGCCTCTTCTGCTCTTCCATGGTCCACCAGTGACCAGCACTACCTTTGAGAAGATAGACAACATGTACAACCTTCTCACCTTCGGGGATGTTGAGGATTCTAAAAGCTTTCTCCAACTCGGTTAACCATAGATCGGCATCTGTAGGATCAGCTATTCCAAAGTATTCGGTTGCTCCTACACGACGAAGTCGCTCGAACGTCTTACCGATACCTTGTCCTTCAGGCTGGGCAGGTGCCCTAGGTGCAGGCATGGGCATCCTGTCGGTAATATGTGTCATGGCAGTCATAAACTACCCAAACATAGTTTGAACAGCTGGGTTTCCCATGTCAACTGGGTCAAACCGAGGTGGCTCCACGGGTGGTTCAGGTGCAGGTTGCTCTATTTCTAGGTTCCTTGCACCTTCTCGAGGCGCAGCAACACTACTTTCGGCCTCATACTCCTCCTGTGGTCCAGACATCCTTAATTATCTTCTTCTCCTGAGGAGCAGAAGACTCTATTAGATAAGAAAGAAGTAATAAGGATAGACTTGACATTCTAAGTCCTATGTCTCTGTAGACTCAGCGAACCTAGAGCTCCGATACCACTAATTGTGGGCTCTGATCTCCAAACCACGATATAAACACGATTTAAACGTAGCGGAAGCGGTTCGATTAACAACGGAAGACAAAAATCACGGAAAATTAAAACTTTTCGAGATAAGAACTTGAAACCATAAAAACTTCTTTCATAAAAGGAGATAAACTGTTTACACCTTTGATAATTACTTCTTGAGTAATTATATACGTCATGATACAAAATCTTAAGATTCCAAAATTCTCATATCAACAAACTCCTAGGACCTGAGTGTACAGAGACGACATAAGACTATTCTGACTACAAGACTAGACCGCACAATGTTTCCACCTGGAGTCGCTGCTGCTCCTGAAATTGCTGTTGTTGCTATTGTTCACCTGCAGATTGGTTCCTTCGACCTCGACATCCACCTAAAGGTAGAAATCTATGGGGTGAGACAATTTTAAATAATTGTCCCAGCGAGAGTTATAACTCTCCGCCAGAAACTTTGTTAAAAGCAATTAAAGGAAATATCATGAGCAGGTAATTTAGGTTACTCACAGCAGGTTTACTAACAAATACTCATCTATATTTAAGGAATATGAAGAACATGTATACTAATACTTGGATAGGATATTTAAAAACAAGCAATGTAATATCAATCAATGTTCTTCGTAGTTCAACCTAAGCAGTTTTGCTACGCGGTTGATTATGTTTTACAAACATCATTATGCCCTGCGGAGATGAGGTATACCGCTCATGCTCCAACCGATCACTAGTAAGTCGCATCGGTATCATACTAGGTCATCGAAAGAGCCGGATTCTCATGACCTTCAACTACCTCAGTCAGAATGAGGATAAACATGCAGGACATCTAGTGTCTCTACTACTATAGCTTACCATGGTATTCTGGTACTTCACTATTAGAGTCACAGTGGCATTCTGTACTCTCTTCGCTACCGAAAGATTTCTTGTTTATCTCTCATCGATGCGGTATAAAAGATTTCCTTGGGAGATTAGTGTTACATCACCCCGGCATAGAACATAGTGAAGGATTGATAGATTAAGATACATCTACATCAATTCCTACACTAGGATGTAAGGAAATTCACATCCATATTACCCCACATATTCAAAAATATGTGCTCCAGGAATCCCCTTAAGAAAACCTATTTCACCATCATTTAACTACTGACAATGATGGGTCTATGATCAGGGCTCTACATGGTATGATTATACTTGATTAGTTAGGTACATTTCAGTATTCTTTTATCATCATACATGTTTTCAAACATTAATCATTAGCATAGCAGCTATGAAGGAAGAATACTAAAAGTAATAAGCCTAACTCTCATCAATTATCATTTCTCAATATTCTCATCACAAGTCATCTCTTAAAGCATGACCTTGATGGTATTCATGGCTCACACAGCCTATCAATCTCATAAGATACTATTAACAAGGTATCAGGATATATCACTATTCATAAAGCTAACAACATGCTTTCAATGAATATAGTATCATCATCCAAACCTGGATATGATCATCCTCATAAAGGAACATGCATGGTTAAATCAACTGATAACAGTAAATAACTCATTTAAAGAAGTTGTATCTCCCTACTCATACAAGAGCTAGATTTCCCTAGTTTTCATCAATTAGGGTTTACTATTCATAATACATGTCATCACCCTAGAATTAGGGTTCACTATTCACCTATTGGTGAATTGATCTCATAACATCACCATGTATGAGAAACATCATCATTAAAGTCCTCAGATAATATTAAGATTCATCAATTATCATATTTAGGGTTTCCATGATCTCATCTGGTGGATTATACCCTAATCATGCACATTTATGTATATTGAAGGTATTTTACTTGAGTTTCCATCATAATTGGTACTTTCTCTCTCCTCTTACTAGTAGATGGTGATTACACTACTCTAGATTTGGTTGGATTAAGTCCTCTTTGATTAACATAGACCAAATCACCACTATTGAGTGATTAGGGTTTGGTTAGAACAAGGTATTACTCAATTGAACCTTTCAAGGGTATTTTGGTAAATTACCCTTTGATCATCATCATGGGTCACTTCATTAGTCACTTAGTTCCTTAATGTCTTAAGTTACCATTATGGTTTAGATTGGATCATTATTGAACCATTTATACCTTCAAGTGGTTAAGTATAATCATCCTTGAAAGTCTTCAATTAGGTTAGGGTTTAACCTTCAACCTTCAACCCATTTGAACCTTAAACGGGTGTGGACCCTCTTGACCTTAAACGGTTGTGGACCCATTTGAGTCCAAACGAGTGTGGACCCGTTTGGACCTAAACGAGTGTGAGCTCGTTTGGGCTTAAACGAGTGTGAATCCGTTTGGGCTTAAACGAGTGTGAACTCGTTTGAGTCTAAACGAGTGTAGACTCGTTTGGGTCTAAACGAGTGTGGACTCTGTTGGGTCTAAACGAGTGTGGACTCGTTTGGGTCTAAACGAGTGTGGGCTCGTTTGGGTCTAAACCGCATGGACATGAAAGGTGATACAAAGGTCATGATTGAAAAGGATTTCTTAAGTTGAAGCCTTCAATTGGCCCAAGACATGTTAACCACTTACAAATTGAGTCAATTAGGATTAACCTCAATTAATTGGACACCAATTTGACCTTCAATTAAAAGCCAATTATGGTTAAGTCTAACTCAATTAAGGTTTCCAATCGGCTACTCATTAATTTTCAACAATGTGAATAAAAAATAAGGTTGAACCTATCAATTGAACTCCAATTGGGCCCAAACTTGGCCCAAACGGTCTTGAGATTGTTTGGATGATCTCCAAATGGTCTTGAGACCGTTTGCCCAAAGTTTGACCAAAATTAAGTTGATTTGATAAGGGTTGAGTCCTAATTAAATTACAAATCAGCACTTTTCATCAATTTATCAATATCTTGTGATTGGACCCTCAAACCATCAAATTTCTTTAACCCTAGACCTCCAAACGGTCTTGGGGTGTCACTAAACGAGTGTGAGACCGTTTGGATGAACCCCAAAATGGTTTTGAACTCGTTTGGGTCCTTCAACCCAACACTCATCAAAATCTATATGAAAATCAGCAAATTTAACCCGATTAGGGTTAGGGTGTTGAAATGCCTTCAACTCTTAATTGGTTAGGAATTAGATCATGATTCTTGGTAGAAATGAAATTCAATATATTATGAACAGGAATCCCAAACGGTCAATGCTTGGTCAACTCCTTCAAATGGGTTGGAATCCGTTTGCCCAAAGATTCAAGTTAATCAGTTTAGAAAACAGCACTTAATTCAATTCGATTGCCTAATTGATTGGCCTTCAACCTACGATTCCTTTGGAGTTAACCCCTCAAATTTGGTGGGTCATTAGCCTACATAATTTTGAACAGAAATCCCAAACGGTCAATGCTTGGTCAACGCCCTCAAATGGGTTGGAACCCGTTTGGCCAAACTGACCTATTGAACTCGTTTGGATTGAAACGAGTGTGAGATCGTTTGACCTATTGGTCCAAGATCGTTTAGTAAAGTTGGATAAGGACCAACATAGGTATTAACGCCCTTTGTCTTCAACCTTGAAACCAAGGTCTGTTCTTCACGAAAAAGCTTGTAAGGGTGCAAAGAAGGATGGGGAAGAAGAAGAACTACCTATTATTTGCACGACTAAAAGTATGCATAACAAAGCAAAAGGTTTAGAATTATAAAACCCGCCTTAAGGTCGTTCCTTGAGCTCCAAGCTTCCAAGCTTCAAGTCTTTAATGGTGTCTTGAGCTCCACAGGTCGGCCAAGGGTTTTTCTCCAAGGAAAGGTTGGGAAAAGATGGCTAGAACAAGAAAGTTAAGTGAATTATCCACAAAACCAACCTTAAAAGATGAGTTTATGCAAGAATCCGAGCTTGAGGATGGTTCTTCTCACCTCAGCTCCTATTTGATCGTCTCCTGAGCTCCAAAGCTCAGCCTTGGTCGTTTTGAGAAAGAAGAGAAGTGAAGAGAATGAGGAATCGTTTACTTGGTTTACTAGGAAAAGGACTTATATACCTTAAGGCCATTTTGCACCATAAGGACCTCTAAAGCATGGGATTCTCATCTAAGTCCCTCCTTATTTCTAAGGCACGTCGAGGCCATCTAAACTTAAGCAAAGTTCATCAATATTCAAGATCTAAGGGTAGAAAAGATCAACCTTCAACTAGGGTATACACTTGAAGGTCCTCTTACACATACATAGTGAATTTTATGCACAAGATCATTTTTCTTATCTGTTTATTCATTGATGTGTCCCTTTCATCATTTCTACTCTAAATGATGACAAGAGTGATAAGAGATGTTCTAGATGATGTATTTTACAAGTTGCACCCCTTAAATTGGGTAAATTGTACTTTACTCCAATTTAGGGTTTTTAAGCACAAGGATCATTCCACAAGCTGCATCTTGATGCTCAAGCTTGGGGAAAATTCATCATTCCTCATCATATTCACTCATATGATGTCTCATCATCAAAGGAACATCTTAATATGTGCAATTTTGCAAGTTAACCCCTTAACTGGGTAATTTGCACAAGGTTCTTGTATTACAAAACAATATTACAACATTATTCAAAAGGGACAGAAAAAAAGGAATATATGTTCCTTAGGAACTTAATTACATGCCAAAAGATAATCACAAGGATTTTATTACACATTTAGGCAAAACACATAGGGTTAGTTTATAACCCAGGTCAGGGATGTTACAACAGCCGTGCCGGGCGGCACGCTTCGACGGCCGACTGTATCGCTCAAGGACCTGGCCGACACGCTCACGTCGGGCGACACACCCTCTCGGGCGGCACGCATGACGGGCGAAGAGTATCGGGTTCGATATCGTATCGGGCATGGAGTGACGCGTCCTACTGTCGGGCACTTGCGTCGCTCATCGTCATTGGCCGATATCGGCCCGCAGTGTCGCCCGGGACAGTCCCAAGTGAACCATCCCCTCCCTCTCAGGAGGAGGGAGAGCTCACCTAGTGTCGCCCGACACGAGCACTGGGGCGCGATACTCCTGCTCTCGTAGTTCCTCCGAAGATCACTCAAAGCTCTGAAGTATCTGAACTGTCCGACCTATCTTTTCGGCTCCCTGTAGCTGCTATTTATAGGCAGCGGTTGGGGGAAGTTATAGATCTCGGCTATCAGTCACATGACGGGTGGCGCCTGCAGGTGGGTGGTCCGTGTCGGGCGACAGGCCATGGCTTTCAGGCGAGCTTGGGCTCCCTGTCGGGTAAAGGGCGTGTCGTCCGTCAGCTTCTTCTTGCGCGGTATCCCCGTGTCGCGCGTCGTTGCGTCGCGCCACCCTGTCGGGCAGTGCTTGTGTTGTATGAGGCCATTGGAAGGCCGACGCTGGTTTGGACTTTTGGACTTATTGCTTGTGGGCCGGGATGGCCTCATTGGGCCAAAACTGGAGAAAAGTTTTGTAAAAGATGGAATTATTGGATTAAGAGCATTGCTTGGCCAATTATTGCGAAAATGTATATAAAAGAGAGGAAAATAGCAGAAAATGGCAGTTTTGATAACAGAAAATAAGGCTAAAATGTCACCAAAATTGGTGTTATCAGGGAACTACAAGAGGAAGGAGAAGAGAAATGAAAAACCCTGGAGACTTTCAACTTTCAACTGAAAACGCCATATTTTTGACACTTTTGGTCCCGGAAACTGTAAAACGCCAAAAGTATTGACGCTTTTCCTAGAAAGAAGGATATTTCGAGAATTAAGATGATTTTGGTGTTATTTAAGTACATATTTTTATTAAAGTGTGCTATTTTAATTTTTTTGTCCTAAAGTGGCCACATGAAATCACCAACAATATAACATAACTAAACTCCTGATAGATATGGCACCCTTGGTTTTATTAAGCTGGTGACAAGAAATGTATGCACTTGAGTGTTGTGTTCACGGGAGGATGAATATGCCGGACACCGTATCTAATCTTGCACACTTTACACTGGTTTGGGACAAGTCAGATTAGTTGAAGAAGTGCGTGATGGATCATTGCTCCTCTTGCTTCTCTCCTCGAATTGTGGACGATGCCACACATGGAACAACACAAATTGGCAGTGGCACACCTTGCCGACTTTGAGATATACATGTGCTTTTCTTTTTCTTATGAACGATAGCGGCGAGTCACAGCGTGCCTAGAGTGCATCCAACTAGTTGTGTGTATATACTTGCTGAGCGCCGCCACGTGTAGCCTTACATCAGGGCCAAATAATATGTTTGATTAACTGGAGCTGGAAAAAGTAGCGAATACATGATTTTTATTGATAGCGGCACTGCGGGATTATGGATTGCATTTCAAAAAGGTGGGACGCCGGATCCACGCCTTCCCCTGCTGTCATTGTGCAACGAACGTGCCTATTCTTCCGGCAGTTGCTGGTGTTGGGGCAGTTTGCAACCTTTTTAATACAGGAAAACCAAACATAAACACTGGCAGCTGCTCGTTTTCTGAATCCCAGTAAAACTCGGATCAAGAATTTGATTAATGCAAGATCTCTCAAATCCGGTCAAATTCTGCAAATCAAACATGCCCATAATGTAAAAGCTTTAAGCTTCTGAATATACGGATCTTCCCTGCATTTCGAGAGCCTGTGCCATTTATGTGAGGGTGTAGTATTTATTTATGCATTCACATGGGCCTCAGGTGTTTTCGAGAGTAGAGTTACTCAAAATTCTGGACAATGTAAGGCTGCATGTGGTGACACTGTGAAAAGTCCGTATGGGGTATCGAGAAGCCCTTTCTTCTTCGTGACTTCTATCCAGCTTGAGAGGCCCAGCGGCCTTGCCATTAGTCCATCGCGAATGAGATGACGCATCCTGCTGCAAACATCCAAAGAGGAAGAAGAAGCAGATATCCATCTAGAATGGTACTGCATGGCAAAACTACCGGCCCAAGCCCACAACCATGGTGTGGCTGAAGTCTGAACAAAACAAAGTCACAGTTGCAATGAAGGCCCCATCACCATCAGCGCTTGCTCATCAGACATAATTATGTCTTACAGTCGTAGATGATACCCGGTCTTAAATGGGCTTTTGACGGGCTCCTGCAAGGCGAAACAAGGCCTTGTTGGGCGGAAGCCGCACACCAGCCGAGGGGATAAGCGGCAGCCGGCGGCTCAGCTGCGGCGGGGAAGGTATCTGCTCCCAGCAAACCGACCGGAACTGGCGAGCCGCCGCAACTCCTCCCATGGACGGCTGACGCTGCAAGTGTACGTGACAACCTAACCAAACCACCATCGAGCTACTGGCCCCCATAATATTCTACGGCTACGAGACCAACGCGTGCTCGATGACCACACCACATCACGACTGCCACCACGACTCAGAAGGCCAGTTTCGCTTGTGCACTGGAGGAAGGCAACTGGTCGTCGCAAAATGACTAGTGGTCGAGAAAACAATCATTGCCGATCACATGCATCAAAGCAACCCACAACCACCCACCCCATCTCCGCACCAACCCCCTTCTCTCTACTTATTTTAGCTACTTCAACAATAAAATATAACAATCAACTTCTGGTTGCAATTGACATGTTTGGGCCATACAACTGTGACCTCTAACCACACCCGGTCATTATTAACGATGAGACGCCGTAAGCATCACTTCCAAGCTCTATCATTTTATGGGTAGGTTTGGTATTTTACATTTTGTCCTATTTGTAGGGGACTCAATTCATGATCTGAAAGTACGTTTAACCATTGTAGGGTCAGTGCCACCAGCCATAGTTATGTCTTCTTTAGAGGGTGTTTTTTTCCTGCATGATGAGGACGTGGTATGACCCATAATTGAGTTACTTGTTAGTTCTAGGGTTGGTAAGCCTCTAAGATATGTGTATTATTGTACCCCAATTGTTTTTGGATAGGTTTCTTAGAAATGTGATGAGATTGTAGGGTCAGTGCCACCAACCATAGTTATGTCTTCTTTAGAGGGTGTTTTTTTCCTGCATGCTGAGGACATGTGGTATGACCCATAATTGAGTGACTTGTTAGTTCTAGGGTTGGTAAGACTCTAAGATATGTTTATTATTGTACCCCAATTATTTTTGGATAGGTTTCTTAGAAATGTGATGAGATTTAACCATTGAAACATATTCCCAATATGAAATTCCTAGTTGAGTTATCCTAAAGCAGGTGTAATGTTGGTTACTGCTATTTTAGACAATTAGTTAAGTCAAATCGTTGGGTTGATCAAGGGCAGAGCCACTAGTTACCGTTCTTTGGATAGTTAGGGTCCCCATTGTTGGGTTGATCAATACTGATGCCACTAGTGACCATTCTTTTGGTAGTTAGGGATCCCAAAGATGGGTGAACCCTTAGAAAGATTAAACTGATCTTTGGAGTCTGACTTTAACAACTAATATTTGGAAGATGACGACCAACCATTGCAGTACCAAAGGTCATGCAAACCTTCACTTGGTCATCCAATTTTTAAAGTCAACAGTTAAAAAAATTGATAAAATACAATTTACACAAACTATTGGTAAAAATGCTCATAAGAAACTAATACCACCTTAGAGTTCAATCTAAATTCTACAAAATCATAAAGGGGAGGAGAGGGGTGACTAGGGTTTGTTGAATCAAGGGTTAATAAAATCTAGCCTAGGGTAAATCCACCTAAGCCATGTCAAAATAGGTATAATGAATGTAGCATCGACCACCTAGGTTGATCCAACTTAATCTAAACTAAGATATTAAGGGAAAACAAACCAAATCTCACTAATAAAACACAATATACTATGTCAAAGATAAAACTATTATGAGCAAGCCATGTAATAAAACTATGAATATCAAATTAGTTTAGTAGACAAGCATGTAAGATTTGTGCTTTAAACGATAAGGCTCCTCATAGCTTATAATTTCGTTAAAACAATTTTTCATAATTTTATCATCAACTCTCTTTTCTTCTTCTTTCTTGATATCAAGGAACCTATCCCAAGAAGGTCCAAATTTGACCGACCCCAATATATTTCAAGATACATCACATAGAATAATCCATTAACTAATACATATGTGTATATTTTATCATGGTCTTCAAACATGAACAAACTATTGCAAGGTCTGTTGACTCAAGGTCAATTAGGTCAATGTTGACTCACGTCTAAATTGACTAAACCCTTGTTTTGATGATGACTAACCATTCCACATATTGGTGTCTAATGCTTCTACATTGAGTTATTTCAGATTAGGTTTAGACACACTCCAAATGCCCTAACTTGCGCATATCAAATTGGAGAAAAGACAAGTCAAAATAGCTACAAGTGTGCAATTTGGGATCTCTATGTAAATGACCTTAGAATTGCTTTGTAATCACTTGTAATGATTGTATGACTTGTAATTAAGCTTAGAAAATTTATTGGGACACAAAAATCCATCATTTGTATAGTCAAACGAAAATTCCAAAATACCCATAACAGGGATTTTGTCGGCCGAATTCCAAACTCGGCCGATCCATATATTCTGGAATTTTTGTTGCAATCGGCCGAGTTACAAACTCAGTCGATTCCCGTTCGGTCGAGTTTCTAGCTAGGAAACTCGGCCGATCCACTGATTGGTCCAAGATGAAAGTCGACCGATCGGCCGAGTTTCTCCAAAGGAACTCGGCCGACAGTCTAGCTTTCAGCCTTGTCTTTTAGTGGTTCGGCCGAATTGCCTTTATAGAAACTCGGCCGATCAGACTGTACTGGAATGCAGAAAAAACATTTCCAACCATTGGAGACTTTGTTGGGACCCAAAATAGATCCGTTGCAACTTGTAAAATGGCTATTTTTCATTCACAAGTATTCCCAAAGGCTAAGAGGCATCCCCAGCTATAAATAGGACCCCTTGGGCTTCATTCCAAGGTTGAGCATTCCATGCAAACTCTTTGAGAGGTTCCTATTCTATAGTTGAGTGCTTCCTACAGCCTCCTCTCTCTCTCTAAGCTTAATCACTTGCTACATCCATTAGAGTGAGTAGGAGATTTGTAAGAGAGCTAGTATTATTTGTATATCTTGTGAGGCTCTCACTTCCACCACCTCCCCATCTCTCATTTCCTATATTGAAGATGAAGGTTCTCTCTCTTGTCCAAGAGAGGTGAAGAAGAACAAGGGAAGGAGTCCCTTGGTGAAGATCAAGGCCGAAGACTTGGAGCTAGAGTGGGTAAGCCCTTGGAGAAGGCAGAAGACTCAAGCTCAAGTGGGTAAGTCCTTGGTGGAAAGCTTCTCCGAGTGAAGGTGAAGTCAAAGGCGGAAGATCCAAGAAGAGTGGGTAATTCCTACAAGGCCGAAGACTTGTGCAAGAGTGGGTAATTCCTTGGAGAAGGCCGAAGACTCTTGCAAAGTGGGTAAGTCCTTGGTAAGGTTGAAGACTCTTTGTATTGGATAGGTAAGTCCTTTGTTGGTCATGTATTGTATGTCTTATTAATGAATATAAGAGTGCAATTGTTTGAAGTCCTAGAGGTTGACCTCTCTAGGCAAGTGGACTGACACACTTCTAGTTTGAAGTGTGGAACCACTCTAAATACCTTGTCTAATTGGTGCATGTTCAATCTCTCTTATCCTTGCTATGCATGATTTAGTTGCACTCAAATTACCTATTTAGCAACCTTATCTTGTCATATATTTTGAAGGTTTAATGAATTTTGTTTAAGTGCTTTCAGCTCTATTCACCCCCCCTCTAGAGCATCTAAGTCACCCATCTAGGATCCAACAAGGTCTACAAGAAAGATCCATAGTAAAGTCCACCTCTTATGATTGTAGCAGTGTACGTTGTATGACCTGTGAGCCATCATGTGATGACTGTAATGGAATACTTTGTACATGATTTGGTTATTAATGAAATAAATTTCATTTATTATTTTGGTTTTAGTATTGTGATAATGATTATACATAATAATGCCCTACGAATGCTTAAATTGATGACATATGGTTTGGGTTGAGGGCATGAACATGAGATCATATGTATACTTAGAGTAATCATTCTTGATATGTCCTCTGGTAATATATTATTGTGGATGTTATAAGACAACAATAATAGATAAGATTAGAATGTGTGGTGATTGTGACCATGTCTCTTTAGTCCTAATAGTGTATATCAAGCCAAACACATATGTTAGAGAACAAGTTGTACATGGTAGATCTACTTTGAGAATCACACATAGAAGAAATATAATGGCAATTAGAGTCATGTCTCAATGTGATAGTGGTAATTTTAATCCTTAGACATGAGGTCACTACATAAATCTTATGTTGCTTTGTGTACTTTGAACACTACCCAACATGGCTTTGAATAAGGGTCACATACAAGTAGTTATTGGGTGATTATGACTCATATGGATTATTATAAATGACGTAAATGAAATTATTCTTCCTATTATATTGATATCCTTGACGCTTTATAAGTGAGACTATGAATGCATGTACATGCTCGTGTGAGTAAATATATGATATTGATAATGTCAATAATCTTCTCTATTTCAAGAAACAAAGATGGAATTTCAAGAGGATGTATACTCCATGCATTGAGCTCTATCTAGATATATGTGACAAATGGATTATATGGGCATTGTTGACACCTAATTTTTGGGACTTCATTGAATCCTGGATATTTGGGTTATTTATAGAATTTGAGTCACGTTAGACTACAATGAGTGAAACCCCAATTTCTACTAAAAGAATCAAACATGGGACACCAAATACATTTTGGTCAATTCAAAGTGCAAAACCAATTTGCACAAAGTTTAGACAAGATGTGGACCCACATTAGACTGATAAAAACCTCACATTTTATCCCAATGGGTCCTAAACCCTAATGGACAAAACTTACACATTATCTAGGTTAAAGTGAGACCTACACAAAATTCCAATTTGACCTTACTAATTATGGGCACAAACCTAGTTTGCACCAATATTAGACAAAATTCGAACCTCATCGTCTCTTGAATCTTATGAGAAAGTATATCATTTTGGTGTCAAAGGGTTTTGTACCCAAATTTGTCAAACCAAACGACACACTTTTTGGGCCCCATTTTACAGACCGCACTTGGGCGCCGAAGGGTTTCACTCCCAGATGTGTCAAACCAGATTGCACATTTCTAACTTCACTTTCAGCAGATCATGCTGGGTGCCAACGAGTTTCACACACAAATGTGTCAAACTGATTCACACACATGTCATTTTTTCTTGAAAAAGGACACTTGGGTGCCAAACGCTTTTATGCCAGCAAGTAGCAACTGAATCCACATCCACCAAAACTGCATTGGTCATGGGAAGCATGAGAGAGGGCTACTTGGAATCCCATGACTATCCATAGAGAGAACTAGGTGTTAATTTGGAGAAAGAGGGGGAAAGCACCTTGATAACCCCCTTGACTATAGAAAAGGAGAGAGAGGATCCCTCCCAAAAAAACTCTAGATGACTAAGAGGAGAACGGGAGAGATTAAAGAGAGCAAGAGAGATAGACGACCATAGCTTGGTGCAAAACCTATTCACGCTCAAAAGTGTGAAACATGTTTGCCTTGAGAACTGCCAAAGCCATTGGCACCCATAAGTATGAAAGTGCTCGACGCTGGATTGGATCGACATCTGCTCCTGATCCAACATTGTTGTTGGAGACATCTTGAAGTGTAGTTCCACTCCATGCCCAGAAGTGTGAAACTCCTTCACAAACGAAATAGGAAGCAAGGTGAGAGAACATGAGATCATCTTCTTCCTCGTGATTCACATACAATCATTTTATACGGAAACCCCCACGATACTATTTCGGCAGGTGGATTGGGGTACCAGTATTCAACTCTTTTCCGATTTGTAAATGAGTGTGCCAAACTTAGATTCTTGTATGCACTCCTTCCTTATCCACACACGAATAACTTTTTCAAGGTTTTCTAGGACTAAACTCGATGGCGACTCCATTCTTTTTTCCAATTTTCAATTTCTAAAGAAAATAAAATGGTGACTCTGCTGGGGACTTGTAACGCCCGAGTTGCATTTTTTTTCTTTCAGATCCGCTAGTGGGAATTCATTTTACACTTGTCAATGAAAATTGGTTTGCACTAGGAACATTTTTTTCTTTCTGAGTCAGAAGTGACAAGTACAAATTTCATTCAGTACAAATTAGTTTCACATCTTTTATTATAAAAAGATCAGAGATTGATTTCACACTCATTTTTTTAGTATGAAAAGATCAGTGCAGATATGTTTCACACTTAATTTTTTCTGTTGATACTAGTGCAAAAGTAGTTGACCCATGGGATGATTTCCTTCTTTTTAATGTTAGATCTAAAGAGGCATGAATTTTATTCACGTGTGAGGTATTTACACATTAGATAACATTTAGTATGTAGAGTTTAAATTCACTAAGTATAAACCCTAATTGCTAAGTGCAACATGATTTCGCACATGTTTTTTTTAATCTAGATCTCATAAGGCTCGAATTTTATTCATGTTTAAATCTTTACACAATAGATAATAGTTATTCTGTACTATTCAAGTTCACCAAGAACATACCCTAACTGCTGAGTGCAAAAGGGTTTGTCACATGTTTTCTCTTCAGAAAAAAATAGATATCAGAAGGAACAAATTTATTCACATCTTGAACTTAGCATGGTCTACCAAGGATGATGGAAACAACTTCATGTATATCATAGTGGCAGGAACCTTGTTTATCTTCATCATGTCGCAGCTTTCAACGAAATTGCTGATGTGAGTCATTGGGTCTTCAGTACTGTGGCCATGGAAAGCATGTTGTTTGACTAACACCACCAAACCAGGATCAATCTTATAGCTTCCCACATTTATAGCTTGTCACTTGATTGGCCCGAGCTAAGCTATTGAGGATGACGCCTTGATCTTCTCCAAGAAGGTTTGTTCTTCTTCTGCATCACCCATACCTTCTGCTTGTGGATTTGCTGTGGGAGTGTAATCAGTGGTTTGTGTTTGAACCATGCACCAGTACCTGGAATTTTTAAATTCAATGTGAGAACGAGATACTAGTGATTGAATTAAGAAAATATTTGCAATTCAGCTTTGGAAAGAATAAAATAATAATTTCTTTTAAAGAAGGTGGCCTAGAGTGGCCGATTATAGCACTCGTAGTGCTTGAATATGCCGTTTCCCTGGAAATGGTGCCAAAAACTTGACACGACTAAACTGTATGTGTAAAACGCAAGTGTATGCGTCGAAGTAATACATGCCAAAGAGGCCTAGATATCGAACACGGGGAAATATAATTCAAGAAACTACTACTAACTTCTTTTCGATCAGCTAAGCCAAAGAAAACTTTGATTTAAGAGTTATTAAACTAATTACAAGAAACAAAACTAGTTTAATGGGTTGTGATCACAATGGGAAGAAATTCTCTTGGACTATAGTTTCACCACGATTGACACTGCAATTTTAATCTAAGATTAAAATATTTTCCTCCCACTCCTGGAGAAAGAGCCTGTAGAAAGAACTACTCACTCTTGCAGTGTAGTTCACTATCTATGTTAATGCCAATCCCATTTTTATAGTAATTGGTTGATTAGTTAGGTGCTTTATGAATAATCTCTGGGTAATCTCTTCATGTTCGTAAGCCACCTTTCCCAAATGGCGATATAAAATGTGTGTTACTATGGATTTCCAATCCTTAATCCTCCTCCCAAAGTTATTAAGGATCTAATTAATCACCTATGGTTAACAACATAGACAATTCAATATGATTTCATAGCAACATGCCCAGGAGTAAGGAAAAAACAATATATTAATGCAAAAGATCCACATATAGTGTACAACTGGGCTACTCCCGGGTCCTAAAGAACATGAGGATTAGCCCCTCATGATTTCCATGGATAAAAACATGATAGGAAGAAGGAAAAATGTGGAGAAAATAGAAAACTGAGGAACCCCCTGGAGAAATGTGATTAGGATGCTCCATGCTGATGAATGGATCTGCAATCTACAAATTCTATCGAATGAATGTTCTCGAAACCTCCCGAACGTGCAGTTCTCCTCCTTGTTCTCCTCTCCCATGCCATAGCCGTCTTACAATGGAATATAATGTGATTACTTAGGTCTGGACGAATTCCCCTTAAGTCATATAAGTGACTTAGGGAGAAATAAATCCTTAATTGTTGGATTAAACTTGATTTTCTGGACTGACTGATCGGGCAGACTTGGTAGTACCAACTTTTGGACTCTGTAGTACCGAGTCTGGAAGTCGAATCTACTCTGTCTCTGATGAAAATGGACTCGGTAAAATCGAGTCTATGGCTTCCTGGAGTCTTCTACTGATGTGATTTTGGTAGTACCAAGTCTGTGAGACTCTTATGGAACCTGAAATCGCACAAAAGTGTACATAAGTACTTGAAATATAATAAATCATTAAAAAAAAATAAAATTATGCTTATTTGATGCAATTGAGTAACACAGGATAATATTGTCAAACCATGCACAAAATTATTATGAAAATGAATAGTAAGTGCACAAAAAGCAATATAAAATAGCCTGTTAAAAATGACAAATATCCAGTGCATCACTGACCCAAGGGGCCTCAACAGGGAAACCATCGAACCTCACACCTCCAGGACACCATAAGTTGTCCTATAACTAGGAGAACCATCCGATCCCAACCAAATAGGAGGACCATTGAGTTATGGCCTCAAAGGTAGCACATTCATGAGGGGGTAAACCCTAGCTCAACCCTAGAAGGGTATTACCATCAAACCAAGGTGAAAAAAGGTGCCCCATGACCCAACAAGATCAAGTATGATAATAAAACATATAAGGCACATAAATAATATGACAAATTGCAATAAAAACTTCATATGTGGGTTAATTTTAGAAAATTCCAAAATGTGCACAAAATTGTATAACTTTTATAAATAGTGTCCAAATTGGACCAAACTTGAACCTTAATCTTGTCACATGATATCAAAGCAATTTAAAAGGTTTATTTAAGGTTTTAAACATTAAATTATGATATTAAAGTATGTTTAACCAAAAAGCAAGGTTAAGGGTCTTTTATCATCCTTCAACTTATTGGTCACATCTAAATGCTTCTCAAAATCGGAAGTATGTTACAATTTATCTCCATAACTGATCAAATACTATACCCGTTCAACTCATCATACCTAAAAATCGATCAAGTTCATACAAATCATCTATCATCCAACATTGGGATTTTCCCCTTGTCACACATTTCTCAAATATATCCACATCACTTTCGTCCATCTCTCCTCTAACCACTATCTCCTATTAGTCACCACCATGCAATACCATCGGTTGTCCCAACATTAGGAGTATTTGTTTCCATATTATTCCAATTTCCTTGCTACACAAGGGTAAATTTTATTCATTCTATCTCCCACATCATAATCATGGGAACATCCCAAACCATATCAAAATAGAAATCTTATGTGTACACAATAACTTACCTCTTCCAATGGAGATCATGTTCCAATATGTGTGCTCAATCCCTTGCTCTGCGAGGGGCAAAATTTATTTTTCTTTTAATTTAGTGTTCACCATCACATTTACCCCTTGCTACGCAAAGGGGCAAATTTTCATTTAGTAATGGCCAAATTTTAAAAGAGGACTACATGAAGAGTGTCATTTGTATGCCTATTTGTGTATATAATTCTTAATATTTATATGTATCTTTTTCAAGTTTGTTCATCATGGGGCCTACCAACGACAACTTGCCATATTAGTTCAATCCTTATCTTTGGAAATATCAAACATGATTAATGATGTAAATTTCTGATATGTCAGGAATACACATCTATACAACTTAGCCTGACCTCAATGAGCCGATCATTCCTTATGCTTTTCATGGCCTTCAGTGTCAAGAAGACTTTGAAATGCAAGTCAATCATGGGCCTCAATGTGACCAAATGATTATGTAGTCTTAGCCATCATCAACTAGTGCTAATGATGGTGTGAACATTTTGACAAATCCCAGGAATCAGAATCAGAAGGAACCCACTCTAGTTATGACAATCGATAATGAAAGCTTTGTTGATCAAGATGAAGATGAACATGCCAGAAACCTAGCCAAAAATAAAAACCACCTTACATCACAAATTTGGATCATATCAGACACTACCATTCTTCCCTCAAGCTTTCTCATATAGGATGTCTTTTATGAACCCTATGTGGTAGGGAAATCCTCACGTCCTAGATACCATCAATCCATTGTTCATGGAATCCCCTAGTTTTTCAAGAGACACAACATTGATGCCTCCAATAAATGTTCCAACCAAGATATAAGTACCCATTATACAACCATCCTCAGGTAATATGACACATATATATTTAGAATAGAATAAGAGGAAGATACAAAATCACCATTCCATGCCCATTCCATAGGATCCACATCCGATACCATATGCATCATCTGGATTCCCTTCGTATGTTCCTTTCTAACCCAACCACAATTTCTATAATCAACCAGGATTTATGCAAGGAGGACAACACACTCCATTAGTTCTACCCTCTAGTGTCCCAAATACATTCAACGGGATAGGTCCAGAAGCAATAAATATTACACTAGAAGATCTAGCCAAACAATTAAAAGAAATGCATGGTCAAAAAGTAGGTTTACTGAGGGATGTTTGATCATGACATTTCCTTTAAGAGATGAGCGGAGGTAATAGTGGAAGCACAACTACTGCTGGAAGAAAAAAGAGAAATGAGCAAGCACTTCCATCTCAACATAGCACCTGGGCGGATCTCTTCCACAAGAAGCTTCAAGACGATACCTCACTGGAGAAGGTTGAGATAAAAGTTAAAGGATAGACTCTCATCTACCCAAAGGGGGAGGCATTAAGGAACTCTTATAAATGGAATCATTGATTAGTCAGTTACATTATGGGTTTCAAACCTCATCTTCCTACCCTGATGAGATACCTTTCACAGATATGGATCTTGAAAGGAAAGCTAGAGGTGATGAATCTAGGTTGGGGATTTTTCTTGATCTGTTTCTTAGACCAGGAGGATATGGATTCAATCTTAGATGGTGGTGCTTGATTTGTCACAGACAAACCAATGGTACTACTAAATTGGCATCTAGGGCAAGTCCTGACTAAACTGAAGATGGTTGAAGTTCCTGTGTGGATCAAGATTCATGATTTACCTCTTGCAATCTGGGAGAAAAACATGTTTGCAAGGATCATTTCTTATTTGGGAACTCTATTGAGAATTAACATGCTTACTCTCAAATTCAAAAGATTTGAACATGAGAGAATGTAGGTGCTGATAACTACTGATTCATCATTTCAAGATTCCTAAGAGGTAGAGAGTGAAGATGACGAACCCCAAAAGATTATGTTTTAATGAGTGGAGGCCCAAGCCATGTCTTGTATGCAACTTGTTTGTCCATGATGATTCTAAGAGAATGGACACTCCAAAATCTAAGAAGGTTTGGGTTGTCAAAAAAAATGCTGACATTAACTACGCCAAAGTGAATTATTCTAATAAAGTGAATGTTATTGTTAACATAGAAGAAAATCCTATTGGTATCAACCATGACAAAGTGAATGATACCAATAAAGTGAATGATGTTATTAACATAGAACAAGAATCTGAGATGGAGGAATTCCATGGAATTAGTGAAACTTTTGATCCAACTAATGATGGAATGGAGGACACTACTAATTCTGAGATTGTTGACACGATTACTCCCCCAAATTCTACTGATATTTGTAAGGCTACTAGACCGAGTTAGGAGTCAGATGGTTTCAATGTTCTGAGGAAATCAAAGAGAACAAAGAATATAAATCTAATTTCTACCTATAATTCGCTTGATTCATCCTCTTTGGGCAATAGATTTAAGGACTTAACAGAGAAAGATGGGGAGGATCACTAAAGGGGCCCAAAACTAGTGACGTACTAGGTAAACTAGTCTAAGTGGTTGATGTTGAATTCAATATTTTGTCATAGAACGTTAAAGGTCTTAATATTAAGGCTCCTAAAGTCCCAGAATAAATAAGATGAATAAACCTAAGTAGGTGATTCTTAATGATACTAAAGTAAGAGAAAGGAAAATTCAAATGCTCATGAGTAGATTTTTTCCCTAAGTATTCCTGGATTTCATATCACTCTTCCCATGTTTTGGGGAGAGTTATTGTCTTATGGAAGGAATACAATTGAAATGTTACTAAGCTTAAGGAATCGGAACAACACATCCATTCTTGACATGTTGGCAACAATTTCTTTTTTCTATCTACTATATATGGTCACAATGGTGATTATGGTAAATGTAGATTATGGGACAACATTGAGACTATCCTTAATGCTATGTGTAGCCCATGGATTTCTTAGGGGATTTTAACTATGTGAGAAGGATAGTGAGAAGTTGGGAAAGGAACCACCCTCAAAGAAGTCGATGGAAGACTTCAATAATTGTTTGCTAAAACTATGGTCTTTTTGAGTTAAACTTGAATTGTCCAACCTTTTCTTGGGACAATCATCAAGAGGGAGATAACTCTATCACTTCTCTTATTGATATAATCATTTATAACACTGAGTTCCTAAAGGTCTTTCCCCAGTTTAAAGGTTTTCCTATTTCTAACATAATGAGTGATCATAAAATCCTAAGTCTGTAGATCGGAAGTAGAAGAAGGTTCAATTCCCCTTTTAGGTTCATTAATGCATGGACTGGTAGGGATGGTTTCTAGTATATAGTGAAAGAAGGGTGGCACCGGAACATAGAAGGTTCACCTTTGTTCATTGTTTATTCCAATTTGAGAAACTTGAGAGGTGTCTTGTCTAAGTGGAATAGATATTATGTTGGTAACCTTAGTAATAATGCTTGTCTCTATGGAAGGCAATCTCTTGATGCTAAAATAAATTTTGATGAAAATCCAGATAATTGTGAATTGCAAAGACATGCTATTGCTTGCAGGAACGATGCACAAAAGGCTCTTAAGCTAGAAGAGTCAATCATGAGGCAAAAGTTTAAAGTTCATTGGCTTAAGGAAGGGGATTCTAAGACTAATTTTTTATTCATCTATTAAAGTGAGGATCTAGATTAATCACATCAAAGAAATTGGAATTGATGTCATTCTCACTATGAAGTAGGATGAGATTAGTGAGTAAATTGTGAACTATTTTCATAACATTTTCAACATTGGTCACACATGAAATATTGAAGGTTGGATGAGTTGAATTTCTCAAGAATGGATGATTTTTATAGGCTTGCTTTGAACACATCGATATCACATAGGGAAATTGAGGATGTGTTCAATGGTTTGAACCCCGATAAATGTTTTGATCTTGATGGCTTCAGTGACCACTTCTTAAAATAATGCTAGAGCACTGTTAAAGTCGATGTTATTAATGAAATTTCTACATTTCTTTAGGATAGGAAGACTCTTGATAGAATTGAACATAACCTTTATAACTCTAATATTTAAATCTAAAGACTCTCACTTGATGAAAAAATGGAGGCCTATTGTTTTGTGCAATGTTCATTTAAAAGTTATCACAAAGGTTTTGAGTAACAAACTTCAACTATTATTTCTTCTATCATCATCATCATGAATCAATGTGCCTTCATCCAAGGTAGAAGTATATGTGATGCTATCCTTTTATCTAATTAATTAATCTATGACTTCAACAAGAAGGAAGGGAAGCATACAATGTATCTTAAGCTTGACATTTCTAAAGCTTATGACTCAATTTCTTGGGAAGCTCTATTCAGAATTATTAACCTTATGGGTTTTCCCACGAGTTGGAGTGTTTGGCTCAGAGAAATTTTCTCCAATACTTATGAAATTATTATTAATTAGGAGCCATCTAAGTCTTTTAAACCTTATATTGGAGTTAGGCAAGGAGACCCCTTGGCTCTTTACCTATTCATTATGGTTATGCAAACTTTCACTCAACTTGTTGATAAAGCAGTAGAAGAACATCGATTATCCCCTTGAAGGATTTGAGCAGCATGGTAGTTTCACATCTTATCTTCGTTGATGATCTTATGGTCTTCTTGGAAGCTAATGAGAAGAACAACAAGGCTCTAAAGAATATTCTTTCTAAATTTTATGATATCACAAGGTTTAAGGTCAATTTTGAGAAGAGTTCAATGTTGTTCAATAATGGAGCTGACAAGAATCTAATTTGTGACATCTTGGCAATTGATGAAGGTAATTCGGGACAAAAATATCTTGGCATTCATTTATTTATTGGCAAGTTGTCAAAGAACTATTGTAGTCCTTTAATTTATAAAGTCAAAAGTAGACTGGAGGGATGCAAAGCCAAACAACTTTCTATGGTTGGGAGGCTTGACTTGTTCATTATACCTTATCCGCCATTCATATGTATTAGACAACTTCCTTTCCATTACCGTGTTTTGTCATATATGAGATTGAGAAGTTAACAAGGCATTTCATCTGGAATCTTCATAGAACAAGTCTATTATTGATCTTATCAAGTGGGAGAAAGTCATTAAGCCTAAGGTGGAAGGAGGTTTAGGCATTGAATCTATTGGAGAAATGAAAAGCTACCTTAATATATCAAGCTTGGAGTATTTCTAAGAAAGTCGATTGTTTATGGATTAAGTGGCTTCATGAAAAGTACTTCAACACGAATTCCTTTTGGCTAGTCACTGAGAACAATATGTTTTCATGGCATCTAAATAGGATTATCAGGAAGATAGATGACCTCAAGAAGCTTATCAGTTATGAGATTGGTGATGAAAGGGATATCTCTCTATGGGGTGATCCTTGGATTCTAGGTAATTTTATTCTTATGGATAAGATGGGTAGGCAAAGTATTATAAGGATAGGTTTCTCGCCTCACTATAATCTAAGTCATCTTATTTACAATAAGAGGTGGGTTGTTGTTATTCTTGCTTACATAAGGATATGAATGATATGTTGCTGAGTTTGGGTGAACCTGATAACTCTAAAGATAAAATTTTATTTAATAGTGAATCTCACATAAAGCTCATGACAATATGGAATGTAATTTGTTCTAAGTCTACTATTTTTTCAATATTTGAATGGATCTGGAAGTACAAAGTCTGAAATCTCTTTCATTTTCATGCTTGGAAGTGGGGCATGGTAGACTTCCCACTACCAATCATGTTAGAAACATGGGGATTGTAACTCCTTCCTTTTGTTTACTTTGTAAGAAAAGTGAGGAGTGTACTACTCATTGTATGTTCACATATCAATTTTCTACCAGAATCTGGGTTGAAGCTTCAAAGATTGGTTTTCCTTGTATAATAGTTGACATAAATGACTTGTCAATGTGTAATGGTAGAAGGACCATGGTCTTGCTTTGTGTATTTTGTACTGGTTGTGGAAGGAGAGAAACACTACAATGCATGAGAATGTGGAACTCAACTTGATTAAGCTTTGGGATTTCATTTATAAGTATTTTATTTTGTTGATAGAGTGATCCTAGGTTGTTTCCTCCTTTGGGATTATGATTTTTTCAGTCATGTGTTTTGAGCAAGGTTCAGACAGAGTCTGGTTGGTGTGATGCCATCCTTTTCTATTGGTTGTGAGCTTGGTTTGCTTTGGTTTTTGATGTTTCATGTTGATCAACTAATACACGATGCTCGGACTCCATTTCTTGGTCTTCTCTTTTCTGAGTCATGGAAAATCATTAAGATACATGATTTTATGCTAATGTGGTCATTAAGATAAGGCGATTCCTAAGGATTAGTCTTCATTTCCTAAACTTGGCAGGTCCTTAAGTTGCTTAAATTGTCTGCTGAGTTGTTTGAGTCTGAATCCTATCTTTTCTTTTTCTTTTGATACCCTTAATGGGTTCTGCACATGTATAGTTTTATGTTTTTTTTCTTGTATAAAAGAATGATATTTTGTAATTATCAAAAACAAAACTATCAATGCAGAGGAGCTTGTTTTACCAAAAAAGCAAGCTTAGTGAAGTTTGGATTTTTTTTTAAATTTCCCTTAGGCCCGGTTACCTAAGAAGTTTGAAGTGTTAGAGTATTCTAAGTATAAAGGGAGAGGTGACCCCAATCTCCATATCCACACATATTATTTTGATATGATAGAAGTTGAAGACAATGACAAACTACTCAAACAATGATTCCAATTCTAGAAGGACCGACCTTGGCTTGGTATAATCAATAGTGACCAGAGACACTCAAGTCACACATAGAGCTTTCCAGCCATTTTATTGAGCAATATGCATGGAAAATTGACAAGCTACCTACTCGAGATGATTTAGAGGCCCTCAATCAAAAGGAGAACGAACCATTCACACAATTTGTTGGCAGATGGAGGGAACTAGCATCACCAATTGAAAACAAGTCTACTAATAAAGAAGGAATTTGCTTGGTCATCAAAGCCACATCCCCTACACTATCTACAAAGTTAACTTTTCAATCATACAAGACCTTTGTGGATATTTATTCAAGCCAGAACAAACATAGACTCAACAATTTAAAAGGGAGTGTATAAGAACATCGACCTCAATCTCAACCTAGCAATAGCAACCAACACAAACTAGGGGTCAACGCTTCTTCTGCAGGTGTAAATGCAATCTCTATACCAGGTGAAACCAGAAGGGATAATCACAGTAAAATTCAACAACCTGTTGAAATTGAAAATGGTGTAAATATACCTCCTCCTCCTCCTATTCAACAATCATTGTTTTCTCCACTTGTACCACAATCACTAGGATATTATGCCCCACCAAGCTATCATCCTCATTCAGGCTATACACCCTATGCCTCTTTCCCCAGTCATCTTTTGCCTTTTTAGAAAATGAGTCATCTGAATGTGATGATACAATATGCAATCTCTCAACAAATTCAACCTGTGAGTTCATTTATCCCAGTACAATCTCAAAGTACTAAAAAGATTTTTGCCTGGAAGCCCTTCACCTATGTTGATATATTCCTGAGGGTATAATATGTTCTAAAATTCCCTGCACAAAGACTGCCTCCGAATCCCATTTCAAAAAAATTATGAAGCAACAACTTATTTTCAGTTTCATCAATCTCATGCTCACCTTATTGATGCATACCAGTCATTCATGCATGCAGTACAAGATCTAATAGAAAATGGCACTCTCAAAGTCATAAACAAATAAGATCCAATGACAACAATAGAAGTCATCTTGAAAGAAATCATAGAACCAAAACCAATCACTAGAATAGTGGTGTCGTTTGTTAACTAGAAGATACAAGAGTAACCATACAAATGGTCATATGATGTTTATTCCATATCTTCAAATGACTTAGTTTTTCTAGATCCAAGTTATTCTAATCTTGATTCATATGATACAGTTTTGAAAGTAATATTATCTATGGTAGGATAATTGGATGTGGATGAACTTACTCAGCTAATGGAACATATACAAAAGAAGTTAGTTATTCTACACACAGGGAGACAAGAAAAAGAGACTCATGTTGAAGATTCATGGGAACCATTCTTACCAATCCATCTAGAAGGTAATTCTAAACAACACCCAATAATGTCACGTAATCAACCTCATCAAAGACAATGGAGGCCAAAGCATAAGAAGATGAATCTAGAATTTGAAGAAGTCAGACTCCCTTTGAGTGATGTATTGTGTGAGTTGTGGAAACATATAAATTATCTAGATATAAACACAACACTGAAAAGACCTTCTATGAATTATGATCTACACAAGTTTTCTTGTTTTCATAGTGTTTTCATACATGACACTAATGACTGTAAAGCATTGTGAAAGGAGATAATTTGATTTTGAAAGAATAATTCTTATGCATACAATTGGGCCAAAAAATCCTATTATCTCGTTGTCTCACTTTTGTTAGTGCAATCAAAGTTACAGATACAAAAGCCACATCAGCAGTGCCCCCAGTCACACATGCCATCAAGGTCCCTAGATTGCCAAAGTTGTCTAGTTCACCGAGTTCAGATACATCACACCTTCATGTGCCCACAATGAAATGGCCTCTATTCACACTGGGTCATGTTTTGATAGGACCACACCCAACAAAACTCATAATACACCTCAAATTCACATACTTAGATTGAATAATGTGCATAAAAATATTGATACATTTCTCCTTCCTCTACTCAGGTTAATGAAGATACTCAAACTATAGAATCTATTGTTGACAATGTTGTTTTCTTCACAATCATGCTTCATATATGATAGACAAAGGAAAAACATGAGTTACTATATACAAGGGAAAAGATTCTACTTCAGATGATAGAAGAACGAATGATGTGATTCCTACAAGAGCGATTGAGGACCTTGTCAAACCAATCAAGATACTGAGTCTATTCAAGTTAAGTAGACTACCAACCACACCAGATCTCCTCTACTCACACATCACTAAATAGGGTCACGTTCTTATCCCTTCACTAAATAATGAGATAAGTAAGCTTACAACATCATTTTACTTACTTGAACAGATGAAAAAAACCCATACTGATATATCTATGTGGGACTTAATCCAATGTTCATCATCTCATAGATTTGCAATCCTGAAGGTTCTAGAAGGTGCATTTGTCTGAATGGATGTTGACCCAGAGAATCTAGATAATACAATAACTTTGATCATAAATCCATGTTGATCACATTCTCGGTTGATGAAATTGTAAGTGGGGTAGATTTCATTCTTACATTATACATAACTTTACGACATTAGGACATGAAGATTCCATTAGTATTCATTGATAATGGGACAAGACTCAATGTTTGCTCCCCTTTAAAACATTTTTGACATTGGATTGAATAGAGCACATACAATCAACATTGACAAAGGATTCATCATTTGATGAATCACCTAGAAGTCATGGGTGAGACTACTTTAACTATTCAGGTGGACCCTAGAATGTGTATGAAAACATTTATCATAATGGAAATAAATGAATCATTTAATTTTCTCTTGGAAAGACCATGGATTGACAAGAATAAAGTCGTACCAGCCACATTGCACCAATTTCTAAAATTTTGACATGGTCAAGACATAGTCATTGTTCAAGGTGACCCCATACCAGAAGCAATAACAAATGTGGAAGCTAAAGAAGTGGACTTGTAGTTTTGTACATGCTCTACAAAAACCATCAACTATATTCCTGAGAAATTTTGAGTTTTCCTCAAATACTTCATGATCACTATGTATATATGAAGTTCCTAGACAGAATGGTACTCCGTCTTGGATGGGGACTTGGGTTTCACAGACAAGGTATTACAACTTATGTCTTTGTTCCTACAAATTGTGATTGAAGATGATTTAGTTACCATGACCCTAGTGTTTTAAGGGTAATCATATGACACAATGGATACCTTATTGGCATCCTACTATTATATGGCCAGAAAAAGAATATTTGAATAGACAAAAGCAATGCAAGCCATGGATTTTCTCAAAGATGTCTTTTGAATGTCATAATGAGAAGGAATATACTCAGTGGAGAAACTAAATCAGTGAATCTTAGGAACATTTCTACCATTTCTCACAAGACATATGAAGATTCCATCAAGTTGAATAACTCTTTAGATTACACTTTAAGTGATGACAAAGACACTACATATTAACTTGGAGTGGCAGTGGTTTCCTTGAGAAAGGACACGTCTTCCTTAGACCAAACAATCTGACAGTTCCATCCAAACAAAGTCCTCACCAATTACATGTATGAGATAAGGTCTCATCTTTATTTATACACACCCTTGTCAAAAAACGTTCAGTAACTAATGAGGAAGTACCATCCTGGGTCTTCTGCCAATCTCCTTACTAGGTTCCTAAATGTAAACACCTTACAAGTAGAACAAAAGGAACCATCAAGCCCAACACCATTAATTTGGCACCATCCCATTGTAGACAGAAATAGAAGAGGAATCCTATGAAAGAAGTGGCCAAATTACTCATAGATTCTTTCCCTAATTATGAAGACGTCTTAATAGTTGAATACTTGATAAAGTAACATCAACTACTCCACATTGTAGATGTAATAAAATTTTTCAATGTTAGTGTTGGACCCATAATACATCAAATAAAGATCGAATTAGCATTGTCCTCACCTGTCAAACTCAAATTGTCAGATCTTCTCCGTTGATACATTGATGTATTTACTCGGAGTTATGTTGATAGTCTCGATTGTTCCATCACAATCCATCATCTTCCTATAATACTGGGGATGCACCTTTGTTAAATAGAAATCCCATTGTGTTTGGCTAGAATGGGGACTCAAAATTGGAGAAGAGGTGAAAAAACAATATGGTGTCGGTTTTATACACCCTGCATCATGTCCAATGTGGTTAGCCAATGTCATACCAGTTCCAAAGAAAGATGGACTTGTCTGAATGTGTGTTGATTGTAGAGACTTGAATAAAGTAAGTCCCAAGGATGAATTCCCACATCCACATATTGATGTTTTAGTTGATATAGCAGGGCACAATCTTCTTAGCTTCATGGATGGATTCTCAGGATATAACAAGATTAAGATGGCACGTTGTGACATGGAAAAGATGACATTTACCACAAAATGGGGAGTCTTCTATTATTGAGTTATGCCATCTGCCTTGAAAAGAGTAGACACTACACATCAACATGCTATTGTAGCTTTATTTTAGGACCTCATGCATAAGGAGATTGAAGTATATGTTGATGACATGATTGGTAAGTCAAAGCATGCAGATGAACATGTAGATTTCTTATGAAATATTTTTGAAAGGCTCAGGAAGTTTCATATTTGTCTTAACCCAACTAAGTGTAACTTTGGGGTTACCTCTAGCAATCTATTAGGTTACATAGTCATCCAACAAGGCATTAAAGTGGATCTAGGGAAAGCTCGGGCCATTATCATCTACCCCCTCTTAAAACTAGAAATAATTTGTGGTTTGCTTCGCAAGCTTCAATACATTAGTTGATCTATTTCAAAGTTGAAACCAATATGTGGACCTATTTTTAAACTCCTAAAGAAGAACTCAAACACAAGATGGAATGAACATTGTCAATTTTCATTCGACAATATAAATGTATACTTATCCTATCCACTAGTGCTCAAACTGTTGGTCTTAGGATACCCTTTGAAACTATGTTTTTCTATGATAGAAGGGTCTATGGGAGGAGTATTAACTAATAATATCTAATCCAGAAAACATGCAATCTATTATATGCCAAAAACTTTTTAAACACGGAAAGCAAGTACACCATGGTGGAGAAACATTTTCTATCCTTGGTGTATGCCACTTGCAATTTGTGTCATTACGTCATGTCATATCCAATACAACTAGTGGCTAGCCATGACTTGTTAAGATATTTATGTGATCACCCATTGTTGATAGGTTGTTGTGCCAAATGGCAGGTGCTACTATCATAATTCAACATTACTTATGTATTAATGAAGGCACTAAAGTCACAAGCTCTTGCTGATCAATTAGTTGAGAACCCAAATGCACATATAGACGAATGGATTTTTGTTTTTCTGTTGAAGTAAAGATATTAGCCAAGCCAGCCTATTGCATGAAAATAGAGAAAATAAATTTGACTGATAGACAATTGTTGTTTTATGATATCAAAATATTCTTAGAAGGGAAATCATTCCCTAAAGGATATTCCAACAGTGATCAACAAACAATTAGGCATATGGCTTCTCAATATACACTAGGATCCAGAAAACTTTATTGTCGCTCTCATAATTTGTAACATAACATATCTTGAACCCTACCTTAGAAGTTTGACATTTTGGATTTAGCCAAATAAGGTTGAGGATAGATCTAGATAAGGTATAGTATAAACCTAATGAGATAATGCATGTATAAATGACCCTAATATACCCTAATGTTCTCACATTAGTCTTAGGGCTATAATGGACCCATAAAATATGTCATATGAGACAAATAATGGAATACAATATAATTCATGTTTAATAATCACATATGACTAATTTGGATGGTAATAAAAAGTTAAAGGACTTAATTGGATGAGTAGTTTTGGATAATGGGCCACTAATGGGCGATATGACATATATCATAAAAAGAAATCCCAAAAGTGAAATATAAGTTAAAAATCGTGTTCCTTAGGTACCAATTACCTTAGGAGTCAAGTTTCACATTATTCATGTAATAATAACTAATTTAATTCTTTTTGGAACGAGAAGACCTAAGTTTTCCCCAAAATATCAAATAAAATATAAATGACTCCAAAAGAGGAAAATAATATTAGATTCATAATCTACATAATTAATATAGCCTTTGGGTGAATTTTCATCCAATTTGGAGAAAGTTTGCTTAAAAGGGTGAAATTAGGAGAGAGAAAGTGTGTAGAACCTTCAAAATATTAAATACATTCTCAAACAACTCCAACATGTGAGAGTGATGGAAAATCCATATCCAACACATTAAATACGACTTGTGTATGAAGTTTCATAAAATTTGGAGAATCTTAAAGTCATTAATGCAAGAGGAAAGAGAAAAAAGAATTTGTTTTATTTAACATATTAAAATTTCTCAACAGGAAAATCTAATGGCATAGTGGGAATATACATGCTTTAATTAGTCTCTCTGCAAAATTTCATCTAGTTTGGGTTTCATTTGTGCCCTCAAAAGAGGAAAGAGAAAAGGAATAAAAAGCAATAACACTTTATTAAATAAAGTTTGTTTTGTCACACGAACTGATTTTCCAGATTTCCTTATGTTTCCTCATCATGTAGATTACTTATGCAAACTCTTTAGTCACCGTTGAATTGGAATCGTATGGCTCAATCTTCATCTCCTACCTCTAGTCAGAGATCGTTTTCCTAATTCTCTGAACGACGGTTTTCTTTTCAAGTTTTCTCCTTCCCTGGTTGATCATTTGATGTGATTTCTTTTCCCTTGCCTTTGTCTCATCAAGATGCATTGTTTGAACCATACTTTCTATATCTCTTATCACCTCTATCTAAAACCCCCATTATCAGCAGTTACCTTTCCACTGCCACCTAGTCACTTTGAGAACCCCGACAACCTGAGCCTATAAATAAGAGTTCCAAATCTATCACTGAGCCCTCCGAAACATTTTCCCACAAACAATTTTTTCTCTGGTGCCTCGAGCCTCCCCACCTTACTTGCCCTTCTTCCCCAGTGACAATGGCCATTCACTCTTAGCTATGACCACCTCAACCCAATTTGAAGAACCAAAAGTTTCCTTGAGGCACCCCCAGGCCTGACTCATCATACTTGTGTCCATTTTTTAGCCCAGACAATTCCCCCTCAAGCCAAGCTTCTCACTTCTTCTCGAAGCTTCACAGTGTGCAAACTCTTTGCCTCCAGACTATGTGGGGCTACCCGAATTGCTCTTGAGGCCTTCGTATAGCTCAAACCATGGTTTGTTTCTCTTCCCTCCATGAGATTACTAGTTTAAGCTTCTCACCTCTTGCCTTGGTTTGTGGACCTACATCTGTGTATCTTTTATGGGTTCCATTATTTTTTTTGGTTCTTTGTGTTTGGTTCGAGATTGTGAAGCTAACAAGTATCTTTGCAACCATTATGGTGGTCGTTTGCTCAATTTTTGGTACCATGATTCGAGCTATAGAAGATGCTCCTCATCCTTTTTGAGGGAGTATCGTGGGGTTGAGTCCCCTATGTGAAGTCTCGCGTATACCCCTTTGTTTTCCCCTTTTGATTTTTTTCGATCATGGGTATTTTCGTAATTTCAACCTAGGTTTCTTTTTTCCTTTCTTTGCGTCTATTTTGGCTGAGCTGGATGAGAGGCCAGCCCTAATTAGGCCAATTCAGAGCCGTGACCCTCTCCCTCTCTCTCTTCTCTTTTGTAATGTATTTGCTGACTTGGAATTTTCCTATTGGTCAGATTTGTAAAATAGATAACTAATTATCTATTGATCAGAAAAAATAGATAACTAATTATCTACTGATCATAAAAATATGAATAAATAGTCAATAAAATGAGAAAAATAACACCTATCTAATAATACCAGTTTTGTTGACTTACTCCAATGTTTAATAACATGTGATTCCAATGGATCTAATAAAATTGATATTAACTTGTGAAATTCATAACTAAATATTTATAAGTAAGAAAATTGTAATAAAATATATTTTAGACTCAGGTAAATATAACCTCAAATATGGCATGGTTTTGATAACCTAATTTATCAATAATAAAAAGGCAATTTTTAGGGTTTTGAATAATTAATGGAAATCTAATCCTAATTCCAAATATATGCATCATAGGTTCTTTGGAGGCCTAGGCTTGGAAGTAGACTTTGGCTTTGGGCAGAGTAGACTTTGAAGAGAGGTATGCTTGTATCTCCTATTATTCTATGTTGAGCAATTCACCTATATTATTCTTTCTCTTGGTCCTATAGACAATAGACTATACACATTGCTCTTATCTTTTGATATCATGGTTCTTGTGAACTATCTTGTTTGTGGTAATCTTGGATATTCTTTTGGACTCTTTTCATATGATTTATTCATGTTGGAACTCTATATGATGACATGTGATGTATTTTTCCTACTTATGAGGTGGATGTATATGTTGGTCACTTATGTGGTGACTAGTTTGTATAATCAGACTATACTTTTTACTTGCCTCTACATTTTACATGTTGTGTGATTCAGTAGCACTAGAGTAGTGTAATTGCATTGGTTTTTGTTTATGGCAGATGTGTAATTTCCTACTCTTTTGCGATGGAAAGGGTACCTCATACCCAGGGCAAGATGTATGATTCTTGGCCCATATTTTATATACTTGGGAGCTATGGCAGTATACCATTCTCTATCAAGTTTCAAGTTTATGTGACTTGGCTGACTTTGTATTTATATTGTTGTAGGGCTATGCTTATCTCACATGCATGCAGGTTATGATGATGATTGTAGGGTGTCTTCCCTACTTTCTTTATGTGCCGGTATTGCACAATCTTTATTGTTTTGTTAATGGCAAGTATTTTCTTTTATTATGTGATGATGATTCCTATCTTTTATGCCCTTTTGGGTAGTCCTTATCTCTTACATGGGAAACATTTATTCTTGTGGTCCTTTGGTCAATATATTTCTCAAGTTTTCTTTAGTATGCACATACCAACTTTTTGATGATGTTTCTCTTTCTTCTCTTCTTTTGTGGGGTATGCTTCCAACCCCAGGTTAGATCCAAAAGAGGTGAACTTTGACATAAACCTTTGTATCTGAGATTTAGAGATATTTGAATAGGTGGTCAGATGACCCTTGGGTTGATCTTTGGTTTATATGTTTAGTTTTCCTTTTTGGACACCCATGTGTGGTGAAGTGATGTATAATGTTATCTAGCTTTGTAAATTGTTAGATAAAGATATCTTCTGCTACTACTCATTGTGTTATGATACATACATGTTGAATGAATTGGTCTTCATCCCTTCGGTAAAAAAAATTATGTGGTTCAAGGGATGTTTCCTTTTTATTTCAGTAGGGAGTGGATCCCTATGGGATCACACTCTTTACAACATGGTATCAGAGCCCATGGTAGTCAAAATCTGACTATTTCAATTTTGTCTCCCTAATTAGAACCCTTGACTTAGATAGTATCTCTAGGTGAGATGTTCACCCTTTAATCTATGATTAGATGATGATTATCTCTTGATGCAATGAGGTTTGACTTGAAGATTCAATTAGGTTATGAGGAAATGGTAGGATAAGGAGGTCTTATTATGGAAATATTGTGACTTGGTTTTTTCTTTGAATTTGGACCTTGAGTTTAGTTTTCACTCGCAAAAGTTTTCACATCAAATTATTTTCCTAATATACAATATGTACAAAAAATAATGTTTTCTATGGATTCTATCGAAGTTTACTTAAACTGAGTCACAATGAAGTGATATGAAAAGTTTGGTAGTGAACTCCTAAACCTAGTGTTAATCCTAGATTGGCTTTGCGATGTGACTAGGAATACGTGGAATGATATTGAGGTGTAGTTGACCTACATTTGTACCCTATGAATTTTGGTTGATAGGGTTGATAGGTTAGAGACACAAGGACCTAAAAATTAGCCCTGGATGGTTCTGACTTGTTAGTTGGATACATGAACAACATAAATCTCTAAAATATTCACAACTAAAAGATATGTGGGTAACTCTAAATGTTGATTAGTTTGACTTGTTAGGTTGAACATTTGAAGGGGCGGAGACTAGTTTGGTTGTTTGATGTTTGGATCAATAGATTTCAAGGATGAAATCCTTTTAAGGGGTGGAGTGTTGTAACATACCAGATCTTGAACCCTACCTTAGAAGTTTGACCTTTTGGATTTAGCCAAACAAGGTTGAGGATAGATCTAGATAAAGTATAGTATAACCCTAATGAGATAATGCATGTATAAATGAACCTAATATACCCTAATGTTCTCACATTAGTCTTAGGACTATAATGGACCCATAAAATATGTCATATGAGACAAATAATGGAATACACTACAATTCATGTTTAATAATCACATATGACTCATTTGGATGGTAATAAAAAGTTAAAGGACTTAATTGGATGAGTAGTTTTAGATAATCGACCACTAATGGGACATATGACATATCTCATTAAAAGAAATCCTGAAAGTGAAATCTAGGTCAAAAATCATGTTCCTTAGGTACCAATTACCTTGGGAGTCAAGATTCACATTATTCGCATAATAATAATTAATTTAATTTTGTTGGAAAGACAAGATATAAGTTTTCCCAAAAATATCAAATAAAATAATAAATGAATCCAAAAGAGGAAAATAATCTTAGATTCTTAATATACATAATGAATATAGCCTTTGGGTGAATTTTCATCCAATTTGGAGAAAGTTTGTTTAAAAAGGTGAAATCAGGAGAGAGAAACTGTGTAGAACCTTAAAAATATTAAATAAATGCTCAAACAACTCCAACATGTGAGAGTGATGCCAAATTCATATCCAACACATTAAATATGACTTGTATGTGAAGTTTCATAAAATTTGTAGAATCTTAAAGTCATTAATGCAAGAGGAAAGAGAAAACATGATTTGATTTATTTAACATATTAAAAGTTCTCAAAAAGAAAAGATAATGGCATAGTAAGAATTTACATGCTTTAATTAGTCTATGTGCAAAATTTCATCTAATTTGGGTTTTGTTTGTGCCCTCAAAAGCGGAAAGAGAAAAGGAATAAAAATGCAATAACACTTTATTAAATAAAGTTGATTTTAACATGCGATCTGATTTTCTAAATTTCCTAATGTTTCTTTATCACACAGATT
Organism: Alisma plantago-aquatica; assembly: GCA_963693085.1. NCBI lineage: Eukaryota > Viridiplantae > Streptophyta > Magnoliopsida > Alismatales > Alismataceae > Alisma > Alisma plantago-aquatica. The sequence goes on along the minus strand of OY856409.1, from coordinate 1,822,109,021 downwards.
ACTTATGTGGACTCTTGAGTCATCGTTGGATTGGAATCGTATGACTTGGTCTTCATCTCCTACCTCTACTCGAAGATCATTTTCTTATTTCTCTGAACGACAATTTTCTTTTCAAGTTTCCTCCTTCCCTGGTTGATCATTTGACGCGATTTCTTTTCCCCTACCTTCTTCTCATCAAGATGCATCATTTGAACCATACTTTCCATATCTCTTATGACCTCTATCTAAAACCCCCAATATTAGTAATTACCTTTCCACTGCCACCTAGTCGCTTTGAGCACCCCGACTACCCGAGGCTATAAATAAGGATTCCAAATATATCACCGAGCCCTCAGGAACCTTTTCCCACACACAATTTTTTCTCAGGTGCCTTGAGCCTCCCCACCTTGCTCGCCCTTCTTCCCCGATGATAATGGCCATGCACTCTTATATCTGACCACCTCAAACCAATTTGAAGCACCAAAAGCTTTCTTGAGGCACCCCCAGGCATGCTTCATCATCCTTGTATCCGTCTTTTAGCCCAGACGTTTCTCCCTCAACCCAAGCTTCTTGCCTCTTCTCGGAGCTTCATGGCATGCGAGCTCCTAGCCTTCAGGCTATGTGGGGCTACCCGAAACTATTCCTGAGGCCTTCATCGAGTTCAAACTGTGGTTTGTTTCTCTTCCCTCCATGAGATTACTAGTTTAAGCTTCTCACCCCTCTCCTTGATTCGTGGACCTACATTTGTGTATCTTTCGTGGGTTCCTTTGTTTTTTTTTGGTTCTTTGTGTTCGGTTTGAGATTGCAAAGCTAACAGGTATCTTCGCACCCATTATGGTGGTCGTTTACTCAGTTTCTGGTACCATGATTCGATCTGCATGCGATGTTCCTCGTCCTTTTTGAGGGAGTATCATGGGGTTGAATCCACTATGCTAAGTCTCACGTATACCCCTATGTTTTCCCCTTTTGATTTGTTTTTCGAATAGGGGTATTTTCATAATTACAACCTAGTTTTCTTTTTCCTTTCTTTGCACCTATTTTGGCTGAGCTGGATGAGAGGCTGACCGAGTTGGACAGCCCTGATTAGGCCAACTCAGAGCCGTGATCCTCTCCCTTTCTCTCTTTTCTTTCGCAATGTATTTGCTGACTAGGAATTTTCCTATTGGTCATATTTGTAAATAGATAACTAATTATCTATTAATAAAAAATATAAATAGTCAATAAAATGATAAAAAATAAGACTTGTCTAATAATACCAATTTTTTTGACTAACTCCAATGTTTAATAACATGTGATTCCAATGGATCTAATAAAATTGGAATTAACTTGTGAAATTCATAACTAAATATTTATAAGTTAGAAAAATATAATAAAATATGTTTTGAACTCAAGAAAATATAACCTAAAATATGGCATTGTTTTGATAACCTAATTCACCAAGAATAAAAAGGCAACTTTTAGGGTTTTGAATAATTAATGGAAACCTAACCCTAATTCCACATATATGCATCATAGGTTCTTTGGAGGCCTAGGCTTGGAACTTGACTTGGCTTTAGGAAGAGTAGACTTTGAAGAGAGGTATGTTTGCATCTCCTATTATTCTATGTTGAGTAATTCACCTATATTATTATTTCTCTTGGTCCTATGGACAATATCCTATGCACATTGCTCTTATCTTTGATATCATGGTTCTTGTGAACTATCTTGTTTGTGGTAATCTTGGACATTGTTTTGGACTCTTTTCATATGCTTTGTTCATGTTGGAACTCTGTATGATGACATGAGATGTCTTTTTCCCACTTATGAGGTGGATGTATATGTTGATCACTTATATGGTGACTAGTTTGTATAATCTGACTATACTTTTTACTTACCTCTACATTTTATATGCTATGTGATTCAGTAGCACTAGAGTAGTGTAATTGCATTGGATTTTGTTTATGGAAGATGTATAATTTCCGGCCGAGCAGATGTGTAATTTCCTACTCTTTTGGTATGGAAAGGTTATCTCATACCCAGGGCAAGATGTATGATTCTTGGCCCATATTTTATATACTTGAGAGTTTGGCATCATACCATTCTCTATTAGGTTTCAAGTTTATTTGACTTGGCCAACTTTGTATTTATATTGTTCTAGGGCTATGCTTATCTCACATGCATGCATGTCATGATGATGATTGTGGGGTGTGTGCCCTACTTTCTTTATGTGCCAGTATTTCACAAACTTTATTGTTTTTTTTATGGAAAGTGTCTTCTTTTATTATGTGATGATGATTCCTATCTTTTATTCCCTTGTTAGTAGTCCTTACTCTTGCATGGAAAGCATTTAATATTGAGGTCCTTTGGTCAATATATTGCTCAAGTTTTCTTTAGTATGCACATACCAACGTTTTAGTGATATTTCTCTTTCTTCTCTTCTTTTGTGGGGTATGCTTCCAACACCAGGTTAGATCCAAGAGAGGTGAACTTCGACATCAACCTTTGTAGTTGAGATTTTGGGAGACTTGAAGAGGTGGTTAGATGACCCTCGGCTTGATCTTTGGTTTATATGTTTAGTTTTCCTTTTTGGACACCCATGTGTGGTGAAGTAATGTATAATGTTATCAAGCTTTGTAAATTGTTAGATAAAGATCTCTTCTGCTGCTACTCATTGTGTTATGATACAAACATGTTGAATGAATTGGTCTTCATCCCTTTGGTAAAAAAATTATGTGGTTCAAGGGATGTTGTCTTTTTATTTAAGGAGTGGATCCCAATGGGATCCCACTCTTTACAACATGGTATCAGAGCCCATGGTAGTCAGAATCTGACTATTTCAATTTTGTCTCCCTAATTAGAACCCTTAACTTAGATAGTATCTCTTGGTGAGATGTTCACCCTTTGATCCATGATGTGATGATGATTATCTCTTGATACAATTAGGTTTGACTTTAGGATTCAATTAGGTTATGAGGAAATGGTAGGATAAGGAGGTCTTATTATGGAAATATTGTGACTTGGTTTTCGCTTTGAGTTTAGGCCCTAATTTTAGTTTTCACTCGCAAAACTTTTCACATCAAATTATTTTCCTTATAACCTATATGCACAAAAAATAATGTTTTCGCTAGATTTTATTGAAGTTTTCTTAAACTGAGTCACAATGAAGTGATATGACAACTTTGGTAGTGAACCCCTAAACCTAGTGCTAATCCTAGATTGACTTTGTGATGTGACTAGGAATATATGGAATGATATTAAGGTGTAGTTGACCTACCTTTGTACCGTATGACTTTTGGTTGTTAGGGTTGATAGGTTATAGACAAAAGGACCTAAAACTCAACCCTAGATGGTTCTGACTTGTAAGTTGGATACATGAACAACATAAATCTCTAAAACATTCACAACTAAAAGATATGTGGGTAACTCTAAATGTTGATTAGTTTGACTTGTTAGGTTGAACCTTTTGAGGGGTGGAGAGTATTTGGTTGTTTGATGTTTGAATCAATTGATTTTGAGGACAAAATCCTTTTAAGGGGTGGAGTGTTATAACATACCGGATCTTGAACCCTACCTTAGAAGTTTGCCCTTTTGGATTTAGCCAAACAATGTTGAGGATAGATCTAGATAAGGTATAGTATAACCCTAATGAGATAATGCATGTATAAATTAACCTAATATACCCTAATGTTCTCATATTAGTCTTAGGACTATAATGGACCCATAAAATGTGTCATATGAGACAAATAATGGAATATAATATAATTCATGTTTAATAATCACATATGACTCATTTGGATGGAAATTAAAAGTTAATGGACTTAATTGGATGAGTAGTTTTGGATAATGGGCCACTAATGGGACATATGACATATATCATAAAAAAAACCCAAAAGTGATATCTAAGTCTAAAATCATGTTCCTTAGGTATCAATTACCTTGGGAGTCAAGTTTCACATTATTCACATAATAATAATTAATTTAATTCTTTTTGGAAAGAGAAGATCTAAGTTTTAGCTCATGTTTATTCACATAATAATAATTAATTTAATTATTTTTATAATGAATATCTTGACATGTCGCTCTCTCTCTCTAGGGTTTAGCTCCCGCTTCTCTCTAGTTTCCCCTGGCAGCCACCACTAGGGGGAGGGAGCGCCACTCCAGTGCCTTCCTCCCCCTGGCCAAATTTGCTTGCTGAAGGGGGAGATGCGGTGCTGGGGCTACTCACGATAAGGTTGAGGTGGTGATATGTTGCGTTGTGCCAAAGCTAGGGTGCGGGTTGAGGTCGGCTGCATCAACTATGTCGACTCCTTCTCGTTCATGAGTGACGGAAGGAGAGGTGTCATCTCCTGCTAATCTGGCCTCGGGTGCGGCGACTCATCATAGGTGTAGTTAGGGAGTCTCGACTTCCCTCTCTCACCCCTGTCTCTCCTTACCCTGAGCTAGTTTCTTGGGTTCATCCTGAGATATGATGCCTCCACGACATCGTCCGGTTTGCTTCGGGGATCCTTGTGGTAGCTGAGCTTGCTGGTGGGTTTGGGCGCCTCCTGTCTGGTGGCGGTGCTCCCTGGCTGGTGGCGTCCTCCTTTCTGAGAAGGTGGTTCCTCCCTATGTCTGACTCGGCGTTCGGCGGTGCTCCTCCCATCCTGCGTTGGCTTCTTTGCTGCCGCAGTATGGGTAGCCCTCAAGTTGTCAGTCTTCTTCAGCAACGTTGTTGTGCATTTTGGCATCAACGTTGGGTTTGGATGGCTCGCCATTAGACCAGGGCTTCACCCCTGTATGATTGGACGCCCTTCTGGTGCTCGTCGAAATGTTCATGTGCAAACAGGGGCATCGAGCCCTTGTGTGGGTGTTCCTTGGTTCTGTACAAACACCCAATCTAGTTTCAACCTTTACAGGCTAGAGCTGGTGTTGTTTGGAAACCTTTCGTGAGATGTATAGGGTCAGGTACAGCTGATCCATTACCTCAGGAAAGAGACAGTGTATGGGTGTTTTCCCCCTTCTACTGCTATGTGATGCTCTCAGGGTGTTCGTAGAAATGCTCGGTGCTTGCAACAACTTTGGGCGTCTTCTCTGAATTTGCTGTTATCTTGCTGTGTAAACATCTACTGAAGATCAAGGACTCTGGCAGGTCAACTACTCGGTTGTGTGGCTGGATGACAATTAGAAGGATCTCCCTAATCTTGGCATAGCACTACACTTTGTGGGTACTCTTAATAAATAGTTGGTGTTGTGCTAAGCATGAAGGAGTGCTTTGGAGTTGTTCTTTTCCCTCCCACACTCTGTTGTTTAAACGTGTTGGTTCTTGCTTCTCTTAAGACTGGCTCAGCTTCTTTTGCCCATTTAGGAACCTGAAGTTATGGTAGATGAGAAGGTCAGAAGCTCCATGCCTAGCTACAGGTAGGAAAATTAGAGTTTGTTCTATGTCAAGTTACTGTTACTACTTGTGGGTACGCTGAATGCATGTAATAATGGCTTGTAATAGTCCTCTTCTGGTTGGATTGCTTGGAACTAGCTCGTGTAGTTAGATAGGCCTTCTTAGATTTGTCTCATCTAGAAATCTTGTGTTTCCCCCTACATGGGGAGTTTGATCTTTAGTTGAGCTTTTTAGCTCCTGTCGATGTAATGGGGGTACTTAGTGCCCAAAGTTTTTGGTTTCTATAGTAACACACTTTTTTGACCGACCAAAAAAAGAAGATCTAAGTTTTCCCCAAAATATCAAATAAAATAATAAATGACTCCAAAAGAAGAAAATAATCTTAGATTCATAATCTACATAATAAATATAGCCTTTGGGTGAATTTTCATCCAATTTAGAGAAAGTTTACTTAAAAGGGTGAAATTAGGAGAGATAAAGTGTGTAGAACCTTCAAAATATTAAATAAAAGTTCAAACAACTCCAACATGTGAGAGTGATGGAAAATTCGTATCCAAGACATTAAATATGACTTGTGTGTGAAGTTTCATAAAATTTGGAGAATCTTAAAGTCATTAATGCAAGAGGAAAGAGAAAATAGGATTTGATTTATTTAACATATTAAAAGTTCTCAAAAGGAAAATCTAATGGCATAATCAGAATTTACATGCTTTAATTAGTCTATGTGCAAAATTTAATCTAATTTGGGTTTCATTTGTTCCCTCAAAAGAGGAAAGAGAAAAGGAATAAAAATGCAATAACCCTTTATTAATTAAAGTTGATTTTGTCACATGATCTAATTTTCCAGATTTCCTAATATTTCCTCATCACATGGATTACTCATGTGGACTCTTTAGTTACCATTGGATTGGAATCGTATAGCTCAGATGTATCTGTTGGTCACTTATGTGGTGACTAGTTTGTATATACTTTTTACTTGCCTCTACATTTTACATCTATTTGATTCAGTAGCACTAGAGTAGTTTAATTGCATTGGTTTTTGTTTATGGCGGATGTGTAATTTCCTGCCGAGCAGATGTGTAATTTCCTACTCCTTTGGGATGGAAAGGTTACCTCATACCCAGGGAAACATGTATGATTCTTGGCTCATATTTTATATACTTGGAAGTTTGGCAGTATACCATTCTCTATCAGGTTTTACATTTATGTGACTTGGCCAACTTTGTATTTATATTATTCTAGGGATATGCTTATCTCACATGCATGCAGGTTATGATGATGATTGTGGGGTGTGTGCCCTATTTTCTTTATGTGCCAGTATTGCACAATCTTTATTGTTTTGTTTATGGAAAGCATCTTCTTTTATTATGTGATGATGATTCCTAGCTTTTATTCCCTTGTGGGTAGTCCTTATCTCTTACATGGGAAGCATTTATTCTTGAGGTCCTTTGGTCAATATATTGCTCAAGTTTTCTTTAGTATGCACATACCAACTTTTTTCTGATGTTTCTCTTTCTTCTCTTCTTTTGTGGGGTATGCTTCCAACCCCAGGTTAGATCCAAGAGAGGTGAACTCTGACATCAACCTTTTTAGCTGAGTTTTTGGGAGACTTTAAGAGGTGGTTAGATGACCCTGGGCTTGATCTTTGGTTTATATCTTTAGTTTTCCTTTTTGGACACCCATGTGTGGTGAAGTGATGTATAATGTTATCAAGCTTTGTAAATTGTTAGATAAAGATTTGTTCCACTGCTACTCATTGTGTTATGATACATACATGTTGAATGAATTGATCTTCATCCCTTTGGTAAAAAAAAAGTTCATGTGGTTCAAGGGATGTTTCCTTTTTATTTTAGTAGGGAGTGGATCCCTATGGGATCCCACTCTTTACAACATGGTAGTCGGAATTTGACTATTTCAATTTTGTCTCCCTAATTAGAACCTTTGACTTAGATAGTATCTATATGTGAGATGTTTACCTTTTGATCTATAATGAGATGATGGTTATCTCTTGGTACAATGAGGTTTGACTTGAGGATTCTATTAGGTTATGAGGAAATTGTAGGATAAGGAGGTCTTATTATGGAAACATTGTGACTTGGTTTTTGCTTTGAATTTGGGCCCTAATTTCAGTTTTTACTCACAAAAGTTTTCACATCCAATTACTTAACTTATTTACTATATGTATAAAAAATAATATTTTTTCTGGATTTTATCAAAGTTTTCTTAAACCGAGTCACAATGAAGTGATATGAGAAGTTTGGTAGTGAACCTCTAAACCTAGTACTAATCATAGATCGACTTTGTGATGTGACAAGGAATACATGGAATGATATTAATGTGTAGTTGACCTACCTTTGTATCCTATGACTTTTGGTTGTTTTGGTTGATAGGTTAGAGACACAAGGACCTAAAACTCAGCCCTAGATGGTTCCAATTTGTTAGTTGGATACATGAACAACATAAATCTATAAAACATTCACAACTAGAAGATATGTGGGTAACTCTAAATGTTGATTAGTTTGACTTGTTAGGTTGAACCTTTTAAGGTGTGAAGAGTAGTTTGTTGTTTGATGTTTGGATCAATAGATTTCAAAGACGAAATCCTTTTAAGGGATGGAGTGTTGTAACATACCAAATCTTGAACCCTACCTTAGAAGTTTGACCTTTTAGATTTAGCCAAACAAGGTTGATGATAGATCTAAATAAGGTATAGTATAACCCTAATGAGATAATGCATGCATAAATGACTCTAATATACCCTAATGTTCTCACATTACTATTAGGACTATAATGGACCCATAAAATATGTCATATGAGACAAATAATGGAATACCATATAATTCATGTTTAATAATCACATATGACTCATTTGGATGGTAATAAAAAGTTAAAGGAGTTAATTGGATGAGTAGGTTTGGATAATGGGCCATTAATGGGCCATCTGACATATCTCATAAAAAGAAATCCCAAAAATGAAATCTAAGTTAAAAATTGTGTTCCTTAGGTACCAATTACATTGGGAGTCAAGTTTCACATTATTCACATAATAATAATTAATTTAATTCTTTTCGGAAAGAGAAGATCTAAGTTTTTCCCAAACTATTAAATAAAATTATAAATGACTCTAAAAGAGTAAAATAATCTTAGATTCGTAATCTACATAATAAATATAGCCTTTGGGTGAATTTTCATCAAATTTGGAGAAAGTTTGCTTAAAAGGGTGAAATCAAGAGAGAGAAAGTGTGTAGAACCTTCAAAATATTAAATAAATGCTCAAACAACTCCAACATATGAGAATGATGGAAAATTCATATCCAACACATTAAATATGACTTGTGTGAGGTTTCATAAAATTTGGAGAATCTTAAAGTCATTAATGCAAGAGGAAAGAGAAAATAGGATTTGATTTATTTAACATATTAAACGTTCTCAAAATGCAAATCTAATGGCATAATCAGAATTTACATGCTTTAATTAGTCTATGTGCAAAATTTCATCTAATTTAGGTGTCGTTTGTGCCCTCAAAAGAGGAAAGAGAAAAGGAATAAAAATGCAATAACACTTTATTAAATAAAGTTGATTTTGTCACACGATCTGATTTTCCAAATTTCCTAATGTTTCCTCGTTACATGGATTACTTATACAAACTCTTTAGTCACCATTGGATTGGAATCGTACGGCTCGGTCTGCATCTCCTACCTCTGGTCGGAGATCATTTTCCTATTTCTCTGAATGACAATTTTTGTTTTCAAGTTTTCTCCTCCCCTGGTTGATCGTTCCACGCGATTTCATTTCCCCTACCTTTGTCTCATCAAGACTCATCATTTAAACCATACTTTCCATATCTCTTATCGCTCTATATAAAACCCCCAATATCAACAATTATCTTTCCACCAACGCCTAGTCGCATTGAGCACCCCGATAACCCGAGCCTATAAATAAGAGTTCCAAATCTATCATCGAGCCCTCAGGAACCTTTTCCCACACATAATTCTTTCTCTGGTGCCTCGAGCCTCCCCACCTTGCTCACCCTTCTTCCCCAGAGACAATGGCCATGCACTCTTAGATCTGACCACCTCAACCTAATTTGAAGCACCAAAAGCTTCCTTGAGGCACCCCCAAGCCCGCCTCATCATCCCTGTGTCCGTCTTTTAGCCCAGACATTCCCCACTCAAGCCAAGCTTCTCACTTCTTCTCGGAGCTTCATGACGTGCGAGCTTCTTGCCTCCAGGCTATGTGGAGCTACCCAAAACTACTCCTGAGGCCTTCGCATATCTCAAACTGTGGTCTGTTTCTCTTCCCTCCATGAGATTACGGGTTTAATCTTATCGCCTCTTATCTTGGTTCGTGGACCTGTATATGTGTATCTTTCGCGGGTTCCATTGTTTTTTATTCTGTGTTCAGTTTGAGATTGTGAAGATAACAGGTATCTTCGCAGCCATTATGGTGATCGTTTGCTCGGTTTCTTGTACCATGATTCGATCTGCAGGCGATGCTACTCGTCCTTGTTGAGGGAGTATCATGGGGTTGAATCCCCTGTGAGAAGTCTCGCGTATACCCCTCTATTTTCCCCTTTTGATTTGTTTTTTGACCTGGGGTATATCTATAATTTCAACCTAGTTTTCTTTTTCCTTTCTTTGCACCAATTTTAGTTGAGTTGGATGAGAGGCCGGCCAAGTTGGCCCGGCCTGATTGAGCCAACTCAGAGCCGCAACCCTCTCCATCTCTCCTCTTTCACAACGTATTTGATGACTTGGAATTTTCCTATTGGTCAGATTTGTAAAATAGATAATAATTATCTACTGATCAGAAAAATATGTATAAATAGTCAATAAAACGAGAAAAATAAGACCTATCTAATTATACCAGTTTTGTTGACTAACTCCAATGTTTAATAACATGTGATTCCAATGGATCTAATAAAATAGGAATAAACTTGTGAAATTCATAACTAATAATTTATAAGTCAGAAAAATATAATAAAATATATTTTGAACCCAGGAAAATATAACCTAAAATATGGCATGGTTTTGATACCCAATTCACTTATAATAAAAAAGCGATTTTAGGGTTTTGAATAATTAATGGAAACCTAACCCGAATTCCACATATATGCATCATAGGTTCTTTGGAGGCCTAGGCTTGGAACTAGACTTGGCTTTAGACAGAGTAGACTTTGAAGATAGGTATGTTTGCATCCCCTATTATTCTATTTTGAGAAATTCACCTATATTATTATTTCTCTTGGTCCTATGGACAATATCCTATACACATTGCTCTTATCTTTTGATATCACGTTTCTTGTACACTATCTTGTTTGTTGTAATCTTGGATATTGTTTTGGACTCTTTTCATATGCTTTGTTCATGTTGGAACTCTGTGTGATGACATGTGATGTCTTTTTCCCAGTTATGAGGTGGATGTATATGTTGGTCACTTATGTGGTGACCAGTTTGTATAATCTGACTATACTTTTTACTTGCCTCTACATTTTACATGCTATGTGATTCAGTTGCACTGTAGTAGTGTAATTGCATTGGTTTTTGTTTATGGAAGATGTATAATTTGTTGCTGAGCAGATGTGTAATTATCTACTCTTTTGGGATGGAAAGGTTACCTCATACCCAGGGCCAGATGTATGATTCTTGGCCCATATTTTATATACATGGGAATTTGGTAGAATACCATTCTCTATCAGGTTTCAAGTTTATGTGACTTGTTACAACCTCAATTTTTTCATATGGTTTCATAATTGAAATGAATAATTTTGTGATTATGGACTTAATTAAAAAGGTGGTATGCTTTGCTTCGGAGAATGGATTTCTTTACAAATCTCCCTTTTGAGAGGAATTTCGTGGTTCCTATTAATATATTAATCCAATAATGGATATAAAAGAGAAGAAAAGAAGAAAAGACCAAATAATGGAAAAAAGTTGCATGATATTGAATATTAATCAAAGTACTCATGAGAAATACTTGGAAATATCTAGAACGTGGCATTAATGGCCACAATTGAGTAAAATTCGTTTACATATGATTTTTAATATGAAAAGAGAGGGGAAAAAAGGAAATCAATTGAATAAAGGAATAAATAGAAAATGGATAAAAGATAAGTAAAAGACTAATGTATATTCCCAAGATGGGTTTTCGTGCCATTAAGGTTCCTTGAGGTTTAAGGAACTCAGGATAAAAATTTAATAGCCAAGGAAAGGGAAAATAGGTGAAAAATATTCTTAATTGAGTAATATCTTGTACCTAATGAAGAGGCATGTTTTATTTTAGATAATGAGCCCAATTTTGGTAGAGATGTAGATTAAGTCATTATGGACTTTCCCTCAAATTTTGGTATTAATTGGATAATCGACTTGAGAGTTATGCTTTTTCCAAAGTAGAAGGAAATCCTTTATTTCTAAGGGAATTGTCCTATTTTCCCTATTTTCCATTTTTGCGCGTGACACTACAGCCGTTGGATTTGGATCCAACAGTGGCTGTGTTGTCACCTTCCTTGTTCAGATGGGAAACAGGGGGCATGAGTTGGGGGAATTTCCGAAGTGATTATCTTGCAAGATAATGGACAACTCGTTAAGGAAATCAGTCCAGTAGATTCAGGAGAAGAATCTGAACCTGGGAGACCTAGGTTTTGGTAAGTTCTGTGGATGCCAAGAAAAATGTCAAAATCTGATCGGTACCTCCTTGTCGACATGCCCTATATATAGGGGGCTACACACATCAAGAAAAGACTCAAGCTTGCCTTTGGGTTTGCGTAGAAGAAACAAGTTGAGTTGCTCAGTCAATTTCGAGAAGAATGTCAGCTTTCACCGTTGCCTGGAGCTACTTCTCGTCAGAGAGGGACTTCTCCATGTCGTTGACTCGAGCCATGTTTGCCAAATTTGAGGGCCCCTTTGAGTTCGAAGAAGCTTGGCGGTGGTACAACGGCCTCTACCAGCGACTGGGGAAGCCAGATGCTCAGAGTCAACCAAGCAGTTGATTGTCGGGCAGCGCTACGTCGCAAACAAAGAAGTGCGAGGAAGAAGAAGAGAAAGGGGGAAATGACCTCCTTGCCCCTGATGGTTGTGAAGGAAGGTAAGGGATTTTCTTTCTTTGGATTATATTTGATCATAAAGTAAAGCGCAGACCATTGGATTTCGCGTGGTCCATGGGACCACGGATCGGATGGCCATCGTTTTCCCTAAAAGGATAACAAATAACCCAAGTTAATGTCTTTCTTGCGAAAATCATAACCTTTGATAGGAAGCTCAGATGAATAAAGTTAAAATATGAAAGTTGCTTCGAAAAATATGAGGAACACATTAACTTTGGTTTGAGAACCTGAATCTATTCGTATTTGCAAAAGTGTCTTAATCTAATGAAAATTGCTTCTGTATTAGATTAAGAAACCCTAATTGAACATATTGGTTAAGTTCATATTGTTTAGTGGATGAAATTGAGTAATTACAACCTGTCAAATAGGTAATGAAGAACTTGAACTGGATCTAGATGTTTCTTGCATGTTTTAGGGTTTTATTCTGAACAAGAATGATTAAGCACTTAGAAGCCCTAATTATGTTTAGAAATTGGGTTTAATGTCTTAATTATGTTGATTTTGGGATATAATAACCTGTGGAGAATAATAAGAAGGATTGAACCTAATAAAGATGATATCATGCCTATTTTAGGGTTTTGTACGCATAAAGATGCATAATAGTTTAGAAACCCTAACTTAAGGTTAATGGTTGATCATGATATATAATTTGAAGTCCTTTGTATAAAAGTGACATTAGGTTAACCTCAGTCTAGTAGATGATAAAAAGGCTTTAATGTGAATATGTGAGTAAGTAGGGTTTTGCACCTAGAACTGCTATTTTAGGGTTTTGTGGATACAAATGAGGAAAGCTGTAAAAAGATCTAAAAAGAACTCTAATGAAACCCTAATGTGGATTATAAGCCCTAGAAAGTGAATCCAAGTCAGTTAAATAGAAATATTCTTTGTAAAGTGTAGTAAATATGTTACGTATGCTTTTTAGGAATTCTATGATTGTTGAACTGCTTATTGGATTACTTGCTTGCTTGGAATTATTAATATCTTGTTGAATATGCAAATCAGGTATGTGGTTAATTATGAATAACCGCCTTAGTTTCCTGAGGATTTTCCTTATGGTTAATCTCATTGAATGCAAATTATCAGTTTGGATGTTCATACTTTCAAATTATAAAGTCACTATTATTATCACATTAATAATAGAAGTATGTATTCTCGCACCTACATGCCACCCTGATGGATGATGCCAAAGGTCAGGCCCAGATGGGTAGACCAATGGGCACCCTGAGTGGTGACCCCAGGCACCAAGCTCGGGAATGATAAGGTGGCCTATGATATTGCATGACTAGAGGGCACCATGAGTGGTGACCCCAGGCACCAAGCTCAGGATTGAGAAGGTGGCATTAAGTCATTGGGAAAAGAAACCCTAAGGTGGGTATGCCAGGGTTAGGGCAAAAGCGATGGAGAATGTCATACTAAAAAGCATAAATTGGCTTGTTAATTAACTTGATTGTGATAATTAGATTATTATCCATGTGTGCAAACTTTTGGTTGTCCCCACATACCAGTATATTTCGATATGTTGACCGACGTTTTGTTTGTCAGGATTTTAGGTACTAGTTTGAAAAGCACAAATAGTAAAGTGACACATCATGAAAATAAGAAGTAAAGTACAAGGAGGATTAGATAGAATAATTCAAGTTGTGGATAGATAGTTTTCCAAAGTTTTTCAAAGGTATGAAAAGTTTTATATTATACCGATTTTCAGTTTAGTTGGTAAAATTTGATAATTTTTATTGATTATTTGTCGAACCTTTGATCCAGGTTATTGTATAACGGCTTTGACCTTTCGGTCTCCCTTAATTGGGGGTTACCGGGAGGCGGGGTTGTTACAATTGGTATCATAGCATAGGTTCCTCACTTAATCCTTAATAATTATTGAATTTTACAAATTCCATAGAACCAAGGGAGTTATTAGAGGATTGTACAAAAGATTGAGGTGTCTAGAAAAGGATCACGTCCGGGGGCTAGCAATATTTTCCTCTGCACCGCTAGTCAGAATACGAGGACTCCCGGATTGTGTGACTGCCTGGCCGATGTCTTAGGATATGACTCGAAATAAGATACCTTTAGGACTCTCTCATCTTGTTCATACCTTCTCAACTCAAATTCTATTAAGGACCTTAAGGATTATGGTTTTCTCTCTTCTCCTCACCCTCTTGAGGTATGGGTAAGGTTGATAAGGTTTAGGGAATCCTACAACAAATTAATGAAAAGCATGTAAATAAGATGTCATGGACATAAGCTTAATAGATTAAGCACAAACTAAAGAATAGATACATGCTTAGGTCGTATGACATGAGTTGTCTTTGTCCTCAGGAGAAGACTTGAGGCTAGACCTTCTTGTCAGGAGGATAAGTAAAGAAAGAGTTAGTCTTGGAGGTAGAAATCTCCATTTAAGGTAGAGACCCGGCACATCCTTTGAGGATGATGTTAACCCTAACCCTAAGTGAAGGTTAGAGAGAGAGATGACATGATGAGTTAGATGTCATGGTTGACCGAGTGTTTGGAATGGACATGCCTTGGGATTCCATACGAGCCATGAGAGGTTAGATAACCTAGTACCTTTGGGTGACCCAACCCTGGAAAGGGGCATGCGTGTTAGAGTGAAGGATAGCTCCTTCATTGATGAGGTTAGTGAAGAACCTATAGAAACAGTATAAGCTTATGCAAGTAGGGGATAACATGAACCTAGAGTACGTCAGTGGTGCGGTAGTAGGTTCAAACCCTGTCTAGTAAGAATGATGGATAGCTTATGAGATAAGCATAAAGATCTATGGATAACCTCGAGCAAACGTAAGTTTGAACATAGGCTTCACCCACGAAGGGGTGTGTTTGTGAGCTTGATCCATATTCATAAAGAAAGGACCTCTAGTAGTATGGTTGGATGTGGAGTTAGCTCTAGAGAGAGAAAGCAGGGCCCCAACAAGGAGGTTGGAAGCCTAAAACCCCGAGATATGAGGAATAGTGGGGAGTTAAGGATGATGCGACCTAGTGGATGATAGTGGTTGCCCTATGCTTAACCCCTGGAGGTTGATGATATCTTGGTGGCCGTTAGAGGAACCAAACCCTAAAGAGAGGATGATGCTTTTGGAACCTATGTTCCTGGGATAGGAGTTTACCTATTGAGATGAGATAAAGATTGCCTTAGACCCTGAGGAAGGTTTAAGTAGCAAGTTGTGAGGCTTTATACCTAGTTGGTTGTCCTTGAGGAGGACTCAACTATGAAGTGTTGCTCATATAAAAGGATCATGGAAGTACATGACATACCTTGGACATGCTTGATTCGTGGTTAAGAGATTGAGAATGCAATTGGACACCCAAAGGTGAACCTAGGGTTCCTAGGCCTAAGAGGGGAAGCAGTGTATCTGATGCTCATAATGAGATTTAAGTCTCTATAGTTTCAAGCATGGTACTCCTCATGTGTAGAGGTAAACGAAACCCCTTAAGTTAAGGGTATGTTTGATGAACCCCTCACAACTGAGTTGATCTAATGTTGAGGAAAGAGAACAAGTATGACCTAGCATGGTTTAATAGGTGGTCTGCTTGTGCCTTAGTAGCTATTGGGTTAGGCAGCTGTCAAGAGTTGTAGTTTCCTCCCATCCTGGGAGAGGGACCCTTTTGTAGGCTGTATACCAGTTTTGTTGGTTTTGAGGTAACCTAAAGAGGTTTCATAGGATCTTGAGAAGCTAAGTGAAGAGTACATGGTAATAGAATGAACATGTAGACCCATAGTTAACCATCTCTACGTGCATGTGAATGTGTTACCATGAAGGTAACCAGTATGGGGCCTGACCAAGGTAGGCAGGTCGCCATGACCCCTGTGAAAGGATGAAAGACAACCCATGAATGCAGAGAGAGAAGATGAAGGCTTGGGTAAGGTTATATGTTGGACATGTACTATAATGGAATCCCAAGTCTATCCTAGGGTCAAATAGGGATAAGATCGATGAAAGTGGGAGTTGCCTAATTCCCTAGTTGCACATGACCATAGGGTCGGGAGGTAACAACTATCATTGTCTGAGGGCCATGGGTTAGGAGATGGATCACCTTCATGAACTCATGGGACCTAAAGGGCAGATGAGTAGGGCACTCTCTGGATGCATAAGGGAAGAGGGATGACCCAAAAAGAGCCAGCACCCTATAGACCTAGAGGAGATGACCACAGATTGTGCTTGGACCAAGTAAGTTCCAGATCAGTTTTTCATGGAAGTAATTTTTTTTTGATATCGTGATGTTTGTAGAGACATATGTGGCACGTTTCAACTTAGATTTGAAAGTGTACTAGCAAGGTGGGTTGTACCATCTCTACTCTTGGAATAGGAAGAATTCTGTATTTGAACTACAACCAAATGCTTATTTCCTCTTGTTATGGGGTGAGAGATAGGACAGGACGCATGCCATACACCAAGGATAAAGAGGATGTGAGTTGGAACATTGCTATAAGGTATGAGGATAGAGATGATAACATACCTTTATGGAGTGAATGATACATAAATGGTTTACAAACACTAAGAACATTAAGGAAATCATCTTGTGAGGATGTTTTATCATGAGCTGTGTGGAATTTGCAAGTTATGCAAAGTTGAGTTGGATCACCATGAGGATGAGATCAGAATTTCATGATGAAGACAAACTTGGAGTTTGATATGAGATGATGAGTAGAATACATGGAGGTGTATGTCTTCAACATTACCTAAAACCTAAGGAGGTGAAGTGGTAATGAATGCTCTGGTTGAGATATAGCTGCCTAGTTTAGCTAGAGGCTAGAAGAAGTTGAGGTTGTTCGGTTAACCTTAAGTTGGGAAAAAGAGATAAGTTTGGCTAACATTCAGATGTGCCTATGGCGGTTGATCAAGTTAATGGTTGTTTGGTTAGCCAGCCTGGTCAGTGATATAATGAAAGGATGGTTGTAGAACCTCAAATGCACTTCTTTGGAAAGGAAGGTGACGAAACCCTGATGAGATTGGTTTAGGGTTTCTGAGGAATCGATCTTGAGGAATCATGACATACAAGAGATCATGATTGTTAGACTACCATACACCGTGATACTACAAAGATAGTAAGTGATAGTAGTACTTTGGAAGCTTAATATGAAATTGTATGTGACATGTGACCATGCAAGACGGGGGTGAAGGACGAACACCAGTAACCCAGTGCTTTGTCATAGAGGATAAAGAATCCCTGAGAGGGAATGGGAATTCATCACTATAGTTGTGGTGGTAAGTCTTCCCTAGACCAAAGAAGGTCAAGATGCAATATGGGTTATGGTAGATCGCCTTACCTTGATGAGATGAGAAAGAAAGGAGTACTATCAAGGGACATATCTGTTGAACTACATAAGAGAGAGAGATGGTTCAACTACACCAGGATGTGAGTTCAAAAGTTCTTGAGTATGACCTAAAGGTTCATTTCCATGAGGTGGAAGTAGAAACATGCAGAATTCGATGTTAGTACCGCTTATCACCCCTAACTAATGGTTAGTATGATCAAGACTAGAGGGTCTGATGAAAGCATGTGTGCTTGTTCAGGGTGATACATAGAGACAGTTCTTGTCCTTTGTAGGATGTGATGATAACCACCATAGCCTTTATCGGGATGAAAGAAGTTCTATAAGGAGGTTGTGTCGGTCACCACTTCATTAAGATGATGTTGGTGAAGGAGGTCTCGTGAAGGTCAGAAAAGAACCACAGTGTGTGCAGATGAAGTCGCTTTGATCATGCAATGGCTGAGAGAGAGCCCAGTGGTGACATGAGTCATGAGTTGATGCAAAGCAGACTGACATGCCATTCACTATGGGAGAATATGTGATGTGAAAATCTGACTCCTCTAAGCTACAGATGAGAAAGTTGAGTCCCCGATATATGGGTCCATTTGAGATGGATTGGTGGAGATGGTTGTGTTTAGCCTTGCCCCTCAGGATAACATGATGTGTAATGTGTTCCATGAGTCTGATCTAGAGCACTATGTGAGGTGCCCAAGCCATGTGTTGAGCCTTGAACCTATTCAGCTTTTGAGAGGTTGAAATGGCTTGAGTCACCTATGAGGGTACGATATACCAAGGTAAGAAAGAACTCAGATGGAAGAATATGAGATGATGAAGGTTCTTGGGAAGCACCATGGAAATGGTAAAGCCACATGGGAGCCCTGATGGACATAAGAAAGGCTTATCTTGTTGTTTGTTTGCTTGAGGGAATTTTGAGGGCAAAATTCCTATAAGAGGGGAAGGATGTTACAACCTCAATTTTTGCATATGTTTTCATAATTGAAATGAATAATTTTTTGATTATGGAATTAATTAAAAAGGTGGTATGCTTTGCTTCGGAGAATGGATTTCTTTGTAAATCTCTCTTTTGAGAGGAATTTTGTGGTCCCTATTAATATATTAATCCAATAATGGATATAAAAGAGAAGAAAAGAAGAAAAGTCCAAATAATGGAAAAAAGTTGCATGATAATGAATATTAATCAAAGTACTCATGAGAAATACTTGTAAATATCTAGAATGTGGGATTAATGGCCAAAATTGAGTAAAATTCGTTTACATATGATTTCTAATATGAAAAGAGAGGGAAAAAGGAAATCAATTGAATAAAGGAATAAATAGAAAATGGATAAAAGATAAGTAAAAGACTAATGTATATTCCCAAGATGAGTTTTCATGCCATTAAGGTTCCTTGAGGTTTAAGGAACTCAGGATAATAATTTAATAGCCAAGGAAAGAGAAAATAGGTGAAAAATATTCTTAATTGAGCAATATCTTGCACCTAATGAAGAGGCACGTTTTATTTTAGATAATGAGCCCAATTTTAGTAGAGAGGTAGATTAAGTCATTATGGACTTTCCCTCAAATTTTGATATTAATTGGATAATTGGCTTGAGAGTTATGCTTGTTCCAAAGTAGAAGGAAATCCTTTATTTCTAAGGGAATTGTCCTATTTTCCCTATTTTCCATTTTTGCGCGTGACACTACAGCCGTTGGATTTGGATCCAACAGTGGTTGTGTTGTCACCTTCCTTGTTTGGATGGGAAATAGGGGGCATGAGTTGGGGGAATTTCCGAAGTGATTATCTTACAAGATAATGGATGACTCGTTAAGGAAATCAATCCAGTAGATTCAGGAGAAGAATCCGAACCTGGGAGACCTAGGTTTTGATAAGTTCTGTGGACACCAAGAAAAATGCCCAAATCTGATCGGGACCTCCTTGTCGACCTGCCCTATATATATAGGGGGCTACATGCATCAAGAAAAGACTCAAGCTTGCCTTCGGGTTCGCATAGAAGAAACAAGTTGAGTTGCTTAGTCAATTTCGAGAAGAATCTCAGCTTTCACCGTTGCCTGGAGCTACTTATTGTCGGAGAGGGACTTCTCTATGATGTCGACTCAAGCCATGTTTGCCAAATTGGAGGGCCCCTTTGAGTTTGAATAAGCTTGGCGGTGGTACAACAGCCTCCACCGGCGACTGGGGAAGCCAGATGCTCGGAGTCAACCAAGCAGTTGACTGCTGGGCAACGCTGCGTCGCAAATAGAGAGGCGCGAGGAAGAAGAAGAAGAAGAGAAAGGGGGAAATGACCTCCTTGCCCCTGATGCTTGTGAAAGAAGGTAAGGGCTTGTCTGTCTTTGGCTTATATTTGATTGCAAAGTAAGGCACAGACCATTGGATTTCGCATGGTCCATAGGACCACGGATCGGATGGCCATCATTTTTCCTAAAAGGATAACAAATAACCCAAGTTAATGTCTTTCTTGCAAAAATCATAACCTTTGATAGGAAGCTCAGATTTATAAAGTTAAAATATGAAAGTTGCTTAGAAAAATATGAGGAACACATTAAATTTGGTTTGAGAACCTGAATCTGTTCATATTTGCAAAAGTGTCTTAATCTAATGAAAAGTGCTTCTGTATTGGATTAAGAAACCCTAATTGGACATATTGGTTAAGTTCATATTGTTTAGTGGATGAAATTGAGTAATTACAACCTGTCAAATAGGTAATGATGAACTTGAACTGGATCAAGATGTTTCTTGCATGTTTTAGGGTTTTATTCTGAATAAAAATGATTAAGCACTTAGAAACCCTAATTATGTTTAGAAATTGGGTTTAATTTCTTAATTATGTTGATTTTGGGATATAATAACATGTGGAGAATAATAAGAAGGATTGAACCTAATTAAGATGATATCATGCCTTTTTTAGAGTTTTGTACGCATGAAGATGCATAATAGTTTAGAAACCCTAACTTAAGGTTAATGGTTGATCATGATATATAATTTGAAGTCCTTTGTATAAAACTGACGTTAGGTTAACCTCAGTCTAGTAGATGATAAAAAGGCTTTAATGTGAATATGTGAGTAAGTAGGGTTTTGCACCTAGAACTGTTGTTTTAGGGTTTTGTTGATACAAATGAGGAAAGCTGTAAAAAGATCTAAAAAGAACTCTAATGAAACCCTAATGCGGATTATAAGCCCTAGAAAGTGAATCCAAGTCAATTAAATAGAAATATTCTTGGTAAAGTGTAGTAAATAGGTTACGTATACTTTTTAGGAATTCTGTGATTGTTGAACTGCTTCTTGGATTACTTGCTTGCTTGGAATTATTAATAGCTTGTTGAATCTGCAAATCAGGTATGTGGTTAATTATGAATAACCGCCTTACTTTCCTGAGGATTTTCCAGATGGTTAATCACATTGAATGCAAATTATCAGTTTGGATGTTCATACTTACAAATTATAAAGTCACTATGATTATCACATTAATAATATAAGTATGTATTCTCGCACCTACATGCCACCCTGATGGATGATGCCAAAGGTCAGTCCCAGATGGGTAGACCAATGGGCACCCTGAGTGGTGACCCCAGGCACCAAGCTTGGGAATGAGAAGGTGGCCTATGATATTGCATGACTAGAGGGCACCATGAGTGGTGACCCAGGAACCAAGCTCGGGATTGAGAAGGTGGCCTTAAATCATTGGCAAAAGAAACCCTAAGGTGGGTATGCCAGGGTTAGGGCAAAAGCGGTGGAGAATGTCATACTGAAAAGTGTAAATTGGCATGTTAATTAACTTGATTGTGATAATTAGATTGTTATCCATATGTGCAAACTTTTGGTTGTCCCCACATACCAGTATATTTCGATATGCTGACCGATGTTTTGTTTGTCGGCATTTTAGGTACAAGTTTGAAAAGCACAAATAGTAAAGTGACACATCGTGAAAATAAGAAGTAAAGTACAAGGAGGATTAGATAGAATAATTCAGGTTGTGGATAGATAGTTTTCCAAAGTTTTTAAAAGGTATGCAAAGTTTTATTTATACCGGTTTTCAGTTTAGTTGGTAAAATTTGATAATTGTTATTGATTATTTGTCGAACCTTTGATCCGGGTTATTGGATAACGGCTCTGACCTTTCGGTCTCCCTTAATTGGGGGTTACTGGGAGGCAGGGTCGTTACATGACTTGTCTGACTTTGTATTTATATTGTTCTAGGGCTATGATTATCTCACATGCATGTAAGTTATGATGATGATTGTGGGGTGTGTGCCCTGCTTTCTTTATGTGCCAGTATTGCACAAATTTTATTGTTTTGTTTATGGCAAGTATCTTCCTTTATTATGTGATGATGATTCCTATCTTTTATGCCCTTGTGGGTAGTCCTTATCTCTTGCATGGGAAGCATTTATTCTTGAGGTCCTTTGGTCAATATATTGCTTAAGTTTTCTTTAGTATGCACATACCAACTTTTTGCTGATATTTCTCTTTCTTCTCTTCTTTTGTAGGGTATGCTTCCAACCCCAGGTTAGATGCAAGAGAGGTGAACTTTGACATCAACCTGTGTAGATGAGTTTTTGGGAGACTTGAAGAGGTGGTTAGATGACCCTCAGCTTGATCTTTGGTTTATATCTTTAGTTTTCCTTTTTGGACACCCATGTGTGGTTAAGTGATGTATAATGTTATCAAGCTTTGTAAATTGTTAGATAAAGATCTCTTCTACTGCTACTCATTGTGTTATGATACATACATGTTGAATGAATTGGTCTTCATATCTTTGGTAAAAAAAGATTTATGTGGTTCAAGGGATGTTGCCTTTTATTGTAGTAGGGAGTGGATCCCTATGGGATCCCACTCTTTACATAATCCTTTTGTGTCACTTATTTGTTTTCATTTGAAATGAAAAATGAGAAAAGAGTTTGGAGACTCCACTGATTTTCAGAACACACATTTATGAATAAGAACCGGATGAAAATTTGGTATTCCAATTTTCCCGTGAAAGCAGTATTATGAGGGTTTCATATAACACAATGGTATGTGGATTACAAGGAAGAAAACAATATGATGAACTCCTAACTTGTGTTGTATTTCGTGTGTGAAAGGGTTTCAAACTTTTGGGTGTGGGTTGGATTTGCACTTCATAAAGTCTCTGGTGGCAGAGCTAGAGAAGATTTCGATCCCATCTGTACTTCCTAGTGGCAACTCCTTTCACACTTTTAGGTGCCAACAAGTTTGGCACTTCCTAGGAAAAATTGGTTTCACACCTCTCAACACGAACTGGTTTCGCACAAAGCTGGAGTAATCTCTCTCTCACACTCACTTTAGTTTCTCCCATTCTCCTTTTGATCAAATTAGGGTTTTTATTTTGGGGTCTTCCCTCTCCTTTTATAGAGTTGAGGGACTTGTCAAAGTGTTTTAACCCCATTTATCCAAACTGATACCCCACTCTCTCTAAGGATAGCCATGTAATGCCAAATGTCCCTCTCTCATGCTTCCCAAGACCAACATGGTTTGGGTGGGTGCATATTTGATTACCACTTGTTGACACAAATGGGTTTGGCGCCCAAGTGTTCATTTTTTAGAATAATTTAAAAGTGTGAGAATCCATTTGACACATTTGTGAAACCCTTTGGTGCCCAGTTTGATCCGTTGATAGGGAACCCAAAAATGAATAATATGGTTTGATGCATATCGGTGTGAAACTTTTTGACGCCCAATGTGATCTGTATAAGGGGACCCAAAATATGTGTGGTCTAGTTTTATACATTTGGGTGCAAAACCCTTTTGATACCAAAATGACATACTTTCTCAAAATATTACAAAAAGGTTGGGGATCTAATTTTTCCTAATCTAGGTGCAAGTCATATTTGTTCCCATAATTAGTAAGGTTAAATTGGGATTTTTTTCTAGTCTCCCCTAACCTAGATAAAGTGTAAATTCTGTCCGTTCGGGTTCAGGACCCGCTGGGATCAAAATTTGAGGTTTCTCTAAGTCTGATGTAGGTCCACATCTTTCCTGAACTTTGTGCTAATTGGTTTTGTACTCCAAACTAACCAAAATGTATCTGGTAGGACCATGTTTTATTCTTTCAATAGAAATTGGGGTTTTTACTCAATGGGGTCTGACGCAACTCAAATTATGTAAACAATCCAAATATCAAGGAGTTGATGGGGTCCCAAAAATGAGGTGTCAATTATTCCCCCCTCTCAAGATGAGGTCCACAACATGGTTGGTAGATCCACCCATGCCAATGGATGATATCTTGAGACCGACTAACACCCATTTTTAGTTAGAAAGAAATATCATCATGGATAATATTACTTTGGCTAGATTGGTCTATGAGTATACTCATTGATTGAGAAAACTCATAATCGAGAGCCATAAAACATATCAATACAAAAACTTGGGATATTAAATCATAAATTTTGACAAGAAAATATAAATTTCCCACCTTAGTAGGGCTTGAGATTACATTATCTTGGTAGAGTTTGATTAAATTGTATAAGAAATTCCTACCGCAACATGACTTTATTACAAAATCAACATTGCCAAGTTGGTATCAGCTAGCTGGTGAAAATCTTCCCCAAATGAAGGTTTAAGAGATATACATGCCTTTGATTTTGTTTAGAAAAATCAAAATCCAATATGTAAACATCACCATCGGGTACTTTATCAAATCCTCGAATGAATCCACCTCTCGAGATGAAAAAAAGGACCCAAAATAACATCCATCATGGTATGTTATGAGTTAATATTGGCACCCTCAAGTCCAAACAACATAATGTTTTTGATAAGCGCCAAAGGGATTTGTGCTTAGTTATTTGTTTGTTGAATTTTTTGATTATTTGAGTTATTTTTCTTGATTTTTGATGAGCGCCAAAGGGACGGGCGTTGAGTTTTTTGTTTGAGATTTTTGTTTTTTTTGGTTGAGAACCAAAGGGGTTGGCAAATAGTTTTCTTTTCGAGTTATCTTTTTGCGAACTTTTTTTATGAGCGCCAAAATGGTTGGCGATGAGTTTCTTTTTGGTTGAGCGGTAAAGGGATTGTCATTGAATTTTTTTAGCACCAAAGGGGTTGGTGCTGATTTTTTGTTAAGATTTTTTTTTCTTGACCGCCAAAGGGGTTGGTGTTGAATTTTCTTTTGAGTTTTTTTTTTGTTTTGTTATGAGCACCAAAGGGGTTGGCATTGGATTTTTTTTGGTTGAGCATCAAACAGTTGGTGCTGAGTTTTTTATTGAGTGGCAAAGGGGTTGGCACTGAGTTTTTTTCATATATATTATACATTCATCGATAGAGACGTCAATTTTATGGATTAATTGGACAAGGAGTCTTTATAAAATAGAAACCCTAAAAAATAAAGGATTTAGGGCTAGATCTGTCACCACTTCTACAAGAGTAGAAAATGTGACCACACAAAGATTTGGCACTCGAAAGTGCATCACAGTCTGTCAGTTCATGGAGAAGATATGTGTCCAGAACATGTCTTGTCATGTTAAGTCATTCTGCATCAACTTGTGTCAAACCAATTTGAACTTGATAGGTGAAAGGTTGATCTATGTCTGGTAGGTGAAGAAGTGTTATTTATTGTAGAAGATATCTAAATCTGACTGGTGTGAAGCTGACTGACACCAATCTGTGTTAAGCTGATCTGCACCAACCTGTGTGAAACTGATCTACACCAATCTATGTCAAACTGACCTGCACCAATTTGTATCAAACCAATTTGTGTCAAAGCGATTAGCACCAGTCAGGTAAAAAATTGGAAAATAATGAAAATCCCCCATCAAGTTCCAAATTTGAAGAAGGGTTGTGATAAATTCAAAATTGCATGTCAACAAGTAGTTGATATGGACATTACTAAAAAGGATGAACATGTACAGTTACAACATTGAGAAATCACTGATGGATCTGGTATATCTTCTTATATCTCAAGAATGGATGTCAGTTGTGATTAAGTTTTTGGATAGAAATTCATACACATTTCAATTTGGAAATGTGATCTTCACACTGACGATGTAAGATATAGAGTTGATCACCCGGTTGAAACTAAATGATAAATGGCCTTAGATCACATGGAGACAACATTGGCATTAAAAACTTAGCTGATTTCTTGACGTGAAGAAGAAAGTTGCAGACAAATTCTCAGATGAAAAGTAGCACTATATAAAAGTGAGTACTTTATGGGGTAGTTTCAGCAAAGTAGCCACTTACAAGAAGTTGAAGCAAGGAGAAGGTCATTGTCATGCCTTCTTATTAGTTTTGTTTGACACTCTATTCTTTAGGAATCAAAATGGAAAGGTTAGTGATAATGTGGTAGACATAGTGGTCTCCATAGAGAAGTGAGAGATTGTCATCCCTTGGATCTTGAGTGAGCTTTATCACTGTCTTGATGTTGGAAAAGATTTTAGGAAAATGGTGGGTTCATTCTAAGTGTTGCAACTACACTTTCGGATATGATTTGATTCTGGTGGATTTTTTGTTGATTGTAATCTAATAAATAGACTTGTAAAAATTTATCTTACTAGTTGAGATATGTTGAATATGCCCTTCCAGAAGAGAGGTGAGATAGCCATATGGTTGGAGAATCATAAAGATGAGGTGGTCAGATGAAGATGGATGCCACAAATGGTATTGCTATGCTGGGTTTTGATAATGTTGTCATTATTTTTGATACACAAGATGTTGAAGAAGGTGGATCGAATTGTACACTACTATAGACAAGATGTTGAAGAAGGCAATCAACATTTGTCATTTAAGTTAGCATATATGTGGAATAACCACAAGATTATGGTCTGAGAATAATTCCCTGGTGGTCAGAGTTGCACATCAGAGTATCTACACCAACATGAAGCATTTGAGTGTGTACAAGTGACTTGCAAACCTAATGGGGATCTTGTAGACTAATAAACTAGTAGAGGAGGATACAAAGTTTAGATATAGAATATTGATCTTTCTGTTTCTTTTTTTTCTTCTTTAGGTTGGTTGATTAGGGTAGAAGTGGCTAATTTTATGAGACTGTAGATTTCATATTGCATCTAAGTCTCTTTTTTTATATATTTATCGTCACAAAAAATTTTGAGTTTTGTATTTTTTTGTATATTATTCAGTTGTAGTAATTTAGACTTTAGCCCTTATCCAAAAAAAATAGACTTTAGGTCTTGAGACATTTCAAGACAACACAAGAACCATTCTTTTCTCTAGAACATCGAGGCTTAGAGTCCAAATTATTTCAAAGGATACCATCATTTTAGTTCCCTTTCCAAATATGTTCACTTGGTCAAGTCAAATGAATGGAAATATGTGTAGTTGTGATGAACTTATGGTGGAAAGGAATGTCTATCGAATGGAAGAGAATGGTCACTTATACACATTTAAGACCTCCATCTCCTACTTCAATAGTGATCTAATCAATATGTCAAGCATATTTACGTGATGTGATAACCTCTAAGAGTTACTAATAGGTAGTTATTCCTCACAAGATGTTCCTATGGGGATCACTTAGTTAAGGATATAAGGAAAATTTGGTGCCCTAATGGCTCTAGATAACATGACTTATCAAATAACAAAGACCAATTTCTTCCTTTCTCTTTTTTTAATAGACAATTTATCACACACATATATTGATTTGGTCCAATTGCAAAAGGATCGTGGGATATTGGTGTCCAAGGCCTTAGGATAAAGGATTTTGGGTCTTGGTAGTCTTTGATAGTATGTATGATCATTTTATAATCTTGAGAACTTTGTCACAATCACATATCACCTTAGTTCAATTATAAATGAGCCTTTGTGCATTAGTGCTAAAGACCATAGGATGGAAGCTTCTACACTCACTGGTCTTTGACATCAGGTCCAATTAGTTTTTGAGGTCAAGAAATTTATCACAAACACATATCCCTTTTGGTTCAATCCATTTTCGGATTCTGGGACATCGATGCTTAGAACCTTAGTATTGGGGGACGAATTTATTAACTCAATCATTGACTAGGTTTTTCTTAAGCAAGCTATTCCCTTACAAGGAGTATTCATGGAGGATGACACCTACATTCATTGAGGTCTAGACATCACATCAAGATATGCTGACTAGTCACAACCTTAACCACCTTTCTCGCATGTCCTATTGGTAGAGTGACTAAGAAAGTACCATAGTGATGAGCATTGTGGTTATTGACCCTGGAAAGTGTGTACATATTTGTATGAAGGCATACAACTTATGTAAGTCTTTCATAATGAACATGAAGGAGTGGGTTAATATCATCATTGCCCATTGTTGCTAGATTTTTGACTAGTCATGGGTTTTCTTGTGTCCTTTCCTTGATCTATACTACAAGCTCAAAATTAATTATGTACAATCTAAGTCATATATATATTTTTTCTTTTTGAGATGGGAAGGTGGTGAGCAAGGGTATTGTATTATGATCTCGTTATAGTAAATAGGAGTTATTTTGCTCTAAATTTTGGCCCGTGCCTTTGCGATGGATTTGAAATTTCCTCATATAATTGGTAGAGAGTTTGCATGTCATTTCTTGAAAAAATTGATTTTAGGTTCACGAACTATTGAGCCTTGAGATGGCAAGCACGATCTTTCATCATAGACCCATATCCTAGTTTCTTTTGAAGGATACCATTAGGTTTATTTTTTATTTGATTTGGTTTGTTTGAATCCTCTATGTTCTCAAGTGACCCATGGCTATCACTGTCCTTGTCAAAAAGAGAATGAGGTGTTTTGTATGCCTTTATATGGTTTTACCTCCACTGGGACTCGTCAACAATAGTAGAGCTTCACATGACTTGCATTGATATGTGTCAAGTGCATGTCTCCATCCACATCTTGCAAATGTAGTGCTCCATTAGAATATACTTCTAGGACAATGTATGACCTCTCCCACTTTAGATTAAACCTACCATGAGTGTCAGGGTTGCTGAGCTTGCAAAATACAAGGTCACCTTTTTAAAATTTGTTTGGATGCTCTTTCTTAGCAAAGGTGTGATTCATTCTGGCATGGTAGCATTGGGTGTGATACAATGCTCATAATTGTTTCTCTTTAATGGTATTCAAGAATAAGATTGTATTACAGAATATACTTTCTCAAAATATTACAGAAAGGTTGGGGATCAAATTTTTCCTAATCTGGATGCAAGTCAGATTTATTCCCATAATTAGTAAGGTTAAATTGGGATAAAACTTATTCTTGAAGGATTCTTATGAAAGGATTTAAAGTTCAATAGGTAAAACTGCTTCTTTCATGTAAACTAAAGAGTAAGTGACAACACTTGTTGATGTCGTTATTGAAGTTCGATAAGTCCATAACACCACTATAGTTGTTTTCTTTAGCATTCTTGGATGTATGACCCTTAGTGAATGAAAATTTTCCCCTTGCAAAGCAAAGGGTGAATGTGATAGAGAACACTTTAAGAAAAGAAAAGAAGAAAATAAGATTTGCCCCTTGTAGAGGAAGGGGATGAGCACATAGATTGGAAAATGATATCCAATGAGAGGGGTAAGTTCTTGAGTAGACACATGATTTCCTTTTTTGGGATGGGCGAGGATGTTCCCGTGATCATGATTGGGGAGATAAAGTGGATAGAATTTCCCCTTGCGTATCAAGGGCAATTGGAATAAGATGGATGGTTGATTATAGAAAGTAGGAAATGTCTATCACTATCTCCTTTAGAGGATTAAGGTGGAAGACTCACCATCATGTAGAGGATATCAATCATCCAACCATTAGGTCTCCCAAGTATTTAATAACTATCCAACTACTAGCCCTTATGCAAGCTAGAACGGTGGTCCTCATTTCCTACAATATAGAAATCCATATTGGGTGCGTAAAGTATAGTCTTCTTGATATGAGTTTACTGAAGAGGATGGTCCCTTGTTAGGGATTAAGTTTGTCCAACTTCTAGTTATTTATGGTGATAGAAGGGAAACTAACACTCCTAATGTAGGGACAACTGATGATATTGCATGATGGTGACTGAGGCCTAGTTTGGGTGGACACTTTTTAAAACCCAGTAATCTATAGGAAAGATTAGTGTTAGTAGGTAACTGTGTAAGGCCATTAGGGTTGTTTCAGTACCCCCGAGCTATTGTTAGCAGCATAGCTTCCATGATCAAAAGAAAAGAGACAACAAAAAGTGTAGCCATCGTAAGTGCTCCAAATTTTGGCATGATTGATAAAGCGTTTAGTTTCTATTAGACCGATCAATATATGGTAATTATGAGTTCCATACTGAGATGATATAGTTGTATTTAATACAATAACTACTAGGATTCTAGAATATCCCATCCAAACATATTGTAATAGGATATGGTGGTTAGAGGTGAGGTGGACGAAAGTGGCATGGATATGTTTGAGAAATGTGTGCAGGGGAACATTTCAATGTTGGTTGTTATGGTTATTGATTTGTAGGAGCTTGATCGGGTGTTGGGTGTGATGAATCAAATTGGTATAGTATTTGCTCAATTATGGAGATAAATTGTAACATACTTTGGATTTTGATAAGCATTTTGATCCAGCCAATAAGTTGAAGGATGAGGGCTTACCGAGTCAAAATATAGAATGCCTAGGTTTGTGTAATATTGGATTTATCCAAGTGAAAACTTGGCCATATCTTTAATGTAATATTTGTTTGGATGATATATATTTTTTAAAATACATCCAAAAATGTCCAGATTGATGTAGGCCCAACCTACACTTAAATGTGCAAATAGGTTCTGCACTGAATTGTGCCAAAAGGATTTGCACTTAACTGTTCAAAAGTGATTTGCACTAAATTATGCTAAAGGGATTTGCAATGAAAGCATAATGGTTCACCAGGTCAAAATATTGACTTAATTTTGGAAATGGATTTATCAAATTAAATCTTGGGTAGAACTTGTGTTGTAATACCAGATTTACTAGATTAAAACTCATGTAGAGATTGAATGTAATATGTGTTTATAAAGGTGTCTGAATCAAAGAAAATCTGATGCATGCCTAGTCTGGTGCAAGCCAGATCTATGCCCAAATGTGCGCATAGGTTTTTCACTAGAATGTGCAGAAAGGTTCTGCACTGAATTGTGCAAAAGCGATTCGTGCTCAAATGATAATGGTATACCAGGTCAAAGACTTGACTTAATCCAGGTTTTGTGTGATACCATATTTACTAGGTTGAAACTCGTGCATAACTTCAATGTCATATGGGATTTTATAGATGACTCTGAAGTAATGACACATGTCTAGTCTGCTGTAGAGTTGATCTGCTCCAAAATTTGCAAATAGGTTCCGTACTAAATGGTGACAAAGGGATTTGCACTGAATTGTGTGGAAGCGATTTGCATTTAGTCCATTTCTTTTTAAACTTGGGGTTTCTACTAATAGAATAAAATGTGGGCCCACAAGATACATTTGTGTTAGTTTGGAGTGAAAATGATTTGCATAAAGTTCAAGAAAGATGTGGACCCACATTATACTTAACAAAACTTTAATTTTGATCCCAACGAGACCTGAACCCTAATGGACAAAATTTACACATTATATAGGTTAAAGTGAGACCTAGATAAAATCCCAATTTGACCTTATGTATTACGGGAGAAAATCTAGTTTACACCTAGATCAGACAAAATCCAAACTTCATCCTCTATGGAATCTTCTAAGAAAGTATCTCATTGTGGTGTCATAGGGTTTTTCTATAACATCCCAGAATTTGAAGCCTCAGATGAAATGATCTTAAAAGGAAGGATTGGACTACCTATATCACCAAGGTGCACCTCCTTTTCTGGGAGCCCATCACTAAATAACTCCATAGTTAAGAGTGTCTAGCTTGAAGTAGTACTAGGATGGGTGACCCATCGGGAAGTTGATCCTGGCTTGTGCGTGAGTGATATTAAAAGCATGTAGTTAAGGTTAGTGGTGGTCAGTGGGGCCAGTCTTCATTCCTAAAACTCTACTAGAGCCTTGGGCAGTGGGCCCGGGCATTACAAATGGTATCAGATCCATAACCCCTCCAGTAGGTGGGGCCCACATGGGCATGTGGCATGCCAGTCTTGAGTCGTACGATCCATACAAGTTGGAAAGGACTGTCCATGGTTGATGTAGCCACCCTTATGTTGGTATTTCATGATCGGGAGCTGGGTGTCCATGGGCCATTCTGGATCTGCACTGAAATGGGGAAATATTATGAGGCCATATACTTGATCCTTAACAGGGACGTCAAGATTTTGAAGTGGGGGAGATTGTAACATCCCAGTATTTGAGGACTCATATGAAATGATATTAAAAGGAAGGATTGGACTACCTATATCACCAAGGTGCACCTCCTTTTTCGGGAGCCCATCACTAAAGAACTCCATAGTTAAGTGTGATCAGCTTAGAGTAGTACTAGGATGGATGACCAGTCGGGAAGTTGATCCTGGCTTGTGTGTGAGTGAGATTAAAAGCACACGGTTAAGGCTAGTTGTGGTCTTTGGGGCTAGTCGTCATTCCTGAAACTCCACTAGAGCCTTGGGCAGTGGGCCCAGACGTTACATTTGCACCCAAGTGTGTCAAAGTAGACCACACACATATTGGATCCCCTTTTACAGACCACACCTGGGCACCAAAGGGTTTCACACCCATATGTGTCAAACCAAATTACACATTTTTGGGTTCCATTTCAGCGTCTCACGTTGGGCGGAGAAGGGTTTCAAACATAGATGTGTCAAACTGATTCACACATATTTCAATTTTTCTTGAAAAATGACCCTTGGGCGCCAAACCATTTTGTGCCAGCAAGTGGCAACCAAATCCACACCCACCAAAACCACATTGGTCTTGGGAAGTATGAGAGAGGTCCACTTGGCATCCCATGACTATTCCTAGAGATAGTGGGTTTCAGTTTGGGGGAAAGAGGGGGAAACCACCTTGATAACTCCCTCAACTTTAGAAAAGGAGAGAGGGCCACCCCCAAAATACTCGCAGACAAACGAAAGGAGAATAAGACAAACTAGAGAGAGCAAGAGAGGGAGACGACCACATCTTAGTGCAAAGCCTGTTTGTGCTCATAAGTGTAAAAGTCATTCACGTTGAGAAGTGACATAGCCATTAGCTCCTGAAAGTGTGAAAGTGGTTGGCGTTGGATTGGGTCAATGTTTCTCTTGATCCAACACTGTAGGTGGAGACACACTTAAGTGCAATTCTGCTCCATGCCTAGAAGTGTGAAACCCCTTCTTCACACATGAAATATGAAGAAAGGTGGGAGCACATCAGATCATCTTCTTCCTCATGTTCACATACAATTAGTTTTTATGTAAACCCCAACAATAATGTTTCCATAGGTGGATCGGTCTCCTGTGTTTCAATCCTTACTCAAATCATAAATGAGTGTTTTGAATTCAAACTCTTTTATGCATTCCTTCCTTATCCATGCACGATTCACTTTTTTCCTTCTAGTTTTTCGACTAAAACTCAATGTCGACCCCAATTTCTTTTCTCATTTTTGATTTATAATAAAAACAATCATGGTAACATTTATCACTTACATGTTGAAGTTATTCTCAACCTATTCCAAATACTTGCTTAGGAAGTATGTGTTGGTAGATACCAATGTTTGTTTGTGAGGTTTTTGGCATAAATGCCAACATAATGTGGAACCTATAAGGTCACACACATAAGGATGCTTCAAAGAAAAGAAGCTTGAAATCACACACATAACTATAATAGTTCTAAATTATGTATACGCTGATTTTTCTATCCAGTCAGTCAACTAAGAAATGGTTGGATCAACTGATGAATTAAGTATTTGTTGATTGGAAAAATGACTAATGGTTGACTAAGCCAGTCAGCTTATACACTAGACACTTCACATTGGAAAGTAAAGAATATGAAGTGGATAAACTGAGAATCCTAATGATCAACATAATTGATTTGGTCTTGCCAAAATAGTCCAACTGATCAACTATGAGTCCATATTGATTCACTAGATGTCTATATGAGTTTTCCTATTTTGAGTTTTTTTTATGAAGTGTGAATTGGATCATGATTGTGTTTTGGTGAAATCCTACCCCTTGAATCCCCTATATAAAGGATGGGCGCCCATGGGATGAAAACACACAAGTTGTTCATTCATTGTTTTTTCTCTTTGAGAGATATGCATCTCAAAGACAACTACCAGTAATAGGAAGAGGAGAGTAGAGAGAAACATTAGCATATTGATAACTCCAATTGAACTTCCTCTAGGCAGATAAGTGGTGCATCAAGAGCTTTTCCATATATCTTTATGACGTAGAGGCTAAGGCCCTTGTTTGGAGGCTTGAGTATGATCCACTTCTCCAAAAAGGATGAGCTCTATGATGTTTTTCTGCACAACAACATCTCTGGATCTGGATTCTAAAGGTGCAAAATTGATGTGGAGTTGAGGTGTGTTTAGTTGTTGGACAAGTAGTGTTTTTTAATATATATTTGAGTTCCTTCTATGTCCTATGATGATGTTTTATGGCAACGACAAATATGTTCGATAAGGGTTTTTGTTGGAATAATTTTTGTATGTAAGTTGTGCCCCCTTTAACCACTAGTGCATTTTGATCTCTAGTGTCACTTTTCTTAATGTTAGTGTATACATAAAAATGACACTACATGCTTATAGTGTCGGTTGGTAAAACACAAATGTCATTACTAGTCAAGTATTTTCGACTAAGAAAAATATGGGTACCACTTTTACTACAACTTCATTTCCTTTATGAAGAACCGACATCTAAGATAGCCTGCAAAATTCAAAATTTTAATGAAAAAGTTTGATATAGGCCTACTAGCTCGATCGTACAAAACTAATGACAAATCTCTTCCCATGAAGTAAATTTTGCCTCAAAGAAGTCTCTATCACTAGTTGCTCTCTATAAAAACTGGCGCTATAGGTCATGCCCACCGTGAATTTTTTTATCTCCAAATATCTTATGTCATCATTTAAAAAAAATTGACGAAAAAGGGTTCTCGCCATATGTTTGTAACAAATATTCCCCTCCAAATTGAGTTATATCATCAATTTTTTTCTAGAAATGCATGACTAAAATCTTAGTGAGGTTGACATTTTTTATTAGGGATAAGTAGATCCGGTGTTACAATTTTGGTGGGTAACCAAAGAAAAGGTTGAACTATGTCATCGATTTTTGAAGATCAACTGACAACTAAAGTCTTAGCAGGTCTGCTGAGTTTAATTAGGAATAAGTACATATATCAACTATTTTTTGTGGGTATCTGACGACGAAAATTGAACAATGGCATCACTTTTTTAGGGGCAACAAATAGATAAAGTCTTAGCGAGGTTGATATCTTTTATTAGGGATAAGAACATGTGGTGTTGGTTTTTTTGTGGGTAACCGACAATAAAGATTGAACTATGGTATCAATTTTACACATAAACCGATGAATAAAGTATTATCAGGGTTGGTGATTTTAATAGGGATAATTACATATGGCATCTTTTTTTGGTGGATAAGAAATGACATAGAGTGAACTATGGCATCCATTTTTCTGGACAATGAACAACTAAAGTCTTAGTTTTTTAATTTATTTTAACAAATGACGACTAAGTTCTACTTAACTATGTTATGAAACTTTCTTTCCCCCTTCTTTATTTCAGCACATGATACCTAGAGCACTGACCATCATTGTCTACTTCTCACCCATTTCATCGTGAATTATCATTGCCGACATTGGTAATGCACCACTTCATCCACCTCTATTGTTGCTGCTTTCTCTACTAAAGCCACCCCTATCCACCACTATCATCGCTGCCTCCGCTTGAGCATGGTTGCCACTAGGGTTGCTTATTGCTTTCACCCTCTCCTCATCGCCACTGCCTGCTTGAGCCACCACCGTCTGCCAACTACATATAAGGTGTGTTTTCTCTATTTAACTACATTTTTGTTTGTTTGGTTTTTCTAAATATAATTTTTAAAATGCATGTATAGTTGTTTGTTTGGTTTATTTAGATATAATTTTTAAAATACATGTATTACTATTTGTTTGGTCTTTTTATAAATTTTCACATAAACTTCCATATAAATTTTGTTTAGCTATATAATTATGTCTAGCATTATTTATGAGACTGATGTGGCTTTTACTGCACTAACAAATCCACATGGGACTGAAATCCCTAAGTTTTTACCAAAACCTTGTGCAATTGTACCACCCACAAGAGGACGGGTCTTATCACAGTATAGTTAAGGATCGAATCCCAAGGGATAACATTTTTAAGAATCTTGCTAGTCGAGTCTGGATCAACTAAGACTAATATTTAGAACAAGAGTTGATTTGAGTTTAGTTAAACTAATTGCAAGGAAAGTAAAAGAGAGGGAACTAAATTTAGATTCCTTGCTCTAATCATCTAAGATGTAATCAGGACATGTTGGAAGCTTGAGTTCCTTGTTTGAGCTTGTTTGGTTGATGTTTATATTTTGTGGAGAGATTTGGTGCAAATTGTAATTTACTCAGGATAGGAGTTGATGTGCAAGTTTGCCACCTCTAGTGTGCTCGTCTCTCTTAGCATCATTTAGAGGAGTAAGAGAGAGATGGGCACCTTGTTTGAGCCCTGATTGAGTGGTGACATCCTTGGTGATGTTTTGCACTCATGTTTGAGGTGTATCTTACACCTAGGAGTGTTGTCTCAGGCTTGAGAGCCTTGGAGAGGCCTTGTATCAGTTGTGGGTGTCTTGAGGGGCATCCTATCAGTTTTGGGATGTCTCTAGATGCACCATATCGGTTTGTAGCTCTAGGGTTTCATCCCAATCAGTTTGTGAAGGGAGTGGTTGTGTGTATCGGCCTTGACCTAGGAAGGTGTCCTAGTGGGTGAGGCATGGTTCTTATCACCTTGTTGCATGGTGTTTCATGTGGCCTTTCTTCGTGGACCTGTGTCATCTAGGGTTATTTGGTGGTGACACCTTTCCTTTATTCTCTCTTTCATCTCTCTTATATATATATATATATATATATATATATCTTTCTCTCGATGCAAGAGAAACCTTTTGGTTATCTTTGCATTCTCTCCTTGGTGGTCGATCTTGAGCTTAGGGAGTGCTCTCCCTTAGAGCTTGGTGGATGAGCCTAAGCTTGTGGTGTGCTCTTTTCATCTTCTGCCTTGGTAAGCCATGACCCTTAGCTCTTCTCTCTCTCCTTTCTTCTTCTCAGCCATGAACCTTGGTAGCTTCTCATTCCCTCTTATTCTCTCTTAACCTTGGTCCTATCCTCTTATTGGAGGTGTTGTGGAGAACAAGCTTAGAGGATCTTCTTCTACCTTGAGCTCGTGAAGCTTGGAGCTTGACCTTGGAGCTTGGAGCTTGGTGGTGATCCTTGAGGCGGGTTATATAAATCTAAACCCTCTATGTTATTATCACATTTTACTTGTTATCTTGATCTTGATCTATGGCTCGTTATCGCTTGCATACTAGTAACTCTCTTGGGTAGTTTAACGTTCTGTTTTGGAAAACAAACTTTGCTCAGTTGTTGCCTTTATGTTGCACCTTCTTTTACCTTGTTTATAATAGTCTTGGGGTTGAAGATGAGGTGGACAACATGCTTGAGAGGTTGATGTGCTTGTAGAGGCCGATAGATGGGGTAGGTTTATATGTTGGGTGGTCGTCATGACCTGTGACTCCCCTGGCACCATTGTGGTTGGTCGTCACAACCTTGGTGAGGTCAAGGTCTACACCTTTAGTTGGATGGTCGTCACGTCCCTGGGGAAATCTGGACCGACACACCCTGGTAACGTTTAGGTTACCATGCCGTGTATACAAAGTAACTGATATGGGAACAATGTTACACGTTGCTTGGAGAGGCGTTGCCCGTCAGGACTCTAGCGGTAATGCCTTGAGAGGCGTTGATGCCTGATAGACCCAACTCGTTTGTTGCGTTATGCCGATATGACGACACCTTAGTTGGGCAGAGACCGACACACCCTAAACCCATACCTTTCTTGGTGTGATTTCCTAATGTATCCGTGGTTGGGATGCCTATCTTGGCTTGGACGCATTGCTGAAGCCCTGAACAAACCATCACCCCTTGTGATATCGACATACCCAAGCATTTCCTGTTACCCTGACGTTGTCACACCATGCGTTGTTGTTGGCCGACACCCTCTTCATGAGGTTCTTGTGCCCGACACACATATATAATGATACCTGTACCGATACACCATCCCAAGTGGTAGGTTGATACCTTGGTTGTCCATCTAGTGTATGTAAACTGATAACCTCCTTGGAGTGGTTGCCTGATACACTTAGGACAATCTGATACCCTATGTTGGTACCCAAGTTGATACCTTGTGGTAGTGTTTGAGATATATTATGTTGATACTAGGGTCTCATGATATGATGTGATACTCTATGGGGTAGTTGTATGAAGGGTGTTAAGTTATGTTTCTATACATCATAACATGTTTTATAATGATGATGAAAGTGATAATCTAAGGATGGTTGTTGATCCAACCTTGTAAACCCTAATTGGGTGAAGTGAAACCCTAATTGTCATGATGTAGAATGTATGATGTAAAATGTAGAGTATGAGTCCTATGAGATTATGATGTTGATGATGCATTGCCTTCTTGTCATCAGTTTTTAACCATGCAGATGATATCAATTGATGTATATAGCCAGGTATGAGCTATGAAGTTATAATATGTTTGAATGGGCCTTGTGAGACATAAAGTGTTGTGGATATCCTTGCAAGAGGAGGTGAATGATCTTATGACCTAATGATGGTTTATTGCCTTACATGAGATGTTTTTCCTCAATGATGAGATGAGGGGTTGCTACCCCAAGCTTCTGGTCCTTGTGATGGACATTGATCCTTCAGATGGACATTGGTCCTTGTGATGAACATATGATGAATAACAAGCATAAAGAGACATGATGTGATGAGATCACACTTAATGTGATTCAATTTGTTCCGAGGATGAGTTATGCCATGTTTATGTAGATCTTATTTAGAGATTATACGTTGTAACTTGATTGATGCTTAAAGATGTTTAAATTGATCGCATTAATCCAGTGAAATCTAATAGTGTAGCTTGCCCTATGCCATAGATCCATTTAGTATCAGTACTTGTTGAATGGTGAAACGAGTTTAACTCAGAGTGCATATTGTTGAATATGATGGGTGCAAGTTGACGTATCTCCTTGTGTCCTGAATGTGTATGTATGGGATTCGTTGTGGTAATACCCCAATAAGAGTACAGCTACAGTTGTAGCTAACCTTGAGATACAAGAATGGTTGCGATCATAACCTAATAAAGAGTATAGCTGCGGTCGTAACTCACTAGCACCGCGACCTGTACCAAGGTGGGCTAGATGTGTACAATTGGAATATAAGTCGTTGATAGCAGTTTGACTAATGATGTCACTGCCAATGTTCTCGTACTGATCGAGGGGATAAGGTCATGGATTTCGGCTCTTCCACTAGACCTTGTATGGCACTGATTTCGACTTATCAAGTGGTCGGTTGAATTTAAGTGGTACGACTCAAATCCTCGAATCATATAGGATCAAAATACGAAAACATTGTTTGAGGCCTTGCTTGATCTTTATACAATATTGTTGATAGAAAATATGCATGTTCTACATATTCCTTTTAAATTATTAAGATGATTCATGATTTAACAGTAATTGGCTTCCTATGATTACTTGCTTCACATAATTGTAATCATATTGCTGCTTAATTTATCTATTCTGTGATAATAATAGAGTTGGTGGTGAGTTATATCTCCTGCTGAGATTTGGAATCTCACCCCATGGGTTTCCCACACCCTTTTTAGGTGGACGAGCACAAAGAAGTAGAGATCGTGTAGAGGAGGTTGAGCATCAGCCAGAGGAGCGGTAGCTGATAAGGATGGACGTGTTGTTGGATGTCTTTTGTTGATAGAGTCCTAGAGTCGTCCATGTTCGCTCGAGTCTTTGGGGACGTTTTGTAGATGTTTTGCAAACGTTCTTTCTTTATGTGCCCTTTGTATACCAGATATGGTGTAATCATGTATATATTTTCTGGAACAGTGCTTTCGTTATAGGTTGACAACATGCCTTGTGTATGCTTTGAGGCATGAAAGGACTTATATGTAAAGGTTCTTACTGTTTGGCAGTTTTATGAAAAAGGTTTTAATTTATAGTGTTTTTTTATAATACGCTTGTAAATATTTCTTCCGCGGTTATGTTTTGAGTAATTTCGTGATCTGTGGCAATGGGTGTCGCATTAAGTATCCAACACCAGCTAATTAGGTATATTGGTACTTCAATTTAGTAGGAGAGCAACCAACAATAACTGGGGATTCTGGTGGTACTACTTCGTAGTAGGGGTATCCAATAATAATCGAGGATTCTGATGGTACCCACCAGTTGGAGTATATAACCTGTGTAGATCTACTTCTGGGAGTTGCTCTATATTGCGTGTCAGCCCTTGTGGAACCGCATCATGAGTAGCTCACCCCTCTAATCATAATTTTTTAGGACAACTATAGGAAAGGAAAAGAGTTTTTTTTTATGATTTAACAAAATACAGAGGACTCTCTTTTATATGATAAGAGAGTAAGCCTAGTGTAAGAGATAGGCAATATGGGATAAAACAAAAGGCTAGAGACAAGTCAAGTCTAAAGCCCATAATAAAGAAAATAACAATAAATAAAAAGCAATAAAGCACATATACTAATACTCCCCCTCAACCTGGAGCGTAGATATCAATGATGCACAAGTTGTCAACCATGCTAAGAAATATGGCCTTGGGAAGAGATTTGGTGAAGATGTCAGCCACTTGATCCTACATACGAGTGTAAGGAGTGGAGATAGCACCAGATAAAATAGCCTCTCTGACAAAATGACAATCCATCTCAATGTGTTTAGTCCTCTCATGAAAGCTTGGATTGCTAGCAATAAAGATAGCAGCTTTATTATCACAATGCATAGAAATAGGAGCAGAGTTTTCAGAAGACCACAGACCTATAAAAGTTCACATGGAGTTTGAGAATAGCTCTCTATACTCAACTTTAGTACTAGATTGGGCAACAACAGTTTGTTTTTTACTACACTAGGTAACAAGGTTACCACCATGATCACAAATTCGGTATTCGGGAAATGTTCAGTTGAGCTGAAAAGTTTGGAATTTGGCAATTATGCGGGAAAATCATGTAAAATCCGGTCAACTTATGGTAAAAGTGTGGTCAACTATTCAGAAAAAAATCGGGAAAAATCAAAGGATATATTCATATATTACATACAGATGTATGTATATATATTTTTGCACATATACATGTAAATATATATTGCATACATATATCTATAATTATTACTTACATATACATATACATATATTATATACATACACACACATATATGCATGTACATACACATACACATATATACACTCAAACTAAGAGTCTTAATCGGTATAATACGGGAAAAGAAAATTAAACATGATTAATTCACAAAAATATGGGAATAATATGTAATATTCAGGAATAAGGATTTATTCGAGAGTTCCATACGTCTAGGGAAAAATTCGCATTTTAAACGTGACTGTTTCAAAAAGTTGGAGTATATTGTGACTATGGTTACCACCTACAAAGGTGCAGAGTGAGACATGGATCTTCTGAGGATATAGAAAGATTCTCCTGACGTGTCTTGTGTCAGCTATGGTGGCAAGGAAGCTTATGAGATAAGGTTGTGAGGCATTTTTCGTACATGTAGTGGATACCAAAGTGAGGAGTCATAGTATCTAGGAAATGATGATGGTTAGGGAGGTTGAGGATGTGTTTCTCGAAGAGTTTCCAGGTGTTCCCCCATCCCGTGAGATTGATTTTGAGATCAATCTAGTTCCTGGCACGCAACCCATAGCTCAGGCACCATATAGGATGGCACCGATAGAGATGGAAAATATGAAGAGATAGTTACAAGAACTGCTTGACAAAGGTTTCATCAGGTTGAGTACGTCATCGTGGGGTGCTCCGGTGTTGTTTGTGAAGAAGGATGGATCTATGAGGTTGTGCATAGATTACAGGAAGTTGAACAAGGTCACGATAAAGAATAAGTATCCTTTATCGAGTATAGATGATTTGTTTGATCAGTTATATGCTGCAAGCATGTTCTCAAAGATAGATCTACGGTCAGGATATCATCATTTGAGGATCAAGGAGTATGACATACCTAGGTCAGCTTTTAGGATGAGGTATGGTCACTATAAGTTTGTGGTTAGCTATTTGGGTTGACCAATGCATTAGTAGCGTTTATGGATTTGATGAATAGGGTGTTCTGACCGTTCCTTGATCAGTTTGTGGTTGTATTCATAGATGACATCTTGATATATAGCAGGGACAGTTAGCAGCATGAACAATATCTGTGACGGGTGTTGACAGTGCTGAGACAACACCATCTCTATGCTAAGTTCAACAAGTGTGAATTCTGGTTGAAGGAGGTAGCTTTCTTGGGGCACATTATATCTGTAGAAGGAGTATAAGTGGACCCTAAGAAGGTAGAGTATGTGATAGAATGGGAACAGTCGAAGACACTGACATAAGTGCATAGTTTCCTAGGTTTGGCGGGATACTACCGAAGGTTCATTAAGAACTTCAACGCTATCGCCCTACCCCTAACTAAGTTGACAAGGAAGGATGTGTCATTCATTTGGGATGACAGATGTCAACGAGCCTTTTAGATGTTGAAGGAGAAGCTGACAAGTGCACCAGTTTTGGTTTTGACTAAGCAAGGAAAAGGATACATTGTCTTTTGTGATATATCCAGGCATGATTTGGGATGTGTGCTGATGCAGGACAAACAAGTGGTTTATTTTGCTTTTCGACAACTTAAGAAACACGAGGACAATTATCCAACCCATGACTTGGAGTTAGATACAGTTGTACATGCTCTGAAGATTTGGAGGTACTACCTGTATGGGGGGAGTGTCAGATCTTCGCATATCACAAGAACCTGAAGTATATCTTTTCACAGCATGAGTTGAATATGAGGCAGCATCGTTGGATGGAGTTGATCAAAGACTACGATTGCATAGTTGATTATCATCTGGGAAAAGTGAACGTCGTGGCAGATGCCTTGAGTAGGAAATCTTCATCTATAGATAGAGGTCAGTTGAGTTCTTTGATGTGTCACAAACGAGACATGCTGGTCTCCTTGTGTCAGATGAATGTCAAGTTGGAAGTCTCTTTATTAGCCAATTTGTTGGTGCAATTACAAGTGAAGCCTACGCTGAGATAACATATCAAAGAAGCCCAACAAACAGATACTATGACACAACAGATTAGATCAGAGTTTGATAGTGAGAAGTGTGATGGTTTTCACAAAATGGAAGATGGGATAGTATGTTATCATCATAGGATAGTAGTTCCTGATGCGGATAACTTGAGGAAGATGGTGCTAGAAGAAGCTCATACATCTATGTATGCTATGCACCCAGGTAAAACCAAGATGTACCATAACCTGAAGGATATGTATTAGTGGCCAGCATTGAAGAAAGATGTAGTTGAGTTCATTGCACGATGTGTAGTGTGTCAGCAGGTCAAAGTTGAGCATTAGAAGCATGTAGGGACGTTGCAACCATTGTCTATACCTTAGTGGAAATTGGATCATGTTACTATAGACTTTGTGGTTGGTCTACCTAGGACAGCCAAAGGTTATGATTCCATTTGGGTGATCGTTGACGGGTTGACCAAGTCAGCGCATTTCCTTCCCGTGAAGACCAACATTTATAACAGAGAAGCTTGCCCAAGTTTGTGTTGACGAGATAGTGCGTTTGCACGGTGTTCCAACTACTACCATATCTGATAGAGGTCCTCAGTTTACGAGTCACTTTTGGGAGTGACTGCACACAACCTTGGGTACACATTTGAAGTTCAACACTACTTTCCACCCATAGACAGATGGTCATTCTGAAAGGACCATTCAGATCTTAGAGGATTTGTTGAGGGCTTGTGTTCTTCGGTTCTCAAGAAGTTGGGATGTACACCACAGTTTGATAGAGTTCGCCTACAATAACAGCTATCAGAGAAGTATTGACATGGCATCATATGAGGCGTTATATGGGAGACGTTGTAGGTCTCTGTTGTGTTGGTATGAGATAGGGGAGTATCAGCTTCTGGGTCCTGAGCTTGTGTAGCAGACGACAGAGAAGATAAAGGTGATACAACAACAGTTGAAAGCAACACAAGATAGACAAAAGTCATATGCAGACAATCATCACAGACCGTTGGAGTTCCAAGTGGGAGACAAAGTATATCTGAAGGTCTCTCCCTAGAAGGGTGTTTTGATGTTTGGGAAGAAGGGTAAGTTGGCTCCCAGGCTT
This sequence comes from Alisma plantago-aquatica, assembly GCA_963693085.1. NCBI lineage: Eukaryota > Viridiplantae > Streptophyta > Magnoliopsida > Alismatales > Alismataceae > Alisma > Alisma plantago-aquatica. The sequence goes on along the minus strand of OY856409.1, from coordinate 1,822,065,039 downwards.
ATGGGACCTTACCCAGTTGTGGCACGTGTTGGGAAGGTGGCCTACAAGTTGGAGATACCACCTGAGTTGCATAGGCTACATCTAGTGTTCCATGTCAGTATGCTGAGGAAGTGTCATCTGAATACAAAGTCAGTGTTATAGCCTGTGGAGGTAGAGCTTGATGAGGATATGACATATTTGGAAGGTCCAGTGTTGATCCTTGATCGAAAGGTGAATAAGTTGAAGAGGAAGGACCTTGTGCTTGTGAAGGTTCTTTGGCATCATCATGGTGTTGAGGAAGCCACGTGGGAGCTCAAAGAGGAGATGAGGAGGAAGTACCCTTCTCTTTTCTCTTAGGATTTCAGGGGCAAAATCCTTGTTAGGGGTTTATGGTTTGTAAGGACCCTGACCTATATTTTGGGATAACCCCATTTTCTTTGCTTAAGTGTGTTACTTAGTTCCTTGATCAATCATCTAAGATGTAATTAGGGCATGATGGAGGTTTTTGCTCCTTTTTTGAGCCTTGTTGCTTGATGCTTGCGCTTTATGGTGAGGTTTTGGTGCAACTTGCAATTACCCAAAGTAGGGGTTGATATTCAAGTTTGCCACCTCTAGAGTATTTCTTCTCTCTCTTAGCATCATCTAGAGGAGAGAGAAAGTGTTGGGCACCTTGTTTTGGCCTTAGTTGAGTGGTGACATCCTTGTTGATGTTTTGGGCACATGTTTGAAGTGTGTTTTTCTCTTTGGAGTGTTGTCTCGGGCTTGAGAGCCTTGGTGAGACCCTGTATCAGTTTGAGATTGCCTTGAGAAGGCTTGGTATTGGTTGAGGGTGTCTTAAGGGACATCATATCGGTTTGTGGCACCTTGAGGATCACCATATTAGGTTGTGGTGATTCTCGGAGGAGTGCCATATCGGCATGTGACCTAGGGTTTCATCCCTACTGATTTATGAAGGAGGTGGATAGGTGTATCAGCCATGACTTAGGAAGGAGAGCAAGTTGGCGAAACTTAGATCCTATCACCTTGTTACATGGTGTGGCATGTGTCCCTTCTTATTGGACAAGTGTCTTCTAGGGTCCTAAGGTGGTGACACCTTCCCCTTACTCTCTCTCTCTCTCTCTCTCTCTGGCCATGTATATATACCCCTTCCTTCTCATGCAAGAGAACTCTTTTAGCAATCCTTGCTTTCTCTCCTTGATGGCCGACCTTGAGCTTGAAGATCCCTCACCCTTGGAGCTTGGTGGGAGAGCTAGAAGATTGTGGTGCTTTCTTTCATCTTCTTCCTTGGTAAGCCATGATTTTCTAGCTTTCCTTCTCTTCTTCTTTCTTCTTCTCGGCCATGGACCTTGGTACCTTCTTCTATTCTCTTTTGCTCTCCCTTAACCTTAGTTCTATCTTACTTCTTGGAGGTGTAGTGTAGGTCAAGTTAGGAGGATCTTCTTCTAGCTTGAGCTTGGGAAGCTTGGAGCCTGACCTTGGAGCTTAAAGCTTGGTGGTTGTTATTGAGGCGGGTTATATAACTCTAACCCTTCTTTGTTACTGTCACCTTTCTACTTGTTATCTTTCTAGTTGCTCTTAACTTGTCTTTACTTGCATTCTAGTAGCTTTTATTGGTAGCTTTACGTTCTTTTTTTTAGAATAGAACTATTTTAAGTTGTTTCCATGAGACACACCTTTCTTTGCCTTGGTAGTATCGTCATCTTGAGGTAGAAGATGACTAAATCGATATGAGTTTCTCTTTGCAAACTGATATGGTATGCTAACTAATATGATTGCAACCCAACATGCCTTCTCTAGACTGATATACCTACCATGATGGGATGTGTTATGATCTTGTGGTGACTAGTGAAGTAGAGTGTTTGTTTTACATGCTTTTAGTTGAGTATGGAAGTCGACATGGGTTACCCTAACCTGATACACTTTGCAAACTGATACTCTTTAGCCGACACATCTTGATTAGAGGTGAGATGCATCTTCCTTGAGGCTCAACTGATATAACCAGCCCTAGTGGCCGATACCCTAATGGATGGGTAGGCCGATACCCTAAGGGATTGGTAGGCCGATACCCTAAGTAGTAGAGAGGCCGATAACTTAAGAGATGGTATGACCGATACACTTTTCCATGCATCTCTAACTGATATCCTTTGTTGTGTCTTAGTTGACACCTTCTCATAGAGGTGTTGAGCTCGATACAAAGTGATGATGAACTGATATCTTTTGTGATAAACTGATACTTATCTTTGAGTTGGTAGGTTGATACCCTACCTAGGTTGGTTTCCTAATATCTAGGGTTAACTGATACCCTCCTTTAGTGTGGTGGCTAATATACTACTTTAGTGTGGTGGCCGATACCCTAACCCTAAACGATACCCCTATATGGTGTAGTGATGCATCTCGTTGATGCTAGGGTAACATGGTGTGATGTGATACCCTACAGAGTAGTTGTACATATGATGTGAAGGTTATGTTTCTAAACCACATAACATGTTTTATAATAAAAATGAGAAACATGCTTCTATGTCTTGTAACACATCTCATAATGATGAAGGAAGTGATGATCTAAAGTTGATGATCCAACCCTGTAAACCCTAATTGGGTAAAGTGAAACCCTAATTGTAATAATGTAAAGGTATGATGTGAATGTATGGCATGAGTTTTATGAGATGTTGATGATTTGCCTTCTTGTTATCAACTTCTAACCATGCAGGTGATATTGATTGATGCACATAGCCATGTATGAGCTATGGTGGTTATGATGTGATGGACATGTGGTCCTTGTGATGGATATCGGTCCTTGTGATGAACATGTGGTCCTTGTGATGGACATTGGTCCGTGTGACCGACATGTGGTCCTTGTGATGGACATGGGTCCTTGAGATGGACATTTAATAAATAACATGCATAAAGTGATTATGTGATTCAATATATTCTGGTGATGAGTCATGCCCTATTTGTGTAGATTCTATTTAGAGGTTATATGTTGTAACTTGATTGATGCCTTAAGATGTTAAATTTATCTAACTAATCAAGTGAAATCTAATAGTGCAGTTGTCATGTGCCATAGATCCATTCTAGTGTCAGACTTACTGTTGGATGGTGAAACGAGTTTAACTCAGAGCACATATTTTTTAATATGTGGGGTACAAGTTGAGTAATTCCTTGTATCCTTAAATACATGATGTGTGAGACGGCCATGCATGATCCGATCTTAGTGTGATATGGATGGCCATGCGTGAGCCACTCCTTTATTACAACAACCATGTGTGATCCTATTCTTCTAGCATTGTACATGTACCAAGGTGGGCTAGTTATGATTATATATGTGGATGGCCATGCGTGAGCCAATCCCTGATCTTGGCTATATGCCAATGTTGCAATTGACTGGTATGTCTCTACAGTGTTTTCTCTTGTGCTAACCAAGAGGTGTGGTGAGGTCGTGGATTCTGACTCTTCCTTTAGACCTTGTTTGGCACTGACTTCGACTATATACTTATAGTGGTCAGTTGGATTTGAATGGTACGATTCAAATCCTCAGGGAATAATGAATATGTAATCATACGTGTAGCATAATTTTATAGGATCAAATATGAAAACATTGGTTGAGGCCTTTCTTGATCTTCATACAATGTTGTTGATAGAGAATATACATGTTCTTCATATTCCTTTTTAATAATTAAGATGTTTCATAATTCAATAGTAATTTCCCTTCCTATTGATAATCATTACCTACTTCATCTTGTTTGTAATCATTATGCTGCTCAGTTTATCTTATCTGTGATAATAATAAAGTTGGTAGAGAGTTATGTCTCTCACTGAGACTGTGTGTCTCACTCCATTGGTTAACAACCTTTTTAGGTGGACGAGCACGAGGAGGTAGAGATCGTGCAGAGGAGGTTGAGCAACAGCCAGAGGAGCAGCAACTGATAAGGTTGGAAGTGTTGTTGGATGTCTTTTGTTGGTAGAGTCCTAGAGTCATCCCTGTACACTTGGGTCTTTGGGAACATTTTGTAGGTCTTTTGCAAATGTGTTCTCTTTATGTTCTTGTTGTGTATCATATATGATGGAATAATTCATATACATTCTGGAACAATGCTCTTATTACAAGATGACAACATGACTTGTGAATTCTTTGAGGCATGAAAGGGCACATGTGTAAAGGTTCCTGCTATATAGCTATTTTATGAAAAAGGTTTAAATTTTTAGTGTTTTCTGCTAATAAGCATGTTGATATCTTTTCCGCGGTTTCATTTTGAGTAATCTCATTTTGCGGTGGTGTGTGGCGTCACTCCGCGACAGTAAACTTGATAAGTCATCTGATAGCTTGAAACAAGCCCCTAACAAATGACATGAAAAGTTTGATTCTATGATATCATCATTTGGTTTTGCTTCTAATGAATTTGATAAGTGTTTTTGTCGTAAAGTTGTGCATAATGGATTCATTTTGTTATGCTTATATGTCGATGATATCCTACTTTTTGGTTCTGATATGAAAGTAGTAAATGATACAAAAACATTCTTGTGTAGCAAGTTTGAGGTGAAGGATATGGGTGTCACTGATGTGATTTTAGGGCTTAAGATTACAAGGTCTGTTGATGGTATAACTCTCTCTCGGTCTCACTATGTTGAGAATATACTGGAGAGATTTGAGTACACATCATATAATCCTGTTAAGATTCCATATGATTCATCTAAGGCCTTGTTCAAGAATGAGACTGGGGTTCCAGTGTCTCAATTATGATACTCTTAGATTATCATAAGTTTGATGTATCTTCTGAACTGCACACGTCCAAACAGTGTGTTTGTCGTTAGTAAGTTAAGTAGATACACCAATTGTCCCGACAAGACCCATTGAGAAGATCTTGATAGAGTTTTGAGTTATATCAAGGGAACTTGTTCCCTTAGGATGCATTATTGCAAATATCCTTCTATAGTCGAAGGATATAGTACACAAGCTGGATTTCCATGAACTCTGGGAGTAATGGTGTCTCTAGATATGTATTCCTGTTGGGAGGAGGAGTTGTTTCTTGGAGGTCTAAGAAATAGACCACATTATCCCGGTCTACTATTGAGGTAGAGTTGTATGCTTTGGATGAAACTGGATTGGAAGCCGAATGGCTACATGAACTTATGTCCAGTTTACCTATGGTAAAGAAGTCGCTTCCTACAATTTCAGTTCACTGTGATAGCACTACAACTATTGCTAAGATAAAGAGTCACAAGTACAATAAAAAACAGTGTAGACACATTCAAGTCAGACTCAAGTCTATAAGGGAGTTAATGTCTAATGGGGTCATGGTTGTGACAACGTAGGTACCAAAGATAATACAACTGATCCTTTCACTAAAGGTCTTACCCTAGCCTTAGTGGAAAAATCCATGTTGGAGATGGAACTGAAACCCCTCATTATTCATAGTAGTAGCAACCCAATCCAACAGAGTGGAGATCCCACAAATTAAGTTCAATGTGGTAATAACAAGTTGTTGGGTGAATTAGATGATACTATGTAATTTCTTTTGATGCTTCTTGCATCTATTTATCTATCCCTTGAGAAACTCATTAGTGTCATGACTGCAAGTTAGTAAGAGACTACTCTCTAAATGGCGCCAAGTCTTAGGATAGGATTTTAGCAATCAATCCTTGGAGAGTCCAACTAAATGATTGATGTTGTGTAGGTCGCAAAGGGGAATTGGTTTGTTCCTTGATTTCAATCATGATATATATATTTTGGATGCATGCCTTAATGCATTCGATTTATTTTCTGTCATGTTTTTGTTGTGTTGTTACCATCTTGCACCTAAGGTTCAGGTCTAAAACTTCTGTTCACCTAGTTCCTGTGGAAGTCACGGTTGGGTAACTCAGGTAGATTCAAACTGAAAGGTATATACTAAAAGTACGGTATGGAAGACTAATGGAAGAACACATTACACATTGGGTTTTGTAGGGGATTGTCACATATATGGTTGTCAACCATGTATATAGCATGGGTTAAGCCTAATGTAGTGCAACTAGTACATGGAGGAAATGTAGTCATGTTTTTAGTGCAAATGGGGAAGAGTTTTATCCCACATTGCTCACTCCTAGAACTTTTTTGGTCCTTATGTGTAAGATCACATGTGACACTAGTGTTCAAAGGGTCCTAGGGGAGAGTATATTTACCTCCTTGGTGGGTATGATGACCACAACACACACACGGAAGCGTGTATCACGCCACACCATGCCTCGCCTGACCTGGCCAGATCGGGCCGAGCATGGGCTCAGGCTTGTGGCTTGTGGATTGTGAGAATGTCTTGTGTCTTCCATCTTCTTTTTATACTAGAACACAACTATGTAATTAATTATTAACTTAATTAATTATTTCTTTCGAATCCGATTATTAATTCTAATTGGAATTTTTTTTACTTGGGAATTTTTCCGCAATGTGTACAAAAGTGATTGATTGATCATGTCTTAACGGGAATAGGATTATGGGGCATGTAAGGCTATAAATTAGCCTCTATAAATTAGGGTTAAACACATCTTTTAAACATACAGTCATCAGTGTTTGAGTTTGTTTTTGCAAACCCTAAAGCCATAGTCTTTTGCTAATGTCTCTTCCATGTTGTTACGTGAAGATCTTCTCTTGTGCGTGGTGAGTTTGTCCTTCCTCTCCCTTCAGAGACGTGATCTGTCAGGCGGTGGTTCTTGCAGTCGATGGGATGTACTGGTAGTGCAAGTCGTTTGTCATCTGCATCGTTCTTTGTCAACATGAGGGAGACAATCTCTTCTATAGGTTTGTGACTGAGTCGACTAGAAGAACGGTGCCCACCCAAAAGGGTTGACGGTCGCAGATTTCTTTAAGTATAACATGTTCATTGTTCAACAAACGTTGTGGTCTATGTTCCTAACTTTTCTTCTTCAGTTCTCCTATTTTGGTTTATTCTGTGTTTCCTTATCTAGATCTGCATGAATACGCTAACTATATTGCCCCTACTATTGTTGCATGTAACAACGTAATTTAAAAATTAACAACATGAATAAACACATCTGCATCTAATAATAGAATGAGCATGCTGGTTGCTTTATCATTCCCCTTCTTCTAGAGCCTTCTAATATAGATTTTCTTACTCTTTACCCACCTACCTGATAAGGATAGACTCATCTACCTTCTACCCATACCTTTTGGAAAAGGGTAAAGGTAAGGGAATTTCTTATTCTTTACCCGCCTAATTGATACCCTCAAACCCAATATATTAGTATATAAAGGTAAGGGTAAGCCATTGTCCATACTCCATATCCCACTACCCTCCATATTTATATATAATATATTAAATATTTAGTTTGTGTGTTGTTTAAGTCTTAGAATTATTCAATACTATGTGGTCATCATTTAAGACAATACATCAAAATCTTATTATTTATTATGCAGCTTATTCGGCCATGTATACAACAACAAATTGAAGGTGTAAGACACATGAATATGAAATAATAATATTTCATAGTTTATGCACCATCTATACTCTTTTTGTTGTGTTTTCTTTTTTGGGGGATTATTTAATCGGGTATGCTACAAAATTTAAAGTTGTAAGACACATGGAATTCATAATAACAAGATTTATTCCTTAATGTACCATTGGATATATTTTATGATGGTGTTATCTACTTCATGTGATGCTTAACGTTTTTGGAATAAGATAAATATATTGCCAAAAATTAAGTTATAACTAAGATTTACATACAACGCATGGCACCTTAAAGGAATTAGGCCCCAAATCCAAAAAAGAGGGATATCTATACATGGTTCGTAGTTGCAAAAGGCCACAGTATAAACATGTATTCGAGCTCAAGCTAACTAAGAGCTTGCGCCTATACCCGGCCAGTGTAGCGCAGATGGTTTGGTCCAGCCTGTCCTCCCTGGGGGACTCGAGTTCGAAACCTCATGTTGCACATTGTATTTACAATCCCTTGGGTCATCCGGGCTCTGGAACTTGTTTGAGGGAGGGGGGAGACTAAGTCTCCTTCTAACTCAAAAAGAGATTGTGCCTATGCTTTACATGCCAACTAAGGTTAGTAGTAAAAATGTCAAGAAACCTGAGTGTATCTATGTCCCGCTGGCCATGTATCCTTTTGTTCCTTTCATTCCATAGCATATAGCACAAGCCAGTGATGTAGAGGTTTGCAAATTCTCTCATCGCCTTGTTGTGCTTGAATTTTCTCGTTACCTAAGAGAGGATATCATCCAAGTTAGAAGGAAAAAGATTACCCCAACCCTTTCTGAGACATATGATACTCCAGAGTTTCTTGGAGAATCTACAATCAAAGAAGACGTGTTTATAGGACTTGGCACCCTCCTTACAAAGAGAGCAAGTATCATCCACCAGTAGTGTTACAACCCTCTTCTAGCTTTGCTGATATTCCTAGATATTTAAGTTAACTTAAAGCTTGTTGTGCATTTATTAGTAATATATTACCTTGTGCTTTATCTTAGCTTTGGAAATATTAAATACTTTTTATGATAACTCATAATCATGACTTAAGCATACGTTAAAGATCTGAGTTGGAGTTGATATAGAATTAACCCATACATGTGTGTAAGAGGAGAATTCATGAGACTTGATGAAATAATTAATAAATAATTTTTTATTTGAGAATATTATCAAAGTACTTTTTTAGTATTGTAGAGAATTTAATTATGAATTTAGCACAAAAAGAATGACCAAATCAAATCTAAAATGAGAGAGTTATGACATTTTTAGTAACATGTACAGTTTCTCAGCGACCACTGAGGCCCAACGACTAAATGGTCGCCAAAGGCCCAATGACCGCCAAGAATGGGCTTTCTCAAAGACCGATGAGGCCCAGCGATAATTGTTTGCCAAAGACCAAGTGACCAAATGGTCACCAAATATCCAGCGATCGTTGAGAATGCCGTCCAAGATAGCCAATTGTAAAATGAACATATCTCAGGCTATACATATATGTTTTTAAGAAAATAAAGTGTGTTAGAATCATGACTCGATTTTCCCTCCTCTCATACCCTTTGGCCAATGAAAAGATGACCTGGAGGGAGATTTCTCATGCGGTTTTTGGGGGCATAACATGAAGAACAATGGAAATCAAAGGATTGGTCATAGATTCGACTTGGTAAGTGGTTTTTAATCATCAATCCTTCCTTCTCTTCATGTTTCCTTCCTTGGAATCCCTGATCCAAAAATCTAAGGTTTGGGTTAAACTTCTTTCTTCATCTTATACCTCTAACACATCTTCTTTTGAGCCTGTAAAGTTATTGAAAGGTTGTTTGAATGATATTTTTAAGGTATAAAGGTTGGATCAGACCAGGAAAGGGTAGATTTCGAGTTTATATAGGCCAGATTCAAGATCAGCGGTCTAAAATGTATGCTATGAGTGGAAAATCACCTTCTAACCCAGGTTTACAACATATAAATTAAAATAATGGTTTTTCAGTATTTAGTTCTTGCTTATGATAACTGTGATAGAATTTATATATCTGTGTAGTGATTTTTAGTAGTAGAAATGTTTTATTTATCATATTTTAGTGATGTAATATCATGTCGAAAGTTGCCATGTGAGTTGTTATGAATTGAAAGGTGATGAAATTGTATAAATTGAGGCACTGGGGAAGCTGAGTTGCCCTAATTCATGTTTAAAGAGTTAAACTATAGTTTATGAGATCTTTGAAAATTGTCAAATGATTTATGTGTTTAATACGATATGCTTAATTGATACAAATCAGGTAATCCGCTACAATGATGAATCTTTTTAAATCAACTAAATATCACTAGACGTTAGATATCCTGAACATTGTAAAATCCTCACATGAGGCATGCGTTGTGAGGAGGAAACATGCTTCCTGCCATGAGGTCTCACATAGTTCGGGGTATGTCAGAGCGCATCATTGTAGGGTGTGGGAGTGTAGGCCAGTGAGGGCGGACTCCTTAAATGATTGATATCCAACACCAACTGAGGATGTCGGTGGTACTTGAGTTATGAGTTGTGACGATCAGTGGACATCTTCAGTAGGTCCACGGGTGCACAACAAGCCTGAGGGATTTGAATCCACCTAAGTACCCATGTTGAGAGGAGGAGTTTGAGATATACGGTCGCTCCCATTAGCAACTGAGAGCTAGATGTGGCAATGCCAGCTGCAGACGTGGTATTGAGATTAAAGATTTAGGAACTCGGACATGCTTCTAAGTCTTGTACAATGAGATCATAACTTGCTACTAAACATTCACACATTGTGGTACACCTTATGTGGGTCCAGAGGCATAATAAAAGGACTAAAAATCATGTGAATAGATTAAGTTGTTTTTTCATTGATTTTAATATGTGTTCAACTGCCAAGATGAGTGATTTATAGTTTTAAATTTTCATGCTTACACACTTTGCATTTAGGTTCTATTAATTGTAAACAATATAAATATCTTGGCTACTTGTTGATTTTCTACTCACTTAGTCGGTAGCTCATCAACCTACTGAACAATTTTTCAGACAAAGGACTAGTTCTTCCTGAGGAGACAGAAGCCAGTTTTTATCAAGAGTACAATAGAGGTACTGAAGAAGTAGTTAGAATAGATAGACGAATTTGGATCCTGAGAATGAGAAAGTGAGAAAAGAGAAAATTTTGTAATGAAACATACACGATGTATATTAAGTGTGAAACTCTTTCTCTATGTAATAATTGTATCCTTAATGTTATATTTAATCGAGACTTAATAGTTTAGTGAGTGATGTTATAATAATTTTGAGAAGAAAAAAAACTATAGTTGATTTTTATTAAGTGATTAAAAATTAATAGTTAGTAGTAATCCATGTTTGACGGGCCCTAACCTGAATTAGTTGATTCATGTTGCATCAGGTAGACCCCATCTTCTCAGTCTGTCTTTAGTCGGCATCCTATTGAACAAAGCTCTGTACACCAGTGCGCTCCATTTTAGGCAATGGAACCTGCCCCAAAGGATACCTCTATGTCCGGCTGTAATGTTGATACACGTGGTTAACTTTTTTTGTATACCACAACATTTTAAATGGTATAGATATATGTGTGTGCAACAATAACTTTTCCGTGATGTATTTTCATTTGATGTCATTCTAGTGTAGTAGTGTGTTTTCTTTGAGTAGGAAACTTATTTGATCATACATCAATATTAAGAGTACGTATATGCAACTACTCTTTCGTTGATATTGTAATTATAATATAAGGAAAACCATGTGTATTATATTGTGAACATTACCTTCATTTTGAATAGTTAATAGTCATTCTAGGGTGTCTTGATATTTCACTTAAATATATAAATGTATTAGGCATGGCATTATTGTTAACATTGACATAATCCTCTAAAAGACATATAAATTTCCCACTTCACCCTTACCTTCCCCGTTTCCTCTATGGGTAAGAGTGTAAGGCTAATGGGAATAGGAAAGGTAAGTGTATTGGCAAATAGGGGAATTGTTCATACATTTACCTACCATACTTTGTGTATATGAGTAAGGATAAGCCCTTACCCTCCCTATTGAGAGCCGGCTAGTGGAAAACTCATATTTTGATTCTCTTTTGTCAAAGGCAGACTTATTCCCATCGATGTTGGCAACCATGTATCTTTGGTTGAGAATGGGAATATATACCACCACTAGAACAACGATATAAGTGTAACCAGGGATGATGGGTGAGCGGGAGCTTTTCGATAGAGAATTTTAGGGGCCGTTTGGGTTCGGCATTTGACGGCGGGATTGTAATTAGTTACGGTAATCTAAATACTAGTCATTATAAAGATGTCGTTTGGATATACGATGTGGGAGTCCGTGATTATCGGGGACGGTATTATTACGTGGTTAATTGCAGACATCTAAATCCCATCGATATGGGCGTGATTCGTAAAGTCCGGCCCCGTTAACCTTTCTCTCTCCTCGCACGAGCCTCCCCTTTCCCCTTCCGTCTTTTTCTAGTCCGCCGCCTCCCATTCCTTCTCCACCTCCTAAGCTCGATCCTCCATCATTCCTGGTGATGTTCCTTCCTCCGCCTATGAGTTCACTACATGCAACATTGCATATCGATAGCTGCTCCTCTCCCTCCCGCCCTCCACAACTATCTCCAACATGTCTCTCCTTATGCCACCACCTCTGCCTTACTTTGCCGCCCCCTCTCTTCTCCTTATTTTTTTCTCCGTGATGGAGAAGAACCTGATGGGGTGAAAGTTCTTTCTGGCGGCGGCATCATTTGTCTGTTTACCGGCGAATACCTGCAACTGGATTTCCGAGTATACAAACACAGATGTAATTTTAAACAAAAGTAATTAGATCTGTTGCAGTTGAACTCCCAAAACTTACAAATACAGATGTAGTTTTGAGTGTGCTGTCCAAACGGGTATTAGGTGATTTCCTATCCTGTATTTGATAAGCACTGTCTCAAATCAAAACCCGGGTAGGTACACTAAGTAGGTGCGTCATGATCCATTCTCCCTTCAGACTTGAGAGGAACCACAGCCACATCCCACCACGAAAAGCAATGGCATTGATACCTCCTCACATATGCTCGTGTGTGAGGCGGAGAAATGCAACTGTAGAGTGACACCAAGCCGAGGCTTGTATGACATTCCACTGTGGATTTACAGAATCTCCTAGTACAGATAATTTTTGCTGACGAGCCCAAGCCAGTTCGCATACCGGACTGGGAAACGGCCACGGTCAAACGATGTAATTGATTAATTAAGGAGAAACTATTGCATCGGCTTTATTCGGAGGTGGAATCCACGCGAGAGAATATTGTAATGGTGGGGCAGGTTCACGCCATGAACCGGAGGCGATCGAGATCTCATCCGATTAGTGTTATTTTCTTATCGGATTATTGATGATGTCCCGACTGCTAGAAAGTGCTGGGAAGTGGGAACTACCCGACGTCAATGGACCAAAGCAGATACTTCCCATTAGGAAAAGCAACCCAATCAAGTTTCCTCTCAAGGGAGCACGGCCAATTGCATATCGAAGATGTGAACCCAATATAAACTAGGAAAACTCAAGTGGATGGCGATCGATAGCATATCAAACCGTACCTCAGGGAACGCACTGTGGGTAAAATTGCATTTGGATACAGTAGGCATAGCTGCAACTGCAGCTTGCACAATACACATGCTCCCGCGGCTAACCAGAGAAGACTTGCAAGCAAACCGACGCCGGCAAGCTCAAAAGGTTTTCATAATAAAGAAGCAATTATTGTAATGGGCTGGTTGCACGCCATGACCCGGAGGCCATTGAAATCCCAACCGATTTGGTATAAACTATAAAGATTGATGACGTCCGACTAATAGAAAAAGGGCTCGGAAACTACTCTTCGCCGAAGAGTGACCAGAGCTGACACTAACGGTTAGGAAAAGCAGCTCATCCGGGTGGCAATAGGAAATCTGGAAAATTAGGTAGCTGGCAAATGATAATCAAGCAACAAAATCCAGTCACACAGAAGGCAGAGTCCGGTTATAAGAACAACAAAAAGCACACTGCAACTCAAGGAACTCACCGAGCATAGAAACAAACAGAACCTACTATGATTATTGTTGCATTAGATACAATAGCGAGTAGCTACAACTGCAACTTGCACACTATACATGCTGCCGCATCTACCCAGACGAGAAGAAAAACACACACACACACACTCTTTGGAGAGACGCACACGCATAAACAAGCATGGCATATACGCACTTGCTCTATACAAACCAACACCTTAAGCACAACCGCCTCCTCTAAATCTTCGTCATCTTCCTCTAGCTATCTCCTATCTCCAGCCGGTAAGCTCTGGTTCTTGACACACACATGCATACAAACACCTACTAGTAGCAACGCGCTCTAGACCTTTATACCCTCTACTCTTCTGTTTCAGAAGTCACACGTCGAAAGGATTAGCATCTGCACGCCTAGATCCGACCCCGCCCGTTGCAGCCGCTGCTGATCCCGTTGGGGTTGGTGGCGCCGTAGTGGACCTGCGCTCGTAGGCGTCGGACATGGATCTCCGCCGGAAACGCCACTCCCTGCCGACCGAGCCACCACCACCTGGTTAAATAGGCAAGTAGAAAAAACCAGATTCAAGCGTTACTGTTGTTGGTGCTGGTGCTATTCGCACTAGATGGTAATGATTTTTAAGGTAAGCGTTTATGTTAAGTTAGTTTGGCAGGCAGTGATGTGGGAGTAACACATCTGCAGCTAATAATAGACTGGGCCTGCTGGCTGCTTCATTATTCCCCTTTTTCCAGAGTCTTCTAATTTATACTGAAGAAGAAGTCTCCAGAAAGGAGCTGACAGATGCAGCCAGCTGGCGGTCAATTTATTTGGTTCTGTAGTGCTTTGATTATTATTACCGGAACAAGGAGGGGAGTGGCCTCCAGCTTGCCAGCCCCGCCCGCCCCCGCACCCCAGTAACGTAGGAGCAGAGCAGAGCAGAGCGAGAAGTGGCCGGCCGGCAGCGGGCTGCTATCAATCGAGAATCAAAGACCAGAGCGTCTCCTTACCGAAGAACGGCGACAACGGGGGCGTGGAGCCAGCGGGGGAAACGGGCGGAGAGCTCGCCGCCGAGGGGCTCCCCGCTGGGCGGCGGATCATTATGCTCCGTGTGACCCGTGGCGCCGCCGCTGTATCCCCCTCGATTGTAGGAGAGAGAGGGGAGTCCGGGCCTGATTTCCCAGAGGCGTTCATACCCTCAGATTCTGATCAAGGGAGCAGATCAAAGATAAATTAATGACAGGAACGCCTAATACTATTATAACTGCGGTATATATGCTAGAAGAAGCGACTGTATGATAAAACGAGACGAACACCAGATCTGAAAGCCATGGTTGCTGACCTTTGCTAAGATCGGTGCGGATTGAGAAGTTGGAGAACTTGCGGAGGCGGCCGAGGCCAGTGTCCGGTTGAGGTCCGGCCAAGGTGTCGTCCCACAGCTTGTCAAGGAGCCCCATGCTTGATCTCTCTACTCTGTTTTTCCCCTTTCTACTCGCCTCTAGCTAATCAGAGATCTACAGATACCGCCCGCCTCCTACAGGCCGTCTCAATCAATCAGCGTGTTAACACACACGATAGGGTCAGTCTGTTAGGTCGATCGATCCCAAACTACAGGAGAAACAGGATCCAAACGGGAACAGCTACAAAGAACAGTGGAAATCCGAAACAAAGGAGACTGTAAAACCAGCTGGTAAAACCCGGGATCCCCCAACGGGAATTTTCACCCCCACAAAACGAGCAGGACGAAGCTTGATGAAGCTCCCCACCGATGCTCCGTTACACACACAAAAAGACTCTCTAACCCTACCACTGACAACCAAACCCAAAACTAAAGGAAGCCGAGGGAAGTGAGAGGAGGTTAGGTACCAGCGGAGGGGTAGTATTTATAGCTGGAGAGTAGAACCTCCCGCTTGCTTCCCGGCATGCCTTTCCGACTGAACGGGTCTCTGCCGTCGGATCGGGATTGGCGGGCCGGATGAGGTGGAGGATAGGACAGATTCGAGAGGATAAGATCGCAGGGGAACTGGGGTTGGGTTACTAGGGGTGGGGGGGAGCAACTACTAGACGACCTGACCCCTCCCCCCTGAAAGAATGGGCCGAGCATCGGGGGATGCCGTCCACGTGCGTCGGGAACAATGGCCAAGATGGGCCGTCTCACGTGACTCCCGGAACTCCGGGACCCGCTACCACCATTCTCTCACTTAATCAAGGAAGGGTTCCCCACATTGTTTTTATTTTCTGCTAAAGAGGCCCCTACATGGAACCCGATATTACTGCTGCTGCCCACCCCACGACAACCCCCACTACCCCGTCGATAATTATTGTTGCGGGTTTCTGAGAGCTTATCAGGACTCAGGAGCTGCCGAGTGGATTGGATTAGCGCAGCCCAGGAGTCCCGCCTGCGTGACCTCCGATGCGGATCGGACGGTGAGATAGTGGCCGGGACAGATGTTTATGAAAGCGAAGGGTTGGGCCCGGTGGTTGGAAAAAGGTAAAGCGATGCAGTGCCGCCAAGACAGGGACACGTTGAGATGTACAAGTGGAAGGGGGCAAGTTCGGGAAAACATTAGGTAATACTGTTGTGTGGCTGCTGTTTGTGGGAAGCACATGGAAAGAAGAAAAAAGGATTGGGATAAACACCAAAGCTTATTACATTTTACATAATTGCTTATATTGGCCCACTGGCAGCTGAGGTACGGGTCTTTGTTGGGATCTTCGTTATCACCAACATGAACTTTTGCTGTAGAACGTTCTCGATCCATTCCAGGACAAGATTCTTTTTCAATGCGAACGTCTTCTGCCGGATTCTTTGCTTTTACTAGGGCGTATGTCCGTGTAAGTTCACTGAGGTGATATTTACTCACTGTAAAAAATAAACTTGTTACTTGTCGTTTCTAAGGTGACCCCATATTTATATCACCATTAACTTGCCATTATAAATTGGACCCGTGTACCCACCACCTTTTCAAGTCGAACATGGCTCATTGTTAATAACTTTTTTTAGAAATAACCTCGTTATATTAGATATTAGAAATAGCCTCATTATATTAGATAAAAAGGCATCATCATGAAGGCCCTAAGTATCCTCAGGTAGCATACATCATACATGGTTGTGGTCGAATGGGTGGGCTGGATTTGGTCGGCGGGTTTCATGGGTGTGGATTTAAAAGAACCAATGTTAAATGGATGGAGCAACAACACATCCAAATTCGATCCAATGATTGCAAGTCTCATGCGGATGCCCATATAATATGTGACTAACAAAAAGATGTTGCTAGCTGCTGCAATAAAAGATAGAATGATTAATTAATACTTTTAGTACATTATAAGAAAATGAGAGCAACCGTTCACTATGTTTGTTATTTTAATATAAAAACATAAGGGAAAAATAACCGACAGCCGCAACGTAATATCAGGAAAATAAATAATATAGATGTCATAAATAGTATAGTATATCACCATCATCACACTATATTGTATCATTTGATGTTAAAAAATTCTAATATAGCATGTGCTTATGGTTATTAAATGCACAAAGTGACATGAGGGAATATAATTGTTGTGACTGAATACAAAATATGTACCACACTATGTACTCTTTAACATAAACACCAATATAAAAGATAGTACTTTGTTTTCATTAGCATAAAAAATAACAAAAGATGGCAATCATGACAAGTAGACTTTGTCTGTTTACACTATGTACATTACACATAACCAATTTAGTTACTTGATAAATGTCTAGGTGTGTCATGTTTTAAGAGTCATGTAGGTATTATATTTCTATTAATATAATCATTTTAGTTAACCCTATGACCAAGGGGTGCCCATGGATCACCCCTGATACCTCATTAACTAAATAGGCAGGTACAGATTTGGGTAATTTTTAATAGGTAGTAAATTTTATCCTCCAAAATTAATTTAAATGGGTCGACCTATCGGTGTCTGTAGATTTTGACCCAATTTGGCAGGTCTACTTAATAAGAATATATAGAGAGGCATTCATGTAAAATAGTATGCATGTCTTTGGGAACACTCTTGAATAAGTCCCACTTTCCAATATAGGTGGGGAACTGTCAGAAAATATGGAACTAAAATTTAACTATCATATTCCCCTTTGAATAGTAGATCACGTCAACGACTATGTGATTGTAAGGATGGTTTGCGAGGTTATACCCAGTTCTAGAGTAAGTCCATTGACAATTCCCTCACAGTGGTGTGTGTCTTTCTTAAAGTTGCACCTGAACATCGTTAGCAATGGCCTCCTGGATGATGACCACAAACATATGTTGACTTTGTCCTCCGAGCAACAGGCAATAACATCCTCGCCTTTACAGTAGTTCACACAGACCACCGAGAATTCCTATCATTCTAGAATAATAGACAAAAAGGAGTTGTCCCTTCTAGTCAGTGTACTAGCACCGACTTGCTCTCCCAATTGTCTCTCCCTTACCATCCCTCCCTTTCATATGTAGGACTTACTCGAATTCTCTCAGTTACCACAACCAGAATAGACAACAATTGTCAACGCGATTTTTCTATCTCTAGACAGCCTCGACTGCCCCTCTATTTATAGAAGGGTCGGGGTCAGAAGTTGTAGTCTGAATGGGAGTCAAAGGGGACAAGAATTCATAATTTTTTACAACTTGTGAACGGCAAAACAATCAGTTCATAGGTGAATCAATTGTTTGGCATGTGAGTCGATCAGTTCAACCCTTGAACCATTCGTTTGAACATGTTTTTTAATTGCAATTGTATCGGAAACTAATATCTGATTAATGCACAACATGACGTCAACACTAATCCTTGATCCAATAGAATTGATCAATGAATCGGTTGGCTTACAACCTGAATCGATCGGCTCACAACATGAACCAGTCAATTCACAAACCTGAGCCGGTCGATTCACTTTGATTGCCAAAGTTGGTTCAATTAACCCGACATTTGAATCGATCGGTTCAACCCTTGAACTAGTCAGTTCATATTCCAACCAATTAACATTCAACCATTATTATTTAAATTTAATACCAACTCTTTAGTATCAAGTTTAGACTACATTCATGAATAATCTCCTATTCCAAGTGTATCCTATGTATGTGAGCCTATAGGTTCCAAGTTACATTGGCAGTGAATGTCCATAACTAATTTATGACATCACAAGCAATGAGGGGTATCTAACAACACATCATTTCTACCCAAGTAATTTAGAAAGTTAGAGAACAACTTCAACCTACAAATATGTGATTGGTGTTATAGTGTTTGTATATGTGATGCCCCGATCCCCGTGCCATCTCTAATGACCCCGAAGATCGCAGAGTCAACCTTGGTAAACCACCCTTAACTTTTTCTTTTCTTAATCACTTAAAATTAACTTAAAGGGAAAGCTTATAACTTGGAATAAACTAAAATCTTACTAAACTGCGGAAGCAACTACTATTTACTTTACTAGGTAGGTAAAATAGATTTACACAACATATTACATTTTTCATGCGGAATATAAAGCACAACAGATAACTTTAAACTAAACTACATATTACATTACATTCTCTCTCTACCACACCACATGCCCCAAGGACTGAGGGGAAAGGACTAAGAGACCTCTATTCTAACTATGAACTACCTTCTAAGAGCCTGGGTGATAAGATCTTTCAGCTTCCTCGTGTTGATGTTGACCTGAAAAACATTTTCAGTAGGTTGGTGAGCTACTGGATCAGTGAATATAATTTCACCCAACCATCACAAATAAGTCATTTTATGTTTATTAAATTGAAATAAAATACAAGAATTTCTACACTGAGAAGATCTAAAACAATACAGTTAAATAACATAGAATGCCAAAATTACATTTAAAGAACAACTATTGTGAAATTGTACTTGAATCTTTCTTAGCCTTTCTTACTTATAAGAGACTCTTTAAAACTTATATTATCATATTTTAGCTTATGCCCTAATCATATGTAGTGTAATCTACATATGAAGAATCGTAACGAAATACGATCTCACCATACAAGACTTAGCTGACACACCCAGGATGTTAAGCCTGACAACGTCGTTGGTCTGCAACAGGAAAGTGGCTCTCTGGCCTCGACACACCTATGGGCCGTAAAACTAGACTCCTCCTCTGACCTAAGCACACAGGCAGAGAGTCAAGCCACCTATTGGCTTTTATGTACTCTAGTTCCACCAGGACCTCTGGTTGATGTTGGATACTGCATGACGTATTTTAAGGAGACTTTCACTAGGGCTTCGTCCCTCATACCATCTGTTAGTACGTTCTGACCCCCATATACTGAACACTACTAGGGTTAGGTCATTTCATCCCTACGGTGTAGACCTCTCATAGGGAATCTACGGTGTTCAGGGTTCCTAATCTATTATTTATTTATTCTTAGAAAGCTCTTACTATATTGTATCTTTCTCTTACTTATACTTGTCTCTGGTATCTCTATGGTACTGCATCTATTTATTCGAAGTTTATAATACAACATGTATAACATTTTAAACTTGGCAGAGCAGTATATTCAAAACATTGTAATATACTGAGTAATCAACATATTATACACACAGGCAGACTAAAATTCTTAACTAAATAGAATACATGTCCATTTGGCACTTATACACTAGAATCATGCAATTGAACTTCTTAATATACTGATAAGAGTTAATTACTTGACATACGAGTAATCGTCATTTGTACCTATAAATTATTTGTGCTTTCTTGGAAAAGATGCACATCAACCCTAATCCTGAGTTGTGCAACACATAACTTAATTAAGAGTTAATTACTTATCATGGCAAGAATTATTAATAATAATTGAGAATTTCTAATGATTTCCTTGAGAAACGTGCCAATTTGTGTTAATACTAACCAC
Source organism: Alisma plantago-aquatica (assembly GCA_963693085.1). NCBI lineage: Eukaryota > Viridiplantae > Streptophyta > Magnoliopsida > Alismatales > Alismataceae > Alisma > Alisma plantago-aquatica. Next base: position 1,822,044,706 of record OY856409.1, on the reverse strand, counting down.
ACATATTAACTATAACTTGGAGCATGCAAACAAGTTTCCATTGAAACATTGCAGGTCATCATCTTTTTCTTTGAAAACGTGCAATTAGTTAATTACTAAAATCGTATAGCCTGGGTTTATACCCAAACCATATAGCTATTGTAAATCTGGGTCATGTGCTACTATCTTCATCCTCTCTACTAAGCTATTTAGGATTTATTCAACCAAATAGTTCGAATAATCCAAATCATACAGATCAGTTAAAATAACTAGGGTCATTCAAACATGAAGAAGAAAAACGTGAAGTTGGGTGACGCCAAGTCTGTCCGACACTTGGGTAATCGATGTTACCCGTGAAAAACATAGATCTAACCAAAATCATCCATTTCTTAGAGTTAATACTTGCTTAGTGGGTGATATTCTACTCACAAAGGATCGAGGTGGCCAAAATTCAACTAAAATCCACCCAAAGCTCGCTTTCAGGCATCCACAGGGTCATCTTCAACCTTGAAACTGTCCTGGATTCGAACCTGCTGCAAGCAGCAGCTCCACCTTATATAGAGGTTGAGGAAAAAGGAAAGGGACTCGACTAGATTTTTCTCGTGGCTCCGGATTCAAACCCTAACCTCACGGCCATAGTCAAGGGCACCGTTTCGAGGTGTTTCTCGTGCAGAACGGCCCCTGGCCGGTGCCGCAAGGCTAGCCGGCGTTGCTGCTGGCCAGCACCGCCCTAGCATGTCGAGGCCACGGATTGGGGCGAGGAAGAGAGGGGGAAAGGAGGTAGGAGCAAACTCCCTGCTGGATCAGAACTATGGAGCCCAAAAATGCCCCGTGCCTCTCCCTTTGCTGGTCGGGCAGCCCACTACTCAAGCGGTGCTTTGCACCGATCGGGAGGAAGAGGATAAGCGAAAGGGGTTATTAATCCACTAATGGGTAAATTGCAGCTTCAACCCAAGAAACTTGAAAATATCATAATGTTTGCCTTGAAGGTCCGATTCAAGTGATTTCTTTTACAAACTTTCAAGCGCGAGATCCACTACAACCTCAAAGCATGAAAACATACTAACTAGATTGACTCACATTAACCAAAGTACTAATCACATCTTGAACACTTATCTTAACTTAATCAACATGGTGATGCACTAATCATTGTACTTACTAGTTAAACTCAGAGTGGGTCATAACAATCTCCCTCCCTTATAAGAATTTCGTCCCGAAATTCCTAAAAGAGAAAATGAAACTTATTACGCATCTCTGACTTAAGCTCCCACGTGGCTTCCTATAGGTTGTGGTTCCTCCACAAAACTTTCACTAACGGTATTTCTTGATTCTTGAGCTTCTTAATCCTCTGATCAACTATTTGTGTTGGTCCTTTAACATAGGACACATCTTTTTTGAGTTGTGCAGGTTCTGGGTCCACTATCTTCTCTGTACCAGGATAACACTTCTTCATCACCGATACATGAAACACATCATGTAAATTAGCTAACTCGGATGGCAAATCCAACCTATAGGCTACAGGTCCAATCCTCTCAATGACATGATATGTGACCATAAATCTAGGAGTCAGTTTGCCTCTCTTGCCAAACCTCAACACTCCTTTCCATGGTGAAACTTTTAGATACACTTCATCACCAACCTCAAACTCAAGAGGTCTATGCCTCTTCTCAGCGTAACTCTTCTGCCTTACTGTGCAGCTTTCAACTATTCTTTGATCACTGTAATCTTTTTTGTAGTCAAATCCACTATCTCTGGTCCAAGAATCTATTTTTCACCCATCTCGTAGTAACATATGGGTGATCTACACTTTCTTCCATACAGAGTTTCATACAGAGCCATACCAAGACTGGAATGATGACTATTGTTGTATGCAAACTCTATAAAGCTCAAGTGTTCTTCCCAACTTCCTCTGAAATGTAGGACACGTGCTCTCACCATGTCCTCAAGAGTTTGAATGGTCCTATCTGACTGGCCATCCATCTGTGGGTGAAAAGATGTACTGAATCTCAACTTTGTGCCTAAAGCATGATTTAACTGATTCTAAAACCTGGATGTGCACTTAGGATCTCTATCTAATATTATTGAAACTGGGATACCATGCAACCTGAGTATCTCATACACGTATATCTTAGCCAATTTCAGGACATCAAAGGTTGACTTAATAGGAAGAAAGTGAGCAAACTTAGTCAGTCTATCCACAATCACCCATATTGAGTCACAACCTCTAGATGTCCTGGGCAACCCTACCACAAAATCCATTGTGATATGTTCCCACTTCCACTCTGGTATAGGGAGAGATTGTAAGGTACCTATAGGTTTTTTATGCTCAGCCTTAACCTGTTGGCACACACTGCACCTAGCCACGTACTCAGCTACATCCTTCTTCATACCTAACCACCAATACAACTCCTTAATATTCCTGTACATCTTAGTGTTGCCTGGATGCATAGCGTACATCAATGCATGCGCTTCCTCAAGAATCTGTTCTTTCAAATCACTATCTCCAAGTACACACAACCTGTCATGCTGATACAACAAACCATCATCTGAAAACCTGAACTCTGGTCTTTTTCCCTTTGTCATGTCCTGCATGATCTGTTATAACTCACTGTCACTCTGCTATAGTTCTTTTATCTGATCATAAAAGGTATACTTGACTTGCATTTGTGCTATCCTACCACTCTATTTTGTCACCCCTAAGTCTAAGTTCAACTTCCGCATCTCTACTAGCAGGTCTCTCCTAAAACATGCCATAGAGAATACATTAGCTGTTGAACTTGACTTCCTGCTCAGGGCATCTGCTACCACATTTTCCTTTCCAGGATGATAATCTATCGTCACTTCATAATCCTTGATCAATTCTAACCATCTCCGCTGTCTAAGATTCAGATCCTTCTGGGTGAAGATATATTTCAAACTCTTATGATCAGTAAACACCTGACACGCCTCACCATAAAGATAGTGGCACCATGTCTTAAGAGCATGAACTACTACAGCTAACTCTAGATCATGTGTCGGGTAATTATCCTCACTCTTCTTAAGATGTCTAGATGCATAAGCTACTACTTTGCCTTCCCGTATCAACACACAGCCTAAACCTCTCCTTGAAGCATCACAAAACACTGTGTAGCCTTTATCTGCCTCAGGCATGATCAACACTAGTGTTGTAGTCAACCTCTTCTTTAAAATATAAAAACTCTTCTCACAGTTGTGTGACCAGACAAACGGTGCATTCTTTTTCGTTAAGCGTGTCAGAGGTGACGCTACAACACTGAAGTTTTGGATGAACCTCCTATAGTAACCTGCCAATCCTAAGAAGCTTCTGATCTCTGTAGGAGTCTTAAGCTACTCCCACTGTAGAACAGATTCGACTTTCTTAGGGTCAACACTTACTCCATCTCCTGAGATGACATGTCCAAGAAAAGACACCTCAACTAACCAGAACTCACATTTACAGAACTTAGCATATAACTGGTGTTGTCCCAACAACTGTAATGCTATCCTCAGATGTTGCTCATACTGCTCATCATCTCTAGAATAAATCAGAATATCATCTATGAAAACCACTATGAATTGATCCAAGAACGACTTGAAGATCTGGTTCATCATATCCATGAAAGCTGTTGGGGCATTAGTCAGTCCAAACGACATGACCACAAACTCATAATGCCCATATCTTGTTCTGAAAGCTGACTTAGGAATATCTGAAGCCTTTATCCTCAACTGATGATATCTAGATCTCAAGTCTATCTTAGAAACGATCGTCGCTCCCTGCAACTGATCAAACAAATCATCTATCCTTGGCAACAAATACTTATTCTTGATGGTGATCTTATTCAACTGTCTGTAGTCTATACATAACATCATAGTACCATCTTTCTTTTTCACAAACAAGACTGGAGCTCCCCATGGTGAAGAGCTAGGTCGAATGAAACCCTTATCCAATAACTCTTGTAACTGGATCTTCAGTTCCTTCAACTCTGTATGTGACACGAATTTACCGTGCGTAGAACGCAAGTGCACACGTCAAAGTAATATAGGCCTTTGTGAGGCTTAAGTCGAACTTAGGGAAACATAATTATTGGTATACTACTACTAACTACTTGCAATCAGCTAGACCGATTAAAATGATTTGAGAGTTGATTGAAAAAGAAAAGAAAAATAAAAGAAAACCGAGTAATCGATTAAATGTTTGGTTTAATCAATGCAAATGGGAATCTTTAGGATTGCAGTTTCACCATAGGTTTTCATTGTGTTAATTCCTACACAGTTATCCTAATTCGTCTCTCATTTTCCGGGTAGTGGCTTGTATTCAGAATTGCTCACTTTCGTGATATAATTCACTACCTAAATCTAGGTCGGTTCCACGGTAGTAGTAACCTATACCCTAAACTAGGTGCATGAAGACCATACTCTGGGTTTCCACCATTAATTGTACATCACCTTGTTCAAAGGATTTATTAGTTAATGTGAATTTCGTCTCTTTTCAACCGTTAATTCTTCTTTCAAAGTAATTAAATGCATTAGATTATCATTAGGGTGATCAATCATAATGATATAATGGAGAGAATGAAATCATACCACAGATTTAAGAGACAAATTATGAAATACTATGGTAAAAATGTCATACAACAATCACTCGGGCTACTCCCAGTCCTAAAGATAAATGGGATTAGCCATGCATGTTCATCTCCATGAAAGACATGATGAGAGAAAGGGAAAACATGGGGAAAATGTGGATAGAAGTGATGTAACCCCTGAATGGAGGAGATCCAGGCATTCCTCAGTGTAGAATGAGTGATCTACAACCTTTCGATAGTGGAAAACTCCTTCTGCAGCTCTCGGAACGATCGGGGCATGGCTCTGGGATCTGCTCTTCTCTCCTCTCCCCCTTGAGACTTGTGCAATGACTAATGACGTGATACCCTTCTTAGGGCCGCCATAATTAGGTATATGCACCACTTTAGATCGACAAAAGATCACCACCGTCCGATTAGCAACAATCTGTAACAAAACATGATCTGACGGCGTCGATACCATCGATGTGGGTCGATGGTATCGACCCGTCATAATATCGACGATTCTTCCTTTTCCTGACATTTTGTGCTGATGCAGACTCGATACCATCGACTTCAGTGTCGATGGTATCGGCACCTTTAGGCGTCACTTTTATCACCAATCCGACACTGAAGCTGGGCGAGGTCGATAGTATCGACTTTATGTCGATAGTATCGACCAGTTGACTGTTGGCTTACTGTAGGTATCTCACTACCATCGACTTCAGTGTCGATGGTATCGACTCATCTTTGTTCCTTGCGGCTATCTCACTGTGGCCGAGTCGATGGTATCGACAACTGCCTATATTCATTTTTCCTAAAATTTCAAGATAAATTTGAATCAGCCTTTGCTAAAACACATCAATACGATCATTTATAACCAAAAAGATGAAATATAGTAGATTTGATGCAAAATGAGATTATAGATTAAAGCGAGTGAATCATGTGATACTAACCACAGATGTGACTAATAAACACATAAAACACATTTAAAACTAGTCTATAAAAGCGACTCAAAATCCTCACATCAAACTCCCCTAAGCTTAAACATTGGTCGTCCTCGAGCAACAAAATTATAGAATAAAATTGTGAGGGTCAACTAAAGAACATACTATCACAACAGACATTACTGTATGATTCCCACCAGACATTCACATATCGGCCCTCACTAACCACAAAATGGTAACTACCCTACGGGTGACAATGATCGTTCATAATAGATATCCACTCCAAGATTAGTGAACACTATCAAATAAGGCAGTTAATATAATAAAATCTTCCAGTTCAGGCTTGGTGCATCTTGTTATCTCCTATCTACGTTGATCATAACCTAACTACCATCTACATGGAAGCAGATCTCCTAAAATACAAAAGTGAGGAGATAATCACGGGTGGCCTACCATTTTGAGCAACGGGTGGATGGGATAGGCGGTTTATGTAAGAAAAAGTAGCACGATATAGTTTGACATGCAACTGTACAAAAATGACCTATATGATGCTCATGCATATGGAAATGACCTAATGCTTACATTTTAGGTGGAATGATGCGTGCACTATCATTCCATCCCAATGAGAGACAGAATATCTACAAAACTACACATGTGCTTGTTCTTCTTATAATGCATGTGAACAAGTTCCATCCTCCTTTTGACCTTCACTTACTTTTTTTTCTCTTTTCAGCCCTTATTTTGCTTAATGAACTAAGATGAAATTTTCACATCTTCATCTTGGGCTTATTCTCATAACTACTATTTTTTCATTGTATTTTATTTTTCAGAAAGTATGAAACAAGTTCCTTATTTTTGATCAAGAAGCAAGGTGTAACGACAATCGCCAAACCGACAAACAAATCGTTACTAATTATGTGGAATAATCATAAGCAGTGGATTAACAAAAATCACTAAAAATTAAAACTATTTTCTTTGCAAAGAGATCCATTTCTAGGAAAACTCTTGAAGGAATAACCCAAAACATGATATTCACATTGATCATATATTGTACATACATTGTACCATTTCTTCTCAAGGACAACATATAATAATTGCTTTTTCAAAACATATACTTAAAGCAACATCAAACCTCGAGGCATACAAGCCAAAATCTCAGATTGTTCATAAAACCAACACATACTAAATCCAAGGACCTGAGAGTACAGAGACGACACATAGGACTACTATCTACAAGACATGACAGACAGTACACTCAACCTAAGCTGTCACTGCTGTCCCTGTTGCTATTGTTCTTTCTCTGCAGTACGGTCTCAATCCCCCTCGTGCATGTCCACCTAAAAAAATGTGGATCCCACGGGGTGAGACAATTGTCCCAGTGAGAGATATAACTCTCCGCCAACAACATTGTTATTGTAGTTTAATAATATAAAACTGAGCAGAGGATAAGTAGTTTAGATCATTCTTTTCTTTTAAAGTATTGCAACTGTCTATGATAGAACAGTAAATCATATATTCTCTTTATAAGGAATATGAAGAGCATGTATATCATTTACCCATCATACTATATCAACATCTCAAGCTTATCCTGTGGTTCTCATTATCGTGGTATGTCATCCATGAATTATTCTTGTTTCTATATGTTGGCCTTAGCCAATAAGCTTAAACATATATTGAAATTATATCTGCCATGCACTCATACATCATTAATACAGGCATTGGGTTATTACCAATCATGTTTCATCATTACATGCAATGGGTATTACCCATCATGTGGTATCATTACAGGCATTGTCCCTCTGCCAGGTATTGGAATTTAACCAAACCTGATTACACCGCCAAACATTGGACTCTACCAATCCTGATTACACCGCTAGGCATTGGACTTTAACCAATCCTGATTACAGGCATTGAGCCTCTTCCAGGTATTGGACTTTAACCAAACCTGATTACACCGCCAGACATTAGACTCTACCAATCCTGATTACACCGCCAGGCATTGGACTTTAACCAATCCTGAGTACACCTTCGTTATGGGATATCAATCCCTTAAATTCATCATTAGTTGTCACATCCTTTTTCTAGGCATTATACCATGGGCAAGCCATCATATCTATACACATTCTTTACATACTACAAGTGTTCCTCATATCTCCTTTAAACATCTTCAAAACACTATATCCCTTAATTAGCTATAAGCATAAAGCATGTATGATCAAGATTTCATTATTACTATAACCATTTATTATTATTATTATGAAGTTACTAGTTTCCATTTCCTTTAGTTTATTTTGCACATTACCATTCCTTACATGAGAATTTTATAAACATCTTATCACCTCTCATTAGGCAACAACTATTCACATGGCTCACCAGGCCCATTAATCATCTTGTCACCTTTCACTAGGAAACAATTATTCACATAGCTCACAAGGCCATTAATCATTATACTTGTTATACAAGTATTTAACATGCCTTACAAGGCTTATGCAATAAGAGAAATACAACCTTCCCATCATTAGGGTTAGGGTTTTCGATTATTAACCATTTAGGTTTTCAATATCATATTATCAATGATCAATCCCTAATTCATTGCTCCACACATCTAGGAGCAAACATTAATATTATAAGTATTCAATCATACTTATTTATTCTCATCATTTATCTTTAAATGAATCATCAACACAAGGTATGAGTTCCTCTCTCATCCTTATCAGGGTATGATTACATCATACTATATTAACTTGTCTTAACCCTTTCCCAAGGTATGTTAGCCCACACTTATCAAAGTGCATTAAACTTATTACATCTCAATGTAACAATTGACATAACACACTTCATGTATTACTGATCCAAGTATATTGGATTTAAGGTGCATCAAGGTACATCAACCTTGAAGTGATGGATGTGATATCTATCATGTCTTGATGTATCACTTCCCTTATCACTTTTAACTTACTTAAGTTCATCAACTTATCTTGTATTAGGGTATTTCCCATCCTAATACTTTATGCACTAGCCCATCACATTTATTCTGTAGTGTATTGATCATGAGTCATACATTTGAATTGTCCAACCATCATCAACTGATATGGACTCATCTCAGGCTGAGACATTGTTGATATAGGATTAACCATTACCAACCACTTTAGGTGTTTCACCTATCAAGGTATTAGCCATACCATTACTTGGTGTTACACTCATTACTCCTAAGAGTGTCTTACTCTCACCTTTATAAGGTGTCTTGGGTTGGAGGTGTATGAACACTCACCATATCAGGTTAGGATTTGCACTTGTCTCCATATCAGGCATGAGGTATCTTCTTGACCTCATATCGGGCACAAGGTATATGTATGTGTCACCCATGATACTTATGAGGTATCAACCCATCACCATGTCGGGCTAGAAGTACATTCAACACCCTATCGGGCTAGTCACCATCTAGGGTTAGCCATGATGGGTTAGGGTTACCATATCGTCTAAGGTTGTGTATCGTGAAACCATGTCGTGCAACCATGTAATGCAACTATGTCATGCAACCATGTCATGCAACTATGTCCTGCAACCATGTCGTGCAACCATGTCCTGCAACCATGTCGTGCAACCATGTAATGCAACTATGTCATGCAACCATGTCATGCAACTATGTCCTGCAACCATGTCGTGCAACCATGTCCTGCAACCATGTCGTGCAACCATGTCGTGCAATAGCACTTGTTACACTTCACTTATATCAGGTTACCCAAATTAGGGTTTCTTGTCATCTTAAAAGTATAAAATTATCTTTTTATTGTGTATGGAGCCTATTCTAGACTTCCTATCACGCAAGCATCTTGTGCAAAACATATTGGACAAGACATACCCATATCGGGTTAGGGCTATTTGGGCATATACTTGAACCCGATATCACTTTACAAAATTATACCATCTTCTTCAAGATCTAGACCTTTCTTCTAATGGATATAATTCATGGAAATAGGTCTAAGAAATTATTATAACACATAATTTCATCAACTACTTCAGGAAATTTCGGAATTAAAAGTATTTCACTAATTATAGCAATTTAGGTGAAGAATAATAACATGGTTGAGTTCAAGTTATATAACCTACCTTAAGAACAACTTCAAAGCTCCAAGATCCAAAGATACACGTTCCTAAGGTTGAGGATGACTTATAAAAAGTCCAAGGCTCGTTCACAACTCCTTCATATACAAGGAATCACCATGGATAAGCAATTGGTGAAGAAGAAAAGAAAGGAAGATCAAAACCCTAAAATCATGCTTCAATCCAAGGTTGAAGATGATCATAGCCTCACCTTAGGGTTAATAATTGAGATCCTTATTGATCCAGCACCTTTGCACGATACCTCACATCCTTGGCACGATATTCCACCACTTTTGGCCGATATGCCACTCACTTGGGGCCAAAAACACTTCACTATGGCTGATATCACTCTATATGGCTGATATTACCTACTTGACCGATATGCTTTTGCTATGGGTGATATCCCATGACCCATGCACGATTCCACAGCATCCCTTCATGATATGGGAGATATATTCAGGATACCTTAGGGTAGGAGGGTGGTAAGGGTCGAAAAATTGCACCAAGGGGTGAAACTAGGGGTATATATACTTGTTGCTCATGAAGGAAGGTGAAAATGAGGTGTCATCATTTTGAACTAGTAGGTGCCACCTGTCCATGCATGGGTGACACGTGTACATGCATGCATAATCATTTATATTGAAATTCAAAATAGTTGAGAGTTATCTAGGGATAAGGATTCGTCCATTACTTATCTCTTTGAATAAGATATATCAACAAAATCACCACTTTATTCACAACTCATCACAACTTTACCAAGGAAGTTGTAACCCGACACACCTCTCCTCCTTGAGGTGATTTGCACGATATGGACTTTACCAAGAGTCCACAAAACGATATGGGACACCTCCTTGGGTTCCTTGGCCGATAGGCACTCATATATAAGCTTTTCAACTTGATACAACTCAAGTTAAGCTTTCATATTCAACCCTTTTCTTGGTCATTTCATCACCAAGAGTATCATCATTCATAATTGATCCAAACATGGTGTCTCATTCATTATCTCTCCTCTAAATGATACATATAGGAAGTAGGGACATTCTAGTGGTGGCAATTTGCATATCAACCCCACATTTTGGGTAAATTACATCTTGTACCAAAATTGGTGCACAATGCTCCAACATTGTTCAAACAAGTTCAAACATGGAATTTAGGCTTTCCACAAGCCATCACGTAGCATAATTATCTCTCTTATGATGCTTAAACACATGGGGTAAATTCAACATGTGACATTTTGCATTATAGCTCCTCAATTTGGGTAAATTTGCACTTTGGTCCAAAACAAAGGAAAATTGCTCAAACAGCATTCAATCGGGACCAAACTTGAAACATGAGTGTATCACATGATAACAAAGCACCTTAGAGGATTATATTAAAGTTATAAGCAACTTTATTAGCCAAAACAAATAGGGTCACCTCATAACTTAGGTTAGGGTCGTTACAAGTTATAAACCCCTAACAAGGATTTCGTCCCCAAAATCCCAGGTAAAGGGAGACAAATATCATTCATTCATCATATCATCAAGTCTCCACATAACATATTTGATGATGTCATGTTTATGCGGGGCATAAACCCCTAACAAATGGTATCCATACTATAGTATGTAACTAGACTGATTTCACATTTGGCCATTGCAGGTAACCAACATAAATCATCTGATTAGGAGTCATGCTCCCATTTTCTCATATCATTGAAAATTCTTGGATACTAGGATTCTTTACCTTGGTACCCATTATATGTGCCAAAAACTCATCGCATCATCATTATGATTACTAGATCTGGGTATTCAAACCCTCAATCCATCACTGAACATTGTTACCTCCCATCAGGTAATGGTTACCTCTAGGTCTGAGGACCAGGGTATACATTATACTAAACATCTTCCTTTGTTTATAAATTGATTTATTATTAACTCAGATCCCTTTGTATATCAATTAGGATGTGGTAGAAATATCCATTCCACATATTCTACCTCATTAAGCTCTTTAGATTGTCTCAGAATGACTACTTGATCAGAGTAATCAGAAAGATAACAATCTAAGAGTTCCATACTTACCTTGCCTTCAATAGATGAATACCTGGCCAGGGTATTCAAGAACTAAAATTAGGTAGTATGCATTTGTTTTATATTATGTTTCATACTTTTAACATCTCTTTGAATTTTACTACTTAGTATCTCAGGTTGTCTCTGGGTGTTTCTTTTACATCTCTTCCTTTTCTACATGAAGAGATAAATTTCAAAACATATAAGAGAATATTAATCTGAATATAGGTTCTTATCCTTCATATCTCTTCCTCATGTCCTCATAGGACTAATTATGGGAAGCTCAACAACAACTACCTTCTTATGATTATCAGATAAAATCTAGAGAAGACATATAAGAATGAGAAAGCTCTATCTGACTGCCATCCCTCACAGTCATCCACCACTTCTGGTTGACTCAAACATAGAGTCTATCTATTTCATGTTGTTTCTTTTGCCTTTTTACACTATTAGGTTGTAACTTTCGTAAGCCCTGCCGAGTCTACCTCAGTTGTTGGGTCATTTACTCCCTTCTTTTTGAATAAAAGGGTTTAGTATGCTTAACATGTCCATGTCTTATCCTCATACCATAGTCTTATCGGTCTCATTACCGATGTAGAGACTAAGCCATGGGTTCTTACAGGTGGAAAGTTAGGACCTTTGTCTTTACATAAGGATTACTACCCTGGTGCACTAGGCATTTATTATACTGGTGGCACAAAAAACTTTGGATTTTTAGAACTTAGGCAAATGTCTCTAGAATTGTAGAGACCTTTCCTTAATTCTCAGCTTATTGCCCCTTCTTGGGCATTACCATCACAGATGTACTATCAGTCTCTACTTATGGAAGATTCCATTTTCTTTCCATATTCTAATCCTTCCCGCATTTCCACTGTTCCAACATGAGTTTGTCATTCATGAACCCTTTCAGAACCCCAAGTTTCTACATTGAGGACTGGTAACCTAGGTTGTAATGCTAGTATCCAGTCTACTATATGCATCACTGTTGTCCTAACCTGCCCATCAAGAGCATAAATATAGGATTTTCTATCCTGATCGGGTCATGGTGGGAATTCTCAGGCACTTATTCTTCTCTTGCCTGATCCCTCACACCCTCTCTTGGTGCAACAACATTACTCTCAGCAATGTATTTCTCGTGCTCCCCAGTCATTTATAAACTTTACCCTTTCCTCTGCATAAGCATAAGTTACTATAGGGTATACTGGAGGACACTAACATAGACTCAACACCTTAGTCCTATATCTCTGTAGACTCAGTGAACCTTAAGCTCTGATACCAAACATTTATAACAACAATCGCCAAACTGACAAACAAATCGTTACTAATTATGTGGAAAAATCATAAGTAGTGGATTAACAAAAATCACTAAAAATTAAAACCATTTTCTTTGCAAAGAGATCCATTTCTAGGAAAACTCTTGAAGGAAGAACCCAAAACCTGATATTCACATTGATCATATATTGTACATACATTGTACCATTTCTTCTCAAGGACAACATATAATAATTGCTTTTTCAAAACATATACTTAAAGCAACATCAAACCTCGAGGCATACAAGCCAAAATCTCAGATTGTTCATAAAACCAACACATACTAAAGACAAGGACCTGAGAGTACAGAGACGACACATAGGACTACTATCTACAAGACACAACAGACAGTACACTCAACCTGAGCTGTCACTGTTGTCCCTGTTGCTATTGTTCTTTCTCTACAGTACGGTCTCAATACCCCTCATGCATGTCCACCTAAAAAAATGTGGATCCCACGGGGTGAGACAATTGTCCCATCGAGAGATAAAACTCTCTACCAACAACATTATTATTGTAATTTAATAATATAAAACTGAGCGGAGGATAAGTAGTTTAGATCATTCTCGTCTTTTAAAGTATTGCAACTGTCTATGATAGAACAATAAATCATATATTCTCTTTATAAGGAATATGAAGAATATGTATATCATTTACCCATCATACTATATCAACATCTCAAGCTTATCATGTGGTGCTCATTATCATGGTATGTCATCCATGAATTATTCTTGTTTCTATCTGTTGGCCTTAGCCAATAAGCTTAAACATATATTGAAATTATATTTGTCATGCACTCATACATCATTAATACATGCATTGCGTTATTACCAATCATGTGTCATCATTACAGGCATTGGGTATTACCCATCCTGTGGTATCATTACAGGCATTGTGCCTCTACCAGGTATTGGATTTTAACCAAACCTGATTACACCGCCAAGCATTGGACTCTACCAATCCTGATTACACCGCCAGGCATTGGACTTTAACCAATCCTAATTACAGGCATTGAGCCTCTGCCAGGTATTGGACTTTAACCAAACCTGATTACACCGCCAGGCATTGGACTCTACCAATCCTGATTACACCGCCAGGCATTGGACTTTAACCAATCCTGAGTACACCTTCGTTATGGGATATTAATCCCTTAAATTCATCATTAGTCACATCCTTTTTCTAGGCATTATACCCTGGGCAAGCCATCATATCTATTCACATTATTTACATACTATAAGTGTGCCTCTTATCTCCTTTAAACATCTTCAAAACACTATAGCCCTTAATTGGCTATAAGCATAAAGCATGTATGATCAAGATTTCATTATTACTATAACCATTTATTATTATTATGAAGTTACTGGTTTCCATTTCCTTTAGTTTATTTTGCACATTACCATTCCTTACATGAGACTTTTATAAACATCTTGTCACCTCTCATTAGGCAACAACTATTCACATGGCTCACCAGGCCCATTAATCATCTTGTCACCTTTCACTAGGCAACAACTATTCACATAGCTCACAAGGCCATTAATCATTATACTTGTTATACAAGTATTTAACATGCCTTACAAGGCTTATGCAATAAGAGAAATACAACCTTCCCATCATTAGGGTTAGGGTTTTCCATTATTAACCATTTAGGTTTTCAAGATCATGTTATCAATGATCCATCCCTAATTCATTGCTCCACACATCTAGGAGCAAACATTGATATTATAAGTATTCAATCATACTTATTTATTCTCATCATTTATCTTTAAATGAATCATCAACACAAGGTATGAATTCCTCTCTCATCCTTATCAGGGTATGATTACATCATACTATATTAACTTGTCTTAACCCTTTCTCAAGGTATGTTTGCCCACACTTATCAAAGTGCATTAAACTTATTACATCTCAATGTAACAATTGACATAACACACTTCATGTGTTACTGATCCAAGTATATTGGATTTAAGGTGCATCAAGGTACATCAACCTTGAAGTGTTGGATGTGATATCTATCATGTCTTGATGTATCACTTCCCTCATCACTTTTAACTTACTTAAGTTCATCAACTTATCTTGTATTAGGGTATTTCCCATCCTAATACTTTATGCACTAGCCCATCACATTTATTCTGTAGTGTACTGATCATGAGTCATACATTTGAATTGTCCAACCATCATAAATTGATATGGAATCATCTCAAGTTGAGACATTGTTGATATAGGATTAACCATTATCCACCACTTTAGGTGTTTCACCTATCAAGGTATTAGCCATACCATTACTTGGTGTTACACTCATTACTCCTAAGAGTGTCTTACTCTCACCTTTACAAGGTGTCTTGGGTTTGAGGTGTATGAACACTCACCATATCAGGTTAGGATTTGCACTTGTCTCCATATCGGGCATGAGGTATCTTCTTGACCTCATATCGGGCACAAGGTATATGTATGTGTTGCCCATGATACTTATGAGGTATCAACCCATCACCATGTCAGGCTAGAAGTACATTCAACACCCTATCGGGCTAGTCACCATCTAGGGTTAGCCATGATGGGTTAGGGTTACCATATCGTCTAGGGTTGTGTATCGTGCAACCCTATCGTGCAACCATGTCGTGCAACTATGTCATGCAACCATGTCGTGACACCATGTCGTGCAACCATGTCGTGCAATAGTACTTGTTACACTTCACTTAAATCGGGTTACCCAAATTAGGGTTTCTTGTCATCTTACATGTATACAATTATCTTTGTATCGTGTATGGAGTCTATTCTAGACTTCCTATCGTGCAAGCATATTGTGCAAGACATATCGGGCAAGACATACCCATATCGGGTTAGGGCTATTTGAGCATATACTTGAACCCGATATCACTTTACAAAGTAATACCATCTTCTTCAAGATCTAGACCTTTCATCTAATGGATATAATTCATGGAAATAGGTCTAAGCAATTATTATAACACATAATTTCATCAACTACTTCAGGAAATTTCAGAATTAAAAGTATTTCAGTAATTATAGCAATTTAGGTGAAGAATAATAACATGGTTGAGTTCAAGTTATATAACCTGCCTTAAGAACAACTTCAAAGCTCCAAGCTCCAAAGATACACATTCCTAAGGTTGAGGATGACTTATCAAAAGTCCAAAGCTCGTTCACAACTCCTTCATATACAAGGAATCACCATGGATAAGCAATTGGTGAAGAAGAAAAGAAAGGAAGATCAAGAGCCTAAAATCATGCTTCAATCCAAGGTTGAAGATGATCATAGCCTCACATTAGGGTTAATAATTAAGCTCCTTATTGCTCCAGCACCTTTGCACGATACCTCACATCCCTTGCACGATATGCCACCACTTGTGGCCGATATGCCACTCACTTGGGGCCAAAAACACTTCACTATGGCCGATATCACTCTATATGGCCGATATGGAGACAAGTGGTGGCATATCATGCAAGGAGGGTGGTAAGGGTCGAAAACTTTCACCAAGGGGTGAAACTAGGGGTATATATACTTGTTTCTCATGAAGGAAGGTGAAAATGAGGTGTCATCATTTTGAACTAGTAGGTGCCACGTATCCATGCATGGGTGACACATATACATGCATGCATAATCATTTATCATGACATGAAAAATAGTTGAGAGTGACCTAGGGATAAGGATTCGTCCATTACTTATCTCTTTGAATAAGATATATCAACAAAATCACCACTTTATTCACAACTCATCACAACTTTACCAAGGAAGTTGTAACCCGACACACCTCTCCTCCTTGAGGTGATTTGCACGATATGGAATTTGCCAAGTGTCCAAAAAACGATATGGGACACCTCCTTGGGTTCCTTGGCCGATAGGCACTCATATATAAGCTTTTCAACTTGATACAACTCAAGTTAAGCTTTCATATTCAACCCTTTTCTTGGTCATTTCATCACCAAGAGTATCATCATTCATAACTGATCCAAACATGGTGTCTCATTCATTATATCTCCTATAAATGATACATATAGGAATTAGGGACATTCTAGTGGTGGTAATTTTCATATCAACCCCACATTTTGGGTAAATTACATCTTGTACCAAAATTGGTGCACAATGCTCCAACATTGTTCAAATAAGTTCAAACATGGAATTTAGGCTTTCCACAAGCCATCACTTAGCATAATTCTCTCTCTTATGATGATTAAACACATGGGGTACATTAAAAATGTGACATTTTGCATTATAGCTCCTCAATTTGGGTAAATTTGCACTTTGGTCCAAAGCAAAGGAAAATTGCTCAAACAACATTCAATCGGGACCAAAATTGTAACATGAGTGTGTCACATAATAACAAAGCACCTTAGAGGATTATATTAAAGTTATAAGCAACTTTATTAGACAAAACAAATAGGGTCACCTCATAACCCAGGTTAGGGTCGTTACACAATGCACATCATGTAAAAAATGATTAAAATTATGCAAAATGCAACTAAAATGACATTGACATGCATTCTAAAATGTTTGCATGCATGACTATAATGCACATTTTTTTTCATATATGCAACAGATGTAAAAACTAACTACAATACAATCCTATCTACATCATATGCAATCAAGAGATGACAAACTACAATGTGCTCCCAATTCTTATGGTAGTGTGTAAATGAGATGAGGTGGATAGATCACAAGATTAATTGACAGAACCATAGAAAGATATTATATGTCCCTTCTTACTTACATGTGTAAAATCAGGGGGTTTCTCTCTCTTATTTCTTATTAAAGTCCGATTACCATTTGGTCAGTTTAGGCTCAACATCCAATTCCGTCCACTTCCCTTGAATCATAGGCATGTACAGTTGTGGTCTTATGTTTTAAAGTTGACAAACCCAATTATTTTCATAAGTTAAGTGCTCAAGTTCAAACAGAGCAAGCTTGCAATTACATGAAAAAATTTCAAATTTACCCATAACTCCCATGTGAAAAACATAGAGATGACAAATTACATTAGACATCCACGAATACACTAGATAGCTTGTGGATCCTAAAAGCTAAGAAAATTGCTAAAATAAAAGAAAAGGCAATAAATGATAAAAACAAAGGAAAATAAAAGATAGAAACTGTTCCATCTCCCCCCCTAAGCTTGAATTCGACTATGGCCTCATAGTAAAAAACAATCTCAGTAGGTGGAATAAGGATACCATTTACTGCTCAGGTGGCGGGTACTATGGGGCGCTAGGATCCCATGATGGATATTTCCCCTGGAAGTTTGGATCATATGGGGGCATGGGCGGAGATTGGGGATATCCCCCGAAATAGTTTTGGTGCCAGTAGTGATCATAGAATGGCTGTTGTTGTTGTTCGATCCTCCCCAACTGGTCGTAGACCTGCTGTTTATTGGCGAACAGCTGACGTTCATTCTCGAAGATAGCTTGTTGATTAACATACAACCAATTCTTAGTATCCTGGATATCAGCAAATGACGCAGTGTGCTGTTGTTGCGTATCCTGAATGCTCTGTAGCATGGTGTACATGCCCTGCATAGAATAAACATCCTCTCCTTGTTGAGAAGGTTGTGGTGGCTGAGGCTGCGAGGATGATGACGCACCCGGGTAGAAGCGTGGCTGCTTCCTTGGTTCCACTCGTGAATGAAGAGGAGTAACATTCTCCTCTTCCTCCTCCTGCTCATCACCATCATCATTGGCGTTGTCGTTGTCGTCCTCGTCTTCTCCACTGTCAGAGTCGTCGATGGAAATTATGGTCCATCTAAAATGTTGGGGCCCCTGGATGTTGAAGATGGGATCTGGAAGGGTGCACTCTTGATACTCTTTGTTTACGTGGCAATGTGCATATACCACACCATCACGAAATGTCAACAAGTTAGACCGATGCAAATGATGAAGGTTGACAGAGCTTTTACTTAGCATGGGAGGCATTGAAGAAAGGTCTAGCCCGAGGTAAAGGGCTAAAGGAGTGATGAGTCCCCCAAAATGAATTGGGACCCACCGAGTACTTTTCTTCACCGCCATTACGCACGTTAGGAAGAATGCTCCCCAGTTAAGCTTGACTCATGTCAATAGATTATATAGAAAGAAGAGGTCAGTCTCTTGAAATTTACTCAACGAAAGCTCTCCTCGAGCGAAGAAGGTAATACACAACATGCAGTGTAAGACCCACACGAAGGGATGCTCAAAATCAGCCACCATGGAATTGTGATAGCTGATCGTTTTGCCTTGAGGGGCTGTCACTAGCTTTGTGAACATGGCGTCATAATCAGCTCAGTTTTCTGGCCACCAGTGTTGTTCGGGGGAGTGCCACTAGTTGTAGATAGAGTTGAATTGCTATAGAGTAAGATTATAATTCCTATTGAAGAGCTGGAAAGACACTCAGCCTTTGATCCATTCCCTGCCGGAGGCGTTGAGGTCGTTTAGGACAACACATATATCAAACGACGCCATGAATTCCACCACCAATTCTTTATAAGTCGGCCACTTTCCGAAAAAGGGGTGGCCCTCCACATGATGGGTGATCACGTTGTCGAGCCTGCTCATGTTCCCCTCCTGGCCATGGAGGACATACATCAGGTTATCCTCAAATCCAAGATCTCAGATCATTCATCTGTCACAATATCGAGTCGGCTCGATAGTTCTTTTCATCAGCTCCTTGTAAACTTTCTTCACATCCGCAGAAGGCGGGGCGGAACAAACGTCTCAATCGCCATTGGTGCAATGCTTGAAAATGATGCAGCAATGTTCCTCCTTGTGATGAAAGAAAGAGGACAGAAGAATGGAGCTCGATGAAGATCAGAGTTGCTCAGAGAAGATGATCTCCAATGTCTATGAAGAGCTCGGTGAAGATCGCTTGATTGCTCTATGCTCGGTGAAGATCTCTGGTTGCTCAGGATGCTTGGCGCAAGAGTTGAGAGGATTAACTCTGAAGGTGTGAATAGAAATTAGAAACTACCCCTCCTTTTATAGCTGAACCCGTCGCCACTGTCGCTCCGTCGATACCATCGACGGGGTGTCTATGGTATCGATACCTGGAGCACAATCCGCTCTTCGCGACCATCGACGGTTGTCGATTTCTTGATGCAGGGGCCCCAGATAGGTGACGTGTTGATACTATCGACATGGTTCGATGGTATCGACTCATCCCATAGATCAACTACTTCATTTTGGCACACTCCGTTGATTCTTCTCGCGGATCGGTGACGTGTCCCGTCGATACCATCGACTGGGTTTTGATGGTATCGACTATTTATGGTTCGATTACCCTCGCGACGCCTGGGCGCCGCTTCTTTGCTGACCCCGGGTTGATACCATCGACTGGGTTGTCGATGGTATCGACTTCACTGAGCATTATTTACTCTGTAAATCTTCAAGGATCTCACGATCATCGACTTCATTGTCAATACTATCGACTACATTTTTCTTGTTTGCTGATAGCATGTCGATACCATCGACGAGGCCGTCGATGGTATCGAATCAGAAAGATTTTTGAAGTCACTTCCCTGCACCCATGTCTCTACCATCGATGTTTTGGTCGATGGTATCGAATTTGATTCAGTACTGCACACTGAGCAAAATGATTAGGGTATCATTTTTACACTAAAAATGAAATTAAACAAAACTAACTTGCAAATGTGAAAGAAAATGAAGGAACTACAAATTAAAACTACCTATGGTTGGGTTGCCTCCCAACAAGCGCCCTTGTTTATTGTCTTAGGCTAGACGCAATAAGGCTCTTCATTCTTCCTTAAGTGCCATGAGTTTAACCTCATGCACTTTTCTCGTGTAGTTCTCTCCAAAGTAAAGCTTCAACCTTTGACCATTAACTAGGAATGTGAGCTCTCCATCTCTCACCATAATAGCACCATGTGGGCGCACCTCCTCCACCATAAAAGGTCCACTCCACCTAGATTTCAATTTCCCAAGATGAAGCTTGAGTCTCGAGTTGAATAGTAAAACGCGATCACCCTTTTTGAAAATGCGCGTTTGAATGTGGCGGTCATGGATTTGCTTTGTCCTTTCTTTATAAATCCTTTGATTCTCATAGGCATTCATCCTAAGTTCATTTAGCTCATTTAGATCCAATAGTCTCTTTTTCCCTGCATCATCATAACTCACATTGAGATTCTGTAGCGCCCAGTGCGCCTTGTGCTCTAACTCAATCGGCAAATGTCAAGCCCGCCCATAAGCCAACCTAAAAGGTGTAGTGCCTATAGGTGTTTTAAATGCGGTCCCATATGCCCATAAATCATCCGGTAGGAGTGCTCTCCAATTCTTCCTGGAAGATGCCACTGTGCGTTCCAATATCTTTTTGATCTCTCGATTGGAAACCTCAACTTGACCTTGAGTCTGCGGGTGATACGGGGTACCAACATTGTGCTTGACCCCGTATTTACTCATTAGTGTAGCAAATTTCTTGTTTGTGAAGTGGGTGCCTCCATCACTTATAATCATATGGGGCACACAAAACCTACAAAAGATATGTTCTTTCATGAACATGCACACTACCGCAACGTCATTAGTTCTTGTGGGTATTGCCTCTACCCACTTCGACACATAATCAACGACCAACAAAATATATAAATTAGAATTCGAGGACACAAATGGTCCCATGAAATCGATGCCCCATAAGTCAAATACCTCAACTTCTTGAAACACATTGAGGGGCATCTCTTGCCGCTTTGAGATATTACCTACCCTTTGACACACGTCACATATTTTCACATAGTCATAGGCATCCTGAAAGAGTGTAGGCCAATAAAGACCACTCTCTAACACTTTGGTCGCTGTCCTTATGCTCGCATGCATGATGGCATTCAGTGGGTAATGTATGGCAGTGTGTAAGTACACTCTCATATTCATCCTCTGGTACACACCTGCATAAGATGCCATCTCTGCATTGCCTCAACAAAATGGGGTCATCCCAAAAGTAAAATGGAAAAATCTCTTCTTTTCTTGAAAATTCCAATCGTCCGATATTTCCTTGCATGAAAGATAATTTATAATGTGTGAAAACCATAGATCTTTGGATTTTATGGAAAGGATTTGCTCATCGGGAAATGTCTCAATAATGGGTATATTGATATCTCACTCATCTACCCACTCTAACCGAGACAAATGGTCTGCAACCACGTTCTCAATACCCGCCTTGTCTTTAATTTCAATGTCAAACTCTTGTAAGAGCAAGATCCACCTAATTAATATAGGCTTGGCATCTTTCTTTTCCAGTAAATATTTAATAGCAGTGTGGTCTGTCCAAACCACAACTTTTAACCCCACTAAATATTGCCTAAAATTTTCAAATGTGAAAACCACGACAAGCAGTTCTTTTTCAGTGGTAGTATAGTTAAGCTGTGCATTATTTAAGGTCTTTGATGCATAGAAAATTACTGCATGTTTGTTCTCAAAATGCTTCCCAAGAACAGCCCTAACGGCAAAATCCGATGCATCACACATGAGCTCGAACGATTTGGTCCAATCCGGCATTTGAACAACCGGTGCCGAAATTAATTTTTCTTTAATAACATTGAAGGAATGCATGCATTTATCATTAAAATCAAACACTGTGTCCTTCTCAAGCAATTCAGATAATGGTTTAGCAATTTTGGAAAAATCTTTAATAAAATGGCGATAGAAACCCGCATTCCCAAGGAAACTCCTCACTCCCTTCACTGAGTTCGGTGGAGGTAATTTGGCAATAACCTTGATTTTTACTAGATCTACCTCCAGTCCTTTGCTAGACACCTTGTGTCCAAGCACTATTCCTTTGCTAACCATCATATGACACTTTTCCCAATTTAAGTCCAGATGTGTATCTTCACATCTTTGTAGCACTCTATCCAAATTTTGCAAACACTCATCAAAAGATGCACCGTGGATGGAAAAGTCATCCATGAAAACCTCTAAGCAGCATTCTACCATATCGGAAAATATAGCTAGCATACAACGCTGAAAAGTAGCTGGTGCGTTGCATAACCCAAATGGCATTCGGTGATATGCAAAAGTCCCATAAGGACAAGTGAAGGTAGACTTCTCTTGATCCTTAGGGTCTACAAAAATCTGATTATAGCCAGAAGAACCGTCCAAAAAGCAAAAATGTGAGCGGCCAACCAGCCGCTCTAAAATCTGATCAATAAATGGGAGCGGAAAATGATCCTTTAGAGTTGCAGAATTCAAGCGGTGATAGTCAATGCAAACATGCCACCCGGTTATCAATTGGGTAGTAACAAGTTCATTCATAAGATCTTGAGTCACGGTTATTCCCCCCTTTTTAAGGACTACTTGTGTGGGGCTTACCCATGTCGAGTCTGAAATAGCGTAGATGATGCCCGCAGAAAGGAGCTTGATCACCTCCTTCTTGACGACCTCCATTGTAACATCCCTGACCTGGGTTATGAATTAACCCTAGATTGTTTTGCTTAATAAGGTTAAGTATATTCTTAATCTTATCTTGTGAAAAGTAATTAGGGCTCATGAGAAACTTATGTTTCAATTTTGGTCCTGTTTGAACAATGTTGAAGCAATGTTTGCTTATTTTGGACCAAAGTGCAAATTACCCAAGTTGAGGGGTTAAATTGCAAATGTTGCATGGTAAGATGTTCCTCTGATGTTGATACATCATAAGAATGAATATGATGTAGTGGTATGGCTTTCACAAGCTTGTGCACCAAGATTAAGCTTGTAAAGCAGTGTTGTGCATTAAAACCTAGTTTTGGTGAAAAGTGCAATTTACCCAAAACCTAGGGTTCAATATGCAAATTACCACTTAAATAAGGTCACTAATGTTTCTTGGAATCATGTAGAGAAAATAAAATGAGATGGGTGCCTCATTTGAATTAAGTTGGAGGAGAGAGAATCTTGATATTAAAATAATCAAGATTAATGCCTAATTGAAACCCTAATTTGATTTAGGGCAAAAATGAATAAAAATAATTGAAGGGCTTTCAACCAAAATGTTTTGGGTTGATTTTGAATAAGGATGAACGTTCCTTTTCCAAGATAAGGAACGAAAATATCCTAAGTAGGTGAAATTCCACTCACCTTATTATAAGAAAAAGAAAACCCACTCACATATGGATATTAATATAATAAGCATTAAGGTGCTTAATTTGATTTTCTTTAAATCAAGGATAATGAAGGAGAATTAAAGGCAAAGGAAGGTGCCTCGTATCTATGGAGTTGAGGGGGAAGAGGCGGCCAAGTTATTTTTGGAATTTAATGCATTTTCTCTCTCATCAATTTCCTTATAAAAGTGCCTTTTTCAAGCCAAATGAAAGGCTATTTCGGATTTTCTTCTTTCCTTTGCTTGCAAAACCGACCAAGGAGTTAGGGAGGAGCAGGAGGACGCCTCCCAACCTGTTGGTAAGCTCTGGACCTTCGTTCTCCTTGATTCCATGGTGGAAATCAAAAATAAATTATGGATTCCTTCTTATTTCGATCTCCTCTTCAACCCTAGCCAACTTTTGCAATCAAAAGCTTGAGGACGAGCCTAGGGGGAGTTGCTAGAGCTTAATCCACCATTAATGGCGTGAGCTTGGAGCTTTGGAGCTCAATTGGAGGCGGGTTTTATAACTCAAACCCTTAAACATTGCTATTGCATCAATTCTCTATGCTTTGTTGATTGATTTCTTCAATTTGATGCACTCTTGTTTCTTTCTACAATTTCCATCAAGAACGGTTGCTGTTCTTGGTTGTTCGAAGGAAGGGGATGATGACATCATCCTAGATGCTTATCCAAAGAAAATTACCAAGCAAAACCGTTTTGATAGCTACTCAAAATCGTTTTAATTTGATTGGCTATGCGGTTTCAGCAAACCGTTTAAGGGCAAACGGTTTGAGACCGTTTGGGAGCAAACGGTCTCAAGACCGTTTGAGATGGTTGACCAAGCGTTGACCGTTTGGGAATTTTGTTCCTAATTATGTAGGCTGATAACCCTCCAAATTTGAGGGATTAACTCTAAAGTAATCGAGAGTTGAAGGCCAATCAATTAGGCAATCGAATTGAATTATGTGCTGATTTTCAACCTGATTAACTTGACCTGGTTGAGAAAACGGTTTCAAGACCGTTTTAGATGGTTGACCAAGTGTTGACCGTTTGGTATTCCTGTTCATAATTATGTTTATTAATAACCCTCCAAATTTGAGGAATTAACTCCAAAGGAATCGTGAGTTGAAGCCTAATCAATTAGGGAAACCTAATTGGATTAAGTGCTGATTTTCAATCTGATTTAATTGAACTTTTTGGGCAAACGGTCTCAAGACCGTTTGAGTGCGTTGACCAAGCGTTGACCGTTTGGAATTACTGTTCTTTATGATGTGATCTAATGACTAACCAAATTTTATGGATTAATTCCAAACGAGTCATGAGTTGAAGGCTAATCAATTGGGCTAACCCTAATTGAAATCAGTGCTGAAATCACAATGAGCTAATTTGAGATTTTGGGTTGATTAGCCCAAACGGTCTCAAGACCGTTTGGGGGATCATCCAAACGGTCTCAAGACCGTTTGGGGTCACCTCAAGACCGTTTGGAAGTCTGGGGTCAAGTATAGTTGACCAATTGAAGGTCCAAAGGTACCAAATCATACTGCAACTAAATGCTGATTTGTTGATCAACTCGATAGACCAATCCATGATGATTTTTCACTAAAATCCAAAGGTTGGATGGGAAAACGGTCTCAAGACCGTTTGGAGCTCATCCAAACGGTCTAAAGACCATTTGGTGGTCACCCAAGACCGTTTGGAGGTCTAGGGTTGAGTATAGTTCAGTGGTTGAAGGTCTAAAGATATCAAGTTGATCTGCAATAGATTGCTGATTTGGTGAGCACTTCAATGATCCAAACCTTAATTGGATGGCTTGGATTTGAGTGATATGATGGGCAAACGGTCTCAAGACCGTTTGGAGGTCATCCAAACGACCTCAAGACCGTTTGGGGGTCACCCAAGACCGTTTGGAGGTCTAGGGTTGAGTATGGTTAGGTGTTTGAAGGTCTAAAGGTACCAAGCTGTTATACAATGCAATGCTGATTTGGTGATCAATCCAATGATCCAAACCTTAATTAGATTGCTTGGATTTGAGTGATATGATGGGAAAACGGTCTCAAGACCGTTTGGAGGTCATCCAAACGACCTCAAGACCGTTTGGGGTCAGGTCATACCCAATTTGGATGATGGTTCAATGGTTTCAATGCAACTAGTTCTGCATTGATTAGTGTTGAAGGATCATCGATTCCAAGCCCTAATTCAATTGAATCAAACCCTAATTGATGATCAATTGAGGGTCAATTGAGGGTCAAATCAGTTGTAGGTTGACCTATCAAACTCAATTGAAGTATGAGTATAGGTCCAATTGATGATTGGTTCCATGAATTCAATGATTGAAGGAATCAACATTGGAAACCCAAATTCAATTGGATACCTCATGTTATTGAAGGTCTAATGGATCAAACCTTTTTGAAAACCTAATGTGATTAGGTGGGAGATACCTTTAATGGTACTAGTGATTAATGCATAACAAATGCATGGATCCAATACATGATGTAAACCCTAATTGAGCCTGATTCCATGTATAACCCTAATAAGAGGTTGACTACATGTGAAATCACTAATTAGGATGAATAGTAAACCCTAGCTGAGGGTGCATCCATGTGGAACCCTAGTTGAGGGTGATTCCAAGTGAAACCCTAATTGAGGGTGCATCCATGTGGAACCCTAATTGTGGGTGATTTCATGAGAAACCCTAATTGGGAATGCATCCCTAATTTCTTATAGGATCAATGACTTGATACACTATGTTAATCATAGTTGTATGCATTTGATTGAAGGGTTGATGTGACCTAATCAATTTGAAAGGATCAAATAATAGAATTCATATATATAAATATGATTCATGTGATGATCCTATGTAGCATGACCGTGCAAGGCAGCACGGCCGTGGCGAATTTACTCAGCATGACCGTGCAAGGTAGCACGGCCGTGGTGGTCTATGCTTGACTTAGAGCTGAATTGAAAGTGACCTAACATGGTCGTTTTGTTAATTCTCAACTTAAGGATGAGAGAGATACTCATACCTTGTGATGATAATCATTTAATGATAATTGATGAGAATAAATAAGTATGATTGAATACTTATGGTATAAATGTTGGCTCCTAGATGTGGGGAGCAATGAACTAGGGTTTGATCATTGATAATATGATCTTGAAAACCTAAATGGTTAATAATGGAAAACCCTATTCTTAATGAAGGGTAATGATATGTGAGAGAAAGCCCTAATTGATGGTAAACCCTAACCCTGGTAAGGGAATAGTGGTGTTACCCTGTATTGCATGATGTGTTGTAAACTTGATAAGTCTATTATCATGTGTGACAATCATGCAGGTCTCATGAGTTGATGATCATAGCCAGGTATGAGCTATGATGTTTATTTGATAAGAATTGATTGGCCATATGTGCCATTATGTTTTTGTTACTGAGAAAGAAGTAACAAGATGAGTTGGGCTTGTAAGCCTTTGTTTTAAGTTGTTGCCTAGTGAGAGGTGACAAGATGTGAATGGCCTTGTGCGCCATGTGAATAAAGTTGTTGCCTAGTGAGAGGTGACAAGATGTGAATGGCCTTGTGCGCCATGTGAATAAAGTTGTTGCCTAGTGAGAGGTGACAAGATGTGAATGGCCTTGTGCGCCATGTGAATAAAGTTGTTGCCTAGTGAGAGGTGACAAGATGTGAATGGTTTTGTGAGCCATGTGAATAAAGTTGTTGCCTAGTGAAAGGTGACAAGATGTACAGTGTTCTGCTGAGCTATGTGTGATGGAAATCCTAATCCTGGTAAAGGATTAAGGGTAATACCCTTGAATTATTAATACATTGTTTTTGCATGGTATTGATAGATAATTGATGTACTGCTATTATATGTGCTAACCATGCAGGTATCATGAGATGATGAGCATAGCCAGGTATGAGCTATGATGTGTTATTAGTTTGAATTTGTTTATTGGGCCTTGTGTGCTATAATATACCTTGTGCCTGGTAAGAGGTGGCAAGAGAGTTAATGTGCATCAAGTGCCATGATGGATGCTTGTGTAGCAAGTATCATACTTACCTTGGTCAAATGACCTAAAGGTGTTAGTTACCTGAGAAAGAGGTAACAGTGCTCAAGTGATGAACAAAAGGTTTGAATACCCATGATTTCATGGTTATGGTATTGAAATTGTGAAAGGATGAGAAAAACCCAGTGGTGAAGTGAGGGATTAAGATCCCAACACTTATGAAAAGAGTATGGCTACGGGCCATGACTCCACATTGATAATGCCAGGCTTTAGATATATGATCTAAGCCTGAAGAAAGTTAATGCAGTGGTAATGATTCTGTTGTTTGAATAGATGTTATACATGTTCTTCCTATTCATTAAAGGATAAGTGACATGTTAATTCTATCAAGTAATAACTGCAATGCTTCTGATATAGAATAATGTTCTAATCTGTTAGACATTAAAATATTTGCTGTCAAATAGATATGATTCTCATGTTCATATTCATCTTCTCAAGTTGCAATAATAATGTTTCTGGCGGAGAGTTATATCTCTCGCTGGGGCAATTTTTATAATTGTCTCACCCCCGTGGGAAACATTTTTAGGTATGCATGAAAGGTAGAGCAGAAACCCTAGAACAGGGAAAGAGCAGCAACAACAACAACAACAGGGACATCAATAAGATCTCAGGTGGAGATATTGTCTGTATAGTCATATAGATAGTAGTCCTATGTGTCGTCTCTGTACTCTCAGGTCCTCGGAGTTTTTAGTCAGTGTTTTTGATATATCAGTCTAAGGTTTTGGCTTGATGCCTCGAGATTTGTATGCTGCCTGCATATATGTTTATAAGGCAGCTGATGATGTAGTCTCTGGAAAGAGATGGTACATGATATGTACGTTTGAAATAGAATGTATATGATATACAATGGAATTTGTTGGAAAAGATTTCCTATGTGTGGATCTCTTTGCAAAAAGTTTTAATTTTTAGTGATTTTCGCTAATCCGCTGCTTGATGAACGCTTCCGCATTAGTTAATCTTGTTTTCGCGAGACGGTCGTCACATCCATCATGCTCGGGTTGAGTCGACGTTGTGGCTGAATCACAGACTTGGCTCCTTCCTCAAGCCAGATCTTGTGCTGGAAAAGCATAGGGGAAATCCCCTTAATATCAGCAACTGACCACCCGAATGTGCCATGGTGGTTCTTTAGCACGATCATCAACTTCTCTTCTTCACCGGTACTCAGATATGCTGAAATAATCACTGGTAGTTTTTCACCATCAGCTAAGAATGCATACTTCAAGTGAGGGGGCAGTGGCTTTAGTTCTAATTCTGGTGGATAGATCAATGATGATTGAAGCGGTGGTGGGAGCGGCCCAAGATCCTCATAATGCTTGGCATAATAGCACGAGAGCACTTTAAGCATCTTTATACATTCTTGTAATGACATGCTTCTCATCCAATCATTCATGATGCTAAATAAGCAAGCTTCAAGGGGTAATTCTGGATATGAGTCAAGCGCAAAACTTGCTATTGCATCATCCTCAGTAGATAGAGGAATTTCCTCTCTTCATCATTTGGATAACCCACAACTTTACAAAGAGAAACAACTTTTGTTTGTTCCATAATATCCACTTCCAGTGTCCCCTTATCTACATTGGTCATTACATGAGCCATATCTAGAAATGGCTTCCCTAAACAAAGAGAAATGTTTTGATCAAAATGCTTCACCATGCGACATTGCTCCTTTGCCTATGATTGTTTTGTATTTGGTGGCATAACCATTTCAAATCTGTCATCCGCTATTCCCAATGTCAATCAACCTCTACCCATCTCCAATATCATATTAGTTGTAGTCTGGAAGGGTCTTCCTAGGAGTAGCTCATTCCCTTGGTCATCTTGCATTTCTATTACCACAAAATTAGCTGGAAATACAAAACTATCAACCTTTACCAGGACATCCTCACAAATACCATATGGTCGTACCACAGAATTATCTGCGAGTTGAATCGTCATGTTGCTTTGTCTAGATTCCTTAAGACCCAGCTTCTTGAATGTCGAGAGGGGCATCAAGTTTATACTTTCCCCGGAATCACACAACGCTTCACCGAATTTCACCTTACCAATGTAACATGAAATATTGAAGCAGCTCGGATCTTATCGTTTTGGTGGTAATGTTCCCAAAATGAAGGTGCTAACCTGCTCTTTAAGAACCACCACCTCAGTATCAGGAATCTTCCTCTTCTAGGTAATTATATCCTTCAGAAACTTCCCATAAGAGGGTATCTACTCAATAGCTTCTAACAACGGGATATTGATAGAAAGTTTACTAAAACTATCTATGAACTTTTTGAACTGGGCGTCCACTTTCTTTGCCTTCATATTGTTTGGATAGGGAACTAGAACAGTCTGTGCCCTCTGATGTGGCGGCACATATGGGTCCTCTTTTTAGTCTCTTCCTCAGCAATGGGCTATGCTGTGGCTTCCTCTACATCATCCTCTATTGGCTCTGTGATTGTGACCTCCTCTGTGGCCTCACCTGTGGTCTCTGGCTGGGGTGTGCTTAGTTCATCGGCCTTAGAGTTTAAAATATTCTTTCCACTCCTTAACAGAATTGCTTTATCTTGTTGATTTCCTCCTGGAACATTTGTATTTCTTGGAAAACCTTGTTGTGTTGGTTTCTTCAAGCTTGAAATCTTTGCTGCCAATTGTACTAAAGATGTATCGAGTGTCCTCATCTGAGCCCCATGACTTTGTAAAGTTTTCCCAAACTGATTCATGGACTCTCCTTGTTGCTTGATTTATTGACCAAACATGCTCATGAGTTCTTGATTCTGCTTGATTATTTGATTGAGCAACTCATTTCTCTTTTCTTCTACAGTGGGTTGGGGATTATCTTCCAGATCCTGCAAGAAATTGTTGGGATCTTTTCAAGAAAATTTCTTATCCTTCCTCCAGGAATAGTCGTTATTCCTATATCCCTATTGCTGACGCATGAATTTCACCTGTACTTCATCATCAGACTCTTCATTTTCTTTTTCCAGAAGTCTCTTTGCAATAAGATCCATCTTATCATTAAGTTCTTTAATGACTTTAACATCCCCTACAGATCTAACTTGTTCAGGTGCATCTCTGGTACCCCAAGACTGCTTCTTTGCCATGTTTTTAAGAATCTCCCAACACCTTGTATCAGTATTGTTTAGAAAGAATCCTGATCCCGCTGAATCTAAATTGCTTCTGTCATGCTCATTAAGTGTGAAGTAGAAAATTTTCACCTATTTTTCCTTGTCTAACCCATGATGAGGGCATCTTCTCAGCATTATCGAAAATCTTTCCTAGGTCTCTGAATAAGTTTTACCTGCATTCTGAGTGAAGTTGTGGATTTTCCTGATTAAATCATTAGTCTTCTCAGGTGGGAAGAAATGTTGGAAAAAAACCTCAATCATCTGATCCCAAGTCTCAACAATCTCATCTTCCAGATTATGAAACCACTCCCTTGCATTTCCTGCAAGAGAACTTGGGAACAATTTCAAATACAGTGTCTCCTGTGAAAAATGATCGATCTTGATCATGTCACAATTCTCCACGAAGGTGCTTATGTGGGCCACTGGATCTTCGTTCTTTAGTCCATGGAATGCTTGAGATTTGACTAGATTTATTAGTGATAGATCAATTTATAAGTCGGAATGTTGATTTCCTGCCTCTTGATCGGCCCTTTTGATGCGAAGGAAG
Source organism: Alisma plantago-aquatica (assembly GCA_963693085.1). Taxonomy (NCBI): domain Eukaryota; kingdom Viridiplantae; phylum Streptophyta; class Magnoliopsida; order Alismatales; family Alismataceae; genus Alisma; species Alisma plantago-aquatica. The sequence goes on along the minus strand of OY856409.1, from coordinate 1,822,013,021 downwards.
AAGACACCTTGATCTTTTCCCATATCATCTTTTCTTCAGCCATCTCTTCTTGTTCAGAATCTGAATTTACTCTCTCGGATTGATTCTGAATGTAGTGTTCCTCGTCGTCTGACCCCGAAGATGGGACCTCTGGTAATGACTGTGTGTAGTATGTGCTACGCGTGCTCACCATGCACTGGTACCTGCAAAATGATATATTTAGTTAAGTACAGTGCTAGACAAATATAGATTTCTGAAAAATAGACAATCAATTGTAAGAATTAAAAATGTAACTAAAAGAAAAAGGTAGCATAGAGTGGCCACTTGTAGCACTCGTAGTGCCAACAATTTTCGTTTCCCCGGCAACGACGCCAAAAACTTGACACAAATTTACCGTGCGTAAAACGCAAGTGCACGCGTCAAAGTAATATAGGCCTTTGTGAGGCCCTAGTCAAACTCAGGGAAACATAATTATTGGTAGACTACTACTAACTACTTGCAATCAACTAGACCGATTAAAATGATTTGAGAGTTGATTGAAAAACAAAATAAAAATAAAAGAAAACTGAGCAATCGATTAAATGTTTGGTTTAATCAATGCAAATGGGAATCTTTAGGATTGCAGTTTCACCATAGGTTCTCGTTGTGTTAATTCCTACACAGTTATCCTAATTTGTCTCTCATTTTCCGGGTAGTGGCCTGTATTCAGAATTGCTCACTTTCGTGATACAATTCACTACCTAAATCTAGGTCAGTTCCACGGTAGTAGTAACCTATACCATAAACTAGGTGCATGAAGACCATACTCTGGGTTTCCACCATTAACTATACATCGCCTTGTTCAAAGGATTTATTACTTAATGTGAATTTCGTCTCTTTTCAACCGTTAATTCTTCTTTCAAAGTAATTAAAGGCATTAGTGTATCATTAGGGTGATCAATCATAATGATATAATGGAGAAAATGAAATCATACCACGGATTTAAGAGACAAATTATGAAATACTATGGTTAAAATGTCATACAACAATCACCCGGGCTACTTCCGGTCCTAAAGATAAAGGGGATTAGCCCTGCATGTTCATCTCCATGAAAGACATGATGAGAGAAAGGGAAAACATGGGGAAAACGTGGATAGAAGTGATGTAACACCTGAACAGAGGAGATACGGGCGTTCCTCAGCGTAGAATGAGCGATCTATAGCCTTTCGGTAGTGGAAAACTCCTTTTGCATCTCTCAGAATGATCGGGGCATGGATCTAGGCTCCGTTCTTCTCTCCTCTCCCCCTTGAGACTTGTGCAATGACTAATGACGTGATACCATGCTTAGGGCCACTGTAATTAGGTATATGCACCACTTTAGATCGCCAAAAGATCACCATCGTCCGATTAGCAATGATATGTAATAAAACCTGATCTGACGGCGTTGATACTATCGACGCGGGTCGATGGTATCGACCCGTCATAATATCGACAATTCTTCCTTTTCCTGCCATTTCGTGCTGATGCAGACTCGATACCATCGACTTCAGTGTCGATGGTATCGACACCTTTAGGCATCACTTTTATCACCAATCCGACGCTGAAGCTGGGCGAGGTCGATAGTATCGACTTTATGTCGATAGTATTGACTTTATGTCGATAGTATCGACTTTATGTTGATAGTATCGACCAGTTGACTGTTGGCTCGCTGTAGGTATCTCTGTACCATCGACTTCAGTGTTGATGGTATCGACTCATTTTTGTTCCTTGCGGATGTCTCACTGTGGCCGAGTCTATACTATCGACAGCTGTCGATGGTATCGACAACTGCCTATATTTGTTTTTTCCTAAAATTTCAAGATAAATTTGAATCAACCTTGCTAAAACACATCAATATGATCATTTATAACAAAAAAGATGAAATATAGTAGATTTGATGCAAAATGAGATTATAGACTAAAGCAAGTGAATCATGCGATACTAACCACAAATGTGACTAATAAACACATAAAACACATGTAAAACTAGTCTATAAAAGTGACTCAAAATCCTCGCATCAGCAGGTGCCATTCTTTAGGCTGGCAGCGCTATAGGGTGATTACCTGGCAACACCTGGATCTCAAAGTCTATCTCTCTTTTAGGAGGTAGACCGGGAAAATCATCTGGGAAAATATATGGGAACTCACAGACCACTGGCACATCCCATAGGCTGACTGTGTTCTTCTCTGCTCTAGTATCTACTACATGTGCCAAGAATGCCTCACAACCTTTCTGCAATATCTTATCAGCTACAATGACTGATATGATACACGTAGGAAAAACTTTCCTATCTCTAGAAAAGACACAAGAAAATCCACCTTATTGAAAGACAACCTCCTTCTTCCAATAGTCGAGTTGAACTCGATACATCTCTAGAAATCCATACCCAAGATAACTTGAAAAGAGTTAACATCTTGGGGTATAAGATTAACCATGATGGTGTAACTACCAAAGGTCAACAAACACCCAAGACAAAACTCTGTCAACACTGTCGGTTCACCTAACGAAACCCTCAACAACAACTCAAATGGTAAATCATGGGTTAACAAGTTAAGCTCACAAGCTAAAGAACTCTGTATAAATGAGTGAGTAGCACCCAGATCTATCAAAACCATAACTGAAATGCTATTAAAGAAAAACATTTCTCTTATAATTACTCGGAAAGAAATAATACCTTCTTGTTGTGTTAGAGAGAAGAAGCGTCCTGAAGCTCTTCCTCTCCCACGATGTCCTTGTTGTCCTTCCCTTCCACTGGGTGCTCCTCTTCCTCATGAACCTGAATCCAGTAAAGAACATGCTCCTCAAGTTGGAGCCTGTCTCAGAACATTCTGGTACTGTAACTGGGAACCCTGTGTTGCCACTTGCTGTAACTGGGGACATTGCCTTCTAAAGTGTCCCACCTGTCTGCAGATGTGACATCCCTAAAAATATGCACCCCAACACTGACTGGAGTGTGGCTTTCCATAGATATCACACATCAGTATCTCTCTCTTTGGCAGACCTGTCACTGAGGCTAATGATCCAGAATACCTTCCTTTTGACGCACTGTTCCATCTCCCTGGACTGGATCTTCCCCTACTCTGAGCAGATATCACATCTTCATATCCTTGTTTACTGTAACAACCAAATCCACATCCAAGCTTCGAGAAGAAATCACCACCACCTCCTCGGTGTCCACTACTAGCTTGTCCTCTTCCAAAGTCTCCGGATCTCTTTCTATTCTCATAGTACCTATCAACATTCAAAGACTCCTCTACACACCTTGCTGCCTCAAGAAACTCTCTAAAGTTCTCTCTTTCTCTTCGGCCAACTGTAGATTTACTATGTCGGAATTTGGGCCTCAATCCATCTTGGAATCTTCTACACTTCTCCAAGTCGTTTGGGATGAGCTGTGGGCAAAAATTTACCAACCTGGTGAAATATGCCTCGTACTCTCCAACTGACATATTCCCTTGTCTGATGTTCTGTAGCTGTCTTATCTTCTCACTCAAAAAGGTAGGTGGGTAGTAGTTAAGATGGAATTCATCAACGAAATCCTTCCAAGTCAATACTGTGTTCCTCTTTTTATTTTCCACTCCACGCCACCAAAGCTCTACATCACCTTTAAGAAAATAAACTGTGTGATTTATTTGTCTTTCCTCAGACAACTCCATTAGACGGAACACTTTGTCTAACTGTATCAACCATTCATCTTCCACTATAGGATCCGTAGTTCCAATGAACTCGGTACCTCCAAGCTTATTAACCAGCTCATAGGATCTCATCAGATCCTTACTGCTCGAGATAGAAGCTCGCCTCTCCATCTTATACTTTTCCTTCGTCTCAAGAAACATCTGGTACATTCTTGATGCCTCATCCACATCATCTCCACCACCTAGACCCAGCACCTGAGGATCAGGTCCAATGTGGCTCTCAGCTTGGTCCTCATGACCACATCCTCTTCCTGCCATCTGCAATAGTATAATAGAACACTTCTTGTTAGAAAATTGTAGTTAGAAGGAAAACACCTAAGTCCTAATCCTATTGGTCTCTTATCATCCCATGACCTTGACTTAGAGTAACTATGTACTCAACCTAGACTCTGATACCAACCAATGTGATGCCCCGATCCCCATGCCATCTCTAATGACCCCGAAGGCCAGAGAGTCAACCTTGGTAAACCACCCTTAACTTTTTCTTTTCTTAATCACTTAAAATTAACTTAAAGGGAAAGCTTATAACTTGGAATAAACTGAAATCTTACTAAACTGCGGAAGCAACTACTATTTACTTTACTAGGTAGGCAAAGTAGATTTACACAACATATTACATTTTTCATGCAGAATCTAAAGCACAACAGATAACTTAAAACTAAACTACATATTACATTACATCCTCTCTCTACCACACCACATGCCCCAAGGACTGAGGGGAAAGGACTAAGAGACCTCTATTCTAACTATGAACTACCTTCTAAGAGCCTGGGTGATAAAATCTTTCAGCTTCCTCGTGCTGACGTTGGTCTGAAAAGTATTTTCAGCAGTGTGGAGACACATCTCGCTATCACACAAACAACGAGGTGCCACGCGAAAATGTACGGAAAACACCATAAACCACCTATTACCAAAAAGATGGGGTAGTTAAAACCGATTTCGAGAAGCATATAAACCAAGAAACTATTACATCCTAATCCTCATCCTGCAAGAAAATAGGTTATAAAAACATTTACAAGTCTTGATACGTGTTCACGGCTTAGAAGATCAGCTATCTTGTCATCACATGAGTTCATCACCTGTTTATACATACATAACAGGCCACATCTGACCACCAGCAGGATATACAAAGCTTCATCAGCTATATAAGTAAGGCCTCAAACAATGTTCCGTATTTTGTTCTAGGCAAGATATACTATTCGGCTGGATTACATTTTATTATGCCCTGAGGAAGTGAGCCGTACTGCTCAAATCCAACCTTCGGTTGTGAAACCCAAGCCGGTGTCATATAAGGTCAATGGAAGAGCCACACTCCACAACCTCCCACCTCGTGGTCAGTGCACGAGCTCTACACAAGCAGGACTGCAGTCTCATGCTTAAGTGGCCTCAGCCACCGAGTCAGCTCTCGTAGGCTACCCTTTCTCTAGCCCGCCTTGGTACAAGTCACAACGCTAGTATATCTGAGCCACATACCAGTTCACCGTGCTCCCTGAGCCATGAACACATTCATGCTCTATCACACTGAGCCATGTGCCTGTTCACCATGCTCCTAAACACATCTTGAGTCTACAACCGAAGTTGCAATCTAACCTCCTCATTTTTGGCTAGGAGAAACCACACATATTCAATAATATGCGCTTCCAGGTTAACCCGCAGGAGAACCTGTTTCACCATCACCAGCTACTGACGATGACGGATCTATGGCCAGGGAAAATTACATGATATGTTCCACTGTAATTAGTTAGTATATTTTAAGTGGATTGTTGAGGCAACCAGGTTGTAACACATACATAACATTAAGTTATATTATTATTACCACCATCACATATCTCGGGATCTCATTCCCTCATCACAAGAAACCACTGCCTCTTAAGGCATTTTCATCATTTGGGATAACAATCCCTGATTTCATCATCAGAGGATAACACCTTAACTAGGCACTTAGGCCAAACTCAGGTCCTCAGACCTAAACACATCAAACTGGTGCTGCAGGTTATCTCATCAACAAGAGTGACCATCAATGCAGTGTTATTCAAACATATATACCTCATAGCCCTTTACCTGGCTATGACTCCGCATGAAATACCTGCATGGTTAGTATACACATTCATAGAGATAACTGAAGCCATCATGAATTAACAAGAAGATCATGCTATCAAATATAGGGCAACATTGTTGATTATACACTTTATCATTCATGCCTCAAACCTGTGACCATAGACATGGGTCACGTCATCATGTGAAGCAACTAATAAGCTTCCAAGCTTATCATTTACTCATCATTATATATATACCGAATTCAAGGAGATCATAAACACATGTAATATCATTATTAACATGGAACCATCATCTACATGCAACCCGGGTTATAGAACCCTTACTAAAACTTCCACAACCCTCACCAAAAAGGGTGACGAGCAGTGCGTCCCTCACTACGACTTGTAAAGGGTAGGGCATCATCCCTTACCAAAAGCATACCGACCTAACAATATGTATAAACACATATCGGCCAACCCTAAACGGTATCGACCACCACCCAAGGGTGTCGTGCATCCAGAGATCAAAACATATTGTGCAACTCTGATGCACAAACTAGGTGTACAAGACACTATCGTGTAGCTAGGTAAGGAGAGGGTATCGTGCAAGTGGCTAAGCATGAAGTAGCTGTCTATCCATGTCGACTGGACCCTATCGCCCATCTAGAGAGAAGGTTCCTATCGGGAAGCCACACCACTCACACGCCTAAGGCTTCACTGTCAGAACATAACGCCCCAGCACAACATGGTATCACCCAACACTCACAACTCAGGCGACACCAAAACATTACAAAGAAGCCTATCGGTCAAGGGCAACACTTCATATCAGACTTCAACGGAGCAACATCTAGGGTTTCTATACGCCACCATATAGGGCACCACCATCACCAACCATGATGCCCATCACAAGGATAACCCACTGAGCTCTATAACATCCAAGGTACAATGGGCACCAAACCAACCTTAGCTAGGTGTATCGTGTAGGGCTCCCAACAAGGCATATCGCCCAAGCACACAAGGGTATCAGACACCAACCAAACTCCATCTAGGCACAACGACTAAGGGTACAACTCAAGACTAAATAAACAGGAAACACTATCCCAAAGTCATATCGTGCAAGATACAACCCAACAAGATCGTCATCAACCTCAAGCACAAGGGCACCAAACCCTAATTGATCAAGAAGATCGACTCACCTCTCAACAACTAAGAGAGAGGGATCTTGCACAACCTCTATCAAAAATCGGGCAACCACAGGGATCCACCTCAACGTAGGTCATCCAAAGCTCACCTCTCAAATCCATGGTGAGAGGAAGGTGTTGCCCAAGCAACTAGGATGTAGACTCACCTCTCAACTTAAACAAGAGAGGGGTATTGCCCACATCACTAGAGCTCAGACTCACGTCTCATAACCAAGGAGAGAAGAGGGGTCTTGCTCAACAAGGAACTCTAAACCATGGTTCGGCCAACAAGGGTACAAAGGTACAAAACCTCAACCATAACAAGAAGATCACTAAGGCTAAAGGCACAACTAAGCAAGAAACTTATCTTAGAACATACATGGCCGATTATGATCATATGAAAACATACATTATAGAAGGAGGTAGTATGGTTAGGGTCAGGAGTTATGTAACCCGCCTTAAGCAAGCTCCAAGCTCCTAGCACCAAGAAACACCTTCGGTGTGGCAACACATCCCACTATCACACTGACAACGAGGTGTTACGCGAAAATGTGTGGAAATCACCATAACCAAAGATTACCAAAAACACGGGCTAATTAAAACCGATTTCGGAAAGCAGATAAACTAAGAAACTATTACATTCAGATCCTTATCCTGCAAGGAAACATGTTATATAAACATTTACAAGCCTTGCTACGTGTCCATAGATTAGGAGATCAGCTGTCTTGTCACCACTCGAGTTCATCACCTGTTATTATGTACATAACGGCCCACATCCAACCAACAGCAGGATATACAAGCATCAACATCTATACATCGTGAAACAACGACAAAACGCCTCCAAGGACCTGAGAATACAGGGATGACTCTAAGACTCTACTACAAAATGACCAAAACAACAACATATCCATCGCTTGCCTTCTACTTCTCGTCTTGCTGTTTGGCCGCAACTCCGTGACCACCACCACGTCTAGCGCGAACACCTAAAAAGGTTATAAACCAGCAGGGTGAGACACACAGTCCCAGTGAGAAACATAACTCCCCGCCGAAACCATAAAACCAAGAAGGATTAAAGTAACAATAGCAGAAAACTGATAAAGTGTAGAGTAAGAGCAGTCTATATAGCAAAGCTATTCATACCATCAAGCTTACCAAGTTGTACGGAAGGCATGTACCCAAGTATTTCTTTATGGAACATGATTGACAAGATAAGATTTATAAGATCTTACCACATAACATAAAGAACGTATAAGCAACTACAATGTATAACAAGATCAACTATACAAGCAAGGCCTCAACCAATGTTCTGTGTTTTGCTTTAAGCAATAAATTCTATACGGCTGGATTACGTATTATTATGCCCTAAGGAAGTGAGCCGTACCGCTCAAATCCAACCTTCAGTTGCGAAACCCAAGCCGGTGCCACACAAGGTCAATGGAAGAGTCAGACTCCACGACCTCCCACCTCGTGGTCAGTGCACGAGTACAACACAAGCAGGACCATAGTCTCTTGCTTAAGTGGCCTCAGCCATAGGGTCAGGCTACCCTATGTCTAGCCTGCCTCGGTACAGGTATCGGCGCTAGTGAAACTGAGCCACGTGCCTGTTCACCGTGCTCTGAGCCATGAACACATTCATGCTCCCATATCACACTTCCTGAGCCATGGGCCTGTTCACCATGCTCTTATCATATTTGAGCTACGGGCCTGAATCTGCACTCTGGAGTCTACAACTGAAGTTGCAATCTTACCTCCTCACTTTAGGCTAGGAGAAACCTCGCATACTCAACAATATGGGATCCGGGTTAACCCGTAGGAGAACCCATTTCACCATCACCAGCTCCTGACGATGATGGATCTATGGCCAGGGAAAACTACATGATATGTTCCACTGTGATTAGTTAGTATATTTTATCTGGATTGTTGAGGCAAACAAGATGTAACACATGCAAACCATAACAAGGATAAGCAACATGGAACTCTCAACATCATCCTGATCCATCACAAGGATCCAGCATTGCATTGCCATGGGATCTCAATCCCTCATCACATAGTGACATTGCCTCTCAAGGCTTACATCATCACCATGGAATAGCAATCCCGGATCATCATCAGAGGATAACACCTCATCAAGGAACTTTAACCAGCTCTGGTCCTTAGACCAAAACACATCATGCATGTTACCTCATTATCAAGAGTAACCATCATAACAATGTTACTCAAATATATATACCTCATAGCCCTTTACCTGGCTATGCATATGTATGAAACACATGCATGGTTAGTATGCACAATCATCATACATTAACAGAAGGAACATATTATCATAGGGTGACATTTGGTGATCATATGTCTTATCATTCATGCCTCAACCTGTGACCATAGACATAGGTCATATCATCAAGCAAAGCATCTTATAGGCTTACCATTCTTTAGCATTATACATATCATTCTAGATGATCATAACCACATGTAAAGTCATGTCAAGTTACATAGATGAGCTCTACTATGACGATTACCATAAAGCATATCAAGGGTTACTATCATAAACCAAACGTGATAGCAAGAATAAGATCTAACATATCAGTAGAGGGGACAAGACCCTCACCAGAAGCACCCACTACCCTCACCAGAAGTGTGACGGGTAGGGCACCCTCACTAAAGGTAGTATCGGGCAGGGTATTCTTCCATATCGCCCAACACACAAACCACACAACGGTCAAGCAACCAGCAAGGATAACGGGCAGCACCTAGGGTGTATCGTGCAATGTTGTGTCATGCACCTCATGTGTCGTGCAACGTTGTGTCATGCACCACAGAGTATCGCGCACCCACAGAACCTATCGTGCAGCTGAGCCCATGGGCATGTCGAGCAGAAGGCGTCAAACAACAGGTGTAACGTGCATCCATGTGTGACAGCTAGGGTTACTACTACGCCATGACGCCCAGCACAAAGCTAGCCACTGAGCTCTATATCAACAAAGGTGTAACACGCACTTGAGCCAGGCATGTCGTGCAACCAACTGCTAACGGGCAACCAGGGTGTGCAGCAAAGAAAGCATAATGCTCAGCTATTCACATGCTATCGGCCAACACACACAGGGCTAGGGTCAGGGGGTAACGCCCACAGAACTAGCTAACAGAGCTTCCACAACATCAAGGTATAATGACACCAGGCCACCTCCTAGGTTAAGTGTGTCGCGCAGGGAACTCAACATAGGGTGATGCCCGACACAACAAGGCAAGAACCAGATGTGTAATGCCCGACACAACCCCATCATGCCAACCAAGGCTCTAAGCCAAAGAAGGATATCAAGCAACATCAACGCAAGACCATATCGGGCAAGATGCAACCCAACAAGGTCGTCATCAACCTCAAGCACAAGGGCACCAAAACCCTAGTGGATCAATAAGATGGCTCACCTATCAACAATCAAGAGAGAGGGGTCTTGCACACCACCTTATCACCAATCGGGCAACACAAGGAACAACCCTAACAAAGGTCTACATCCACCACAAAGCTCACCTCTCGAATCCATGGTGAGAGAAGGGTGTTGCTCAAGCAACTAGAATACAAGCTCACCTCTCAACTTAAACGAGAGAGGAGTATTGCCCATTTTACTAGAGTTCAAGCTCACTTCTCAAGACCAAAGGAGGGAGAGGGGTGTTGCTCAACAAGAAACCCTAGAACATAGTTCGTCCAACAAGAAGCAACTAAGAAAGAAACTACACTATCAACATACATAGTCGATATGATCCTAAGAAACATACAAGAACATAGAAAAAGGAAATATGGTGAGGGTTAGGAGTTATGTAACCCGCCTTAAGCAACTCCAAGCTCCAAGCTCCAAGATCCACCACAAGAATAGAGCAAGGCACTCTAAGGTTTTGCCACCACTAGAGGCAGAAGGAGACTCCAAGATAAGGATCAGCCACCAAGCTTGCAAAGGAAGAGGGTGTCGTGCACCAAGAGAGAGGGAAAACTAAGGAACTAAAGGGATCCTTAGCAAGAGAAAGGGAACACATATATAGGAGAGGATGGAGGAGAAACCAAGGTAAGACAAGGCAAGGTGTCGCCCACCTAGGGACACTTGTCCATGAGCAAAGCTACCACTCTAACATGCCCTAAACAGATGTCCAAGGCCATTGCCACATGCAAGCATCAAGTACCAAGTGTCCACTAGTGGTGACACAAACGAGGTCAAAGGGGTCAAAGAGGTCCATAGGCGACACACCTCTGGCCGACACAAGCATGGCTGACACACCTAGGCCGACACAAGGCTCACTTGCCCGAAACAAGGTCCAAAAAGGCAAAGGCAAGGCCCACCAAGCTTAAGCAAGCCCAAAGGGACTCAAGAAACAAGCCCAACCCTTACTCTCAACACTAGAGGAAGCAAGGAGAGGGAGGAACACCTCATAAGGTGACAAACGTGCCCACAAACCCTAGACTTGGGTTAATTGCAAGTAGCACCTCAAGCTCTCAACAAAGCACCACCAAACCCTAATCACCACTAAAGGTGATTAGCAAGCAACTAAGCACCAGGATTAAGCAAAGCAAACAAGATAAGCCCTAAACGGAGGTCAGGGTCCTTACATTCGGCCACCTCAAGAGGAGGAAGAAGAAGACTCCAAAGAGAAGGATCAACCACCAAGCTTTGCAAAGGAAGAGGTGTTGTGCTCCAAGGGAGAGGGGAAACTAAGGAACTAAAGGGATCATTAGCAAGATAAAGGGAAGGATGGAGGAGAAACCAAGGTAAGACAAGGCAAGGTGTCGCCCACCTAGGGACACTTGTCCAGGGGCAATGCCACCTCCTTAACTCGCCTTAAACACATGTCCAAGGGCATTGCCACATGCAAGCATCATGCACCAAGTGTCCACTAGTGGTGACACAAACGAGGTCAAAGGATCCATGGCTGATACATCCCATCTCCATGCCCAACACACCTCCCTAGAGACACACTTATGGCCGATACAAGGCACTCTTGCCCGACACAAGGTCCAACAAGGCAAGGGCAAGGCCTAAGAAAGGCAAAACAAGGCCCAACAAAGCTCATCCAAACCCAAAACAACTCAATCAACGAGCCCAACCCTTCCTCTCAACACTAGAGGAAGCAAGGAGAGAGAAGAACACTTCTCAAGGTGAAAACTTGCCCATCAACCCTAGACTTGGGTAAATTGCAAGTAGCACCTCCAACACCCAACAAGCACAAGCAAACCCTAATCACCACTAAAGGTGATTAGCAAGAAACTAAACACCAGGGTTAGGCAAAGCAAACATGATAAGCCCAAAACGGAGGTCAGGGTCCTTACAAGCTATAAACCTCTACAAAGGGATTTTGTCCCTAAAATCCGAAGAGAAAAGCGAGGGATACTTTCTCCTCATCTCTCCCTCAAGCTCCCACGTGGCTTCCTCAATGCCACGATGATGCCAAAGAACTTTTACCAGAACTAGGTCCTTCCTCTTCAGCTTCTTTACTCTTCTGTCAAGGATCATCACAGGACCTTCCTCGTAGGTCACATCTTCATCAAGCTCAACCTCGACTGGCTGTATCACTGTCCCTGTGTCTGGATGACTTTTCTTCAACATACTGACATGGAACATTGGATGCAATCTGTGCAACTCTGGCGGCAACTCTAACTTGTAAGCTACCTTGCTAACACGTGCTATTACTGGATATGGCCCCATATACCTGGGTGCCAGTTTACCTTTCCTGCCAAACCTTAGCACACCCTTCCATGGTGAGACCTTGAGATACACCTTGTCTCCCACTTGGAACTCTAAAGGTCGTCAGCGATTGTCTGCATAAGACTTTTGTCTGTCCTGTACTGCTTTCAACTGTTGTTGTATCACTTTGATCTTCTCTATTGTCTGTTGTACTAACTCTGGACCCAAAAGCTGATACTCACCGGACTCATATCAACATAAAGGAGATCTGCAATTTCTGCCATATAAGGCCTCATAAGGAGCCATGTCAATGCTCCACTGGTAACTATTGTTATAGGCGAACTCTATCAAACTGAGATGCACATCCCAACTTCCTAGGAACTGCAAAACACAAGCCCGGAGAAGATCCTCCAAAGTCTGAATAGTCCTTTTAGACTGTCCATCTGTCTGTGGGTGGAAAGCGGTGCTGAACCTCAACTGCATTCCCAACGCTTTGTGCAACTGTTCCCAGAAACGACTCATGAACTGAGGACCTCTGTCGGAAACTATCATTACTGGTACACCATGCAAGTGTACTATCTCATCTACATATACATGAGTGAGCTTATCGGTTGTATACGTTGTCTTTGCAGGAATGAAATGGACAGACTTCGTCAATCTGTCCACTATCACCCAAATGGAATCATGATTCTTAGCTGTCCTTGGCAGACCAACCATGAAATCCATGGTTATATGATCCCATTTCCACCGCGGTATTGGCAGGGGTTGTAACGTACCTACCGACTTTTGATGCTCAACCTTGACTTGCTGGCATACCACACACCTAGCCACAAACTCGGCTACATCTCTCTTCAAGCCAGGCCACCAATACAGGTCCTTCATATTGTGATACATCTTGGTGACTCCTGGATGCATAGCATACATCGATGTGTGTGCTTCCTCGAGCACTAGATTCCTTATATTATCAGCATCGGGGACCACCATCCTATCATGATAGCAGACTAATCCATCGTCAGACTCATGGAACCCATCACGCCTTTCACTGCCGATCTCTGACCTGATCAACTGCACTGTATCATCTATTTGATGTGCGTCTTTGATTTTTTGTCTCAGCGTAGGCTTGACTTTCATCTGTGACAAAAGTCCTGCTAACAAGGAAACTTCCATCTACACATTCATCTGCCGCAAGGAGACAAACATATCTCGTCTATGGCATACTAAGGAACCCAACTGTGCTTTCTTTGTACGAAGAGAGGAAGACTTTCAGCTAAGCGCGTCAGCTACCACGTTCGCCTTACCAGGGTGATACTCGATGGTGCGGTCATAATCATTGATTAGCTCCATCCAACGATGCCGTCACATGTTTAACTCATTCTGCAAGAAGATGTACTTCATATTCTTATGATCCGTAAAGATTTGACATACTTCCCCATAAAGATAGTATCTCCAAATCTTTAACGCATGAACCACTGCTGCCAATTCCAAATCATGGGTCGGGTAGTTCTCCTCATGTTTCTTAAGCTGTCGCGAAGCAAAAGAAACCACATGGTCTCCCTGCATTAGCACGCATCCTAAGCCCTTCTTGGAAGCATCGCAGAAAACAACGTAGCCCTTCGCAGGCTCTGGCAGGACTAACACTGGAGCACTAGTCAGCTTCTCCTTTAAATTGTGAAAAGCTTACTGACAAGGATCATCCCATAAAAAAGGTACATCCTTCCTAGTCAACTTTGTCATTGGCAATGTGATCACACTGAAGTCCTTTATAAACCTCTGGTAGTATCCTGCTAATCCTAGGAAACTACGAACCTCATTCGGCGTATTCAGCTACTCCTATTCTGCAACTGACTCCACCTTCCTAGGGTCCACTTTGACTCCTTGTGCAGATATCACATAACCCAAGAAAGTTACTTACTTTAACCAGAACTCACACTTACTAAACTTGGCATACAACCAGTGTTGGCGAAGAAGAGTCAACGTTTGTCGAAGATGTTGTTCGTGTTTTTGACTATCCTGACTGTAGATCAAGATGTCATCTATAAAGACTACAACAAACTAATCTAGAAACGAATGGAACACCATGTTCATCAAATCCATGAAAGAAGCAGGCACATTGGTTAGCCCGAACGGCATAACCACAAACTCGAAGTGACCATACCTCATCCTAAAAGCTGACTTTGGTATGTCATCTGCCTTAATCCTCAACTGATGATATCCAGACCATAGATCGATCTTTGAAAACGCTGTAGCACCACGCAACTGATCGAACAGATTGTCTATCCTTGGCAACAGGTACTTGTTCTTGATCGTGACTTTGTTCAGCTACTGGTAGTCTATGCATAGCCGCATCGATCCGTCCTTTTTCTTAACGAACAAGACTGAAGCACCCTAAGGCGACGTGCTCGGTCAGATGAAACCTTTCTCCAACAATTCCTATAACTGCTTCTTGAGCTCTACCATCTCTACTGGAACCATCCTATACGGTGTCTGTGCAACTTGTTGTGTTCCTGGAACCAGATTGATCTCGAAATCAATCTCTCGAGGTGGAGGAACACTGGGGAACTCATCAGGGAACACATCTGTGAATTCTCGGACAATCGTCACCTCCTCAAGGCTAGGACCCTTTGCCTTGGTATCCACAACGTGAGCTAAGAACGCCTTACATCCTTGCCGTAACAACTTTTCTGCCACCATCGCTGATACTAGACATGTCGGAAGAATCTTCCTATCTCCTTAGAAGATCCACTTTTTCCTATCGTCATCAAACACTGCTTGCTTGGAACCACAGTCCAACACAACCTTATACTTCTCTAAAGTATCCATCCCAAGGATCACATCGAAACCATGCATATCAAGTGGTATAAGGTCCACTTGTATCTTGTGTCCTGAAAAAGATAGAACACAGGATGGACACACGTCTCGAAGCATCGATGAACTGTCAAGAGGGGTTTCTAACAACAAGCTATCTTTCTTACAACTAACAGGTAAACGACAGTTTTCAAGCATATTATGGGCGATAAAAGAGTGTGTAGCACCTGGGTCAACCAGAACAGATATAAAGAAGAAGAAGACAAATCAGAATGAAATAACTCCATCTGACCTACCACCACTCACAGGTTGACTATCGCCTCTGGCTAACTCATAGCATAGAATCGAGCTGTTGCTTACTGTCCACGTCCTCTGCTTCCTTGAGCAGACGATCCTGCTTGTGACGCTTGACTGCACCCTCACCCTCTGCTACTACTGGGTTACTGCCTGTCTGACCCTTGTTGATTCTGTCTTAGTTGTTGTGTCACTTCAACATCTTTTCTTGGGCAATTTCACTTCTAATGCCCGATCTGACCACAAAGATGACATGACTGGTCTCGTTGTTGTGGCCTAGATGGCCCTATCACTGCTACAAAATTTGTACTATGTGCCTTTGACGGTGAAGAACCGAATCCTCTTCCCTTACTCGGAGACCACTACGACAGTGTCTTGGAACCTCTTAACCCAGAAGGCGCTGAAAACCTTGGCTTCTTGAAGCCATCGAACCTCTGTCTCTGGAACTGAACATGCCTCTTCTTAGACATGGATTCTCTTTTCTCCCTGACTGACCGTTCAATCCTTCGGACAGACTCCACAAATGTGGCAAACCGCTCTCAGTTCTCCAACGCAGCAGTAGGAGTTGTCAGCTCAACACTCGGGCCTTTCTCAAAACGTCTAAACTGCTCATCATCTGTTGCTACAATGTGAGGACAAAACCTCAATAGGTCCATGAACTTAGCTTCATACTCGGTGATGTTCATCGTTCCTTGGCGTAGGCGCTCAAACTGGTTGATCTTCTCGTCCAGATACGTCTTAGAAAAGTATCTACTAATGAACTCTCACAGGAAGACCTCTCAACCGATCACCTCATCGGGTCACTTCTCCTCCTCGATGGCCCACCAGTGGCCAACACTACCCTTCACAAGGTAGACATCGTGCTTGAATTTGTCTGCTTTGGGGATGTTGAGGATCTGGAAGGCCTTCTCAAGACCTGTCAGCCACAGATCCGCATCCACAAGATCATCTGTCCCAGCATAGTCTGAAGCTCCGACTCAACGAAGCCGCTCAAAGGTCTTCCCAATACCCGATGTTTCACCATGGGGAGCCTGTGCTCTCGGTGGAGGCACTAGCAATCTCTCTACCATGAGATTCATCGTAGCCATCATCTGCCCCATAAGCTACTAGTAGGTAGGGTTTTCGAGAATGGCTGGGTCAAGTTGGGGAACCTCAGGCACCCGATCTTCATGTGCCTGCCCTTCAGCTCCATCAACTGATGTAGCCTCGCTGCTCTCGACAACATGTTCTTTATGGTTTCTAGACATCTTGGCATTTTCTTCCGCTGAGGGCAGAAGATGATTGTAAGAAAATCTGGAAAACTCACAAGAACAGACACAACCTAGTCCTAGATCCCTGTAGAATCAGTGAACCTAGAGCTCTGATACCAAGCTTGTGGCGACACATCTCGCTATCACACAGACAACGAGGTGCCACGCGAAAACGTGCGGAAAACACCATCAACCACCTATTACCAAAAAGATGGGGTAGTTAAAACCAATTTCGGGAAGCAGATAAACTAAGAAACTATTATATCCAGATCCTCATCCTACTAGAAAAAAGGTTATAAAAGCATTTACAAGTCTTGATACGTGTTCACGACTTAGAAGATTAGTTGTCTTGTCATCACATGAGTTCATCACATATTTATACATACATAACGGGCCACATCTAGCCAGCAGTAGGATAAATCTTATCCAATTTAGTTGCTTCCAAGGTCATTTTTGCCTAATTATAAATTATTCACACGTATTAGGGTTTGTGATTCATTTAAGTATAACGAAACCCTAATTCTAGATGTTTCTACAAAACATCAGATTTTGGACTCCAAACCTGAACCAAACGATTCCTTACGTTCTTTTGATCAATAAAACATTTTTATTTGTTATTTTTGGAGTTAGGATAAATTCGTTGTCAAATTTAAGGCTTTTATATTAATTAATTAGATCCTTAAAAATCCATCATTGAAAATATGGAAATCAGGCTCTGAAACTATTTTTATAAGACAGGGCTTAATTTTTTGATTCCAAAACATATTTTTACATAATTTTCGGACAAGCGAATCAAAAGATACAATTTTTATAAGATCGACCAATCATAAATCACTAAAAAACCAAATAAGCATATTGGGCCTAGCCATTGGTCAACTCTTTACTAAGTTGGACCAATACCATGAGGCCACCTAGCCTGGGCCCACTTTCCAGTGAGGATCTAACTCGCATGGGCTAGAAAAAAATACGTGTGAAAGTCCTAAATACCCCTGGCGAGTAAATGAGAAGAAGAATTGGACGGACGGAAAAACTAGAAAATCACCATGGAAGTCATCCCCTACCTCAAGCATAGGCCATTGTTGTGATTCCAAGAAGTAGCTGCATGACACAAATTAGGTGAAATTGGAAATGAAAACCATCAAGCGATTTGACTATGCAAAAATGAAGGGTTCACCTTCATGAACTCACCTTCCAAGTAGATCCAAGAATGCAGCAGCCAACTCCATGCATGACGAGCCACAAGGGCAAGATGAACTTTAACTCAGCAGTGGCACCACACACAACGAAATAAGAAATTGGCTTGTGCAACCAGTTGTACATGAACCGATAATGCTGGAGGTATCGCTATATATAAAGGAGATGGGTCCTAGGGCTCATCTTCGGCGGCCGTGAGAGAGCCTCAGGTCCAACATTGGGGTTTTCCTTATTACTAGATCATAGATTCCGAGTAGGGGATCATTACATGTGGAACTCAAAATAGAAACAGTGAACGAATAAATCTCAAGCAAACGTGGAGAAATTAGGGAGAAATCTTGTTTTTAGCTTGCTTAAATCTTGCGGTATGTTTCCTATTTTGGTGCAAGCTAGAAGACATCTCCGGAGCGGCTCGATCTCAATCCGACGGTCTGTGTCACGTGCATATCAGCTTGAAGAGGAAATAAAATCCATGTGACAATTAAATGAACTCCTAAACCGATTGGAATAAAGTGTGGGTGGATTAATATTTCTTTTTCTCTTTCTTCTTTTGAGGGTGCAAAACTATCCCAAAATAGATGAAATTTTGCATAGAGGCTAATTAAAGCATGCAGATTCCAAATATAAAATTAGATTTGCCTTTTGAAAACTTTTAATTTGTTAAATAAATCAAATCATATTTTCTCTTTCCTTCTTCATTAATGGTATTTGGATTATCCAAATTTGATGAAACTTGACCCATAAGTCGTATTTAATGTGTTGGATACGAATTTGCCATCAATTTTACATATTGGAGTTGTTTGAATATTTATTTAATATTTTGAAGGTTCTACAAGCCTCAAAATAAAGAATAGATTTCAAATTCGTAATCTACACATTAAAATAAGCCTACATGTCAATTTTCATTTAATTTGGACCACCTTAAAATAATATGGTAAGTTAGGAGAGAGAAATTTCCTAAAAGGTGTAATTAATAAATAAATATAATTCATGACTCGAAAAGAGGAAAATAATCTTAGATTCATGATCTACATAATAGATATAGCCTTTGGGTAAATTTTTATCCAATTTGGAGAAAGTTTGCTCAAAACGTAAAATCAGGAGAGTTTTTTTCATCTGGCCCATTAGAGGCCCAATAGATCATTATGCATCCAATTAAGTTATTCATCATCTTATTATCACCAAATGAATTATATGACATATTAGATTACATTATTCATGCATTTGATTATTAGGATCACTCTAACCTCAACCGTGTTTGGCCAAACCCAACGGGCAAACTTCCAGGGTAGGGTCCAAGATATGGTATGTTACAAACCTTGTATAGTACCGATTTCGACTTACTAGTGGTCGGTTGGAGCATGAGCGGTATACCTCATCTCCTCTAGGCATAAGTATGAATGTGAACATGTAATCAGCCGTGTAGCGTATTTGCTTAAGGATCAAATATGAAAAATATTGGTTGATGCATTATCACTTTTTATACATCTTATTAGATAGATGTTATACATGTTCTTCATATTCCTTATAAAGCAAATATATTATTCATAATTCTTTATGAACAGTTGAACTATTTTTATCAGTGTTATTTCCTTATAATGAAAATAAGCCTACTAATTGCATAAAGTATCCACAGCTCAGTTTTATTCTATTTCCTGTAATAATAATATTGTTGGCAGAGAGTTATATCTCTCGCTGGGACAATAGTCTCACCCCGTGGGATCCACAATTTTTAGGTGTACGCGGACGAGAGAATAGAAACCAAACTACATAAGAAGGACTGCATCAACAAGTGTAGTAGTAGTAGCTCAGGTTGAGTATACTTTCTGTCGTGTCTTGTAGATAGAAGTCTTATGTGTCGTCTCTGTACTCTCAGGTCCTTGGGAGATAGTTCTTAGTGGTTCTTACAAACAACTTGAGATTTTGGTTTGTTTACCTCGAGATTTTATGTTGTTGTTGCATATGTTATAGTAAATCAACTGGTACTTATTATCCTCGAGATGAGACGGTACAATGTATGTACGATATGAACCACATGTATATAAAGTTTTGGTTTTTTTGTAAGAGTTTCTTAGAAGTGGATCTATGTGCAAAATGGTTTTAATTCTTAGTGATTTTTGTTAATTCTGCTACTTATGGTTATTCCACAATTATTACTGGTGATGGCTTGATTTGTAATCGGGTCGTCACACTCTCCTTCCTATGCTCCCCTCTAATGTAACTTGAGATTTCCCTATTACCTGTAATATGCTAAATAGCATTAGTATAGTTTAATTTTATTTATGACGAAGAAGACGTTGAACACCAGATGAACCGCCCATTTTAGAAGGTGAGTCGATCGAATGGAGTACTATGGATGACTAACGATGGGAGGAGCCAAACTAATCGAATGGTTGTCCAACTGAGTGACTGGAGGTGTCCATAAATCATTTGGATCAGAGACCAAACGATCGATCTGACTGACCAACTGATCGGCCAGGAGGTGAGCCGATCAGTTCAAGAGTTGTATCGATCAAGGCTCTAAGGAATTACAATAGTATGGACATGACCATCTCTTATATTATAATTTCATGTTGTCTTTTATGGGATATAGAATGCATATGATACCTACTATAAGTATGTGGTGATTGGATATTTATATGAATTTATTAATATAAATCCTTCAATAAAATATTAAGTCTAATATGCTTTCTATTAGCAACATACATAAAAATCTTGATAGACTAAGCGTGGGCACGCCAAGCGTGGTGCATTTTTCATTTCATGGTAGTGTTATGATAGTTATGTGTGTGAGAACCCGTTACACTAAATGAGATTACTCAAAATATAAAACACAATCAATCACTAATTAATCACATATCCAAAAATATGGGTAAATTAAAACCGATTTCAGCATCAACACCCTCTCAAAAAAATTTGCATAAGAGTCCAACATCTTTCTTGTATCCATACTATGCCAGGAATTTGATACAAATTGATCTATCACCTTAGCCACAACATATATATACAAGAGAACAATATTCGTATATGTCACACAAACAAGCATTAACATGCTTACAAAATTTTGATTCGTTTGACGTATGTATGAGTCCTAATAGATCACTAGCCCTCTCATTGTTTGTATGAAGGGAGTTTTGTCATCTTATCCAACAAATAAGACTCAGATGTCTCTATCGATTTGAAATTAAAAGAGTCTAGATAACTATCTTTATGGAGTCTAAATATGTGATTCTCATTTATGTGCCCTAGATGACAATGCCAAAGATATGTCTTGTTTGAGTTATTGAGTTTTAATATTTTTTTATTTACATTATAAAAAGTTATCTTTAGAACTAGAAATAAAGACCATGAGACATTGGGGCACTACCATAAATGATCTCATTTTTTGAACTAGAACATCAACCATTCTTAATATGAAATTCATATCCATCCTTGTTCGTACAAGATACAAAAATGATGTTTCTATTTTTGGCAGGTACAATATAACAATTGATGAACTCTATTACAAGTCCTATGGGTAGAGATAAATTATAGGTTCCAACTGCAGTGGAAAAAACTCTTGATCCATTTGTGACTCATAGTTCGACTTGTCCTTTCTTAAAGGCTTACTTCTTTTCAGATCTTGCATATTCAAAGATATGTGAGATCTACATCCAGTAACTACTACCCATTATATACAAGTACACAAGTTCATCTCAATAACATATATACCTGAAGTGGATATCTCTATCTGCAACTTCATCTTCCTAAATCCCTTCAAGTACAAAGGATGAATTCCTCTTATACTTTTCTTTCTCCTTATCTTGAGTATTGAAGATCTAGATTTGTGATTAGCCTCATAACTCTTCATAGCCTTGCTTACATACTTAGACTCCAATCCACTTATCACCATCACATATTTGTCCTTCTTCATTCTTGCTTCGGCATTTATCATTATGTCAAGCAATTCTAACAGAAGCCTAACCATGTTATTCATGTGGTAACACTCGATAAAATGGCTATATGATTCAGACAATGATTCTAGAATCATATCTATGGCCAACTCTTGGCTCAAAGAGAAACCCAGTTCTTTGAGATGTTCCACATGTCCAATCATATCGAGCACATGGGTCTCTACTGGATCTCCCTTTGTCATCTTGCACTAAAAAAGCACCATTAAGACATTGTATCTTTCTTGCTTTGTATGATTGTGGTTCACATTCTTAAGATGTGTTACCATCTCAAGAATACCTATGTCTTCACACTGCTCATGCAACTTTCATGCATCATAGCATAAGGTGCTTTATATCTAAGGCATCATTGGCATGCTTCTAGTAAGCATCCACCTCAGCCCTAGGTGCGTCAGGAGAAGGTATTTCTGGAACTGGTATATGTAGGACATAGACCTTATGCTCATCATTGAGAACCTTTCTCAAAGTCCAAAAACATTCATGGAAATTTTTCCCGTTAAGTTTGTCCTTCTTAGGGATAGATCACAATGACAATTAATTTGCCATTTGTTTCTATAAGAGAAAAAATAACATTTTGTCAAAATACATTTGATTTTGATTCAAATAAAATTGACGATATTTAATCAGACCTTTAATTAATTATTGCTCCCACTATTTGTCCAAATTCATAGACCTCACTTATCAATTTAGAATATTGTAATGTACAACCTTCTAGTGAGCTAAGATCTAAAACAATTGAGCTACGACCTGACCAACACAATCATCCATAATCAATCATTAAGGTAGGTAACTTTTGTTAATTGCATCTTATAAAATTCTTGGATAGATGGTATGCACAAATTTTTTCCATAGTGATTTGCATACTTATAGGTTCTTAATCTCATTAATATCACCCAGTTAAACCCAATCAAAAAGCCAACACGATAGTAATGCACCTTACTGAGCAGACCCACCTTGTAAGGCCCCTAAACTTGCTTAATGAGTTAAATAAGCTTAATTATCATAATTTAATTCTTATAACCCTAATATAACCTTGTGATATTCTTTTAAATCATAATACAAGCTTAACTTTCAAATTTTGTCCAATTTGGACATTGTTTGAGCAAGTTATGCAATTTTATGCACATTTTGGACTTTTTTGCAATTTACCCAATTGAGAGGTTTTCTTTGAAATTTATCACTTGCCTTATGTTCCTTGGATATTATCTCATCATTATTGAGCTTTTGGAGCCATGGGGGACCTATTTAATCCTTGGTTTGAAGGTGTTTTCTCCAAGGGTATTTTAGGGTTTACCCCTTCATGGATGAGCTACCTTTAGTAGCTATCAACTAATGAATGATTTGTTTTTCTTAGAAATTCAAGAAACAAGGGATAATCATGTCTCTATGGATGGTGGGGGAGCTTCTTGTGTGTGTGGGCTTGTATATATTTAATAGTTTAAGGCCATGGACACTTGGAAAGATACTGGAACTTCAACTTTTTCTTTTTCTTTATCTTAAAGTTTCATATACTTGTCCCTAAGCACCAAAACGAGCCATTTTCTCTCCACCAGTTATTTCCTACTACAAACCTATTCCTCCCTCTGTTAATCTTCGAATTTCCTATCCAAGGAAGAAGAAAGAGGGGATCTTATTGGAAAAAGAATCTAGGGTTGCAATTGACTTCCTTTTAGGGTTTGAAAAGCTTCCTTCTAGTGATCTTGACCTAAAAGATTAAGAATCCCCTTCTTTCCTCCATTTATTTCAATTTTATCCTTCCTCCTACCTTTCTCCAGGTTGGAACCTTATTTTTCCGTGGTATAAATTGCTCTAAAGCTCTAAAACCCTACCTTTCTTGTTCCTTATGCTTAGGGTTTGCTCATTTGATGAAGAAAGGTGCTAGATGGATGAGTTCATAGATTATACTTGGATTTTCTACCCTACCTGATCGAGTTTTCTTCTGTTTGGGTTTCTTATTCTCATTAGAGACAAGTTTTATAACTTGCTCCACTTTCATTGCTTACTATAAGCTTTTTAGATCATGTTCTTGCTTGAAAATGATGATCCATGCACTAAAAAGATGTGTTTGACTTGGATTTTGATTTTTAAAATATTCCCTATTCTGATTTCAATTTTAGATGAACATGTTATCATGTGTATGTTATTCCTAAGGTATAATATGACTTGGATCAGGTTGGTTTGACAACCTATGGTGCTAAGAACCTATCAACCAATGGTCAATTTTAGGGTTTTAAGTTGATTTCTTTTATAAACCCATGACCTGATGATGGTACCATTGCAACAACCCTATGGCATTGTCTTCATGACAACTGATGGTCAGGATCAAAGGTGTCATATTATGGTGAAAACCTATGGTCACCCCCTTAGGTCAGGCTTTGGATCAATTAGAAGTTTAATGATCAACCATTAAGTACCCTAATAATGTTATCAATCAATGATGACATTAGCTTAATATTTGATGTTGATTAATGAATATAGTGTTGATCTAACAACCTATGGTAACTTAATGGTCACTAATGATAGTGGATCAGGTCTCCACAACCTACAGTGAGTTAATCATATAGTTTTAGCATCAATTAAGCCTTAGACCAATGGTTTCTTGGGTCACTTGATGCAATGGTCGGACCTATACTAAAATTGATGGTTTTAACATACGAACTTGACCCAATGGTCAAGATCTAATGTTTATTCCTCCAATAAAGTAGAATGATGGCTAATGTAATATGTTGGTCCTAATAATATGATTTAGAGGGTTTCCTTTATATGATCAACTTAAGGAGCTTACTTATTGATAATGGATGGCTTGTTTTAAATGAACAGTCAACTGTGGGTTTTACCCTACTCTCAATGGAACTTTTTGTGTTGTTAATCAAGGGATGCCTAGGGTTATATGGTGAATCTTTATAGACAACAAATCAAGGAATTAATAGGTGGTTTATCCAAGGTGTTTACATATGTAAACAACCAATGGTCTTACCTTTTAAACATCCAATGGTTCTGGGTGACATTGTTGTATGGTGATATGGGTTGAATGATGATGGAACAAATGGAGGGTTACCCTTAATAAGGTAGTCTTAACTATTCACTCATATGAATAGAAGGGATGATAACCATATTGTGTTGATATGTAACCCTAATGAGGTATAGCTTGTTATACCTAGCTTTAATATAACTAAATGATGGTAATTGGGTATGAATAGTCCTTGAATGACTAATGCAATCATGGGTTTGGGTATGAGTGCTGATTAGTAACATTAATATAATTTATCTTGTGAACCTAACTCTAATGCAAATAGATAAAGATGAGTATTCATGTTTGGCATTCTTATATGATGGAATGATGGTGGAATAACCTCCTTAATATGATCATAACCTTGATATGTTAATTGGTGGTTATCATAGGCACATGGTTGATACTTTCTTATGCTAAACATGTGCATTATGAATATGATGTGGGTTAATCATATCTAGATTCCTTGCATGTTGATGTAATAAAGGAATGTTCTTAATGTTAATATAACCCTTCTAAGATTGTTTATGAATATCTCCTAGCTCATTAATGCAATATTGTGCTGATCCAGTATAGTATATGTAAGTGATGTTGTTGAGCCTTGTTATAAGGCATGCAAAGATAATAATGATCTTGTAGGGAATGGTATGATGGTCTTAATGAACTTTGGGCATGATTGATCCTTGAATGAGGTGTAATCCTATTGTGTTGATAAGGGTTGATACCCTGTGATATTGTGAAAAGGATTTATATCCTATGATAGCATGCTGGTCTTAATGACCTTTGGGCATGGTTGAGCCCTGAATAAGGTGTAATCCTCTTGTGTTGATAAGGGTTGATACCCTGTGATATTGTGCAAAGGATTTATATCTTTTGATAGTATTATGACTAGTGTAGTCTCATGAATGGCAAGTGAATAGTACCATGTGATGATGAGATGAGAAATTATGTTTCATATGTTTTATATCTTTTCAAGTTTTGATATTTATATGCTTGCTAGAAGTGAATTAGGGTTTGTATGTCCACTTGTTTATTTGTTGGACAAGATGACAAAACTCCCTTCACTACAAACAATGAGAGGGCTAGTGATCTGTTAGGACTCATACATACTGATGTATGTGGCCCTTTTAGAACACATTTAGAGGTGGTGATCAATACTTCATTACCTTTACTGATGATTTCAGTAGGTATGGTTATGTTTATGTGCTGAAACATAAATCGGAAACCCATTGAAAAGTTTTAAGGGTTTTATGAATAAAGTAGAAAACCAACTTGGCAAAAGTATCAAGGCATTTCATTCTGATCGTGATGGAGAATACTTAAGATAAGAGTTTGAGGACCTTCTGTGAGATTGTGGTATTGTATTACAATAGACTCCATCAGGAACACCTCAGCATAATGGTGTATCAAAAAGAAGGAATCACACATTACTAGATATGGTGTGATCAATGATGAGTTTAGGTAAACTTCCAACTACCTTCTATGGTTATGCTCTGCAAACCAAAGTGTTTACACTAAACCATGTACCATCTAAATTGGTTCAAAAGACACCATGTGAGATATGGTATGGGCACCATATCAGATATGGTACGGGAAGCATCCCAATATGTCTTTTATGAATATTTGGGGTTGTGAAGCTTATGTGAGTAAGTAGTTTCCCAAAAGGCTTATACCCACATCAAAGAAATGTTATTTTATTAAATATCCCAAGGAAACCAAAGCATATTACTTTTATTCCATATATGACAACAAAGTGTTTGTTTCTAGGGATGTTGCTGTCATGGAACCATTAATTACCCAAAGTCCACACTCCTAATGTCTACACAGACAAAGGCGAGTGGACCTGGGCGCCCATACTAAGAATGGGTCACATAAAATATGCATGAATAAAATCACAAATGAGAATAAGGTAATAGATAACATGGCATAAAAGGAACTAAACTAGTAACCTAACACAATATCTTAGTCCCATATCTCAACCCATGAGAATTTCATTTGCATGTCATTTGATTTCAATAGAGTAAGAGTGACATGTTATAATAATATAGAAGAAGCAATGATCATAGCATGAGAGTCTTGGTGTACCTGTTACCTAAAATCATAAATAGGGTACACATCAGCACAATTGTGCTAAATATTCTATAAAATGCATAAACTTGTGGTTTAAGAAACATATATGCTTTGAAAAACTTAATATGATAGCAAGAAAGAAATAGAAAACATTAAATACTTTCTTATTAATAAGAAAGCATGTTTTAGATACATTTCCATTATAATTAAACAACAATATATGGCCATTGACCAACTTCCTCAAAAGAAGGGTCTGTAAGGGTGCTCAAGATCAGCTGAACTTTTTATATATGTAAGGGACCTCAAGACCTAAGTCAATGAGATAACCCTATTTTCAACATGCCTTGTCCCCTTGCCCCGATAATTCAGGCAGGTACACAAGGTTCATATAATGGACAAGTCCATTTATGTTCAAGGTTTTTTCAACACATTTCAAGCATAACAAACATACTAATCATAGGGAATGGGCAGCTCAAACAATTGTATGAAGCCAAGCTATTTAAGCATACATTCATACAAGCAAGTTCAATCCCACTAGTCTGTCCAATAGGAGGATAAAATGTACCTTAATAAAAGCACAAGATTAACCAATTGATGTAGAAGACCATATATAGAAATCTTAACTAGATCTTGGGAAAAGAGTCCACAAAGAGATCCTTACATAGTGGGAAACCGAGTCAATCTAGGCCCTCGACCTCACTCTAGTGGCTCTCAACGCTCCATTTGAAGCATGTGAAGAGGAGGGAAAATGGATGGGTTAATGTGTCCCTAGTCAATTGGTTGAGCTAGGGGAGAGGCCCTCGATTTGGGTCGGTCCAAGGAATCCTGAACAGGAAGGAAGGATCATATGTTGAGCGTCTGATGGAGATCGAATGCACGTGAGGCTTTCTTCTAGTTTTTCTACTTGAGCGCGTGGCCATGGAGGTTAGAGAGGTGGTGTGCCTCACAGGTGATGGAGAAGAAGTGGGTGCAGGACACCATATCGATATACGGAGGTGTTGCTAAGAATGCCTAAGGCCTCACGAGACAAGTGGGAGGAAGAGAGGACCAAAAGAGGGAGCATGGAGAGAATCCCCAAAACTCTAGGCCGGCAGTGCTACCATGTATGCCTGGGACAAAGGAGGGGGAAAAGGAGGGCACTTCAAAAAGTGAACAAGAGGGGAGAAGAGGGAAAACAAAGGAGGGAGAAGAAATGGGAATCTTAGGGGTACCAATTGACAAAAAGGGGGAGAAATGGAGGCAATTAGGTGAATCTTGGTGGGGTGGTTGGCCGCCCAACATTATATGTGGTTGCTATAGTACGGAGGTAGGGGATGTAATCTGAGTCGTCCAATGAGATAGAAAATCCATGGGCACCCATCCAAGGTTGCATTTGATCTTAAACAACGAAGGTGATTGGCTAAGAGTGAAGAATATGGGTTGTTGATGTGGTTGAGCGCCCTCTCCTTAATTGGGTTGTGGCTCCATAGGAAGCCCAATTAGGATCAGAAACACATTAAATCAATTAATTCAAATCAATTTTAAGAACTTTTTGAACGACAATAACTTGGGCTATGAATTTCTGATTGAGGTGACTTTTACGTCGCTAGATTCACAATTGAATCCTCTATAAAATGACATACATTTCTTAGCAAGGAGAGTTTATTGAAAGATTTAAATTTGGATTGAAAGTTGATGATACATAATAAGCATGTTACTTAGTTCAAAACTCAAATTAGAGTCATGTATAAATACAAAGTGACATTTATTTGAAGATAACTTCTCAATTAAGCATAAAGTGACTCAAATTCATTAAAACTATGGGTGATGGAGGTTTTGAATATAATACAATATCTAATGAATGAAAGAGAAAATCTAGGTTATTACAGTTGTACTCCTAGAAAAGGAATTTATTCCCAAAGGAATCCATGGGAGGAAAGTAGAACTCAAAGAGGTTCAAGACCAACATGAAAACAATGAACCAGTAGAGGTACTAGAGAACAAGAAGACTCACAAACTATTGTGGAATCTTAGGTTCCTCATGTAACACAAGGACCTCATAGATCTATTAGGACATTCTTGAGCCTAAAAGATTTGGTTATCCTGTGACTCGAGAAGATCATGAGTTGGTCATAGATGATGAGCCAGCAACCTATAAAGAAGCTACTAAAGGACCAAAATCTGAGAAATGGCTTGAGCCCATGAGATATGAGATGAAATATATGTAGACCAACAAGGTATGGACCTTGGTAGATCCGCCTGAGGGGTAAAATCCATAGGGTGCAAGTGGGTCTTCAAGAAGAAGACTGACATGGATGGTAATGTACAAACTTACAAAGGCCGATTGGTTGCAAAGGATTTTAGACAAGTTTAAGGTGTTGACTATGACAAAACATTTTCTTCAGTTGCATGGTTAAGTCCATCATGATCATGCTTGCCATTGTAGCTTATAATGACTATGAGATTTGGCAAATGGATGTTAAAACCACATTCATTAACGAGAATCTTCTTGAGGATTTGTACATGACACAACCTAAGGATTTTATAAATCCAAAGGATGCAAATAAAGTATGTAATCTATAAAGCTCAACCTATGGATTGAAGCAACCATATTGCATCTGGAATCTTCAATTTAATGAGACATTCAAAGAGTTTGGCTTTATTCAAAATGAAGATGAACTATGTGTTTATAAGAAGGTTAGTGGGAATATGGGTTATATTCATATTGTATGTGGATGACATGCTATTGATGGATAATGACATTCCTACTTTACATATTGTATGTGGATGGCATACTATTGATGAAGAATGACATTCCTACTTTGCAATTGAGCTATATTGTGACAACAATGGAGCTGTTGCAAAATCTAAGGAACCTAGATCACGTCAAAGTTCCAAGCATATACAAAAGTGGTTCCATCTCGTATGAGATATTGTACAATGAGGAGATGTGAAGATTTATAGAGTACCAAATGAGAGCAATGTGGCTGACCCCTTGAAAAAGGCAATTTCATAGTAGAAGCATGATGGTCATGTTATATCACTTGGGATTAAGTTCATGGGTGATTATCTCTAAATAGAAGTGGGAGTCTATTGGTATATATGCCTAGAGAGACTCAATCATATGATGATTGTAATGGTATATCTTATAAATGATTTTATTAATAATAAAGGTAATCTTCTTATTTATTTATTTATTTAGTTATGAGATAATGATGTAACATAATAAATGTCTAAAGAATGATATTACTCAATGACGTATGTCTTCGGATTGATGACCTGAATAATAAGACCAGTATGTATGTGAAGAGTATATGCATTCTTGTTATGTCCCTAGTGGATGTTATTGTGGAAGGCTGATAGACAATGATAACACATAAGGGCAGAGTGTGTGTTGGTTGATGATAGAATCTCATTAAGTCATGATATGTGACATCAAAGCAAACACATAGATACTTGTTAGAGAAAAGTGTATATGAAAAACCCACCTTAAGACTGATATATGGAGACCATGATTTGAGTTAAAATCAACTCTTAAAGTGTTGGTGGTGATTATGGTTCTTAGAACTAAAATCACCACACTCGTCACATGTCATTCGATTTAGTTTGGCATCATCCACCGTGATCTTAAACAAGGGTTGTCATAACGGTGGTGCTTGGGTGCACTGTGACAGATGGGAATGACTGTGAGTGATGTAGATGACATTTGTCCCTCTTACAGGATTATGATATCCTAGCCACTTGATAAGAGAGATTGGGAAATGTATGGCTATGCTCACATGATTCAATATGAGATATTGAGCTTACATATATCTCAAACAATATGCTCTAGTTCAAGGAACATGGATTGAATATTAAGCGGATGGTGATTCCATGCCTCGAGTTCAATCTATATATCAGTGACAAAGGAACTATACTGTTATGACCCACTCCGAGTTTAACTAGTAAGTACAGTGATTAGTGCATCACCATGTTGATTAAGTTAAGATAAGTGTTCAAGATGTGATTAGTGCTTTGATTAAGTTGAGTCAATTTATTTAGTATGTTTTCATGCTTTGAGGTTGTATTGGATCTCACACTTGAAAGTTTGCAAAAGAAATCACTTGAATCGGACCTTCGAGGCAGAAGTTATGATATTTTCAAGTTTCTTGGGTTGAAGCTGCAATTTACCCATAAGTGGATTAATAACACCTTTCCCTTATCCTCTTCTCCCGATTGGTGCAAAGCACCACTTGAGCAGCGGACTGCCCAACCAGCAAAGGGAGAGGAATGGGGCATTTTTGGGCTCCATAGCTCCGATCCAGCAAGGCATTTGCTCCTACCTCCTTTCCCCCTCTCTTCCTCACCCCAATCTGTGGCCTCGACCTGCTAGGGTGGCGCCGACCAACAGTAGTGTCGGCCAGCCTTGTGGCGCTGGCCAGGGGCCGTTCTGCGTGAGAAGCACCTCGAAACGGTGCCCTTGACTTCGTCCGTGAGGTTAGGGTTCGAATCCACAACCACGAGCAACACCTACCTGAGTCCCTTTCCTTTTTCCTCAACCTGTGCATAAGGTGGAGCTTCTGCTTGCAGCAAGTTTGAATCCAGGGAAGTTTCAAGGTGGAAGACGACCCTATGGATGCCCGGAAGCGAGCATTGGGCAGATTTCAGTTGAATTTCAGCCACCTCGATCCTCTGTGAGTAGAATCTCACCCACTAAGCAAGTATTAACTCTAAGAAACAGATGATTTCGGTTAGATCTGTGTTTTTCACAGGTAACAGTGATTACCCAAGTGTTGGGCAGTCTTGCGTCACCTGACTTCTCATTGCACGTTTTTCTTCTTCACGTTTGCATGACCCTAGTTATTTTAACTGATCTGTATGATTTGGGTTATTAGAAATATTTGGTTGAATAAATCCTAAATAGCTCAGTAGAGAGGATGAAGACAGTAGAACATCACCCAGATTTACAATAGCTGTACGGTTTGGGTATAAACCTAGGTTGTACGATTTTAGTAATTAACTAATCACACATTTTCAAAGAAAAAAATGATCACCTGCAATGTTTCAATGGAAACTTGTTTGCACGCTCCAAGTTATAGTTAATATGTGTGGTTAGTATTAACACAAATTGGCATGTTTCTCAAGGACATCATTAGAAATTCTTAGTTATTATTAATAATTCTTGCCATGATAAGTAATTAACTCTTAATTAAGTTGTGTTACACAACTCTGGATTAGGGTTTATGTGTATGTTTTCCAAGAAAGCACAAATAATTTACAGGTGCAAATGACGATTACTAGTATGTCAAGTAATTAACTCTTATCAGTATATTAAGAAGTTCAATGGCACGATTCTAGTGTATAAGTACCAAATGGACATGTATTTTGTTTAGTTAAGAATTTTAGTCTTCCTGTGTGTATAGTATGTTGATTACTCAGTATATTACAGTGTTTTGAATATACTGCTCTACCAAGTTTAATATGATATACATGTTGTATTATAAACTTCAAATAAATAGACACAGTACTATAGAGATACCAGAGACAAGTATAAGTAAGAGAAAGATACAATATAGTAAGAGCTTTCTAAGAATAAATAAATAACAGACTTAGGAGCCCTGAACACCGTAGATTCCCTATGAGAGGTCTCCACCGTAGGGATGAAGCTACCTAACCATGGTAGTGTCCAGTATACAGGGGTCAGAACATACTAACAGGTGGTATGGGGGACGAAGCCCTAGCGGAAGTCTACTTAAAATACAACATGTAGTGTCCACCATCAACGAGAGGTCTTGGTGGCACTAGAGTATATAAAATCCAATAGGTGGCTTGACTCTCTTCCTGTGTGCTCAGGTTATAGGAGGAGTCCAGTTTTACGACCCATAGGTGTGCCGAGGTCAGAGAGCCGCTTTCCTATTGCATACCAGTGGCATTGTCAGGCTTAGCATCCCGGGTGTGTCAGCTAAGTCTTGTACGGTGAGATCGTATTTCGTTACGATTCTTCATATGTAGAGTACACTACATATGACCAGGGCATAAGATAAAATATGATAATATAAGTTTTAAAGAGTCTCTTATAAGTAAGAAAGGCTAAGAAATATTTGAGTACAGTTTCACAACAGTTGTTCTTTAAATATAATTTTGTCATTCTATGCTATTTAACTATATTGTTTTAGATATGCTCAATGTAGGAATTCCTATATTTTATTTCAGTTTAATAAACATAAAATGAGTTATTTGTGATGGTTGGGTAAAATTCTATTCACTAAGCCAATAGCTCACCAACCTGCTTGTAAGGACCCTGACCTCCATTTTGGGCTTATCCTATTTGCTTTGCCTAACCCTGGTGTTTAGTTTCTTGCTAATCACCTTTAGTGGTGATTAGGGTTTGCTTTTGCTTGTTGGGTGTTGGAGGTGCTACTTGCAATTTACCCAAGTCTAGGGTTGATGGGAAAGTTGTCACCTTGAGAAGTGTTCTTCTCTCTCCTTGCTTCCTCTAGTGTTGAGAGGAAGGGTTGGGCTCATTGCTTGAGTTGCTTTGGGGTTGGATGAGCTTTGTTGGGCCTTGCCCTTGCCTAGTTGTACCTTGTGTCAAGCAAGAGTGCCTTGTATCAGCCATAAGTGTGTCGCCAGGGAGGTGTGTCGGGCATGGAGATGGGGTGTATCGGCCATGGACCCCTTTGACCCTTTGACCTCGTTTGTGTAACCACTAGTGGACACTTGGTGCATGATGCTTGCATGTGGCAATGGCCTTGGACATGTGTTTAAGGCGAGTTAAGGAGGTGTCATTGCCCCTGGACAAGTGTCCCTAGGTGGGTGACACCTTGCCTTGTCTTACCTTGGTTTCTCCTCCATCCTCTCCTATATATGTGTTCCCTTTCTCTTGCTAAGGATCCCTTTAGTTCCTTAGTTTCCCCTCTCCCTTGGAGCACGACACCTCTTCCTTTGCAAAGCTTGGTGTCCAATCCTTCTCTTTGGAGTCTTCTTCTTCTTCCTCTTGAGGTCGCCGAAGGTGTTGCTTGGTTCTAGGAGCTTGGAGCTTGCTTAAGGCGGGTTACATAACTCCTAACCCTAACCATGCTACCTCCTTCTATAATGTATGTTTTCATATGATCATAATAGGCCATGTATGTTCTAAGATAAGTTTCTTGCTTAGTTGCGCCTTTAGCCTTAGTGATCTTGTTGTTATGGTTGAGGTTTTGTACCTTTGTACCCTTGTTGGACGAACCATGGTTTAGAGTTCCTTGTTGAGAAATACCCCTCTTCTCTCCTTGGTTATGAGAAGTGAGTCTGAGCTCTAGTGATGTGGGAAATACACCTCTCTCATTTAAGTTGAGTGGTGAGTCTACATCCTAGTTGCTTGGGCAACACCCTCCTCTCACCATGGATTTGAGAGGTGAGCTTTGGATGATCTACGTTGAGGTGGATCCTTATGGTTACCTGATTTGTGATAGAGGTTGTGCAAGACCCCTCTCTCTTCGTTGTTGAGAGGTGAGCCGATCTTCTTGATCAATTAGGGTTTGGTGCCCTTGTGCTTGAAGTTGATGACAATCTTGTTGGGTTGTATCTTGCACGATATGACTTTGGGATAGTGCACACAATTTAGGGTTTGTAGTCGCAAACTAAGCAATTAAAGATTATGGATGATTTAACTAATTTTCATGCAATATACTATTTAAAGGAAGTTCCCACTCACCCTAAGGTGTGAAAACACCTTAAAAATGCAACTCATCCCTAAAAATCTTGATCTCATATCAAATCCCTAGCCATTCACCCAATTCTTCTTCCTTTCAACTCAGAAACCCTAAAAATGAGGGATTATAAAGAAAGAGTGAGAAAAGGGGAAGTTTTGACACCATTTCGGATCAAATCAGAGGAGGGGTATAATCTTGACATGTGAGATAAGATTCACCATTAAAATCTATGCAAAGAAGCTAAACTTACATGATTTCATCATTCCTCGGACCGCAAAACCCTAGGTCATAATCTCCATCACTTTCTCCTCTCAAACCCTAACTCTCCCTCTCTCTCTCTAGGATTTCATTTATCTGGAATGAATCACGAATTATGAGAGCTTCTAGTGTGTTAGGTTGACTATATAGAGAAATTGAGATGCTTGGGTCAATTGCACATTGACCCCTCACTATACTTTCTCTTATTTCAGCTGAATTTTCTGTCATAAAAATATTACTATAATTCGTCTACTGATAAGTTCTAAACGCATAAAAAATTTATGAAAATTTTACATGTTTTTAATGATTGAGTTTTAGATCTCCGGTTATAATTTCAGATCATTTGGAGTTACCCATAAATAAATAAAAATAAAACACTACACTACTAAAAATCACTCTGTCAACATTTTGGTTGAAGTATAGTTCGACCAAGAACTAGGGTTTTATTGCCCATAATGTTGATTAATGACTTCACAGGAAAAATCGTAATGACTTCATCTTCAACGACGCAAGCAAGCCTCCTGCAGTCATAGCGACGATGTGTCTCACTGAAACCAGTTCTATCAGAGAAATCTTCCAACCTTCTGAAAGTCGTTCAAATTCTCAAAACCCTCCCCGTCTGGAGCCGATTAAGATCACGCAGGATACTTCAGTCATTCATGTGGACGTCGCTGTTGACGCTAGCTCACAAAGAATGGTCACCAGTTTCATCAACCGGGACTACTATGGTGAATGGATAGCCGGCGGCGCTGAACTCACGGAGGGGCGCGACTCACTCCGAGGCGAGCTTCTGGCTGTTCTTAGAGGCATTTGTCACGCGAAGGACCTCAACCTTCGGGACTTTATTATTCTCAACGACTCCAAACTAGTTGTGGATTGGACCACACACCGCGCTCCCGCTCCAGCAAAATATAGGCGTCTGGTCCAGACCATCAATGAGGAAGCTGCCGGGGATCTGCCAAAAGCTATCTATCATGTCCGTCGTAACCTCAACCACCTGGCTGATCTGCTGGGGAAACATTGCCTGAAGCAACCGGACAAAATCTTCTCGTTTAATTCCTGCCCCCAGTTCCTATCTAATCCATATGCCATGGATAGGCTTTCCTTTCCTTCTCTGTTTCATGTTGTTTCTGTTTCCCCGAATGATAAGATTTGATGTAAGTAGACTATAGTCTACTGGTAACCAAAAAAAAAATAGTTCGACCAAGAACCACATTCAAAGAATACTCAAATATTCTGAAATTTTTCTCCAATATGAATGATTGAGTTATCCATATCATATCCAAAATTCAAATAAATACACAATTTTTAGAAAATATGAAAAATCATTTACCACACTGCTATCCTGATCAAATTCCATATTCATGTACTATCAAAACCCTAATTTTTGCCGATTAGGGTTTACATTTCTCAAACCCTAATTCTTCAAACTTAAATCATAGTTAGAGTTTCTTCTTAGGTTTTAAACATCACAATTGATCTACTATCATTAATCAAGTCTAAATGATGTTCAATCTAATCAAGCATGTAATCATTCAGGTAAACCCTAGTTTACTAATTAAGCACAAATGTGGTCATTACATAATTAGTCCTAGATCCTATTATCCCTGTAGACTCATCTAACCTAGGATTTGATACCACATTTGTCGGGTCCCACTCTTTTGATCAGCATAAATACCAACCATTAGAGATAATTCCAAACCTAAACCTAGATTATGAAATAAAATAATGAATTCTCGACAAAGGCGATTAAACAATATACAAAAAAGACAGATACATTTTTCCTTTTTCTTTCTTCACAAACTCATAAATCAATGTCACATCAAGGAAATCACATTCAAATATCACAAATCATATTCAACTCCATTAAATCTAGAATCAAATCTTGTTCTCATATACGGTTCAGTTTATATCAGATACATGTACATTGATGAAAAAACTTAATCTACAACCCATCCCGGGAAAGAGAGAGTACATGGACATTCTAATCTATCTAGATTATGCTATTTATATCTTCCTTGTCATGACCTCTCCGCTGGATATCATTATACCTAAAAACATTTGAAACAACCTCATGAGACTCATATAGAGCCCCAGTGAGTGGATACCTTCCACTCAAGCTAGGTACATGCATCAACATCAGATTAAGTATAATAAACTTAATAGAAACATACATATTTTGAAAAGTCTAGCAGATAGATCTATCATAAGTCGTTTCTAACTTGCAATGATAATTTGATCCAACAAATAAGGTAATCACTTAAACCAATTATAATTTTGAAACATCTTTTAAAGCATGTCTATGAACATATCAACAGATACTTCTTATTTCAGATTAAGAATCCTAATGCATGAGTAATAACTCAAGTTTTAAGCATTTTGAATCAATACATAACAATAACATTAACTTTGTGACACTCCACCAGCGGGACCAGGAACACATCCTGCAGTCCAGAAGCTGAAGTACACATAATACATATCTACCAAACAATACTATCAAATTGCAAGCAATCCAACTCATATTTAGAATGGATATAAATCTCAACATTTATAACTTGTCAACATGACAGATCATAATATGAAATATAAATTGTCCATATCAACATGATTACTTTCCATAACATGAAGCTTAATCAATAATGACTAATCATCAACTAGCAGTACAAGGAATGTAATAATTATTCAAATCATGTTTTACACAGCTTATCATCTTTTATTAATTTGTCCTGAAACTACTTGGCTTGTACCTCACCAAGTAGAAGTTGCCACACATGATTCTCGTATCAACGACTCACCGTCACTATCGTAGGGTTTAGCCGGCCACCCTAAGATATCAACAACAGACCCTGGCCACCTCAGGGTTGCCTAAAGAGGCTCACGTCCTCATCTCAGGTACATGAGATAGGAACCAACAAAATAATATATCACATATCACAATATTTCACATATTTTTCATTTCACATTTCACATATTTCATTTCATCAGAGTCTACTCCATCTGGACATAGACTTTCATAACAAGGATTTATGGCCAGAGCCACTCCATATGCCTCACTCCTAAATCCTGGTGGTCTAACCTTTAGGAGGGAGAAAAACACTCACCTTAGGTGCCAAGCACCTTAATTTCGTAGGTCAACCTCTAAGTTTTTTGGAAACCCAATCAAACTCTCACAAAAGAATCCAATTCTTTCTCCTCTCAACTCGGAAACCTTAGAAATGGGTATTAGAAGAGAAAGAGTGAGAAAAGGGGGGATTTGATATTATTTTGAATCAAATCAGAGGAGGGATAGAATCTTGACATGTGATAGAAGATTCACCATGAAATGCTATGTAAAGAAGCTAAACTTACTTGATTTCATCATATATAGGATAGAGAAACCCTAGGTCAACATCTCCACCACTTTCTCTTCTCAAAACCCTAGCTCTCCTCTCTCTCAAGAATTTCATTTCTTTGATAGGAAGGATGGGTTATGAGAGCTCCTTGTGTGTTAGGTTAGTGATATAGATGAATTGAGGTGCTTAGAACATTTGCAAACACGCCCCTCAATGTATTTTTATTTTGCTCAGGCTAGTTGGTCGGCTGAGTTATAAACTCGACCGAAACCACACGTTTTAGAACTCAGACCTCATACAAAAATTATGAAACTTTAAAATAATGTCTGAAATTGTGTTTGTAAGAAATTGTAAAAATTTTAGATCATTTGGAGTTATGAATAAATAATTAAAAATCAAATACTACACTACTATATTACAGTCAGCAACATGGTCGGTTGAGTTTTGTCCTTCACAGAACTCGACCGACACCCATCTCTGTAGGTATCAAAAATCATACAAAAATTACAAAATTTAATAGGATGTATATAATGGAGTTTAACAACTATAGTTAAAATTTGAGAACAATTTTATATACCAATAAAAAGATGAAATTTAATTTCCACACTTCTATATCAATCTAAAAATATGATCAGTCGAGTTTGAAACTCAACCGACAAACTGGTCAGAACATTCTTCAAAAATTCTGATATTTTTCAAGAATGTTCACATTTGATATATACAAATCATATATAAATTTGAATTGAATCAGAGTTAAATATAAAATACTAAAAATCATTTAGTGAGACACTATACTTATCAAATTCTGTATTCATATGTCATCAAAACCCTAATTTGGGCCGATTAGGGTTTCCAAAATTTTAACCCTAATTATGTGGATCAAAGTATTATTAAACATTTTCATTATATTTAACACATAAAAACTCAACTACCATCATTAATCAAGCTTTAAACCATGATCAACTTAGTTAAGCATACCATCATCCAAGTAAACCCTAATTAGATGACTAATTTGAAAACAAGTCATTACACAGCCATTGGTCAACTCTTTACCGACTTGGACCAATACCATGAGCCCCCCGGCTTGGGCCCACTTTCCAATGCGGATCCAACTCGCCCGGGCCAGAAACAAAAATATGTGTGAAAGTCCAAAATACCCCTGACGAGTAAACGAGAAGAAGAATTGGACGGAGGGCAAAACTGCAAAATCACCAGGGAAGTCATCCCCTACCTCGAGCGTAGGCCATTGCTACGATTCCAAGAAGCAGCAGCAGGCCACAAATTGGGTGAAATCGGAAATGAACACCATCCAACGATTTGACTATGCAAAAACGAAGGGTTCACCTTCACGAACTCACCTTCCAAACAAATCGAAGAATGCAACAGCCAACTCCACGCATGACGAGCTGCAAGGGCAAGATGAACTTTGACTTGGCGGCAACACCACACACAACTAAACAAGAAATTGGCTTGTGGAACCAGTTGTACATGAACCGATAATACTGGAGGTACCACTATATATAAAGGAGATGGGTCCTAAGGCTCATCTTTGGTGGTCGTCAAAGAGCCTCAAGTCCAACATTCGGGTTTTTCTTGTTACTAGATCATAGATTCCGAGTATGGGATCATTACGTGTGGAACTCAAAATAGAAACTATGAGCAAAGAAATCTCAAGTAAAGGTGGAGAAACGAGGGAGAAATCTCATTTTTAGCTCGCTTAAATCTTGTGGTCCGTTTCCTATTTTGGCGCAAGCTAGAAGACATCTCCAGAGCGGCTCGATCTCGATCCGACGGTCTGCGTCACATGCATATCAACTTGAAGAGGAAATAAAATCCATGTGGCAATTAAATGAACTCCTAAACTGATTGGAATAAAGTGTGGGTGCATTAATATTTCATTTTCTCTTTCTTCTTTTGAGGGTGCAAAACTATCCCAAAATAGATGAAATTTTGCACAGAGGCTAATTAAAGCATTGTAGATTCCGAATAGAAAATTAGATTTGCCTTTTGAAAACTTTTAATGTGTTAAATAAATCAAATCATATTTTCTCTTTCCTCCTTCATTAATGGTATTAGGATTATCCAAATTTGATGAAACTTGACCTACAAGTCATATTTAATGTGTTGGATACGAATTTACCATCAATTTTACATATTGGAGTTGTTTGAATATTTATTTCATATTTTGAAGCTTCTACACACTTTCCCTCTCCTGATTTTACCTTTTGAGCAAACTTTCTCCAAATTGGATAAAAATTTACCCAAAGGCCATATTTATTATGTAGATCACGAATCTAAGATTATTTTCCTCTTTAGAAGTCATGAATTATATTTATTTACTAATTAAACCTTTTAGAAAATTTCTCTCTCCTAACTTACCATATTATTTTAAGGTGGTCCAAATTAAATGAAAATTGACATGTATGCTTATTTTAATGTGTAGATTACGAATTTGAAGTCTATTATTTATTTTGAGGCTTTCTTACATGGGTTTTGTCATCTGTCCCATTAGAGGCCCAATAGATCATTATGCAACCAATTAAGTTATTCATCATCTTATTATCACCAAAGGAATTATATGACATATTAGATTACATTATTCATGCATTTGATTATTAGGATCACTCTAACCTCAACTGTGTTTGGTCAAACACAAACTTCCAGGGTAGGGTCAAAGATTCGGTATGTTATAGCACTCCACCCCTTAAAAGGATTTCGTCCTCGAAATCTATAGATCCAAACATCAACTATCAACTATTCTCCACCCCTTAAAAGGATCAACCTAACAAGTCTAAATAAATAACTTTTTAGAGCTACCCACATCTCTTAGTTATGAAAGTTTTTAGAGATTAATATTTCTCATGTATCCAACTAAAGTCACCATCTAGGGCTGAGTTTTAGGTCCTTTTATCTCTAACCTATCAACCCTTCATGAACATTCAAAAAGTCATAGGGTAGGTCAACCACACCTTTATATCAATCCTAGTCACAACTTCCAAAGTCAAAACTAGGTTTAGAGCTAGGTTTAGGGTTTTACTACCAAAACTTCTCATATCACTTCATTGTGACTTAGTTTAGAAAACTTCAATGAAATCCAGATTTTTTTTGTACATATAGTAGTATAATGAAAAT
Source organism: Alisma plantago-aquatica (assembly GCA_963693085.1). Classification (NCBI taxonomy): domain Eukaryota; kingdom Viridiplantae; phylum Streptophyta; class Magnoliopsida; order Alismatales; family Alismataceae; genus Alisma; species Alisma plantago-aquatica. The sequence continues at coordinate 1,821,971,505 of OY856409.1, read as the reverse complement.
AATTTTTGTAGATGAGAAACATTGCGAAGTAAAACCAACAAGTTGGCCAAAATTCAATGCGAAACCAAGTCACAGTATTTCCATATTAGAACCTTCTCATGACCTAATTTCATCCTCAAAACAAACATCATTGTATAAAAAGATCATCATTGATCAAATCTAGGGTCAACATCTCACTTAGAGGTAACTAGAAAAGTCAAGGGTTCTAACAAGGGAGACAAAATGAAATAGTCAGATTCCGACTACCATGGGCTCTGATACCATGTTGTAAAGAAGAAAAAACCACTTCTCTACTAAAAATTTGAACAATAGAACCTCCAATCCAAACACACTCAGAAGGTATGATGGAGTGGGTGTAAAATTTTCAAATATTTATATAATGGTAATCAAAAGACCAAAGTATAACAGTGGAATAAAAACAAGACTATATTCAATTATAAATAGGGAACATCTTAAACTTACATCACAAGGATCCATGTAGAGGAAATCTAAACCACCTCAAGATTGTCTCCAAGCTTTAACTTCTCAGTCTTTGTCCAGGTCAACATGCCTTGTCATCCAAGTCCTCCACCTAGGGTTGGAAGTATACCCCAGCAAAAGAGAAACAATAGGAGACATCAGCAAAGGCTGGTATGTGCATATAAAATAGGAAATAAAGCAATATATAGAAATAAAGGACATCAAATAAGAAGATTCACATAGAAAAGATAAGTACCACCCAAACGTGTATTAAGAGAAAAGATCACAACAAAAGGGACACTTGCCATAAAACAACATAAAAAGAATGTGTTATCAATATATATGCATCCACTACCATGGAGGGAAACAAAGCACATATGATCATCAACCTGCATGCATGTGAGATAAGCATAGCCCTAGAACAATATAAACACAAAGGTGGCCAAGCACAAACTTGAACCTGATAGACAAAGGAATACTTCCAATCTCCCAATATATAAATTTGAGTATAGATTACTGCCACACTCGGTTACAGAGAAGTGGTTTACTGCCACCCTCCTTAATAATCAATAGCGGATTACTGCCCCAAAACCACAGTAATTTACACTATTCTAGTGCTACTGAATCACATAGCGTGTAAAATGTAAGGCAAGTAGAAAAGTATAGTCAGAAGATGATACAAAGGTTTCCATCACTCAATGGACAACACAAACATATAAACATCCACATCAAAGTGGCACATATCAATATAAGAGACCAACATGCACCAAGGCACAAGATAGGTATCAAGAAAATATCCAAGTCCATAACAAGCAAGTTAGTTCACATGAACCATGATAACAAGAGATAAGAGCAATGTGTATAGGCTATTGTCCATATGTGAAGTAATAGGAAATACAACATACCTTAAACTTGATCCCTATAAACAATTTTCGCCAATTTAGTTGCTTCCAAGACCATCTTTTCCTAATTATGAATTATTCACACATATTAGTGTTTGAGATTCATTTAAGTATAACAAAACCCTAATTCTATATGTTTCTTCAAAACATTCGATTTTGGACTCCAAACCTGAACCAAACGATTCCTTACGTTCTTCTGATCAATAAAACATTTTTATTTGTTATTTTTGGAGTTAGGATGAATTAGTTGTCAAATTTAAGGATTTTATATTAATTAATTAGATCCTTAAAAATCCATCATTGAAAATATGGAAATCAGGCTCTGAAGCTATTTTTATAAGATATGTCTTAATTTTTTGCTTCCAAAACATATTTTTACATAATTTCCAGACAAGCAAATCAAAAGATACAATTTTTATAAGATCGACTAATCATAAATCACCAAAAATCCAAATAAGCATATTGGGCCCAGCCATTGGTCAACTCTTTATCGAGTTGGACCAATACCATGAGACCACCCATCCTGGGCCCGCTTTCCAGTGAGGATCCAACTCGCCTGGGCCAGAAACAAAATATGTGTGACAGTCCTAAATACTCCTGGTGAGTGAACGAGAAGAAGAATTGGATGGAGGGAAAAACTGGAAAATCACTGGGGAAGTCATCCCCTACCTCGATCATAGGCCATTACTGTGATTCCAAGAAGCAACAGTAGGCCAAAAATTGGGTGAAATCAGAAAAGAACACCATCCAGTAATTTGACTATGAAAAAATGAAGGGTTCACCTTCACGAACTCACCTTCCAAACAGATCAAAGAATGCAACATCCAACTCCATGCATGACGAGCCGCAAGGGCAAGATGAACTTTGATTCAGCAGTGGCACCACACACAACGAAACAAGAAATTGGCTTGTGGAACCAGTTGTACATGAACCGATAATGTTGGAGGCACCGCTATATATAAAAGAGATGGGTCCTAGTGCTCATCTTCAGCGGCCGTGAGAGAGCATCAAGTCCAACATTGGGGTTTTCCTTGTTACTAGATCATAGATTCTGAGTAGGGGATCATTACGTGCAAAACTCAAAATAGAAACTGTGAGCAAAGAAATCTCGAGCAAAGATGGAGAAACAAGGGAGAAATCTCATTTTTAGCTCGCTTAAATCTTACAGTCAGTTTCCTATTTTGGCGCAAGCTAGAAGACATCTCTGGAGAGGATCGATCTCAATCCGACAGTCTGCGTCACATGCGTATCAGCTTGAAGAGGAAATAAAATCCATGTGACAATTAAATGAACTCCTAAATCGATTGGAATAAAGTGTGGGTGCATTAATATTTCTTTTTCTCTTTCTTCTTTTGAGGGTGCAAAACTATCCCAAAATAGATGAAACTTTGCACAGAGGCTAATTAAAGCATGTAGATTTTGAATAGAAAATTAGATTTGCCTTTTGAAAACTTGTAATGTGTTAAATAAATCAAATCATATTTTCTCTTCCATCCTTCATTAATGGTATTAGGATTATCCAAATTTGATGAAACTTGACCCATAAGTCGTATTTAATGTGTTGGATATGAATTTGCCATAAATTTTACAAATTGGAGTTGTTTGAATATTTATTTAATATTTTGAAGGTTCTACACACTTTCTCTCTCCTCATTTTACCTTTTGAGCATACTTTCTCCAAATTGGATAAAAATTTACCCAAAGGCTATATTTATTATGTAGATCATGAATCTAAGATTATTTTCTTCTTTTGGAGTCATCGAATTATATTTATTTATTAATTATACCTTTTAGGAAATTTCTCTCTCCTAACTTACCATATTATTTTAAGGTTATCAAAATTAAATGAAAATTGACATGTAGGCTTATTTTAATGTGTAGATTACGAATTTGAAGTCTATTCTTTATTTTGAGGCTTTCTTACATGGGTTTTGTGATCTGGCCCATTAGAGGCCCAATAGATCATTATGCATCCAATTAAGTTATTCATCATCTTATTATCACCAAATGAATTATATGACATATTAGATTACATTATTCATGCATTTGATTATTAGGATCACTCTAACCTCAACCGTGTTTGGTCAAACCCAAAGGGAAAACTTCTAGGGTAGGGTCCAAGATTCGGTATGTTACAACACTCCACACCTTAAAAGGATTTCGTCCTCGAAATCTATAGATCCAAACATCAACTATCAACTATTATCCACCCCTTAAAAGGATCAACCTAACAAGTCAAACAAAATAACTTTTTTGAGCTATCCACATCTCTTAGTTATGAAAGTTTTTAGAGATTAATATGTCTCATGTATCCAACTAAATCACCATCTAGGGTTGAATTTTAGGTCCTTGTGTCTCTAACCTATCAATCCTTCATGAACATTCAAAAAGTCATAGGGTAGGTCAACTACATCTTTATATCATTCCTAGTCACAACTTCCAAAGTCAAAACTAGGTTTAAAGCTAGGTTTAGGGTTTTAATACCAAAACTTCTCATATCACTTCATTGTAACTTAGTTTAGAAAACTTCAATGAAATCCAAAAAAATGTACATATAGTAGTATAATGAAAACAATTTTTGTAGATGAGAAACATTGCAAAGTAAAACCAACAAGTTGGCCAAAATTCAATGCGAAACTAAGTCACAATATTTCCATATTAGAACCTTCTCATGACCTAATATCATCCTCAAAACAAACCTTATTCTCTAAAAAGATCATCATTGATCAAATCTAGGGTCAACATCTCACTTAGAGGTAACTAGCAAAGTCAAGGGTTCTAACAAGGGAGACAAAATTGAAATAGTCAGATTCCGACTACCATGGGCTCTGATACCATGCTGTAAAGAAGCAAAAACCACTTCTCTACTAAAAATTTGAACAATAGAACCTCCAGTCCAAACACACTCAGAAGGTATGATGGAGTGGGTGTAAAATTTTCAAATCTTTATATAATGGTAATCAAAAGACCAAAGTATAGCAGCGGAATAAAATCATGACTATATTCAATTATAAATAGGGAACATCTTAAACTTGCATCACAAGGATCCATGTAGAGGAAATATAAAGTACCTCAAGATTGTCTCCAAGCTTTAACTTATTAGTCTAGTCCATGTGAACATGCCTTGTCATCCAAGTCCTCCACCTAGGGTTGGAAGCATACCCGAACAAATGAGAAACAATAAAAGACATCAGCAAAGGCTGGTATGTGCATATAAAATAGGAAATTAAGAAATATATAGAAATAAAAGACATCAAATAAGAATCTTCCCATAGAAATGATAAGTAACAACCAAACAGGTATCAAAAGAAAATATCACAACAAAAGTGATACTTTACATAAAACAACATAAAAGAATGTGCTATCAATATATATACATCCACTACCATGGTGGGAAACAAAGCACATATGAACATCAACCTGCATGCATGTGAGATAAGCATGGCCCTAGAACAATATAAACACAAAGGTGGCCAAGCACAAACTTGAACTTGGTAGAGAAAGGAATACTTCCAATCTCCCAATATATTAATTTGAGTATGGATTACTGTCACACTCAGTTACAGAGAAGTGGTTTACTGTAACGCTCCTTAATAATCAATAGGGGATTACTGCCCCAAAACCAAAATAATTTACACTACTCTAGTGCTACTGAATCACATAGCATGTAAAATTTAGAGGCGAGTATAAAAGTATAGTCAGAAGATGATACAAAGATTGCCATCACACAATGGACAACACAAATATATAAACATCCACATCAAAGTGGTGCATATCAATATAAGAGAGCAACATGCACCAAGGCACAAGATAGGTATCAAGAAAATATCCAAGTCCATAACAAGCAAGATAATTCACACGAACTGTGATAACAAGAGAAAAGAGCAATGTGTATAGGCTATTGTCCATAGGACCAAGAGAAAGACAAAATATAGGTGAATTGCTCAACATGAAGTAATAGGAAATACAACATACCTTACAAAAAGATATGAAACAGATTCTTCCTCTGTTTGGATGAATTTCAGATGATAAAATCATATCAGAAATGTATACAATACACCTAATGAGAATTCCCTAAGTATTCACAGAGGTTATAAGAGTACACTGAAATATAGGGAATTTGTCTATGACTGAAATTGTTGTATAATTAAATAGAGGAATTTGTTTATCTAGATTTCCTTAGTTATGAATGATTGTTCATATGAATTCATAGTACATATATGTCAGATACTATCTTGGATTTCATTTAATGTGAATAGTGATTGTTTGATATCACAGTAAAGAGGGTGAAATCCTAAATGTGAGGAAAGTTGGATATTTGTGAATAGATATCGTGAAATTCATTTGAATTGATTTTCTTGACATGATAGACTTTATTTATTCAATTTTATTATTAATGCATGTTATCTCAGTGAGTGGCATGGAAACCCAAATTTAGCTCAGTTCCAAGGTTTAATACATATATTGATTTTATATGATTTTTTTGATAGTAGTCATTATTCAATGAATGTTTATGTCACATGAAATCCTTATGAGAGCCATGTGATAAGTGAATGGGGTAAATGAAATCCTAAGGATAGGATGTTCAATAAATCAAGTATTTTGATATCAATGCTCAGTATGAGATGTGGTGATGTTTAACAGTTCATTTGTGGTAAATGTTATCAGATGGTCTATGAAATGAATGGTTTACAGAGCTAAACTAAGATATGTAATGTGATGCACAACTCAAGATTTGGGTTGAGGTGCACGTTTTCCAAGAAAGTACAAATAATTTACAGATGCAAATGACAATTACTCGTATGTCAAGTAATTAACTATTATCAGTGTATTAAGAAGTTCAATTGCATGATTCTAGTGTATAAAGTATCAAGTGGATATGTATTCTGTTATTTAAGAATTTTAATCTACCTGTAGGTATAAAATGTTAATTTCTCAGTATATTACAGTGTTTTGAGTATATTGCTCTGTGAAGTTTAGAATGATATACATGTTGTGTTATAAACTTCAAATAAATAGACACGGCACCATAGATATACCGGAGTCAAGTATAAGTAAGGGAAAAGATACAATATAGTAAGATATTTCCAAGAATATTAAAATAATAGACTTAAGAGCCTCGAACATCGTAGATTCTCTATGAGAGGTTTGTGCCTTAGGGATGAAATGACCTAACCCTGGGAGTGTCCAGTATACAGGGGTTGGAACGTACTAACAGGTGGTATGGGGGACGGAGCCCTAGTGGAAGTCTCCTTAATATACAACATGTAGTGTCCAACGTCAACCAGAGGTCCTGGTGGCACTAGAGTATAGAAAAGATAATAGGTGGCTTGACTCTCCGCCTGTGTGCTCAGGTTAGAGGAGGAGTTTTGTTTTTACAGCATAATAGGTGTGCTGAGGCCAGAGAGCCATTTTCCTATTATAGACCAGTGACATAGTCAGGCTTAGCATTCTCAGGGGTGTCAGCTAAGTCTTGTACGGTGAGATCGTAGTTCTCTACGAGTCTTCATATGTAGAGTACACTGCATATGATTAGGGAATAAGCTAAAATATGTTCATATAGGTTTAAAGAGTTTCTTATAAGTAAGAAAGGCTAAGAAAGATTCGAGTATAGTTTCCCAACAATTATTCTTTGTATGTTTCTGAATTATTAGTTCTCTTTGAAATTAATCTAGCATGCTCATATATTGATTTGCTCTTGTTGATATCTAGAGTATCCTGCCATATTTATGATTGTCAATGATCAATATCTTTAAAGCTTATTGCTGTTATAATTGATATCAGTTGCTCAAAAGTATATCTGTAATTATATCAATGTTTTAGATTGTTTCTCTGAAGTACTCATTCACTGAGCGAGTAGGCTCACCCCTCTACTCACAATTTTTAGGGATATCGCATGGATTTGAAGTAGGTCATTGCATCAGAGTAGATCTGCCACAAGAGTTAAGTCTGAGTATAGTTAAGTTCAGTCAGTCCCTGTCACTCTAGGTCCTTGTATAGATGTGAGAGAGTTGTAAATTATGTTTGTATCTTCATTTCCTTAATAAGAGAGAATGCATTTGATTATAATGTTGTATGTACATGGAAGTGTGAGAAACATAATGAATGTATATTTTTTTGGTCGGTAAAAATCCTGCTACTATAAAATTTCAAAAAATTTTAGATACAGACACTGCGCCCCTATACAATGGGGATGAAGGCATCTGAAATGAATGAAAAAAGGGTTTAAAGACCCCATAGAAAAAAGAAACAAGAATACAAAGCTTCTAAAGAAATACAACCTTTGTCATCTAGGTAAGGGCATAAACCATAGTGGCCATCACCGATACTACCATTAACCCCACCTTCAAAGTGTGTCATTCTGGGAGGCTAGAGTCTGTCTTAGAAAAGAGAAGAGGCGGTACTATCTAAAAGCAATGAATCACAAAGTTCTTTCACCATCGAATCTCTTCCAGGATGTAGATAGCAATGCAGGAGGTGCCCTTCTATAAGTTGTCGCATAATGAATGCATGGATGTGTATCATTAATGTTAAGATCATATTAGAGTAGTCAAGGTTTAATTCTCTTGTAATGTTTGTTTATGTGGTTCAATGCGAGAAAACAAAGAGTTTGAAAAATAAGAAAAGTTAATGGTGATCTTTGCATTATGATAAATCCTCAAATTTATGCCCTAATCTCATGATTAATGGTAATTGTGAGATATGGGTGTAACAACTTGGTATCAGAGCTTAGGTTGAGTAGTTAGGGACCATTAAGTTCGTAAGTTAGAGTCATAAGTGTGGCAGATAGGAGATGTTATGATGTTACATCTGGGGATTTGAGTATTTGGATATCCTGGCCCGGTATCTGAGTACTTGGATCAACCAGTATCAATCTACTCTATCTATTCTTTCATGTATACCCTGGCCAGGTATATAGTGGAAAGATGGTCTAGAGAGGAACCCTAGAAATATTAGGGTTAGAAACAAGATAAGTAACATGAATTAAGAGCATAAATAAAATGAGATAGAACTTTCATTTCATATTTTTGTTTTATTGGAGATGAATCAAAAAGATCTTATATGTTTGAATTCAGATATTCAGTATTTTGAAATATATATGGGTCTTTAAGATTTGTTGTACACTATGCAGTTGTAGTATTTATTGATTACATTCTTTGTATCAAGTAGACTATAAATGATCTTTGAATGAGCTTTCCTATGTGGATAAGTTTTCTTCCACACATTTGAGATGAATATAAGTTGAGTAATCCTGAGTAGCTCTTGGCTTCAGGATTGTAGGTTTGGCCCAGTCTGGCTGGCAGGGTGCGTTACTAGGATCTAATGACTCCTATTGAAAATATAATAAGAGTGGACTCTGGATAAATTAGACCCACATCATAGTGAGAATGTACATACACTAAGATGTTGAAACATATGGGAAAGATTAGAATATCTAAGAATCAATTAGAACTGATATCTGAGATCCAACTTTGGGGCCTCATATGAGAAACCCTTAATTGGGAATAAAGGAACATGACATAAATGTGACACCTCATCACGCTAAATGAGATTACTCAAACCAAAAAACATGATCAACTAATAATTAATCACATAGTAAAAAATGTGAAACAATTAAAACTGATTCCAACAATGAAAATAAACTCTAGAACATTTACAAAAGGTCCATCATTCCATTCTCATATATTGTAACAAGTATTTACATATGGGTCCAAATACCTCAGTCACATCCTGCATACAAAAGATATTTTACATGTATATGCCATATATTTACAAACATTGGCATACGACCAAAATCTCATGTCGATACAAGTATATCATCTAGAAAACACATCCCATACCAGGACCTGAGAGTACAGGGATGACACTAGGACTCTACTACTAACATCTATGACTAACATCTACAACTAACCAACCTTCTAAATCTATTGATCACCAGGTTGGTTCTCTTCCACAACACGACCTCGACCTCGTTTCCCGTGACCACCTAAAAAAATGTGGTGACCCACGGATGAGACCCAGTCCCAGTGAGAGATATAACTCTCTCCAACATATATTGATTATAACATTAATTAACAATAAATACATTGAGCAGTTTGGATATTGAATAAACAATATGAATAGATTGAATAGTTTAAGCATACTAAGTAGTTAAGCAAATAAGTTGTAACATCAAGTAGAATTGTACAATTTTCATAAGTCTGCATCATGTAAGAACTATGTAGTGTAAAGACAAGACAAGGGCTAATCAACCAATGTGATACATATTAAACCCTAGCAATTATACTACACGCTTGGTATTATATCTTTTATTATTATGCCATGGGGAGTTTGAGTCGTACCACTCAAAGTCAAACTGACCATTGCGAAGTGCTATTCAGTTCTGTATAAGATATAGGAGTGCTGGTATCCTAAGATCTCTTCCCCTCGGTTAGTACGAGTAAACTGCAGTGACATACCAATCAAACTACCAACAATAACATATAGTCAATTGATAACAACTAGTCCGTACTTGGTACAAGTTATGCCACTAGAAAATAGGGTATAAAAACCCTCTAATCTGAGGTACAACCGCAGCTATCCTCAATCACATCAAATATCTGAGGCATGACCATAGCCATCCTCCATAACATGCAATTGTGGATGACAAGGATATATCCTCAACTTGCCACCCCCACATACTCAACAATGTGCGCTCCAAGTTTCCCTTGGGAATACTCATTTCACCATCCAGTAAGTTCTGACACTGAAGATGGCTCTACGGCACATGGATCTACATGATTAAGGTTACACTTGATTAATTACTGCCAATTGAATGCATTAAGGCTTTATCGTACAAGTGGACATTCAAATCCTAATTCTTATCTAACAAGAGTATATGTATAACAACTTCAAAAGATATAAAACATTTGAGATATAAATCTTAATCACATTCCCACATCTATCATTCATTCCATGACTTAAACAAGACTCAAAAGATCATTAGCACATGTATGTTCATAGACTTTAACATGGCAAGGCACTATGATATTCAAATAATACTACATTGTGGTTTCAACATAAGAAGAGCGTAATTCATTATCACATTAATCATTCGAGAGGTATGATTATAACCAATGAACATCATATAATTACATTAAGGTTAGGTATAACAAGATAGATCACATTGGAGTTACACATCCACTTATTATAGTGATTTATCAAATATAACTATATAATGGCAAAGGTAAGACTACCAATTAATGGTATTGAACCATTGAAATATCATCACTAGGACCCAATAATAATACCATATGATTTATTCTAATCCATTGGATGTTAAAGCATCCAATATTATTCATTGGATCAGGTTCATTGTTCAAGGTTATCAATTGAAGTATATGTCTAACCATTAGATCAATTGAACCAAGGAACCATTGGTTCAAGGTTTAGTCAAATATACAATTACATTCCTAATTCATCATCTATGGTGATGACCTGATCCACCATTAGTTGTGATCATTAGGTCACCATTGGTTGCTAGATCGGTAATACATTCAGTTAACACCATCAAATATTAAGTCAATATCATGATCGATTGATAACATCATTAGAATACTTAGTGGATGATAATTAAATGTCTAATTGAGCCAAAACCTGACCTAAAGGGTGACCATAGGTTATCACCATACATTTAACACCCTTGATCACGAATATCAGTTTCCAAGATAGAAACACCATTGGTTGTTGAATGGTATGTCCATAGGTTATGTGATAGAGAAGGAAATAGCTTAAAAACCCTAATTTGAACCATCAATTGTTTTGTGCATAGAACCATAGGTTGTTTCCATCAACCTATCCCAGATCAGGTTACACCTTATAATGGTTGTACACATGTTTACAGGTTCATATAGAACTGGAACAAAACAGGGAACACCACAAAAATTCGTAATTCTAAACAACCATGGTTTCTCTATGCTTAGATCATCACATTCAAGCATAAACATGAACTAACAAGCTTCTAATAAGCAATATAAGTGAAGAATGTTATATTACTCGCCTCTATAGAGTAGGTCAGCTATCAAACAGAAAGAATATAAAGTAAATAAGGCAAGGAATCCCTAAATTCAGATCTAAACTTGGCCAAATAGGCACTTCTCTCCAGAAAGAAGCAAAACCCTAGAAAAAGAAACAAGAAGGAAGGGTTTTTGAGTTCTAGAGTCATTTTCACCATAGAACAGCAGGGTTCCGACCTAGAGAGATGTATGAGGAAGAAGAGAACAGAACTAAATGGAGGAAATAAGAAAAAAATTTACACTTTTAGGTCAATATCACTAGGAAGAAGCTTTATAGACCCAAAATGGGAATCAATTGCAACCCTAGAATTTGTTTTCCAAGAAGATCCCCACTTTCTTCTTCCTTGGGCAGAAAAATTCGCAGCTGAACAGAGGGAGAACGAAGATGGGAGATGGAGAGAGGTGGTGGAGAGAAAGTGGCTCGATTTGGTGCTTGGGGATAAGTATATGACACTTTAATATTAAGAAAAAGAAAAGGTTGAAATTCTAGTATATATCCAAGTGTCCATGGCTTTAAATTATTAAGAATACATATGCACACACACAAGAAGATCTCCCGTCGTCCCTCTAGACCTTCTTATATTTCTTTTGTCGAAATTCCCAGCCAATAACATAATTCCTTAGTTGATAGCTACTAAAGGTAGCTCATGCATGAAGGGAAAAACCTTAAAATACCCTTGATGAAAACACCTTCAAACCATGGCTCAACTAGGATCCCCGTGGCTCAAAAATCTCAAGAATGATAATATAACAACTAAGGAACATAATGTACATGACAAATTGCAAAGAAAACCCCTCAATTGGGTAAATTGCAAAAAACTCCAAAATGTACAGAAAATTGCATAACTTGCTCAAACAGTGTCCAAATTGGACCAAATTTGAATCTTAAGCTTGTCTTATGTTTTCAAAACATATCAAAAGGTTATATTAGGGTTCTAATAATTCAATTATGGTAATTAAGCTTATTCAACTCATTAAGTAAATTCAAGGGCCTTACAATTATAAACCCCTAACAAGGATTTCGCCCCAAAATCCTACGCAAAAAGAGATGGGTATTTTCTACGCATCTCATTCTCTAGTTCCCATGTGGCTTCCTATATTCCATGATGATTCCACAAAACTTTCACTAGTATTATATCTTTTTTCTTCATCTTTTTCACCATTCTATCCAGGATCAACACAGGATCCTCAACATAGGAGATATCCTCATCTAACTCAACCTCTACTGGTTGGATTGTTTGGTCAGTATAATGATGACATTTCCTCAACATAGAGATGTGAAAGACATTATGCAATCTATGTAGCTCTGGTGGTAGCTCCAACTTATATGCTACCTTTCCAACACGAGCTAGGATAGGGTCTGGTCCCATAAATCTTGGAGCCAACTTACCCTTATTTCCATACCTCATTAATATATACTCTATCTCCCACTTGGAACTCAAGTGGCCTGCGTCAGTTGTCTGCATTAGATTTCTTCCTGTCCTGGGCTACTTTCAACTGTTGTTGTATCACTTTAATCTTTTCTGTAGTCTGTTGTACTAGCTTAGGACCCAAAAGTTGATATTCACCTATCTCATATCAGTAAAGAGGAGACCGACATCGTCTCCCATACAGAGCCTCATAAGGAGCCATATCTATGCTTCTTTGATAGCTATTTTTGTACGCAAACTCTATCAGAGTCAGATGTACATCCCAAGTACCAAGAAATTGCAGCACACATGCCCTCAAGAGATCCTCTAAAGTATGAATAGTCCTTTCAGACTAGCCATTGGTCTGCGGATGAAAAGTTGTGCTGAATCTCAGTTGCATTCCCATTGATGAATGCAGATGCTCCCAAACATGACTTGTAAACTGTGGACCTCTGTCAGAAAATATAGTCACTGGAATGCCATGCAAACAGACTATCTCATCAACATATATTTGTGCCACTTTCTCTGCTGTAAATGTCATCTTAACTGGAAGAAAATGAGTTGACTTAGTCAATCTGTCTACTATCACCCATATGGAATCATGACCCTTGGCTGTCCTAGGAAGACCAACCACAAAGTCCACAGTAATATGATCCCATTTACACTGTGGTATTGGCAAGGGTTGTAATGTCCCTACAGGCTTCTGGTGCTCAGCCTTCACCTGCTGATAGACTGGACATTTGGCAATGAACTCTGCCACATCACACTTTAGACCTTGCCACCAATACATGTCCTTCAAATTTTGGTATATCTTGGTACTTCCAGGATGCATTGCATACATGGAGGAGTGAGCCTCCTCAATTACCATCTTCCTCAACCCATAAACATCAGGAGTTACTCTCCTATTATGGTAACAAACTATACCATCATCTGCCTCGTAAAAGCCATCATACTTTTCACTGCCAATCCCTGATTGGATATTCTGTATCATAGTATCATTTTGTTGTGCATCATGAATCTATTGTCTCAAGGTAGGTTTCACTTGTAACTGTGCCAACAATCCTTCTAGCAAGGAAACTTCTAGTTGTACATTCATCTGGCGAAGTGACACTAGCATATCTCTCTTATGGCATATCAAGGAATTTAATTGTGCATTATCTACCGTTGATGATGAAGATGACTTTCTACTCAATGCATCAACTACCACATTAGCTTTCCCTGGATGGTAGTCTATTGTGCAATCATAATCCTTAGTCAGCACCATCCATCTCCTCTGCCTCATATTCAACTCCTGTTTTGAGAAAATATACTGTAGATTCTTGTGGTCAGTGAAGTTCTGACACTTTTCTCCATAAAGATAGTGTCTCCAAATCTTTAAGGCATGGACCACTGATGCAAGCTCCAGATCATGTGTTGGGTAATTCTCCTCATGTTTCTTAAGCTGCCGTGAAGCAAAAGAAATCACATTTTTATCCTGCATGAACACACATCCCAACCCATTCTTTGAAGCATCACAAAAGACAATATAGCCTTTTCCTTGCTCTGGCAGTACTAACATCGGTGCACTAGTCAACTTTTCTTTCAAAAGATGGAAAGAACGTTGACACTTGTCACTCCAAGAAAAAGGAGCATCCTTCCTGGTTAACCTAGTTAGGGGTAACACCTATAGAACTGAAGTCTTTGATAAACCTCCTGTAGTAACCTGCCAGACCTAGGAAACTACAGATCTCTGTCGGTGTCTTTGGTTGTTCCCATTCTAGTACAAATTCCACTTTCTTGGGATCAACACAAATGCCTTTCACAGATTTAACATGGCCCAGAAACGACACTTCATATAACCAGAATTCATACTTGCTAAACTTAGCATATAGTTAATGCTGCCTCAACAATGTCAATGCCTGGCGAAGGTGTTGCTCATGTTGTTGACTATCCTTGGAGTATATCTGGATATCATCTATGCACACGACCACACACTGATCAAGATAAGGTTTAAGCACCCTATTCATTAGATCCATAAAAGCTGCAGGTGCATTGGTTAGCCCAAACGGCATAACCACAAACTCATAATGACCATACCTAGTCCTAAAAGCTGACTTGGGTATGTCATCAACCTTAATTCTCAATTGATGGTAACATGACCTTAGGTCTATCTTTGAAAACATAGTGGCAACTCTCAAGTGGTAAAAAAGATCATCAATCCTCAGAAAAGGATACTTATTCTTTATTGCCACCTTGTTCAACTATCTGTAATCTATACACAACCTCATTGAACCATCCTTCTTTTTAACAAACAACACGGGAGCACCCCAAGGGTAAGTGCTCGACCTGATAAAACCCTTTTCTAATAGTTCTTGTAACTGTTTCTTTAACTCCTACATCTCTGCTGGTGCCATTATGTTTGCTGACTGTGCTATGAGTTGTGTTCCAGGAACAAGATTCATCTCAAACTCAATCTCTCTAGGAGGGGGAATGCTAGGAAATTCCTCAGGAAAGACATCCTCAAATTCTCTCACCACTGGTACCTCCTGGATACTAGGACCTACTGCCTTGGTATCTAGAGCATGAGCTAAGAAAGCCTCACATCCTTGTCTCATCAACTGCTCAGCTGTCATAGCTGACATCAACCATGTAGGAAGAATCTTTCTATCACCCTGAAAAATCCCCTGTACATCTCCATCATGGAACGTCGCCACCTTAGTACTACAGTCCAAGACTACCTTGTATTTTTCCAAGGTATCCATTCTTATGATTACATAAAAACCATGCATGACAAGTGGTAAAAGATCCACTTGAATGCTGTGTACAGAAAAAGAAAGAACGCAAGAAGGGCACACTTCTCACAACTCGGCGGAATCAACCAAAGGAGTCTCTAGACTTAGGCTATTAGATCTAAGTTAGTCCTTGCCTTTTCTCCTCTTCTATGGCCCACCAGTGGCCAACACTACCCTTTAACAAGTATATTGCATGCTTAACTTTGTCTTCTTCAGTGATGTTTAGGATTTTGAATGCCTTTTCCAGCTTAGTCAACCACATGTCAGCGTCTGCTGGATCAGAAGTACCTGCATATTCAAACGCCCCAACATGTCTAAGGCATTCAAATGTCTTCCTGACACCTTGGGACTCAACATTAGAGGTGACTGCCCTAGCTTGAGGTGTTGGCGCTTTGTCAGCAATATGCGTAATTGTGGCCATCATCTGTCTAAACATAGACTGAAACTTAGGATTGGCCATCATTGTCGGGTCTAGATGAGGCATTGCGGGCTGCTCTCGTTCTTCTTCTGGCACTCTCTCATCATGTGCCTGCCTCCCTGCACCTCCTCTTGGTGCAACATAGCTACTCTCAACATGTTCTTCATGTCCTCCAGACATATCTGCATAAGCATAAACTATGATCAGATATGTTGGATACATAAGAACAGACTCAAACCTAAGCCTTATGTCCCTGTAGACTCAGTAAACCTAGGGATCTGATACCAACTTAACTGTGACACCTCATCACGCTAAACGAAATTACTCAAAACACAAAACATGATCAACTACTAATTAATCACATAGTAAAAAATGTGAAACAATTAAAACTGATACCAACAATGTAAATAAACTCTAGAACATTTACAAAAGGTCCATCATTCCATTCTCATATATTGTAATAAGTATTTACATATGGGTCCAAATACCTCAGTCACATCCTGCATACAAAAGATATTTCACATGTACATGCCATATATTTACAAACATTGGCATATGACCAAAATCTCATCTCGATACAAGTATATCATCTAGAAAACACATCCCATACCAGGACTTGAGAGTACAGGGATGACACTAGGACTCTACTACTAATATCTATGACTAACATCTCAACTAACCAACCTTCTGAATCTATTGATCACCAAGTTGGTTCTCTTCCACAGAACGACCTCGACCTCATTACCCGTGACCACCTAAAAAAATGTGGTGACCCACGGATGAGACCTAGTCCTAGCGAGAGATATAACTCTCTCCAACATATATTGATTATAACATTAATTAACAGTAAATACATTGAGCAGTTAAGATATCGAATAAACAATATGAATAGATTGAATAGTTTAAGCATACTAAGCAGTTAAGCAAATAAGTTGTAACATCAAGTAGAATTGTACAATTGTCATAAGTCTACATCATGTAAGAACTATGTAGTGTAAAGACAAGACAAGGGTTAATCAACCAATGTGATACATATTAAACCCTAGCAATTATACTACACAACTGGTATTATATCTTTTATTATTATGCCCCGGTGAGTTTGAGTTGTACCACTCAAAGTCCAACTGACCACTACGAAGTGCTATAAAGTTCCGTATAAGATCTAGGAGTGTCGGTATCCTAAGATATATTCCCCTCGGTCAATACGAGTAAACTGTAGTGACATACCAGTCAAACTGCCAATAGTGACATATAGTCAACTGATAACAACTAGTCCGTACTTGGTACAAGTTACGACACTAGAAAATAGGGTATACAAAACCCTCTAATCCGAGGTACAACCGCAACTGTCCTCAATCACATCAAATATCTGAGGAATGGCCATAGCCATCCTCCATAACATGCAATTGTGGATGACAAGGATATATCCTCAACTTGCCACCCCCACATACTCAACAGTATGCACTCTGAGTTTCCCTTGGGAATACTCGTTTCACCATCCAGTAAGTTCTGACACTAAAGATGTCTCTACGACACAGGGCTCTACATGATTAAGGTTACACTTGATTAATTACTACCAATTGAATGTATTAAGGCTTTATCATACAAGTGGACATTCAAACCCTAATTCTTTTTTAACAAGAGTATATGTATAACAACTTCAAAAGATATAAAAATTTGAGATATAAATCTTAATCATATTACCACATCTATCATTCATTCCATGCCTTAAACAGGGCTCAAAAGATCATTAGCACATATATGTCGATAGATTTTAACATGGCAAGGAACTATGATATTCAAATAATACTACATTGTGGTTTCAACATAAGAAGAGTGTAATTCATTATCACATTAATCATTCAAGAGGTCTGATTATAATCAATCAACATCATATAATTTCATTATGGTTAGGTATAACCATCTAGATCACATTGGAGTTACGCATCCACGTATTATAGTGATTTATCAAATACAACTATATAATGGCAAAGGTAAGACTACCAATTAATGGTATTGAACCATTGAAATATCATCACTAGAACCCACAAATAATACCATATGATTTATTATAATCCATTGGATGTTAAAGCATCCAATATTATTCATTGGATCAGGTTCATTGTTCAAGGTTATCAATTGAGGTATAGGTCTAACCATTAGATCAATTGAACCAAGGAACCACTGGTTTAAGGTTTAGTCAAATATACAATTACATTTCTAATTCATCATCTATGGTGATGACCTAATCCACCATTAGTTGTGATCATTAGGTCACCATTGGTTGCTATATCGATAATACATTCAGTTAACACCATCAGATATTAAGTCAATATCATGATCGATTGATAAATCATTATAATACTTAGTGGATGATAATTAAATGTCTAATTGAGCCAAAACCTGACCTAAGGGGTGACCATAGGTTGTAACCATACATTTAACACCCTTTATCACGAACATCAGTGCCAAGATAGAAACACCATTGGTTGTTGAATGGTATGTCCATAGGTTATGTGATAGAGAAGGAAATAGCTTGAAAACCCTAATTTGAACCATCAATTGTTTTGTAGATAGTACCTTAGGTTGTTGCCATAAATGTGTCCTAGATCAGGTAATACCTTATAAAGGTTGTACACATATTTATAGGTTCATATAGAACTGGAACAAAATAGGGAACACCACAAAAATTCGTAATTCTAAACAAGCATGGTTTCTCTATGCTTAGATCATCACATTCAAGCATAAACATGAACTAACAAGCTTCTAATAAGCAATATAAGTGAATAATGTTATATGACTCACCTCTATAGAGTAGGTAAGATATCAAACAGCAAAAATCTCGAGTAAATAAGGTAAGGAATCCTTAGATTCAGATCTGAACTTGGCCAAATGGGCACTTCTCTCCACAAAGAAACAAAACCCTAGAAAAAGAAACAA
Source organism: Alisma plantago-aquatica (assembly GCA_963693085.1). Classification (NCBI taxonomy): domain Eukaryota; kingdom Viridiplantae; phylum Streptophyta; class Magnoliopsida; order Alismatales; family Alismataceae; genus Alisma; species Alisma plantago-aquatica. The sequence continues at coordinate 1,821,952,551 of OY856409.1, read as the reverse complement.
GAAGGAAGGATTATTGAGTTCTAGAGTCATTTTCACCATGGAACAGCAGGGTTCTGACCTAGAGAGATGTAGGAGGAAGAAGAGAACAGAATTAAATGGAGGAAATAAGAAAAAAACTTACACTTTTAGGTCAATATCACTAGGAAGAAGCTTTATAGACCCAAAAAGGGAATCAATTACAACCCTAGAATTTTTTTCCAAGAAGTTCCCCACTTTCTTCTTCGTTGGGCAGAAAAATTCACATAAGAACAAAGGGAGAATGAAGTTGGGAGAAGGAGAGAGGTGGTGGAGAGAAAGTGGCTCGATTTGGTGCTTGGGGATAAGTATATGACACTTTAATATTAAGAAAAAGAAAAAGTTGAAATTCTAGTATATATCCAAGTGTCCATGGCTTTAAATTATTAAGAATACATAAGCACACACACAAGCAGCTCTCCCACCGTCCCTATAGACCTGCTTAGCTTTCTTTTGTCGAAATTCCCAGCCAATCACATAATTCCTTAGTTGATAGCTACTAAAGGTAGCTCATCCATGAAGGGAAAAACCCTAAAATACCCTTGATGAAAACACCTTCAAACCATGGCTCAAATAGGAGCCCCATGGCTAAAAAATCTCAAGAATGATAATATAACAACTAAGGAACATAATTTATGTGACAAATTGCAAAGAAATCCCCTCAATTGGGTAAATAGTAGAAAAGTCCAAAATGTACAGAAAATTGCATAACTTATTCAAACAGTGTCCAAATTGGACCAAATTTGAAACTTAAGCTTGTCTTATGTTTTAAAAACATATCAAAAGGTTATATTAGGGTTATAAGAATTCAGTTATGGTAATTAATCTCATTCAACACATTAAGTAAGTTCAAGGGCCTTACAATAAGGTTCACATTAAGTTTAATTATTAGTATTATATGAACTCTAAATATGAAATATGGAAAAGATACGAGAAAAGTATGTAAGGGGCCAAGATAGTAAGAATCAATAATGAGAAATGCATTACATAACCGAGTACAATGTTTTATGTACTCCAAAGCAAAGGGAAAATAGAAAAAAAGAGCTAAGTATACAATAAGTACATAGAAGTGAAGAGTCCTCAAAAGAGTTAAAGTAAAGAGAATTAGATGAACATGTAAATCATAAGACTAGGATAAGAAACGTAGTTGAAACATAGAGAAATTTTGGAAATGGTGAGTTTGATTAAGGAATGAGGATTACATGACATAATTGAGAGCATGAAATGTATACCTTTATTACGAAGTTTAATACATTCATCCTTACTGCCTTTGGATTCTAAGTCTCTATAGAACAACAAACTAGTTTCTAAAATAAGAACAAAAGTGTAGCTAAATAAATGAATAAGTCATACAAAGGTAGACTATATTTAGGAAGGAAAAACTTGATTGAAAGAGAAACTATGTTTCACCCATGCATGAGCCGTTTGATTTAAAATGAAGGATATGTAATGTATTAAGCATGAGGTGATACTAGTACATAGATTATTGATTTAGAATTTCAACTTCACATTAGTAGAAGGATAAAAGGAAATATATGCAACATGGTATACACGATCATACACATAAAAGAAGCAACATGATCATAAGAGAAAACTAGAAGTTAAAGATGACATGTGGAATAGCAGTATATGGTAAGGGGATTATGGAAAGTAAGGAAGGGTTTGAAACATAATGGAGTAATACAAATTATAAAAGAAAGAGGTTGCGAGATTTAAGAAAGTGCTAATTAATAAAGTATCCTTGTTGATAATTAATTAAACCTACATATGATAAATGTATTAATAAATGTTTGAAGATAAGAATTATAAGTCTCAAAATCATCTTCTCTTTCATATCTTCCTTAATGAGAGCAATGTGGGAATGAAGTGATAAGAAAATGAATCATATATGATGCATAACCACCGTGGTAGAGACATCTAGTGAATGTAATAATGACACACAATATGATGATGAAACCCTAATAGGGTAATTGAGAATGTAATCTATCTGAATGGCCAAGTAAGAGAAAGGAAATGCAATCAATAAGATAAAGAAGACTTTAGTAAAACTTGTGAGATCCAAAGTTTGAATTTCAAATTAAGGGAGCAAAGTCACATCATAATAATGTCATGCTACTGATAAGGACCAAACCCTAGAATGTTTAGAGTTGTAGTAGTTCAAGGGATGTCACTGGTGATTTGACCTTGAATACTAGCATCTCTATAAAACAAGATCATGATATTAGCACTATGAGAAGTAAACTAGCACTGATAGTAATCCAGGGTTTAAGGATAACTAATCTGAAAGGTAGATAAACAATATGGAAATGATTCAGAGTAAAGAGTAAGATATAAATTTGATATGTAACAAGTGTGTTTTAAAAAAAGGAGAAATACAATATGAGTGAAGTGCGATATGAGATAAATTCTTGCAGTGATAGCAAGAATGATGAATAATCTATTTGTAACTTGTATGTTTCAATTTTAGGAATGTTTAATCTACATGATTAAAATGAGAAGGATAAGTAGAAAAAAGTAAGTAGTAGTGAATGAGGAGAGAGATAAGAGAAAACAATGGCTTTTAGTAATATGTGAATTTGTTTTTAGAAGTATAATTTGTTGAAGGTATATTAAGGGATGTAAATTGGTCCTACGTATGATTTTAGTGTACATGTGCAAGCAATATGATAATTAAAGGTGTCTGATAGTTGTAGTCATTCATACCAGTAATCCATCTTAGTATTTTACAATTGTGGTATGGTGATATGGGTTGAATAATGATGGAACAAATGAAGGGTTGCCCTGAATAAGGTAGTCTTACCTATTCACTCATATGAATAGAAGGGATGATAACCATATTGTATTGATATGTAACCCTAATGAGGTATAGATTGTTATACCTAGCTTTAATATAACTAAGTGATGGTAATTGGGTATGAATACTCGTTGAATGACTAATACAATCATCAAGTACTTTGTTACTATTGTTGAAACCCTAGTATGCTATAACCCAATGGTTACACCTTGAATTATGTGTAGGTTCATACTTGAGAATAATATGGAATGTGATGGTAATGCTTCACCTTATGCATCCATGATGCAATGGGGATGTCGTGAGTAGTATTGTACAATTGTTGTTGATTCTAGTCTTTCAACTCAAGACTATTTTTCTATTTGAGTAGCTCAATAGTAAAAATTCAAAAGAACATGGTGACTCTCTTTTGTGACTCAGAGGTAATATAAAACAATACTACATATTGAGTCGTATGAATTGATATGGTTGGATCAAATTATCAATGATGAGGTAACACCTCAAGAGTATAAAAAATATTGAAATGGTTGTTTCTCTCTCTCTCTCTCTGCTATGATTGAGTTTGGCATAGAGAATTTGTTTTGTTATCATTGAGAACTATTTTACATGTTGTGATTAAAAAAGAAATAAATGACTTAACGTTGAAAACTACATTCAAGTATAAAATACAAGAATGTAATTGTAATGACCCCACCTCTCAGTAACCCCCAATTAAGGGAGACCAAGAGGTCAGAGCCGTTATCCCAATTAACATGATCAAAGGTTCAAAAAATAATCAATAAAAATTATCAAATTCTACCAACTAAACTAAATACTGGTATAAAATAAAACTTTGCATGCCTTTTTCAAAAATGGGGATATCTACTTCTATCCACATCAGGAGTCTATTCTAACTAATCCTCCTTGTGCTTTAACTCTTATTTGATTCCACATATGCCACTTTACTGTTTGTCCTTTTCAATCTTGTACCTGAAACACTGACAAACAAAACGTCGGTCAGCATATCGAAATATGTCGGTATGTGGGGACAACCAAAATTTCACAAATATGACTAACAATCTAAATATCATAATCAAGTTAATTAACAAGCCAAATTTACACTTTCAATGTGACATTCTCCACCTCTTTTGCCTTAACCCTGGCATACCCCCTTTCGGGTTTCTCTTTTGCCATTGACTTAAGGCCACCTTCTCATTCCCGAGATTGGTGCCTGGGGTCACCCTTCATGGTGCCCTTTAGTCATGCAATATCATAGGCCACCTTCTCAATCTCGAGCTTGGTGCCTGCGGTCACCACTCATGGTGCCAATAGGTCTTCCCTCCTGGGCTTGACCCTTTGCATCATCCATCAGGGTGGCATGTAGGTGCGAGAATACACACTTCTATTATTATTGTGATAATCATAGTGACTTTATGGTTTGCAAATATGAACATTCAAACTGATAAGTTGCATTCAATGTGATGAATCATCTGGGAAACTCTTCGGGAAACTAATGCGATTAACCATAATTAACCACATACCTATTAGGCTGATTTGAGACAGAATTAATCCAATCAATGCAAGAAATCCAATAGGCAAGCAAGCACACAAAGAGATCATGCCATCAAGATCTATTGAACCTAGCTCGCTTCCTAGGGTTTCTAGTCCACTTTTAGGGTTTCACTTCATTTATACTATTTTAACCCTAATTTTATACAAATGCTCAAAAACCCTATATATCTCAACATCTAACCTTAATATCGGATAAAAGGCATAATTAACCATCACTGAAGCCCATTATGCTCTTTACATTAAAACAACCAATTTTATCCTTTTAATCCATGACAAGATCATTATGCTCATTTATCATCAATTCATAGTTCATTATGGTCTAACTCTATTTGTCATTAATTCTACCTTTATCCATTAGAAAACCCTAATTACTACATTAAGGGTATTTATCCACAATTAGGAACCTTTATGCTCAAAATAGCTTAGAACCATCATATCTCAGCTTTATTCATGAATTTGAACAATTAAAGCCATTAATAGTCATAATTACTAATATTAGGATTTCAAGGCTCATTAAAGCATATTTATGCATATGAAATTCTAAATTAAACCAATTACATGCAAAGTTCATACTTTTTGTTCTTAATGTATCTTTTCATGATTAACAAGCTAATATCAACTTTAATCATCCATTAAACTCTACTAATTACATTAATCATCTCAAAATAGGGTTTCTTAATCTTTAATTCATTAAAGTTGATAACTTACACTACTTTTCGAATAGAAAGAGTAGTTAGCTTCTAAATATATTTTTATTGGATTCCACTCGTTTTTCTAAGCAACTTTCATATTTTGCATGTTCCCATCAGAGCTACCAATATTTAGATATGATTTTTGTAAGAAATTACTTACCAAAGCCAATCAGAGAGCGCCATGTGTCCCTTTCCATGCAACATATCTTGGCTACTTGGAAACATAAAAGAATTACGTTACTGCCCTTAACTAAGTGACCGGCTCTTGAGCACATGGAGGGGTAGAAATGTCCAATGCCGCCAGATCTTCTTCAACCTCACAAACCCCTAGCTCCCGCCGACCTGCAGCGCTTCGGGGTCGCCTCCCACCACATCGAAGCTCGAAGCTGACCGAAAACCATCCCCCTTCCTATGCCACCCCCCATCGCATTCAACCAGGCCCCAAATCATGTTCGAGATGTCCCGTGTCATGAGTGCCAAACTCATGTTTTCTGTGGGTTTACAGTCCTCTTGCAGGTGCTGTGCGAGGACGAGTGCAAGATGATGGGCAATCACTCCCCAGTTCCAGTGGGAGTGTCCTTCTTCCATCAAGACTTCAACACAAACCTTCATTGCGCCAGGGATAGAACTACACCCTCTTGGTTAGGGTTTGAAAGAAGAAGGAGAATAGATAGGGCTACGTGAGATCTCTCTTCCCTTTGAACCAGGGGATCTACCCTTTATATAGGGGTGGGTAACGAAGCCCTAGGTTGGCTATTCATGAATTAACAAGGTCCTCTCCAAATAGGAGTCATATTCCTTCAAGGATAAGTAATCTTCTCTCTCCTATTTATTTTCTTAATATTCCTTATTTTATGGATACTTAGAAATATGAAAATTATCTCTTTCATTATCTCTAGCCTTTCCTTTTAATCTATTGGCCACGAAAATCTATTTTCTTAAAGCAAATAACCTCTCTTTTTGATATCATCAAAAAGTCATTAATGATATATCTTCTTATTTTGTTATTATTTGCCTTTTCTCTTTCTTTTTCTCCATTGGGGCTCCTTGGATCCCAAGAAACTCTAATTTTTTTGAAATCCTTTTTAATGGATACTCATTATCCTTCTAGATGCATCTATACCCATAATTTCTTATCATCTTACTTTTTTTTATTAAAATATCTCTTTTCAAGGATTTCTCTTTTTCCTTCTTTTTATTTTCTTCATTGGCATTCCTTTTAACATTAGGAATCCTTTCGATACGAAAATCCACCAAGAATAACTCAATTATACCTCTTTCCACTTATTTTCCACATTTTATCATTGTTTTTATTTTTTTTCTTAATAAATAAATATTTAATTGATATTTTCTTTTCTTGTTGCATTATATTTGCAACTTTGGACTCCTTGGAACCCAAGCACCCAAGAGGCACTAAATCCAACTTTGGATTATATTCTTTTGCCTTCTAGAGGTTTCTACATCTTTCTTTTCTCCAATTCTCAGTTATTCATTTACTAATTGAATTTCCTTGTTATTGGGCCCAATAGCCAATCAAGCCCATAAAACAACCAACAAGGCTATTGTAAACGAAATTCATTTATTCAAAAAAAATTATATCATTATTTATTCAAATATCTTTAATAGGAGAAATTACATTTCTCACTAAAAGAACCCAAAAATTGGGGTTGTAACATCCATCCCCTCTTATAAGAATTTGTCCTCAAAATTCCATCAAGCAACCAAAAAATTCAGGATAAGACTTTTCCATGTCCATCATTGACCCCTATGTGGCTTTGCCCTATCCATGGCGCTTACAAAGAACCTTATCATCTCATATTCTTTCATCTGAGTTCTTTCTTACCTTGGTATATCGTACCCTCATAGGTGACTCCGGACATTTTAGCCTCTCAAAAGCTGAATAGGTTCAGGGCTCAACACATGGCTTGGGTACCTCACATAGTGCTCTAGATCAGACTCATGGAACACATTATACATCATGTTATCCTGAGGGGTAAGGCTAAACATAACCATCTCCACAAATCCATCTCAAATGGACCCATATATCGGGGACTCAACTTTCTCAGCAGTAGCTTAGAGGGGTCAGATTTTCACATCACATCTTTTCCCATAGTGAACTGCATGTCAGTCTGCTTTGCATCAACTCATGACTCATGTCACCCCTGGGCTCTCTTTTAGCCATTGTGTGATTAAAGCGACTTCATCTGCACACGATGTGGTTCTTTTCTGACCTTCGTGCCCCTTCACCAACATCATCTTAATGAAGTGGTGACAGACACAACCTCTCTTGCAGAGCTTCTTTACATCATGATACTGGCTATGGTGGTTATCATCACATCTTACAGAAGATAAGAACTATCTCCATGTATCACCCTAAATGAGCACACATGCTCTCATCAGACCCTCTAGTTTGGATCATACTAACCATTAGTTGGGGGTGATAAACTGTACTAATATTTAGTTCTTCATGTATCTACTTCCACCTCATGGAAGTGAATCTTCAGGTTATACTCACGAACTTTTGAACTCGCATCATGGTGTAGTTGAGCCATCTCTCTTACTTGTAGTTCAACTAGATTTGTCTCCTGACAGTACTCCTTTCTTTCTCATGTCATCTAGGTAAGGAGATCTACCATAACCCATATTACATCTTGCCCTTCCTTGGTCTAGGGGAGACGTACCACAACATACATAGTGATGAACTCCCATTCCCTCTCAGGGACTTTTTATCCCCTATGTCAGTACACTGGGTTACTGGTGTTCATCCTTCTGGCTTGCATGGCGACAAGCCACGTGCAACTTCTTCTTAGGCATCCAAAGTACTACTGTCACTTGTTATCTTGGTAGTACCACAGTATATGGTGATCATGATTTCCTGTATGTCATGATTCCTCAAGATCGATTCCTCAGAAACCCTAAACCACTCTAGTTGGGGTTTCATCACCTTCCTATCCAAAAAAGTGCATCTAAGGTTCTTCAACCATCCTTTTGTCATGATAAGCCCTAGACTGGCTAACTAAGCAACCACTAACTTGCTCAACCGATATCGTTACATCTGAGTGTTATCCAAACATATCTCCTTTTTCAAACTTAGGGCTAACCTAACAACCTCTTCTAGCCTCTAACTAAACTAGGTAGCTGCATCTCAACCAGAGCATTCATTACCATTTCACATCCTTAGGTGTTAGGTAACGTTGAAGACATACACCTTCACTTATTATCTCAGCTTAAAATCTAAGTCTACCGTCATCAAGAACACTCTGAGCTCATCCTCTTAGTTATCAAACTCAACTTTGTATCACTCACAAATTCCACATAGCTCATGATAAAACATCCACAAAAGATGATTACTTTATTTCTCTTAGTGTTTGTAAATCGTCAACATACCATCCACTCCACAAGGGTGTGTTATCATCTCTGTCCGCATACCTCATAGAAACTTTCCAACTCACATCACCTTTATCCTTTGTGTATGGCACACGTACCGTCCTATCTCTCAATCCCATAATAAGAGGAAATAAGCATTTGGCTACAGTCCAAATATTGAGTTCTTCCCATTCCGAGAGTAGAGATGGTACATCCCACCTTGCCAGTACACCTTCGAATCTACATTGAAACATGCAACTTATATCTCTACATCACAAACATCATGACATCAAAGTTACTTCCATGGAAAACTGGTCTCGAACCTACTTGGGTCACCACACAATCCTTGGTCATATCCTCTAGGTCTATAGGGTGCTGGCACTTTTGGGGTCATCCCTCTTCACTTATGCATCCAGAGAGTGCCCTCTTCCTCTGCCCTTTGGGTCCCATGAGTTCATGAAGGTGATCAATCTCCTAACCCATGGCCCTCAGACAATGATAGATGTTACCTCCTGACCCTATGGTCATGTGCAACTAGGGAATTAGGCAACTCCTACTTCCATCGGTCTTATCCCTACCTGACCCTAGGATAGACTTAGGATTCTAACATAGTACATGTCCAACTTAGAACCTTACCCAAGCCTTCATCATCTCTCTCTGCATTCATGGGCTGACTTTCATCCATTCACAGAGGTCATGGCGACCTGCCTACCTTGGTCAAGCCCCACATGGGTTACCTCCATGGTAACACATCCACATGCACTTAGAGATGGTTAACTATGGGTCTATATGTTCATTCTCTTACCATGTATTCTTCACTTAGATTCTCAAGATCCTATGAGACATCTTTAGGTTTCCTCAAAACCCACAAAAATTGATATACACCATAACAAAGGGTCCCTCTCCCAGGATGGGAGGAAACTACATCTTAATAAAAAAGGTCACCAATGCCCTTTTGTCTAGGGTTTACATCCACATGAGCATGCTTAATCGTTAGCAAGCTACCAGCGTACCATCTACTAAACCATGTTAGGTCACACTTGTTATCATCCTCAACATTGGACCAAGAACAAACCTTCTGATGTCCCCACCTTAGCTGTGAGGGTTCATCAAACATACCTTAAACTTAAGGGATTTCCCTTTCCTCTAAACACGAGGAGTACCATGCTCGAATCTATAGAAACTCAAATCTCGTCATGAGCATCAGGTACACCACTTCCCCTCTTAGGCCTAGGAACCCTAGGCTCACTTTTTCTCTACAAGAGCTATCCAACTGCATGCTCAACATTCTAACCACAAATCAAGCATGTATAAGGTATGTCATGCACTTCCCATGATCCTTCTACTTGAACAACACTTCAGAGTGGAGTCCTCCCCAAGGACAACCAACAAGGTACAAGGCCTCACAACCTGTTACTAAACCTCTTCAGGGTCTTAAGGAACTCTTTTGCTTAACAAAAGGTAAACACCTATACTATAGGCACAGATGTACCAACAATTTCATCATCTCTCCAGGGTTTGGTTCCTCTAAAGGCAACCAAGATATCATCAGCCTCTAGGGATCATGCATGAGGCAACTGCTACCATCCACTTAGGTCACATCATCCTCAACTCCCCATTGTTCCTCATATTTTGAAGTCTAAGCTTCCAACCTTCTTGCTTGGGTCCTGCTCTCTCTCTTTCTAGAGCTAACCCTACAATCAACCTTACTACTAGAGGTCCTCTCTCTATGAAGGAGGATCAAGCTCACAAGCACACCCCTACATGGGTGAAGCCTATGTTCAAACTTATGTTTGCTCAAGGCTATCCATACCTCTTTATGCTTATCTCATAAGCCATCCAACATACTGTCCTGACCAGGATTTCAACCTACTACCCACATTACTGACATACTCTGGGTGCATGTTATGCCCTACTCGCATAAGCCCATAGGGTTCTATAGGTTCTTCACTAACCTCATCATTGAAGGAGCTATCCTTCACTCTAACATGCACCACCCTTTTCAGGGTTGGGTCGCCAAAGATACTAGGTTATTCAACCTCTCATTGCTCATATGGGCATCCAAAGGCACGTACACCCCCACACCTAGTCTACCATGACATCTAACCCATCATGCCATCTCTCTATCTAACCACCACTTAGGGTTAGGGTTAGCATCATCCTTAGAGGATTGTGCCAAGTATCTACTTATAATGGAGGTCCCTACCTCCAAGACTAACTTTCTCCACTCATCCTCCTGACAAGGAGGTCTAGCCTTAGGTCTCTCCTCAGGGCAATGACAAATCATGTCATACGACCTAAGCATGTATCTATTCTTTAGTTTACACTTAATCTATTAAGCTTATGTCGTTGACATCTTAATTACATGCTTTTCATTAATTTGGTGGAGGATTCCTTATACCTTATCAACCTTACCCATACCTCAAGAGGGTGAGGAAAATAGAGAAAACCCTAATCCTTAAGGTCCTTAACATCATTTGAGTTGAGAAGGGATGAACAAGATGAGAGAGTCCTAAAGGTATCTTATTTCGAGTCAAATCCTGAGACATTGGCCAGACAGTCACACTAATTCGGGAGTCCTCGTATACCGACTAGTGGTGTAGAGGAAAATCTTGCCAGCCCCTAGACGTGATCCTTTTCTAGACACCTCTGTCTTTTAGAAAATCCTTTAATACCTCCCTTGGGTTCTACAGAGTTTGTAAAATTTAATAATTATCAAAGATTAAATGAGAAACATATACTCTGATACCAAATGTAATGACCCCGCCTACCAGTAACCCCCAATTAAGGGAGACCAAGAGGTCAGAGTCGTTATCCCAATTAACAAGATCAAAGGTTCGACAAATAATCAATAACAATTATCAAATTCTACCAACTAATCTGAATACTGGTATAAAATAAAACTTTGCATACCTTTTTTATAAACTAGGATATCTACTTCTATCCACATTAATCCTCCTTGTGCTTTAACTCTTATTTAATTCCACATATGCCGGTTTACTATTTGTCCTTTTCAATCTTCTGCCTAAAACGCCGACAAACAAAACATCAGTCAGCATATCAAAATATGTCGGTATGTGGGGACAACCAAAATTTTGAAAATATGACTAACAATCTAAATATCACAATCAAGTTAATTAACAAGACAAATTTACACTTTCAATGTGACATTCTCCACCGCTTTTGCCCTAACCCTGGCATACTCCCTTTTGGGTTTCTCGTTTGCCATTGACTTAAGGCCACCTTCTCATTCCCGAGCTTGGTGCCTGGGGTCACCCTTCATGGTTCCCTTTAGTCATGCAATATCATAGGCCACCTTCTCAATACCGAGCTTGGTGCCAGGGGTCACCACTCATGGTGCCCATAGGTCTTCCCTCCTGGGCTTGACCTTTTGCATCATCCATCAGGGTGGCATGTAGGTGCGAGAATACACACTTATATTATTATTGTGATAATCATAGTGACTTTATGGTTTGCAAATATGAACATTCAAACTGATAAGTTGCATTAAAAGTGATGAATCATCTAGGAAACTCTTTGGGAAACTAATGTGATTAACCATAATTAACCACATACCAGTCAGGCTGATTTGAGACAGAATTAATCCAATCAATGCAAGAAATCCAATAGGCAAGCAAGCATACAAAGAGATCCTGAAATATGCATACAATTTCCTATTATTGATCATGCCATCAAGATCTATTGAACCTAGCTCGCTTCCTAGGGTTTCTAGTCCACTTTTAGGTTTTACTTCATTTATACTATTTTAACCCTAATTTTATACAAATTCTTACAAACCCTAATTATCTCAACATCTAACCTTAATTTAGGATAAAAGACATAATTAAACATCAATTAAGCCCATTATTCTCTTTACATTAAAACAACCAATTTTATCCTTTTAATCCATGACAAGATCATTATGCTCATTTATCATCAATTCATAGTTCATTATGGTCTAACTCTATTTGTCATTAATTCTACCTTTATCCATTAGAAAACCCTAATTACTACATTAAGGGTATTTATCCACAATTAGGAACTTTTATGCTCAAAATAGCTTAGAACCATCATATCTCAACTTTATTCATGAATTTGAACAATTATAGCCATTCAGAGTCACAATTACTAATATTAGGGTTTCAAGGCCCATTAAGGCATATTTATGCATATGCAATTCTAAATTAAACCAATACATACAAAGTTCATCCTTTTTGTTCTTAATGTAGCTTTTCATGATTAACAAGCTAATATCAACTTTAATCATCCATTAAACTCTACTAATTACATTAATCATCTCAAAATAGGGTTTCTTAATCTTTAATTCATTAAAGTTGATAACTTACACTACTTTTCGAATAGCAAGAGGAATTATCTTCTAAATATATTTTTAGTGGATTCCTCTCATTTTTCTGAGAAACTTTCATATTTTGCATGTTCCCATCGGAGCTACCAATATTTATATAGGATTTTTGTAAGAAATTACTTATCAAAGCCAATCAGAGAGCGCCATGTGTCCCTTTCCATGCAAAGTATCTCGACTGCTTGGAAACATAATAGAATTACGTTATTTTCCTTAACTAAGTGACCGGCTCTTGAGAACACAGAGGGGTAGAAATGTCCAATGCCGCTGGATCTTCTTCAACCTCACAAACCCCTGGCTGCCGCCGACCTGCAGCGCTTCGCGGGGTCGCCTCCCACCACCTCGAAGCTCAAAGCTGACCGAAAACATCTCCCTACCTCCGCCACCCCCTGCCACATTCAACTAGGCCCCAAATCATGGCCGAGATGGCCCGTGTCATGAGTGCCAAGCCCGTGTTTTCTGCGGGTTTACAGTCCTCCTAGAGGCACTGTGCGAGGACGAGTGCAAGAGGATGATGGCCAATCACTCCCCAGTTCCCGTGGGAGCGTCCTGCTTCCATCAAGACTTCAACACAACCCTTCATTGTGCCAGGGATAGAACTACACCCTCTTGGTTATGGTTTGAAAGAAGAAGAAGAAGGAGAATAGAGAGGGCTACGTGGGACCTCTCTTCCCTTTGAACCAGGGGCTCTACCCTTTATATAGGGGTGGGTAACAAAGCCCTAGGTTGGCTATTCACGAATTAACAAGGTCCTCTCCCAATAGGAGTCATATTCCTTCAAGGAGAAGTAATCTTCTCTCTCCTATTTATTTTCTTAATATTCCTTATTTCATGGATACTTAGAAATACAAAAAGTATCTCTTTCATTATCTCTAGCCTTTCCTTTTAATCTATTGGCCTTGAAAATCTATTTTCTTAAAGCAAATAACTTCTTTTTTTGATATCAAAAAGTTATTAATGATATATGTTCTTATTTTTTTATTATTTTCCTTTTCTCTTTCTTTTATCCATTGGGGCTCCTTGGACCCCAAGAAACTCTAATTTTTTCGAAATCCTTTTTAATGGACACTCATTATCCTTCTAGATGCATCTATACCCATAATTTCTTATTATCTTACTTCTTTTTTTATTAAAATATCTCTTTCCAAGGATTTCTCTTTTTCTTTCTTTTTATTTTCCTCATTGGCATTCCTTTTAACATTAGGAATCCTTTGGATACGAAAATCCACCAAGGATAGCTCAATTATACCTCTTTCCACTTATTTTCCACATTTTATCATTATTTTCAATTTCTTTCTTAATAAAGAAATATTTAATTGATCTTTTCTTTTCTTGTTGCATTATCTTTGCAACTTTGGACTCCTTGGAACCTAAGGAACCCAAGAGGCACGAAATCCAACTTTGGATTATATTCTTTTTCCTTCTAGAGGTTCTACATCTTTCTTTTCTCCAATTCTCAATTATTCATTTACTAATTGAATTTCCTTAATATTGGGCCCAATAGCCAATCAAGCCCACAAAACAACCAACAAGGCTATTGTAAACGAAATCCATTTATTCAAAACAAATTATATCATTATTTGTTCAAATATCTTTGATAGGAGAAATTATATTTCTCACTAAAAGAACCCAAAAATTGGGGTTGTAATAGTAATGACATGTAAGATTTCAGAAGCTTAATAAAACTTTGAATATACTTTGTTTGCGTATTTATGTTTCGGGGACAAAACTTTTTAAGGAGGTGAGAATTGTAATGGCCACATTTGTGTTTAATTGGTAAACTAGGGTTTACCTGAATGATTACATGCTTGATTAAATTGAACATCGTTTAGACTTGATTAATGATAGTATATCAATTGTGATGTTTCAAACCGAAGAAGAAACTATAACTATGATTTTAGTTTGAAGAATTAGGGTTTGAGAAATGTACGCCCTAATTGGAAAAAATTAAGGTTTTGATAGTACATGAATATGGAATTTGATCAGGATAGCAGTGTGGTAAATGATTTTTCATATTTTCTACAAATTTTGTATTTATTTTAAAAATGGATAAGATTTGGATAACTCAATCATGCATATTGGAGAAAAATTTCAGAATATTTGAGTGTTCTTTGAATGTGGTTCTCGGTCATACTATACTTTGACCAAAATGTTGATAGAGTGGTTTTTAGCAGTGTAGTGTTTTATTTTTATTTATTTATTGGTAAACCCAAATGATCTTAATTTTTAACAGGAGATCTAAAACGCAATCATAAACAACATGTAAAATTTTCATAATTTTTGGATGCGTTTAGAACTTATCAGTAGATGAATTACAGTAATATTTTTATGACAAAAAATTCAGCTGAAATATGAGAGAGTATAGTGAGGGGTCAATGTGAAATTGACCCAAGCACCTCAATTGCTCTATATGGTCAACCTAAAACACTAGCAGCTCTCATAATTCTTTATTCATTCCAAAGAAACGAAATCCTAGAGAGAGAGGGAGAGTTAGGGTTTGAGAGGAGAAAGTGATGGAGATGCTGACCTAGGGTTTTGCAGTCTGAGGAATGATGAAATCATGTAAGTTTGGATTCTTTGCATAGAATTTAATGGTGAATATTCTCCCACATGTCAAGATTCCATACCTCCTCTGATTTGATCTGAAATGGTCTCAAAACTTCTCCTTTTCTCACTCTTTCTTCATAATCCCTCATTTTTAGGGTTTTTGAGTTGAAAGAAAAAAGAATCAGGTGAATTGCTCGGGATTTGATATGAGATCGAGATTTTTAGGGATGAGATGTGTTTTTGAGGTGTTTTCACACCTTAGGGTGAGTGGGAACTTCCTTTCAACAATATATTGCACAAAAATTGGTTAAATCATCCATAATCTTTAATTTCTTAGTATGCGACTACAAACCCTGAATTGTGTGTTTGATCTAAGTTGTTGTAAAATGATATGAAACAGATTCTTCCTCTATTTGGATGAATTTCAAATGATAAAATCATATTAAAAATGTATACAATACATCCTAATGAGAACTCCCTAAGTATTCATAGAGGTTATAAGAGTAAACTAAAATATAGGGAATTTGTCTATGACTGGAATTGCTGTAAAATTAAATAGAGAAATTCATTTATCTGGATTCCCTTGGTTATGAATGATTGTTCATCTGAATTCATAGTACATATATGTCAGATATTACCTTGTATTTCATTTAAGGTGAACAGTGTTTGTTTGATATCTCAGTAAAGAGGGTGAAACCCTAGATGCGAGGAAAGTTGGATATTTGTGAATAGATATCGTGAAATTCATTGAACGGATTTTCTTGACATGATAGACTTTATTTATTCAATTTTATTATTAATGCATGTTATCTCAGTGAATGGCATGGAAACCCAAATTTAGCTCAGTTCTAAGGTTTCATACATATATTGATTTTATATGATTTTTTTATAGTAGTCATTATTCAGTGAATTTTTATGTCGCATGAAATCCTTATGAGAGCCATGTGATAAGTGAATGGGGCAAATGAAACCCTAAGGATAGGATGTTCAATGAATCAAGTATTTTGATATCAATGTTCTGAATATGAGATGTGGTGATGTTTAACAGTTCAGTTGTGGTAAATGTTATCAGATGGTATATGAAACGAATGGTTTACAGAGCTAAACTAAGATATGTAATGTGATGCACAACTCAAGATTTGGGTTGAGGTGCACATTTTCCAAGAAAGTACAAATAATTTATAGATGCAAATGAATATTACTTGTATGTCAAGTAATTAACTCTTATCAGCGTATTAAGAATTTCAATTGCATGATTCTAGTGTATAAAGTATCAAGTTGACATGTATTCTATTATTTAAGAATTGTAGTCTGCCTGTACGTATAAAATGTTGATTTCTCAGTATATTATAATGTTTTGAGTATATTTCTCTGCCAAGTTCAGAATGATATACATGTTGTGTTATAAACTTCAAATAAATAGACATGGTACCATAGAGATACCAGAGTCAAGTATAAGTAAGGGAAAATATACAATATAGTAAGAGCTTTCCAAGAATAATAAAACCATAGACTTAAGAGCCATGAACACCCTAGATTCCCTATGAGAGGTCTGCGCCTTAGGGATGAAACTACCTAACCCTGGAAGTGTCCAGTACATCGGGGTTGGAACGTACTAACAGGTGGTACGGGGGACGAAGCCCTAGTGGAAGTCTCCTTAATATACAACATGTAGTGCCCAACATCAATCAGAGGTCCTGGTAGCACTAGAGTACAGAAAAGCCAATAGGTGGCTTGACTCTCCGCCTGTGTGCTCATTTTAGAGGAGGAGTCCAGGTTTTACGGCATAATAGGTGTGCTGAGGCCAGAGATCCATTTTCTTATTGCAGACCAGTGACGTAGTCAGGCTTAGCATTCCCGGGTGTGTCAGCTAAGGCTTGTACGGTGAGATCGTAGCTCGCTACGAGTCTTCATATGTAGAGTACACTGCATATGATCAGGACATACGCTAAAATATGTTCATATAGGTTTAAAGAGTTTCTTATAAGTAAGAAAGGCTAAGAAAGATTTGAGTATAGTTTCCCATCAATTATTCTTTGTATGTTTCTGAATTATTAAATATCTTTGAAATTAATCAAGCATACTCATATATTGATTTGCTCTTGTTGATATCTAGAGTATCCTGCCATATTTATGATTGTCAATGATCAATATCTTTAAAGATTACTGTTGTTATAATTGATATCAGTTTCTCAAAAGTATATATGTAATTATATCACTGCTTTAGACTGTTTCTTTGAAGTACTCATTCAATGAGCGAGTAGACTCACCCCTCTACTCACAATTTTTAGGGATATCACATGGACTTGAAGAAGGTCACTGCATCAGAGTAGATCTGCCACAAGAGTTAAGTCTGAGTATAGTTAAGTTCAGTCGGTCCCTGTCACTGTAGGTCCTTGTATAGATGTGAGAGAGTTGTAAATGATGTTTGTATCTTCGTTTCCTTAATAAGAGAGAATGCATTTGAATATCATGTTATATGTACATGGAAGTGTGAGAAACAGAATGAATGTATGGATGTGTATCATTAATGTTGAGATCATATTAGAGTAATCAAGGTTTAATTCTTTCGTAAAGTTTGTTTATGTGATTCAATGTGAGAAAACAAAGAGTTTGAAAAAGAAAAAAAAAGTTAAGGGTGATCTTTGTATTATGATAAATCCTCAATTTTATGCCCTAATATCATGATTAATGGTAATTGTGAGATTGGGGAGTAACAAATTTATAATTTCGATGATGAATATAACCTGAATCATGTGCATACTGATTGAACTCAATATCCACATACTCTGGTCAAGTATTTGGGTATTGAGCTAAGCTAGTATGGAACTGCCGACTATACTTCTTCTGGATGCCCTAACCAAGTATCCAGATGAACATAGTTTGGTAGTATAATAAGATACATGATGAAAAAGAGAAGAATGGCGGTAAAATGGTGAAAAAGAAATGGATTTTATAATTCAATATGGAACCTATGGAAAACATGAAATTTCATATAAGAAAGATGAAAGCTTAATGGATTATGAACATAATCTCTAATGAGTTTGAGTCTGAGTATGAAATCTGAAATTGTGAGAAAAAGCTATGAACTAAGATGCACACTAGATGATCTTCTTTATAAAGGAAATTGATGAATGCAGATGATAATATGTGAATGAGTAATAATCTTAATCCATGAGATACATAATCAAATAAAAAAAAGGATGTGAAAGGTGATGTGAATCAGATCTTGATAAATGATTTATTACTTATATTAGTGATTCAAATGTTTATAATACTCAAGGAGAGATATGATGATGACATAGGATGAAATATCCATCTAATACAAAAAAAGATGTCATATGAAAGAAAGATAAAATGGAATAATTTCTAACTGGATGTTGAGAGAGATGAATGATTAGATGATATGATATTCTTTTGTATCTTTTCTTGGATTTTGGGAAAAAATCCTAAAAGGAGGGGAGAATTTGTAATGACCCGTTTTCAAATTAGTCATCTAATTAGGGTTTACTTGGATGATGGTATGCTTAACTAGTTGATCATGTTTTAAAGCTTGATTAATGATGGTAGTTAAGTTTTGATATGTTAAGTATAATGAGAAGGTTTAATCATACTTTGATCCACATAATTAGGGTTAAAATTTTGGAAACCCTAATCGGCTCAAATTAGGGTTTTGATGACATATGAATACAGAATTTGATAAGTATAGTGTCTCACTAAATGATTTTTAGTATTTTATGTGTAACTTTTATTTAATTAAAATTTGAATATGAATTTTATATATCAAATGTGAACACTCTTAAACAATATCAGATTTTTTTAAGAATGTTATTACCTATTTTTCGATCAAGTTTCAAACTCGACTGATCATATTTTTAGATTGATATAGCAGCGTGGAAATTGAATTTTATCTTTCTATTGGTATATCAAATTGATCTCAAATTTTTTTTCTTGAGAAAGTAGAGATCAGATTGTATTCAGCCCGCTCACCACTGTGGGCAGAAAGTTCACAAGATCAACATCAAGGTTCATACAAAGCCACAGGGGCACATTATTTGTAAAAGTAAAAGCTGAACTAATGGTAATAGAGAAATGGGCTATACGATCTGCTACCCCATTAAGGGAACTAGGGATGTGTAGTATGCGTGGCTGCCCGACTTCAGCGCAGAGATTCCAGAGCCGATGCATATGAGGGGCAAATAGGGTTGTTGCAGATGCAACCTCAGTAGTCAAAAGCACTGCTGTGGAAGCATCAGACAGAATGGTGGGAGACCGCCATCCTGTGATTTTGCAGAGCTCCAAAGCACAGACAATACCTTGGATCTCTGCTTCCAATGCCGAGCTGGCGTGACTGGGGGAACCATGGCCCAGTAAGAATCTACCGTGCTTGTTGACTGCATGAACTCCAATCTTGGAAGGGACGGAGCTGGAGCGGAATGAAGCATCAACAAAGAGTGTGAAATTGCTGAGTAAAGGAATGCACCTTCGGTCGACCTGCACGGTGGCGGGTGTGGTGGTCCGCGTAGGGCAGGAGAGAACGGCTCGTGCCTTGGCGTTAATGAAGGATATCCTTCTGCTGATGGGATGGTGTTTGCGATTGTGAATGAACTCATTGGGATGCATCCATATCGCCCAACACGCTACCACAGGAATGAGGGAGGATATGCCGTTGCACGAAGCTGCGAGAATGGCCATGATCCAGTCATCCTCTATGAGCAAGAAAAAGGAAGGGTCCACTTGGCATGCAGTCCATGTGTCCTTGCTAGTAGGCAGTCCCGTAAGCAGTGTAGAATGGTGTCCCACGAATTGGAGTAGACTGGGCAGGTTCCATCCACCGAAATATGCCGTCGAGCTTTCTCAACATTGTTGAGGAGAGCCTTGTGATGTAGGAGCCAGAGGAAGGTGCGGATGCGCTGGGGCACCGCCAGCTTCCATATGGATGACCATTTACCAGGAATGGGAGTAGAGACGTCCATGCAGAGCCAATGGTAAGCAGACTGGGCTGTGAATTTACCAGACGGAGACCGCGGATATCGCTGCCCATGTCTGGATCAAGAGGGAACACATGTCGGATGTGCGGCCATGAGGAGGGTGGCAGGTAGTGCAGGATGAAGTCCCAGTCCCACCCGCTGCTCCCCATTCCCATGGAGGCGACGCTGAGGTCTGTGAGTTCTGAAGGTGGCGCAAAGGAAGGCGCTAAATCAGAAATGGATAAACCATGCAACCATTTCCCAGTCCAGACATTCGTGGCTTCGCCATTATTGATGGTGATGGCCGATACTTGTTGCAAGGGCAGCATATGTTTCTTAATAAAGGACCAAGCTGAGGAGCAAGGTTTCTTGGTGACGGTGCCATTGTGCAAGTACTTGGCCTGCATGACACGGACCCATAAAGTATGATGATCATTCATAAAAAACTAGACATTCTTGAGCATAAGGGCTTGGTTTTGCGAGCGCGCCTCCTTTATTCCCAAGCCCCCTTCCACCTTGGTCATGGTGATTTTCTTCTAAGAAAGTAGGGAGATGTTGTGATGTAGTCTGCTCCCATACCAGATAAATTTTTTGACATGTTTATTGATCTCATCACATAGGGTAGGAGATAGCTGAACTGACTGCATAGCATATGCAGGAATGGCATCAAGCGTAGATTTGGAAAGGGTAATCCTGCCCACCAGAGACAGTTGATGGTGTCAACAATGGCAGAGTGGGTAGCTCTATTGACCCGGTGATGGAGGATAGGAACACCTAGGTAGTGACCGAGGTCAGTAGTGTATTGGATGCTCGGGCGACTACAGAACGTATCTTGTAAAGATTGCAGTGTGTTGGGCGAGAAGAAACACCGTGATTTAGAAGACGAGACTTCTTGACCGGAGGCACTAGAAAAGGCTTTATGGACCTTGGTGATGACTCGTGCTTGCCCAACGCTTGCTTTAGCTAGAAGAAGGATATCATCCGCAAAGAAGACGTGTGAGAGGGGCGGGCCTTTCCTTGATAGACGGATGGGCTTCCAGGCTCCTTGGTGTATGGAATGTGAGATGGCTTGACTGAGTCTCTTCATGCATAAGATAAAAACATAGGGACTGATTGGATTACCTTGACGTACCCCTTGGGTTGTTTTGAAGGACTCCAAGGGACAACCCTCCCATAAAATAGAGGTGCGCCCCTTTGTAATGATTTGCATGATCAAACTAATAGTGATTGCCGGGAGGCCAGTCCTTGTCAAAGTGTCATGGATGAAGGCCCAACTCATCTTGTCAAAGGCTTTAGCTAAATCCAGCTTGATACAAACTAGTGCTTTGCCGCTATGCTTCATGCATATGGTATGTATGACCTCCTGAACTAGAAGAATGTTATCATTTATACGTCTGTCCGGGAGGAAGCTTGATTGAGATTCAGAAACCCATTCACAAAGGAGAGGTCTGAGGTATTCCACAATGATCTTTGAGATCAACTTGAAGCAAGTATTGTTCAGGGAAATAGGCTGGAGATTGTTGCAGGTCTGCGGTTGCTAGTCTTAGGAATCAGGAAAATGTAGGAGTCCGCAATATGATAATCAATAGTGCCAGAGATGAAGGAGTCTTGGACAGTGCAGACAAAGGATGGCCCTATGACAGACCAATTCTTCTAGACAAAGGAGTTGTAGATGCCGTCAGGACCTGGTGCCTTATTAGGTGCCATCATGAACATAATGCGCTTAATCTCATCGATGGAGGGGATAGCTTGGATGCTGGTACAAGCTGCAGCTGACAGATTGGAGAAGTTGTCGCTGAAGGCGGCGATGGCAGCACTGGATCTGGATGTGGGACGCAGGGCGGACATAAGGTAGGAAGAAACTGCGAACCGGGCTTTTCAAAGATGTTGGGTCTTCCACCCAGGTGCCGGTCGCATCTTTAAGACGACTGATCTTGTTGAAGAGGCGGCGGGCCTTGACATATGTGTGGAAGAATTTCATGTTGTCATCGCCAAGGCTGAGCCAATTGATGTTGGCCCGCTGATGCCAGTCTGCCTCCTCTTGAAGGAGAATGTTGTTGTAATCATCTTGCAAACGTGGTACAACGATGTTAGCAGTAACAGAAACAAGAGAACTGGTTGATACCTGAAGGTTGTGCACTTGACGCAAGAACTTGTTCTTTATTTTGTGGTTAGCAGGTTGGTGCTTGGAGTCCCAAGTAGAGCCCAAGTAGAAGCGGCAGCACAGAAGGCAGGGAGGGTGTCAAGGAAACACTTGGTAGTATCCCAAGACTATAGGAGAACATCACGAAAGGCAGGTGTCAGCGACCAGCTGTCCCTCGTATGAAAGAGTCGTGGGCGACGGTGAGTCATAGAGTTGTGAATGAGAAGCGGGTTGTGATCGCTGTAGAGTCGAGGAAGCACTGAGACAGAAACATTGTTTGCCATAGTTAGCCATTCTTCATTGGCGAGGACCCTATCAAGCTTTTCCAACAATTGAAGCCGCTTGAAGGTGAAGAAGGGACCATAGGCCTTGATATTCGTGAGCCCGGTTTGTAGAAGGAGAGAGTTGAACTTCCTACTAGAACAGCGGTCAAAGGAGCGCCCATTGAGTTTTTCCGACACATCTAACATTGTGTTGAAGTCACCGAGTACCGCCCAAGCACCAGGAATAGAGGGAGAGAGCTCCTGCAAACGTCGCCAAAGAAGATCCCGACGACTGGGATTGGGTGCACCGTAGACGAAGGTCAGGTTCCATGTGTTGTCTATACAACAGTGGATAAATTGGCAATGATTAAGTACGAACTCAATAGAGCAGCGAGCGTCATCCCACAGTACCCAAATGCCACCTGAGAAACCAATGGCCTCAACA
This sequence comes from Alisma plantago-aquatica, assembly GCA_963693085.1. Lineage (NCBI taxonomy): Eukaryota > Viridiplantae > Streptophyta > Magnoliopsida > Alismatales > Alismataceae > Alisma > Alisma plantago-aquatica. The sequence continues at coordinate 1,821,929,405 of OY856409.1, read as the reverse complement.
CAGTGGGAGGAGGGGAAGCCCAGTTGCTTGATGATGCTATCATCCTTAGACCCACTGATTCGAGGCTCAACAATAGCCATAATGTGTAACTTGTGATGTCTTTTGAGGTCTTTAAGGAGACGGATTTTCTTCTTATAACAAGCTCCCTGTATATTTCAACAGAGGATGTTCAACATGTGAGAATAGAGAAGGAGAGGGTGTGGGCAATTAAGCAATTGCCGCACACAGGCCGACAGATTGATCATCGTCGACCATGTCATCATCCTGGGGTGCCACAGACTCTGTACTGAAGTCTATAGCATGTTTGGCTTCTGCACCTTGACTTAGGCTGCCGACCATTTGGGCTAGCTTGCCTTTCTTCCTCTCTCTACTAGGACTGATAGTCTGGTAAATTACTTTCCTATTTCTCATAAGAACACCACTGCCTCCTCCTTTCTCGCCCCACTGGAATGAGCACTGAGTTGTGGCTGGGGTGATTTCACTTGCTACAAATTGAAAGGGCGGCGCCGCACCCACATCCTGTTCCCTGCCCGAACAAACATCGTGATTCAGTAAGGTGACTCTGGTATTGCTCAAGTCTGTGGCCTGGACACCGACTGGGTGTGGCGAGGGTGTAGCAGTGGGCCCAGAGCTCGGTTGGGCAGGTACCTTGGTCTTCCCTTTCCTTTTCTGTTTCCTCGATTGAACAGTCTGCCACTCCTCCGTAGGTACAGCTTGGACATCCGGTGGTGGCACCAGTGGGGTCTCATTTCCAGCCGCACCAGCCACGGGAGGCTCAGTAACTCCTGCGCTGACCTCTGCTTGCGATGGAGTAACCTTCTTAGGTGGAGGCTGCCACTTTTCAGGTTTTTTTGCATGGATCCGAGGTGTGTACTGGACTGGATTGATGAGCGATAGACTGGAAGCTGAGGGAGGCTCCGCGGGGGAGAACGGGGTGACGTAAGTGCACGATTGCTCCTCGTATCCCATGCGACCACACCTCATACATACTGACAGGAGGTTCTCATATTCCAGCCTATAGTATTCACCGTTGAGGTGAACAGCTGGCAGGAGGGGTTTTAGGGTGTCACCTTCCACCGCAAGCCGGGCGAACTTTCCGCGGTGGCCAGCCAGTGTGGTCGTGTCCACCTTGATCGTCTTGCCTACAACATCGCCAATGCTTGAGAGGAGGTGATATTGGTATAGGTAAACCAGAAGCTCAGGGATCCGTAGCCACACCACGAGTTTCTTGGGGATGTGATCGACCGGTTGGAAGTCCGCCGACTAGGACTGAACTGACAGATAGTTCCTGAAAATCGTCCAAGGTCCTTCCGTCATGGCTCGCTCGAAATCCTCTTTGTTCCCAAGTTGAATAATGAAGTATCCCATCTTTAAATTGATGACCCGAAATTGGTCATTGATCTTCCAAAGCGACGTGATGCGGTTCACCAGCGTGGTGAAGCCCACATTCAGACCGACCACTTTGATCACGACGGCATATCGCCAGGGCTCGAGTAGCGGCGGCAGCGCCACATGGTTGATCGGCCTAAATCGAGCGTCCAAAAAGGAACGCGGGACGAAGGAAGGAATCAAGCTTTAAATTTATAACCCGAAACCTTCTAGGCCCCCACAACTTAATTACGGGGTCGAAGTAGATATACGGGGTCGAACACAGGGACGTGGTGACGTTTAGGACGCCACATATTTCTGTTCTTGAGTCAGATAAGCCAAAACGATAGTCGATAAGAGAAAATTGCTAGAACTAGTCTAGCAGGTTGTCACGATTTAAAATAAGGAAAAGAAAAGAAAACAAAAGCAAAACAAGACAGAGCACGAGGTTCTACTAACTAGAGAAAGAGAGTTCTTGGCTATGTAACCACAAAAGGGGCAGTCTATGCACTCGTTCTCGGGCGTAGACAACCCTCGAACACCCAAGCAAGCATCTAGCACGCACAACAGCATCTGTCCTGTGGGGTCATCCCACTCGCTCTCGCAATGCGTGACTAAAACCATCAACGATATGTCATTTACCCTCTCTCAAGGGATGACATATCAACACCTCAGTATATGCTAAGTGCCCTCTCGGGTCTTAGGATATTATGGGGTGTTAGGAACAGAATACCTTGGATCTTCCTCCTCTCAGGTTCAGATCCAAACTATCATCTCTTAGCTATTTCTACAACGGATCTCTCAATACAGGCAGAAATAGCAGTTCAAGCGAGTAAGAGATCAACCAAACTAGCAATCATAACTTGGAAAGAGAAAATAGAACATGCAACATACTAGATCTGATATGAATCTACTTGCTTAAGGCAAAAGTATATAAACATGCCCAGATCGGGCTGCATAGCCAAGAAGGAGCTAACTAGCCATAGACAAGCATAGCTGGCACCGAACAAAGATGGACAAACATCGTTTGTACAAGAAACAAAGGAATGCAGTAGAATGAAAGAGAAGAGGGAAGAGATATAGCCCGTAGAGGAGAGGTGGCTCTCGCTCCTTGGCCTTTGTGTAGGCCGGATCTCGCCCCTGGGGTCTTCTCTTTGTCCCTCTGGACTCCTCAGTTCTCTCTCTAGACCGTATCAGGCAGCGGCCGTATCGGTCGGCGGGCGTATCGGTCGGCGGCTGTATCGGTCGGCGCGGCCGTATCGGGCAACAACCGTATCGGGCAGCGACCGTATCAGTCGGCGGGCGTATCGGTCGGCGGGCGTATCGGTCGGCGCGGCCGTATCGGGCAACAGCCGTATCGGGCAGCGGCCGTATCGGTCGGCGGGCGTATCGGTCGGCGGGCGTATCGGTCGGCGCGGCCGTATCGGGCAACAGCCGTATCGGGCAGTAGACTTTTGGGGAACCCGACACACTAGCTCCTTGGTCTAGGAACTAGCTCTTGTAGGGTCCTTCCTCCAGCCCTCGGCTCTCTCCTGCCCCGAAGAAGAATTCTTGTAGGCTGGCAGCTGCTATTTATAGGCAGCGAGTTGATGTAAGTTGTAGCTTTTATTGGTCCACGTGTCCTTCATCCGTGGCTTCAATCTTGAGGAACCAGGTCGGCCAATATGACTGTCACTCGGCAACCGTATCGGGCAACCGTATCGGGTAGCCGTATCGGTCGGCGCACCCATATCAGTCGGCGACCGTATCGGTCGACGTCCGTATCGGTCGGCGCAACCGTATCGGTCGGCGGCCGTATCGATCGGCGCACCCGTATCGGCCAGGCCATATCGGGCAACCATATCGGGCGTCTTTGTCGGGCGGCCATCTCATCCAGACCATATCAGGCAGCTATATCGGGCACCCGTATCAGGCAGCCATATCGGCCAGCTGCTGCGATTCTTGTCTTTTCCTGGTCTGGTACTTGAAAGTCCCAAAATTGGCTAGTTTTGGTGCCTACAAATCTAAAACAGGCTAATTAGCTACATTATTGGCTATTTTCACTACATTATCTAATGAAGAGATGGAAAACATAAAAGATGAACAAAAGAGTGCATATTAAGACTAAAGTGGCACAAAACTATAGATAAAATGCATAGAAAATATGCGCTAATTTGGGTGTTATCAACTACCCCAAGCTTAAAACTTGCTTGTCCTCAAGCAAGACTGTGCTCAAAGAACAAAAGATAACATCCAAATTAAGCTTGGCAATAAATGCTAAGGTTAAGAAAAATAGTTTAAAGCATCAATACTCTTGATCCATGTCATTTCAGAACAAACCCCCACCAAACAAGCACAATCCTGCCAAAGTAAGATCAAAGAATTTCCAGGAAAGATTAAGCGAATTCACTATAGCCTGCCAATACTCATGAGGGTTTGAATCATAATTATTTGATCATGAAAGAGTTGTCACTTAGGTGATCATGCGGGTGATGAGTAATGAGCCATCACCATGAATCCATGCATACCAATCTAGAATACCATGCCTCTCACTTATTCATGTCCTAAGAAATAAAGCAAAAAGACTCTAATGACTTCTGAGCATCCCGATCTGCGTCAGATTGGTCCATGTAGCGAGCAACAGTCCCTGCAGTCCGAACTAGTTGGTCCAAAGCAGTGAGATGAACTCCTCGTACTGCGCCCGAACCAACCCTGCTACTGAGATGATCTCATAGGTCACCTAGGGGGTTCCTAGTGACTCTCTAATGAGCTTTTAGAGTGATACTACCAGGCACGACATATCCGCATTCATGAGCGCAGTCATACACCGGCTGGGCACCATCCTCAACTCTCCTAAAAGAGAAAACAAGCGCTCATTTATTGTTCACACTCAGGCTTTTATCATCTGCATTCTATTTTTAGGCTTGGGTGAAAACTATATAGATATTTTTGGGATTTTATGGGCGGCCAAACCTCTTTTGCACATTTTAATATTTTTCATCTTTTTGACTCGATCTAATGTGAGAAGGCATGTAGTCCATCAAGGAAAAGCACTTCACCTTGATCATAGCTCAAAACTCATCATGATCCGCTTGATACCTGTGTGAAAATATAGCAATTATGATTCAAGAATCCTTAGAATAGAGGCAAACTTGTGAATCCACAGCTAGGTTCTTTGATCAGGTTTTAGCTCATTCCAACGGTCCTTTACCATGGATTTGCCATTCACGACACAGATCAAGGGAATTTAGCTTTAAGCTATGAAAAAGGGACATAACCTTAGGTTTATTACCAAACTCAAGGAAAGAGTCAAAGAGCAAGTCAATCAAAAGGTCAAGCAATTTTTAAGATGAAAATTGTGCATCTAGGCATGAAGCCAAGCATTTATCTATTAGATTCACACCACATAGCCATAATTGCAAAGCTAAAAAGCTGAAAATTTTGAAAATTTAAGACTAAATACAGGAAATAGACATGCATGCAAGAAGAGTGAAGAGAAAAGAAGGGCGACGCCTACCACCCCAAGCTTAAAATTTTTCTCGTCCTCGAGCAAGTCTCAAACTTGAAATAGTGAGGCAGGAATGCATGAGTTTAACGACATTTATTGAAGTTCTAAAGATGATGCATGGGTGCAAGGATATCAAAACAGTTAGAGGAAAGAAATTAACCAACAAGAACAGGAAAAGCAAAATTTATTGTAATAAAAGGGCGGGAGGTTGGGTAAGAGAAAAGGGGGTGGCTGCCCCACGATACCGACACTGGGATCCCAAATCCTGAGTTTTGGGACCAGTGTCACCTGTGTCTTGCCGATGGGTTCCACCACATAATATGAGTAGAGTAGGAGGGTGTGTTGGCCCTGCCGAGTCTGAAGAAGAAAAGTAAAATCTGGCGACTCGGTGAAGTCATCTTTGTGCTGGAAGTGACTTGAACTGCACTGGGGTGACTTCTTTGGCAAATCATCCTCAGGGTACCTTTCATTATATGAATCTGAATTTGAAGGTCCTGGGATGTCGACACAGGATGAGATGGAGGGGATAGGTTGAATGACTTTGGTGGGATCCATTTCTCCTCCCTCCATCTCTGAACTTGAGGTTGGATGCTCAGATAGATCATCATGTACAGTCCTAGTCATCCAATCATCTTCTGAACAAGAAGTATCCCCTGAAGAATCTGTTTGTGGTTCTACCACCCCAAGCTTATCACTTGGCATGGAGTCAGGGCTGTCTTCATGCTCAGCAGCCATGTTGTAGTGCACCGTCCATCCTGCCCCCTTGACGTCCATCCTACCTTGTAAAGGTATGGTGGCGAACGATGGCTCGTGCTGCTCCAACTCGTCTTTGTTACTATACTCACTGCTCCATGTCGAGCAGCTGTCATCGTCGTTGTCGTCGAACAAATTGTTCCAAACCATGGTTGATGTACTGCTCAAAGCGAAGTGACAAGTCTCAATATGAGAAATGTCACTCTAGTCTGGTTCAATATCTGACTCTGGTTCCTCAAACCAACCTTTTGGCTGTGAGGAAACTTGGCTTTTAGAGTCTTCATCATCGTCATCATAGACCCATTCATGCCTATGACTCATATCTTCCATTGGTTCATCAGCTGGGTCATCTGGATAGAATGAAGGGCTTCCCCAAGTGGGTTGGTCTTCACAGAAAAATCCTAGTGAATCCAGTTGATGGTCTGAATAGGATGGTGAGATATACTCCGATTCAGATCCAATGGAATGGCCTTGATGACTAACGTCTTCATTATCCCGTGATGGCATTTGTAATTGGATTGTAACCAAATCGATGAGCTCTTGGAGCCTCCTGCGTTGTTCAACATATTTATCATGAAGTTGTTGTACTTGAGCAGCAATGCTTTCGAGACCCGTCGATTCTGCCATGCACATCGGTTGCTGACCTGCTATACCAAACTGATGCGCTTGAATGAATCCTCGCTCAACAGTTTGAACTAGACTTCTACTGCAGTCTGCAGCCTCGGTGCCTACTTTGAGGAGACGATCCTGCTCTTCTAGCAGTTGTTTCTTGGGATCGACATCTTCTTGGAGATGAGGGACTAGGGAGGTGAGCGCCTTGCCACTCTCTCCAGCTAACTCCACTGCCTTAATCAGTTCTTGATCCCATGCTAGCACGGGAGTCGATGGTTGACTGGCAGTCTCCTTTGTTGTAATTTCAACATATGACGACGGTGGAGGTGAGTATAACTCGACTAGTTGTAGAGCACGACCTTCAATTATTTGCCAGCAGTCACAACTGCGGAAAAACTCGGGAGGATAGGTGGACAAGATGACTTGTCTTGAGGAAGCAAGGTCCATGGCTGAAAAAGGTATGAGAAAAAAAGAAAAGGGAGTTAGTATGTATGAACAAGTATGTGTAAAGCAAGAGGAAAACTATGCATGTATATACAGACTTATAGTGACAGAACAAAAATCTACTAGGCGTGTAAACGTGGAAAACCCACATCCCCGACAACGGCGCCAAAAGTTGATCGGCCTAAATCGAGCGTCCGAAAAGGAACGCGGGACGAAGGAAGGAATCAAGCTTTAAATTTATAACCCGAAACCTTCTAGGCCCCCACAACTTAATTACGGGGTCGAAGTAGATATACGGGGTCGAACACAGGGACGTGGTGACGTTTAGGACGCCACAGATTTCTGTTCTTGAGTCAGATAAGCCAAAACGATAGTCGATAAGAGAAAATTGCTAGAACTAGTCTAGCAGGTTGTCACGATTTAAAATAAGGAAAAGAAAAGAAAACAAAAGCAAAACAAGACAGAGCACGAGGTTCTACTAACTAGAGAAAGAGAGTTCTTGGCTATGTAACCACAAAAGGGGCAGTCTATGCACTCGTTCTCGGGCATAGACAACCCTCGAACACCCAAGCAAGCATCTAGCACGCACAACAACATCTGTCCTGTGGGGTCATCCCACTCGCTCTCGCAATGCGTGACTAAAACCATCAACGATATGTCATTTACCCTCTCTCAAGGGATGACATATCAACACCTATGTATATGCTAAGTGCCCTCTCGGGTCTTAGGATATTATGGGGTGTTAGGAACAGAATACCTTGGATCTTCCTCCTCTCAGGTTCAGATCCAAACTATCATCTCTTAGCTATTTCTACAACGGATCTCTCAATACAGGCAGAAATAGCAGTTCAAGCGAGTAAGAGATCAACCAAACTAGCAATCATAACTTGGAAAGAGAAAATAGAACATGCAACATACTAGATCTGATATGAATCTACTTGCTTAAGGCAAAAGTATATAAACATGCCCAGATCGGGCTGCATAGCCAAGAAGGAGCTAACTAGCCATAGACAAGCATAGCTGGCACCGAACAAAGATGGACAAACATCGTTTGTACAAGAAACAAAGGAATGCAGTAGAATGAAAGAGAAGAGGCAAGAGATATAGCCCGTAGAGGAGAGGTGGCTCTCGCTCCTTGGCCTCTGTGTAGGCCGGATCTCGCCCCTGGGGTCTTCTCTTTGTCCCTCTAGACTCCTCGGTTCTCTCTCTCTCTAGACCGTATCAGGCAGCGGCCGTATCGGTCGGCGGGCGTATCGGTCGGCGGTTGTATCGGTCGGCGTGGCCGTATCGGGCAACAGCCGTATCGGGCAGCGACCGTATCAGTCGGCGGGCGTATCGGTCGGCGCGGCCGTATCGGGCAACAACCGTATCGGGAAGCGGCCGTATCGGTCGGAGGGCGTATCGGTCGGCGGGCGTATCGGTCGACGCGGCCGTATCGGGCAACAGCCGTATCAGGCAGTAGACTTTTGGGGAACCCGACACACTAGCTCCTTGGTCTAGGAACTAGCTCTTGTAGGGTCCTTCCTCCAGCCCTCGGCTCTCTCCTGCCCCGAAGAAGAATTCTTGTAGGCTGGCAGCTACTATTTATAGGGAGCGAGTTGACGTAAGTTGTAGCTTTTATTGGTCCACGAGTCCTTCATCCGTGGCTTCAATCTTGAGGAACCAGGTCGGCCAATATGATTGTCACTTGGCAACCGTATCGGGCAACCGTATCGGTCGGCGGCCGTATCGGTCGGCGCACCCGTATCAGTCGGCGGCCGTATCGGTCGGCGCCCGTATCGGTCGGCGCCCGTATCGGTCGGCGCAACCGTATCGGTCGGCGGCCGTATCGATCGGCGCACCCGTATCGGCCAGGCCATATCAGGCGTCTTTGTCAGGCGGCCATCTCATCCAGACCATATCAGGAAGCTATATCGGGCACCCGTATCAGGCAGCCATATCGGCCAGCTGCTGCGATTCTTGTCTTTTCCTGGTCTGGTACTTGAAAGTCCCAAAATTGGCTAGTTTCGGTGCCTACAAATCTAAAACAGGCTAATTAGCTACATTATTGGCTATTTTCACTACATTATCTAATGGAGAGATAGAAAACATAAAACATGAACAAAAGAGTGCATATTAAGACTAAAGTGGCACAAAACTATAGATAAAATGCATAGAAAATATGCGCTAATTTGGGTGTTATCAATGGTTGATCTGGAAGTTTGGGAGAGGACCACTCCTGTCAATGTAGATATCAGACGCTTGCAACACGTCCGGAGAGACTGGCCTGATCGCCAAAGTTCGTACCCCGCCAGTGATGGCATCCCAGAAAGACGTGCGGCTAGGTTGGAAGCGATCGTCATTCTGCCCGTCGTCCATAACCCTAGTGTCATGATCGGTTGCCTCATTAAGCGGAAGTGGCTCTTCCACCACAGGTTCATCCAGAAGGGGTATGTCTCCCTGACTAGAGTGCGGGTGAGGCATGTTGAAGTAGCCTCTCCCTGCACCACGGCCTCCACGGCCACCGGTGCTGCTGCCCCTCATGCACGTACACGAGTCACCGCCAGAAACCCTAGCAGAGCGACCCAAAGAGCAGTTTCCTCTATTGATCTCAAATTTTAAATGTAGTTGTTAAACTGCATTATAGACACCCTATTAAATTTTTGTAATTTTGAATGATTTTTTATCCCTACATAGAGGGGTGTCGGTCGAGTTCTGTGAAGGAAAAAACTCGACCGACCATGCTGCTGACTGCAATATAGCAGTGTAGTATTTGATTTTTAATTATTTATTCGTAACTCCAAATGATCTAAAATTTTTATTATTTCTTATAAACTCAATTTAAGATATTAGGTTAAAGTTTCATAATTTTTTATTAGGTCTGAGTTCTGAAACGTGTGGTTTCGGTCGACTTTATAACTCATCCGACCAACCAGTCTAAGCAAAATAAAAATTCATTGAGGGGCTTGTTTGTAAATTTTTTAAGCACCTCAATTCATCTATATCACTAACCTAACACACAAGGATCTCACATAAATTGTCCTTCCTGTCAAAGAAATGAAATTCTTGAGAGAGAGGGGAGCTAGGGTTTTGAGAAGAGAAAGTGGTGGAGATGTTGACCTAGGGTTTCTCTATCCAAGATATGATGAAATCAAGTAAATTTAGCTTCTTTGCATAGAATTTCATGGTGAATCTTATCTCACATGTCAAGATTCCGTCCCTCCCCTGATTTGATACAGAATCACATCAAATCTCCCCCTTTTCTCACTCTTTCTCTTCTAATCCCCATTTCTAGGGTTTCTGAGTTGAGAGGAGAAAGAATTTGATTCTTTTGTGAGAGTTTGATTGGGTTTCCAAAAATTCAGAGGTTGACCTACAAAATTAAGGTGCTTGACACCTGAGGTGAGTGTTTTTCTCCCTCCTAAGCTTTGTATTCATGTTGAAATCCTAATTTTATCTGACTAAAACAATAAGAAACCTTGTTTGTACATGTATGTGATTGGATTTGATTTGGATAAGATATTGGGGATCCCATTCTACTAATTTTGATTATTTATCATTGATTGGAACTTGATTAGTTCCTGATATATTGATTTAGGATCCATGGGTTTTTCTTATGGGTATATGACTATGCTTTTTCATGTGAATTTTGCCTAAAAATCAGCCCAATGGCCGATATGCTTGGAATTGAATTGACATGTGTAAAATCATATTTGAATTGTACTAGATTGTATGATACAAGTGTATTGTTGAATGTTGATGGAATTGAATGACCACATATCCTGATTAGGATTTGTGTTAAGGAAGTGAATGAAATGAGTCAATTAATCAATGTATACTTATGATTGATGAATGAAATGTGTGAAAATGGAAACTAGGGTTTCCATGTTTGTGAATAACCCTAATGAACCCTTGAGTCATGATTGGATTACTAAATGATATGATTATTATGATATGTTGAACTAAGGAATGACTTCTTGAAAACCCTAAAAGTTTATTATTAAGATGATTATGAGTGATAAAGTTAGAACTTGTATATGATGTTGTAAATGTGATCAAATGTTGAAGTTGAAGGTATTAATACTTCAATTGAATATGATGAGTTTTACTAATATCATCTAAGTCTAATGCATTTGTTTTAGGAAAAAAAAGGATGATCATTGTTGATTATGGGAATGCCATTAGTAGTCAAAGACAAGCTATACTTATTTGAATATAAGAGACAATATGAACAAGATGTACTTAATGGTGATTGCAAGATTAAGATGAAACTAATGAAGATAGTATGATGAAGTATTTTATCTTTTATTTTAATTACATGTGGATTAACCCAAATTAAATGAAATATACTAAGAACTATACTTTGATAAATGTTATGTAGAAGAGAAGAATTGTATGTAAAGTGAATCAAGAAATATTGGTCTAGATAATGTAATGAACATAAAAATGAAAGAAATTGAGACTACTTAGTATAAAATGATGGATAAAGATAGGAATTAGTAGATGATTCTAAGAATGTAAATCTTACCCTAAAATGATGAGTTTGATGATGCTAGTGAATGACAATCTCAAATGGGGGATTAAGAGATGCACATAACTATAGTTGAATTCAACTAAAAGATGAAAGTCAAGTATTTGAATTGATTTACAAGAATGTGTTCTTGAATTGTGAATTGTACTCTGAGAATGGACTAATAGTACAAATTTCAATTGATAGTCAACATGTGTAGATTAGTAAATCCATATTAAGAACGTGAAATAAAAGAAGAAGAGAACTAAGCCTGTTATGCATGTATATGCATGCAATTATTGGCATCTATTCAGATTGGTTGGAACATGCATATGTTGTATGATAAATCTATTCTGAGTATGAGGAATGATACATGATATCTATATGCTTTTACTGTTTCTAGTTCTAATGCCTCTTCTAATATTTATTCAGAACTATGATATACAATGAACTGATAAGATTTATGTTGAAATTGAATTTAATATGCACTCCTTACATTGATAAACCCCGATAAGGGTAAATGTTGCATAATCAGATTATGTTTAGGGCTAAAAGCCCACTGATGATGATAAAACCCTGATGGGGTAAATGCTGGACAATAAGATTATGTCTCGGGCAGAAAGCCCACTATCGATGATTGTTGTGAGATGATGTAGAAGATAGAAATAATCATATATGTTGCAATCTACAGATTTATTGTGATTCTTTCTTTGATCATTTTCCTCATTGATAAACTTGATCTGTTTCATGTTATTCTAGTTATGTGAGAATACACAAATATGATGTATGATGTTTTGAATTCTTTTAAGATGAGTAAAAGAGACTAATAACAAGTGAAATGATGGAACATCTAGTTAGGTGCCCTAAACACCATGAGTTTCCCCCGAGGATCACAATGGGGAAACAAAATGGATCTCCTTGTAGTAATAGATGAATTATGAGAAGGATTTCCAGAGTGTGGATTGAGAACTTAAAGGTTAGACCATCAGGATTTAGGAGTGAGTCATCTGGAGTGGTTTTGGCCCTAAATCCTTGTTGTGAAAGTCTATGTCTAGATGGAATAGACTCTAATGAAATGAAATATGTGAAATGTGAAATGAAAAATATGTGAAATACTATGATATGTGATATACTATTTTGCTGGTTCCTATCTCGTGTACCCGAGATGAGGACATGAGCCTCTTTAGGCAACCCTGAGGTGGCCTGGGTCTGTTGTTGATATCTTAGGGTGGCCGACTAAACCCTAAGATAGTGATGGTGAGTCATTGTCATGAGAATCAGGCGTGGTGACTTCTACTTGGTGAGGTACAAGCCAAATAGTTTCAGGGCAAATGAATAAAATATGATAAGCCGTGTAGAACATGATTTGAATGATTATTACATTCCTTGTACTGCTAGTAGATGATTAGTCATTATTGATTAAGCTTCATGTTGTGGAAAGTAATCATGTTGCTATGGACAGTTTCTATTTCATATTATGACCTGTCATGCTGACAAGTTATAAATGTTGAGATTTATATCCATTCTGAATATGAGTTGGATTGCTTGCTATTTGATAGTATTATTTGGTAGATATGTATTATGTGTACTTCAATTTCAGGACTGTAGGATGTGTTCCTGGTCCAGCTGGTGGAGTGTCACAAAGTTAATGTTATTTTTATGTATTGATTCAAAATGCTTAGAACTTGACTTATTACTCATGCATTAGGATTCATAATCTGAAGGAAGAAGTATCTGTTGATTTGTTCATAGATATGCTTTAAAAGATGTTTCAAAGTTATAATTGGTATAAGTGATTAACTTATCTGTTGGATGAGATTATCATTGCAAGTTAGAAATGACTTATGATAGATCGATCTGCTAGACTTTTCAATATCTGCATGTTTATGTTAAGTTTATTATACTTAATCTGATGTTGATGCATGTACCTAGCTTCAGTGAGAGGTATCCACTCACTGGGGCTCTATATGAGTCTCATGAGGTTGTTTCAAATGTTTTTAGGTATAATTCTATCCAGCGGAGATGTCACGACAAGGAAGATATAAATAGCATAATCTAGAGAGATTAGAATGTCCATGTACTCTCTCTTTCTTGGGATGGGTTGTAGATTAAGTTTGTTCATCAATGTACATGTATCTGATGTAAACTGAACCAGATATGAGAACAAGATTTGATTCTAGATTTAATGGAGTTGAATATGATTTGTGATATCTAAATGTGATGTCCTTGATGTGACATTGATTTATGAGTTTGTGAAGAAAGAAAAAGGAAAAATTTATCTGTCTTTTTCGTATATTGTTTAATTGCCTTTGTCGAGAATTCATTGTTTTATTTCATAATCTGAGTTTAGGTTTGGGATTATCTTTAATGGTTGGTATTTATGCTGATTAAAAGAGTGGATCTTGATAGGCTGGGCCCGGTACGCTTATTTGGATTTTTGGTGATTTATGATTGGTCGATCGTATAAAAATTGTATCTTTTGATTCTCTTGTCTAAAAATTATGTAAAAATATTTTTTGGAATCAGAAAATTAATCCCTATCTTATAAAAATAGTTTTAGAGCCTGATTTCCATATTTTCAATAATGGGTTTTTAAGGATCTAATTAATTAATATAAAAGCCTTAAATTTGACAACTAATTCATCCTAACTCCAAAAATAAGACACTCTAGGAAGCAAGTTAGGTTGGATAGATCTTTATGACATGAGTAATAAGAGGAAATTGTATGTTTATTTTAGAATCTTGTTGTGTGTGATTGCTTGCCTTTTTGGATTTCTTGCTTGATTGGAATATTTCTATCTCAAATCAACGAAACAGGTATGTAGTTATTTATGAGTACACCCTTTAGTTTCACAGCGTTTCCTAAACATTTTATCAGTTGATTGCAACCTAAACTGTTTGAATGTTTATTTATACAATCCTTTAAGGTCACTATGATTATCACAATTAAGTATATATGTGTATTCTCGAACCTACATGCCACCCTAATGTATGATGCATGACCAAGCCCCGGAGGGTAGGTCTAATTGGTCAAGCCCTGGAGGGAAGACCATTGGGCACCATGAGAGGTGACCCCATGCACCAAGCTCAGGATGGAGAAGATGGCCTTATGTCTCTTGCAAGGACAAAACCCAAAGAGAGGGTAATCGTAATGGTGTGTTGATCTAACTACAAAATGGTGTTAGGGTTTAGCAGTAGGGGTTGAGGCCGCACATGCAAATATACATGACATGGATGGGAATAGACATGCATGGGAATACACATGACAAAGGGACACTAGAATATGGAAATGACAACTTGAGGCAAACTAATAGAAGAAACATGAAAATCCATAGATGATCAAACTAGGAAGTAGGGATATCTACCCCAATGGAAGTAGGGATATCTACCGCCAAAAGTAGCCTAGGAATTCAAATTAACTTCACAAAAGAACATGAAAATCCATAGATGATCAAACTAAAACTTTTTGTGATGCCTCTATGGAAGTGGATCCCTGATCTCCAAAAGCTAAAGAATTCCTAAATCTGAACAAAGAAGGCAACCCTAATATAGCAATTGCATAAAATTTTAATAAGGGAGGTGAATAAAGGATTTTTGTATCATTTTGAAATTTCATGCATAGAGGACTTCTGTGAGAACCTATTACATTCAATGAGATTACTCAAAAACATTATTCACAATAATTCACTAATTCATCACAAACCCAGAAAAATAGGGTAAATTAAAATAGATTTCAACATTACCAACATGCTTAGAAACATTTGCATTGAAGCCCAAAATATTCTTTTATTCATACTAGGACAAGAATCTAATACAAAGATTGAACAGTTCACGTATGCTAAACAGATTAAGCAATTAATCTTAGCAACAAGTATAATCATCAATGCATATAAAGATAACAAATAAATCCATTTCTTTGAATAGATATTGACTCAAATATCATCAAATTGCATCTAATAACAATCATTATCATTAATCTATATATCATCATATTCATTGCTAATAGCTCAAGCAATCTAGTAGCATAAGCATCCCTGACATCATGAATATGTCTAGTAACATAACATGGATATCAATATTGGCATCTCAAATAAAGGGAACAAACCTATATCATAAGTAGAACTAAGATCATAACACAATGAACTACATAGGCATGATTAGCATTTTAAGCATTTCTAATAACATAGGCATGGCTAGAAATATTAACATAGCTAGCAGGAACATCTTAACCATTAGTGGCAATATATTTGATAACATATGCATGTTTACAACATGAGCATAACTACAACATAAACATATCTACTATCTCTTATAGTACTATACATGATCTCAGTGAAAAGAAAGAAAACAAGGGTTATCATCCAATATGAAGTGTTGTGTATTACCCTAAATAGATATGCTATGCGGCTATCTTACATCTTTTATTACACCCTGGGGAATTTGAATCGTACCATTCAAAGTCCAACCAACCCCTACGAAGGGCTATTCGGTTATGTACAAGATCAAGGAGTGTCGGTATCCTAAGATCTCTTCCTCTCTATCAGTGTGAGTAAAAGGCAGTGACATATCAGTCAAAGCTGCCACCATTGTGACATATAGTCTTATAACTAGCCCACCTTGGCACAAGTAATGGTACTAGCATCTAGGGTATTCAAACCCAATCACTGAGGTATAACCACAGTTGTCCTCTAATCACATCATGTTATAATTACTGAGACACGACTATAGCCATTCTCAATCACATCATATGTATGAGGCATGACAATAGCCAACCTCCACAATCTGCATTGTGAATGACAATGATATATCCTCAACCTGCCACTCCCACATACTCAACAGTATGCGCTTCGAGTTTCTCTTAGGAACACTCATTTCACCATTCAGCAAGTTCTGACACTAAAGATGGCTCTACAGTATAGGGAACTACATCATTAGAGTTGCACTTGATTAGTTATGCCAATTTGGTGAATTAAGACACTTCCTCTTCATCCATCCTAATTCGGCTTTGACGACTAAGACGGTGGAAGGTTCTTTCTATCTCAGGATCAAAGTTAAATGGTGTACATTTGGCATTCGAGCGTCGCATGCACAAATAAGAAATTAATCATGCGCAAAAATAATGGACTATTGGAATGGAAACTCATCAGAAAGAGGATTAGCACTTCTAGAATTTTACTCGGAAGGCGTAAAAAATGAAAAAAAAAAGATTTTTCAAATTTTTTTTTGGGGTTCGAGAAAACTATACATTGTCCCCAGAAACGACGCCAAATTGATAATGCGTCGAAGTGCACTAGAATAACTGAGATATTAATCTTAGAGTTTAACATTTTTTTTCAAGGCTAGTATAGAAGGGTCGATCCCATATGACAATATTTTTAAGATGGTAGACTCTAATACCAATTGGTTTGTGTTTGACCTTTTATTTCTTTTTGGTATTTTTATTTAGGGAACAAGAAAAAGAAATCAGATTTGGGTTTGATGGTTTATGCTAGAATAGGAAATACAATGCAAAAGTAAAGGTTACACTAGCAAGGAAGCAAGATTACACTATCACAAGAAAAAGAGAGATGGTTAGCACAATAAAGATATTGAGAATGGAAAAACTAGAACTTAAAAGAAATGGATCAAATAAAGTTTTATGGAATGGTTGAATTCAGATTAAGGGAATGTCAAGGCTTTTAGGGGTTTTCATCTCCTTAGCCTAGGCGAGAATGAACCAAATGTTTAAAACAACAAATTAGACGAAGGTATGTGAATTAAATAAATCCACAAAAGATGAACTCCACATGAGCCTATTGGTCCTGGTGCATATGTTTCTTATTTCATCATATGAAAAGAGATAAATCCACAATCGTTCCAAAATCTCTATGCGATTTGGTTTTATCATTCTAAATCCCAAATTTTGTGGTTATTTCCGTCGGGATTAACATAAGATCTAATCGAGTAATCACTTCAATAGTTCATCGATTTCTAAACCAAAGACCTATCTAATGTGAGTCATCTTTAAAGCTTAGTTTGATTCAAACCATGTCTAAGGAGCTATTCCCCTTGCTTCAATAGAGAAACTACTCGCTCATGATTGTAGAGTAGAGGGAGGCGGAGGAAGAAAGTATTCTAGTCATAATCTAGACTTAGAAAGGAATTCAATCCTTAGGCTAAAGACTGTTAAATGGTTGAATCCTTAGTTCCTTGCTCCAGAGTTATAGAAGGGGGAGAAGAAGAAGAACTGAATCTAACAAGCAATTGAAAGTGGAGGAAGGTCGGAGAATAACCTAAAAGAAATGTAACTTTGAGAACGAACAAATGATCTTTATTACTAATTTGAAAGCAAAGTACAAGAGAATAATTGCTATGAATAATTCCATACAAAACATGATGCCTTGTGATGGGGAAGTGCCCCTCCTTTTATAGGAGAAGGAGGGGGGTTTACATTTAGGTTTAGGGTGAAAGAGGGGCTGGTGACTGCTAATTCGAATTGGGCTCGAGCTGCCAACTGATCAGTTGGCGAGGCAAGCCAATCGGTTGGTGTCGGGAAAGAGTGGGAGTCGAGGAAGCTAGTCAACAACCCTAAGTCTGAGTGGCGGCACCTTTTGACTCGCTCGGATGGAGCGGAAAAACTCCCAGTTTGAAGTCCCAACTGGGCGTTTGGCATTTGAATAGCACACCATTATTTGGACGTTTGAATAAGATGGCAATGGCTGAGGGTAGCGTCAATTGATCTTCTGGGAAGAGCGATCCATCCGTCGAGATGCTTCAATAGAGCGTTTGTAGAGTGAGACGTCCGAACTTGACAATCAATCTTACAAGCTTACTGAGTGTCAAGACGAATGCCTAGGACGAATGGGTCGACCGTCTAGAATCTGAATTCCTCGGTTGGAATAGCCAACCAATCAGCTCGTGACACGAATATGTAAGAATTGAACACTTTTGATGAGAATATAGCTTAATTGTTATAGAAGGAGGCAGTTAGCATTTTGTTCAGTTTAAGTGGATAATAATGACAAATTCCATGTAACAATACTTAATTATTATGCAAAAAGGATGGTAAAATAGCATGTGTCACTTCCCCCATATAAAGTTGGGTAAACCTAAGGTTTAGAGTAAAGAATTAAAAATATCTATAGGGTTCAGTTTTTATGTTTTGCACTGCAATGCCATTAGATTGTGGTGAATTAGGAGAGGTAACCTCATGAACTATACCATGTAATTAACAAAATTCCAAAAATAAGTTTGAGGTATATTCTCGTCCCCTATCAGACCTTAATCACTTAAGTATTTTAATAATTTTAGTTTTAGCTTCTTTCTTATCAATTTTTAATTTATCCAATCCTCATATTTACTTTTAAGTAAATAGACATAACAATAACTACTAGCATCGTCAATAAAAGTTATGAAATCAAAATTTCTGAATTCCTATTCGCATAACGAAAATGCTTCCTAGGCAATTTAGCTAGCACACAGATTTCACAGTTATTACTACTAATGTCATATTTATGGATTAAATTTAGTTGCATCATATGTTTCATTGAGCCAACATTCACATGTCCCAAACGTTTATGCCAAATATCTGTCGATACAAGATTCATGCATACATAACCATTATCATTCAAATTTAAAACAAAATTTGAAACATGTTCAACAAGAATCTTATACAAATTATCCATATCACATAGATACCCTTGCTAAAAATAAAGATTCACGAAGGTGAGTAATAATAGACTTATTACACTTGCAATATATTCTAAAATCATCTCTAACTAAAATTGTCCACTAAAATGTTATGTTGTATGGATGGAACATGTCTGACTCTATGAAGTGTCAGAACCTTCCCCAAAGGAAACTTCAAGTCCACCCTTTGACTTCTACTGCGTTGGAATTGCCCAAAGCCACATATCAACCTTTAGAGGCATGGTAAGACACAAACAAGAACTTGTCAGTACACACATGTACATTAGCCCTAGTCTCTATTATCCAATATAGTGGTTCAAAAAAGAAAGAACTTCTGATTTTATAGACACATACCCATCATTGAGGTTCAAGGATGCAATCATCATGTTGACCACAACTTGCTCAGTTGCAGATGGGCAAGTTTCTTTGCCTTCTTTGAAGGACAATCCTTGTTCCAGTGTCCATCCTATCCATAAACTCAACAAGGTTTGTTCTTTGGTTTGTTCTGGATCTTAGCCTTAGGTTTAAGTGGATTCTTTGATTTCTTATCCTTGTTCTTAGAAGTAGTAATATTAACACTCAAATTAACATTAGTGGGTAATTTGATAGTCTTCTCTTTTAGTTGCTCTTCCTAAATTTTGATGTCCATCACGATATAGTTCATTGACATGTCTCCTTTGTGATTCTTAAGAGTCATGCCAAACAACTCCCAAGAGTTTGGGAATTTCTTAATAATGACATCACAGCAAAATTTTCAAGAAGTACCATGCCCGCATCAATGGGTTCTTGCACCAAGAGTTGAAAATCGTGTGTTTGATCAGAAACAAATTTAGCCTCAGCCATATGAAACTTTAGAAATTTAGTGACACAATAATTTTTCTGTTGCCTAATTTTTTGTATTGTATTTCTTTTCACACGCACCCACAAAACTTTAGACGTAGTAATAGGCTACTTTGAATATGAGTCATATAGTTTGTTGTTTAAGGAAAACAAAATAAGACCTCAACACGTCTTATCACCTGTCTTCCAGGTTGCAATTAAATTAGCATTATTGGGGACAATTTCATCAAGATTGGGTTTATCCACTTCTAGATATTGATCATACCCAACCATGTTAAGCCAGATTTGCATCTACTTTTTCAATGAGAAAAATTAGTTCCAATAAACTTTTCAGACATACTAGAAGTATCAATTTTCATGCTAGATGCTTGAGAAGACATAGTTACCTAATGAAAGATAATGATCTCTTTAAGACTGATGTTAATTTTTAAATTACGTCATTACATGCAACAACACAGGCACACTATAGTTAATGTATTCATGCAGACCTAGATAAGAAAACATAGAATAAACCAATGCAGAAGAATAAAAGAAGAAAAGTTAGGAACACAAACCAGATTGTTCTTTGAACAGTAAACTTGTTATACTTAAAAAAATCAGCGACCCTCAACTATTGTGGGTAGGAACTGCTGCTCTAGTCAACCCGATCACAAACCTAGAGAAGAGATCATCTCACTTGTGTTGATGATGAACAATGCAAACAACAAACGACTTGCACTACCAGTGCAACCCAACGACCACATGAACCATTGCCTGACAGATTACGTCTCTAAAAGGAGAGGAAGGATGAACTCGCCATGCACAAGAGAAGATCTCCACCAAGCAACACAGAAGCGATGACAATCAAAATAGTCTAGCTTTAGGGTTTGCAAAACATGAACTCAAACACTGATGAATGTATGTTCAAAAGATGTGTTTAACCCTAATAGTTGAACGCTTATTTATAGCCTTACACGCCCCGTAATCCTATTCTCGTTAAGAGGTGATCACTCGATCGCTCTTGTACATCTTGTGGAAGAATCTGTGAGGGAAAAAATTAATTAAATTAATAATTAATTATGTTGTTGTGTCCTAGTGTAAAAATAAGATGAAAGATAAAAGACATTCCCACAATCCACAAGCCTAAGCCCTTGCCCGGTCTGGCCCATCCAGTATGGAATGGTGTGTGCGTGTGTGTTGTGGTCACCATACCCACCAAGAAAGTGAGAATACTCTCCCCTGGGATGCTTTGGACACTAGTGTCACATGTGATCCTCCATATAAGGACCATAAAGTTATATGAGTGAGCAATGTGGGATAAAACTCGTCCCCATTTATACTAGCAAGATACAAAACTAGATTTCCTCTATGTACTAATTGCACTACATTTGTAACATCCCTGACCTGGGTAATGCTTAAATCTAGATGTTTTGCTTAATGAAGTTGATTATATGCTCTCTCTTATTTCTATAAAAGTAATTAAGGCTCAAGAGGTACTTATATTTCAATTTCAGTCCCTTTTGAATAATGTTGAAACAATGTTTTGTTAGTTTTGGACTAAAAGTGCAAATTACCCAAGTTGAGGAGTTAACTTGCAAATTGTACATTATACAATGTTCCTCATGTGTTGAAGCATCATGAAAATGATGATGATGCAGAGGTATGGCTTGTGATAGCCTGAATACCAAGAAAGAGCCTGTTGAGCAATGTTTGTGCATTAAAACCTAGTTTTGGTGTAATGTGCAATTTACCCAAAATCTAGGGTTCAATATGCAAAATACCACTTCAAGAGGATCCCTCATGACTCTTGGAATCATGTAGAGAAAAGAATTTGAGAAGGACGTCTCATTTGAATCATTTTGAAGGAGAGAGAATCTTAATATAAAAATAATCAAGAATTAAGCATAATTAAAACCCTAATTCAATTTAATGCAAAAATAATTACATTAATTGGATTTCTCTTCAACCAAAACTATAATGGTTGAGTTTGGTTATGTTTGGACGTCCTTGTGCCTTCCAAAGGTAAAGAAAATATCTATGTGGGTGGAGAACCCACTCACATTAATAAAAGAAAAAGAAATATCCACTCACTTATGGATATTATTATAATATGATTTAAGGTGCTTAGTTTGTTTTCCTTTAAATCATGGATAATTGAGAGGAATAATAGGAAAAGAGGATAGCCTCTTCCCTAACGAAGAGAAGGGGGCATATGGCAAGAAAGTTGAGGAAATAATTCCTACTTTCTCTCTCTTAAATGAATTTTCAATAAAATTCATATATAAGCTCCTTTATCTTTGTGGTAAAGGGATAATTTCGAAACCCCTTTCACTTCTTGCTTGAAAAAACGACCAAGGGATCTGGGAGAAATAGGAGGACGACCCCCAACCTTTTGGTAAGCTTCTTGACCTTCTTTCACCTTGAATTCATGGTGGAAATCACAAAACAATGCATGATTTCTTCTCTATTTCACTCCATCTTCAATCCTAGCTAATCTTTTCACTCCAAAGCTTGAGGACGAGCCTTGGGAGGGTTGAAAAAGCTTCTTCTACCATTTTTGACGTGAAGCTCCAAGCTTTGAAGCTCAATTGAAGGCGTGTTATATAATTTGAACCCTTGAACTTTGTTATTGATTCCATATCTTCATCAATTGTTGATTCTTTCTTTGTTTCTGAAATTTTATTTGGTTGATTGATGCAATCATTATGAAAATCACAGAAAGATTCGTGGGTTTATAGCTTTATGATGATGACATCATCATAAGCACACACCTCTACAAATATCTATTGCAAACGGTTTCAACATTTGGTTCAAAAACTTTCACCAAACTGTTTGGTGACCAAACGGTTTGCAAACCATTTGGGGGTTTGGGTTCCAAACCGTTTGGGGGTGGTTGACCATTTGAAATGGTTGACCGTTTGAGGAAATATGTTGTTGTTCTTGGATAATGATCCAATGGTTGCAATTGGTTTGATCTTGATGGTTTCAATTGTGAATGATTCCTTAAATGTAAACCCTAATCGGGTTGAGTGTGGAACCCTAAGTAACTGAATCAATTTTTGTGTTGACTAAGCCCAAACGGTCTCAAGACCGTTTGGAGGCCACCAAAATGGTCTCAAGACCATTTGGAGGTCAACCAAGACCGTTTAGAAGTTTATGATAAAGTTTGATTGGATGGTTGAATATCCAATGATATTACATTGAAATACAATCAATAGCTCAATTGATGTTTGATTCAATGATGCAAACCCTAATTGAATTCCATAGATTTTAATGTTGGATTGGGCAAACGGTCTCAAGACTATTTGGAGGTCATCCAAACGACCTCAAGACAGTTTGAGGTATTGTCATGACATAGCTAAGTGGTTATTCAATGATTGCAATCAAATTGGTTCCACAATCTCAACCATTGATGGTTCCTCGATTTCAAACCCCTAATTGATGGTGTCTTGATTATAAACCCTAGTTCAATTGGGTTCAAAACCCTAATTGAAGGTCTAATTTATGGGTGACTTAATGGTTCAATTGAAGAATAAATCAATGGCTCAATTAATAGATGGTTCAATGATTGAAACTCCAAATTGACTAAGTAGTGGAAGAACCTTTTGGTCCATTCAGTTTTGAGAGAGTTTGGACCAAACGGTCTCAAACCATTTGGAGACCCAAGTTCATTCGGTTTCAATATGTTTTTGTCTAAACGGTTTCAAGCACCAACCTTGCTAAACGGTTTCAAACCATTTGAACTTAATTGGTCAAGACCGTTTGAGGTCTAAGAGACCAAGACCGTTTGGGGTCTAAGTGACCAAGACTTTTGAAGTTCAAATTGGTTAAACCATTTGGACACCTAGTATGATTAAAGGTCAGTTAGCCACTTGATTGATAACGATGTAGACTAAAGGTAGTCATAATGGTTAGCCCTAACTGTGTACTTAAATGAAGAGCTGACCTAGATCAATCTTAGAGTACTTGACATCCTAGAGAGGATGAGAGAGAGAGAGAGGAATGCTTATATAATTAAGCCCTAATTCTCTCATTATGAATAAATATGTAATTAGGATTTGATCCATAATAATGAGATCATAAAAACCTTATTGAAAAGATTAATGATCCTTGACCCTAAACTAGGGCAAAGCTATGTGAAACCCTAAATTAGGGCAAAGCAATGTGAAACCCTAAATTAGGGCAAAGCTATGTGAAACCCTAAATTAGGGCAAAGCTAGGTGAAATCCTAATTGAGGGAGATGTCAAGTGAAATCCTAATTTCAGATAATACTAAGTGAAACCCTGATAAAGAAGGATGTTATGTAAAACTCTAATGAAGAGTGATATTAGGTGAAATACATATCTATGAGAGATGCTATGTGAACCTCAATTTATAAATATGGAAAATCCTATTCCTCATAATGGAATAGTGATTAATGTATTGAAAAATGTAACACCTAGAGAGGTTGATAATAGATACACGTATATCAATAGTTCCTAACTCAAGGATGAGTCCATATCATTGGCAATGTTTGTATATTCTAAATAAGTGACTTATGACTAATACATTACATGATAAATATGATGAACTGGTGCATAAAGTATCAGAATGAAGAATACCCTAATACAAGCTAAGTGGATGAACTCAAGTAAGATAAAGGTGATGAGGGGAGTGATACATCAAAATATGATAGATATCACATCCAGCACCTCAAGATTGATATACCTTGATGTGTTTTAAATCCAATATATTTGGATGAATGACACATGAAGTGTGTCAAGTCAATGGTTACATTGGGATGTAATGCACTTTGATAAGTGTAGGCTAACATGCCTTATGAAAAGGTTAATCCAAGCCAATAAACTATGATGCAATCATATTCTGATAAAGACGAGAGAGAAACTCATACTTTGTGTTGATAATTCATTTGATGATGAATGATGAGAATACATAAGTATGATTGAATACTTATGTTATCCATATTGATTCCTAGCTGTGTGAAGCAATGAAATAGGACTTGACCATTAATAACATGATCTTGAGAACTTATATGGTTATTTATGAAAAACCCTAATCCAGGGTGATGTTATGTAATGTTACAGCAAACCCTAAATTGGGTAAAAGGACATGATGAACACTAATCTGATGTGAATAGTGCATCCTAACCCTAAATCGGGTAATGAGATATAATAAACCCTAATATAGGGTAATGCTATGTGAAATCCTAATACAGGGTTATGCTATGTGAAACCCTAATACAGGGTGATGCTATGTGAAGTCCTAACACAGAGTAATCCTATGTGAAGCTCAAATACAGATTCATGATTTATGAATGTTATAAGAAAACCCTTGTATTGCATGGTACTGATATATAACTGTTATAATGAGTACTAATCATGCATGTATGTTGAAATGATGAGCATAGCCAGGTATGGGCTATGATGCTCTATATATTGAAAATGTTTTATAGGCCTTATAAGCCTTCATATGCCTTGTTTCTTAGTGAGAGGCAACCTGAAATTAGTGAGCCCTGTGTTCCATATAATGTTTTAATTATTGAAATTGGTTATGGGTTTCATAAGCCATAATATTCCTTGTTGCCTATTAAGGGGTAATAAGAGGTGATATGAGCTTTGTGAACTATGTGGAATACCTTGTGAAACAAGAATCATAATGTCCTTGGTCAGAGGACCTGAAGTTATTAAGTTACCTAATAAGTGGTAACAAGTATTCTATGATGAGTTAAGGGTTCGAATACCCATATTCTATAATCATGATGATGAACTTGTTAAGAAATGGAAATGTATTTGATGAGATGAGGGATTAAGATCCCAGTACTTTGTTAAAAGAATATGGCTACATGCCATGACTAAACAAAAACAATGCCAGGCATTAGCTATATGATCTAAGCCTGAAGAGAATATATGATGCAGTTATAACTCTATAGTTAATAAATGTTATACATGTTCTTCATATTCCTTGATGGATAAGTGACATGCTACTCTATCAAGTTATAGATGCAATGCTTTATATAAGAATAATGTTCTAGTCTGTTAGACAATGAAATAACTGGTGTTAAACAATTATGATTCCTCTGTCCAGGTTTATACTATTAAACTACAATAATAATGTTTCTGGTGGAGAGTTATATCTCTCGCTGGGGCAATTTTACAATTGTCTCACCCACGTGGGAACCACATTTTTAGGTGGACGCGGATGAGGAGGCAGGAATCCTTCAATAGGTTGAGGACATCAATAGCAGTAGTGGGAACAACAGTGAATTCTCAAGTGGAGACACTGGCTGACATGCCTTGTATAGATGTACATAGAGTCCTATGTGTCATCTCTGTACTCTCAGGTCCTCGGAGTAGTAGTTAATACTTTTGAGATTTTGGCTTAGTGCCTCAAGATTTCATACTGCCTGTGTCTAGTTTAACAGAGAAATTGATGCATGTAATCCTTAGAATAAGATGATACATGACATGTACTTGTGAACCAATATGTAATTAAGTTACTCTGGTTCTTTATGAAAGAGTTTTCCTATGTGTGGACCTATTTGTAAAATGGTTTTAATTTTTAGTGATTTTTGGTAACCTGCTGCTTAGTGATCGCTTCCGCTTAAGTAAATTATGTTTTTGCGATCGGTGTGTCACAATTTAGTGGTATCAGAGCGCTAGGTTCGTTGAGTCTACAGAGACATAGGACTAAGATGTTGAGTCTGTTCTAGTTTCTTCCAGTTCATCTGATAGTGACTTCTGCTCCTATAGGAGGAGAAGAAAAACTTGAAGATGTCTGGGACACACGAAGAACACGCTGCTGATAGCAGTGTAGCTGCACCGGGAGGAGGTGTAAGAGACCAGAATAGGGAAGGGCATGTACCTGAACAGCCCCAGATTGACCCAGATGTGATAGAAAACCCAGCCCTCCATGCTCTATCTGACAAATTCCTGACAACCATGACACACATGGCAGACAGGATGCCACCACCTGCACCTAGGGCACCAGCCCACCATGAGGGATATGGAGCCGGCAAGACTTTTGAGAGGCTTCGTCGGGTTGGAGCCATAGATTATGCTAGTACATCTGATTCAGCAGATGTTGATTTGTGGCTGAAAGAGCTGGAGAAGGCTTTCAGTATCCTTGATATTCCTTAATCTGAAAAGGTAAGACATGATGTGTATCTCCTAAAAGGGAGTGCTGGTCACTGATATTTGATAGAAGAAGATAAGAGACCAGATGAAGAGATTGGATGGGAGGTATTCCGACGAGAGTTCATCAGTAGATACTTCCCAAAGACATATCTAGACGATAAGATCTCTCAATTTGAGAAGATCAGACAAGGACAAATGAACGTTAGCAAATATGAAGCGAAGTTCATGGAGCTGTTGCGATTTTGTCTGCATATGGTATAGTGATGAGGAAACAATTCAGCATTTTAAGAAGGGGTTGAATGATGAACTAACCACTCCTATATCTGATTTAGAGAATAGGGAGAGGTTTGCCACTTTTGTGGAGTCGATAAGGAGGATAGAAAGGTCTGAAATCGAGAAAGGATAGACCAGTGGTAAGAAGGTATATACTCAGTTTCAAGGACAAGGATCTGAAAGTTTTAAGAAGCTGAGATTTTCTACATCAGCAGCACCATCGATATTCCATACCCAAACACAATGGACATCAAGTAGGGGTAGGAAACATAGTATTTCGCTAAGGAGAGCCCCCAACATAGCATCAACATCGGTGATTGGATCTCACAAACCCTATTTTGCGCCCAGGATCTATTACCAATGTAGACAACTGGGACATCTAGCAGAGGATTGTCCAGATGGGAATTTGATAATGACTCTACCTCCAAGGCAGATTCAGCAAGGCTCACAAAGGAGGCAGTTTTCTAGTAACAATAGAGGACGTTGACAAGATGGTTCATCAACACCTAATAATCAAGCACAGGGGCAACAACAAGGAACTGTGAGGATCTATGCAATGAATCAATCTGATGCAATAGCCTACCCTTGGGTTGTGATAGATCAGATGAAATGGATTCATTTTGATATTTCATTTTATGATTCTATGTGTTAAAAATAAGAAAGTAGTTGTTTTTGAACTTTCCCTGACGAGTCCTATAAGGACACAAGTAAGATGAGAATCTACATTTTACTCAGTACCCCTTAAAATGCTTTATAATCTCTCTTATCTGTGTGATAAAAGATGAGATATAGAAGTGATGTCTGAAGAAAATCCAGAAATGAAAAATTATGTCTGTATAATGATATGAAAAGTGAGGAACATGATAGTAAATAAAGTGCATACTACCTAATCTCAGTACTTGTATACCCTGGCCAGGTATATGATTATTGGAGATAAGGAAAGTATGGAACTCTTATATTGTTATCTTTCTGATTACTCTGATCAAGTAGTCATTCTGAAACAATCTAGAGAGTATAATGAAATTAAATAGGAACTGCTAAGTGAAGTTTCCCAATTAAATAGGAAATTGCTCAGTGAACTTTCCCAATTAAATAGGAACTGCTAAGTGAACTTTTCCAATTAAATAAGAAATTTCTCAGTGAACTTTCCCTGTTAAATAGGAACTGCTAAGTGAACTTTTCCAATTAAATAGGAAATTGCCCAGTGAACTTTCCCAATTAAATAAGAATTGCTAAGTGAACTTTTCCAATTAAATAGGAAATTTCTCAGTGAACTTTCCCAATTAAATAGGAACTGCTAAGTGAACTTTTCCAATTAAATAGGAACTGTTAAGTGAACTTTTCCAATTAAATAGGAAATTGCTTAGTGAACTTTCCCAATTAAATAGGAACTTCTAAGTGAACTTTTCCAATTAAGTAGGAAATTGCTCAGTGAACTTTCCCAATAACACAGGGATTGCTGAAGTGAACTTTCCCAATTATATAGGGTTTGCTAAGTGAAATTTCCCAACCACATAGGGTTTGCTAAGTGAACTTTCTCAAACAAATAAAGGATTGCTGAGTGGATTACCTCTGTTAAATATATATGTTTCCTCTTTGATGAACAACCTTGGGTAATGATAGGGGTATGTTCCTTTATGTTTCTTCCTTTCATTAACATGAAAATCAAGTAAGTATTATGACATTTGATGCAAATGGATTAGAAATAATCCATTGATGGATACTTGGAAAAGTATCAATTTGCTTTGGACTTTGGTTCCAAGATAATGATATATGGAACAAGCAGTGTCCTAAAATAAAAGAAATACCTTGTGCATGTGTACCTTTGGTGGTAATAACAGAGAAATGAATATGATAAGGATGAGATGTGTTCTCAACACATATGATGAATACCAAAGTAAGGATTATGGTATCCGAGAAATAATAGATGATTATGTTGGTTACCTGTGTTGGCCAACTATGAAATCAATCTAGTTACATAAAACAATATGGACATCATATGTTAGGGTTTTATGCTCTACATAAACATAAACATTGACAAGGTTGAACTAATGAAAGGAATAGTTGTAATTGGTGGAAAAGTTTATCAAGTTAAAAATATTTCCTTGGTATAACCCTGTGTGGGAGAACTTTGTGTGGATTAGAGATCTATAGTATCTCCATGATATTAAGATGATAATTAGGTACTTGATGACATGAGTAACAACTATCTTTCGTTATCTGGGATTTCGGGGACAAAATCCTTGTTAGGGGTTTATGATTTGTAACATCCCTGACCTGGGTTATGCTTAACCCTAGATGTTTTGCTTAATGAATTTGATTATATGCTCTCTCTTATTTCTATAAAAGTAATTAAGGCTCAATAGGAACTTATATTTCAATTCCAGTCACTTTTGAATAATGTTGAAATAATGTTTTGTTAGTTTTGGACTAAAGTGCAAATTACCCAAGTTGAGGGGTTAACTTGCAAATTGTACATGATACAATGTTCCTCATGTTTTTAAGCATCATGCGAATGAAGATGATGCAGAGGTATGTCTTGTGATAGCCTGAATACCAAGAAAGAGCCTATTGAGCAATGTTTGTGCATTAAAACCTAGTTTTGGTGTAATGTGCAATTTACCCAAAATCTAGGGTTCAATATGCAAAATACCACTTCAAGAGGGTCCCTCATGACTCTTGTCATCATGTAGAGAAAATAATTTGAGAGGGGCGCCTCATTTGAATCATTTTTAAGGAGAGAGATCTTGATATTAAAATAATCAAGATTTAAGCATAATTGAAACCCTAATTCAATGTAATGCAAAAATAGTTACATTAATTGTATTGCTCTTCAACAAAAACTATAATGGTTGAGTTTGGTTATGTTTGGACGTCCTTGTGCCTTGCAAAGGTAAAGGACATATCTATGTGAGTGGAGAATCCACTCACATTTAGAAAAGAAAAAGAAATATCTACTCACTTATGGATATTATTATAATATGATTTAAGGTGCTTAGTTTGTTTTCCTTTAAATCATGGATAATTGAGAGGAATAAGAGGCAAAGAGGATAGCCTCATCTGTAAGGAATATAAGGGGGCATATGGCAAGAAAATTGAGGAGATAATTCTTACTTTCTCTCTCTTAAATAAATTTTCAATAAAATTCATATATAAGCTCCTTTATCTTTGAGGTGAAGGGATAATTTCGAAACCCCTTTCACTTCTTGCTTGCAAAAATGACCAAGGGATCTGGGATAAATAGGAGGACGACCCCCAACCTGTTGGTAAGCTTCTTTACCTTCTTGCACCTTGAATTCATGGTGGAAATCACAAAACAATGCATGATTTCTTCTCTATTTCACTCCATCTTCAATCCTAGCTAATCTTTTCACTCCAAAGCTTGAGGACGAGCCTTGGGAGGGTTGCAAAATCTTCTTACACCATTTTTGATGTGAAGCTCCAAGCTTTGAAGCTCAATTGAAGGCGGGTTATATAACTTGAACCCTTGAACTTTGTTACTGATTCCATATCTTCATCAATTGTTGATTCTTTCTTTGTTTCTAAAATTTCATTTGGTTGATTGAAGTAATCACCATGAAAATCATAGCAAGCTTCGTGGGTTTATAGCTTTATGATGATGAAATCATTATAAGCACACACCTCCACAAATATCTATTGCAAACAGTTTCAACATTTGGTCCAAACGGTTTCACCAAACCGTTTGGAGACCAAACAGTTTGCGTTCCAAACCGTTTGGGGTGGTTGACCGTTTGAAATGGTTGACCGTTTGAGGAAATATGTTGTTGTGCTCGGATACTGATCCAATGGTTGCAATTGGTTTTATCTTGATGGTTTCAATTGTGAATGATTCCTTAAATGTAAACCCTAATCGGGTTGAGTATGGAACCCTAAGTAATTGAATCAATTTTTGGGTTGACTAAGCCCAAACGGTCTCAAGACCGTTTGGAGTTCAACCAAGACCGTTTGGAAGTTTATGATGAAGTATGATTGGATGGTTGAAGATCCAATGATATTACATTGAAATACAATCAATAGCTCAATTGATGATTGATTCAATGATGCAAACCCTAATTGAATTCCATAGATTTTAATGATGGATTGGGCAAACGGTCTCAAGGCTATTTGGAGGTCATCCAAATGACCTCAAGACCATTTGAGGTCAGGTCATGACATATCTAAGTGGTTATTCAATGATTGCAATCAAATTGGTTCCACAATGTCAACCATTGATGGTTCCTCGATTTCAAAACCCTAATTGATGGTGTCTTGATTATAAACCCTAGTTCAATTGGGTTTAAAACCCTAATTGAAGGTCTAATTGATGGGTGACTTATTGGTTCAATTGAAGAATAAATCAGTGGCTCAATTGATAGATGGTTCAATGATTGAAACCCCAAATTGACTAAGTGATGGAAGAACCTTTTGGTCCATTCGGTTTTGAAAGAGTTTGGACCAAACGGTCTTAAGACCGTTTGAGTCCAAACGGTCTCAAGACCATTTGGGGCCAAATGGTCTCAAACCGTTTGGAGACCCAAGTTCATTCAGTTTCAATATGTTTTTATCTAAACAATTTCAAGCACCAACCTTGCTAAACGGTTTCAAACCATTTGAACTTAATTGGTCAAGACCGTTTGAGGTCTAAGAGAACAAGACCGTTTGGGGTCTCGACTGATAATGATGTAGACTAAAGGTAATCATAATGGTTAAACCTAACTGTGTGTACTTAAATGAAGAGCTGACCTAGATCAATCTTGGAGTACTTGACATCCTAGAGAGGATGAGAGAGAGAGGAATGCTTATATAATTAAGCCCTAATTATCTCATTATGAATAAATATGTAATTAGGGTTTGATCCATAATAATGAGATCATGAAACCCTTATTGAGAAGATTAATGAGCCTTGACCCTAAATTAGGGAAAAGCTATGTGAAACACTAAATTAGGGAAAAGCTATGTGAAACCCTAAATTAGGGCAAAGATAGGTGAAACCGTAATTGAGGGTGATGTCAAGTGAAATCCTAATTTCAGATAATACTAAGTGAAACCCTGATAAAGAAGGATGTTATGTAAAACTCTAATGAAGAGTGATATTAGGTGAAATACATATCTATGGGAGATGCTATGTGAACCTCAATTTATAAATATGGGAAATCATATTCCTAATAATGGAATAGTGATTAATTTATTGACAAATGTAACACCTAGATAGGTTGATAATGGATACCCTTATATCAATAGTTCCTAACTCAAGGATGAGTCCATATCATTGGCAATGTTTGTATATTCTAAATAAGTGACTTATGACTAATACATTACATGATAAATATGATGAATTGGTGCACACAGTATTAGGATGAAGAATACCCTAATACAAGCTAAGTGGATGAACTTAAGTAAGATAAAGGTGATGAGGGAAGGGATACATCAGAATATGATAGATATCACATCCAACACCCCAAGATTGATATACATTGATGTGTTTTAAATCCAATATATTTGGATGAATGACACATGAAGTGTGTCAAGTCAATGGTTACATTGGGATGCAATGCACTTTGATAAGTGTAGGCTAACATGCCTTATGAAAAGGTTAATCCAAACTAATAAACTATGACGCAATCATATTCTGATAAAGATGAGAGAGAAACTCATACTTTGTGTTGATAATTCATTTGATGATGAATGATGAGAATACATAAGTATGATTGAATACTTATGTTATCCATATTGATTCCTAGCTGTGTGAAGCAATGAAATAGGACTTGACCATTAATAACATGATCTTGAGAACCTATATGGTTATTTATGAAAAACCCTAATCTAGGGTGATGTTATGTAATGTTACAATAAACCCTAAATCAGGTAAAAGGACATGATGAACCCTAATCTGATGTGAATAGTGCATCCTAATCATAAATAGGGTAATGCTATGTGAAATCCTAATACGTGGTAATGCTATGTGAAACCCTAATACAGGGTGATGCTATGTGAAGTCCTAACACAGAGTAATCCTATGTGAAGCTCAAATACAGATTGATGAGTTATTGATAACACCAAATTTTGTGATGTTTTTGACTCTTATTTCGTTATCAAAACTGCCCTTTTAAACTATTTTCCTCTCTTTTTATATGTACTTTTGCAATAACAGGCCACCCTACGCTCTTAACTCAATATTTCCATCTTTTGCAGAGTTTTCCTCCATTTTTGACTCATTTATCATCGAAAAGGCCCGTCCCGGCCCATAAATGTGTTCTACCTGCATCAGCCTTTTTCCCTAGGAAGTCGACCAATACACTCACTTCCTGATAGGGTAGCGCGATACACTGACGCGCGACACAAGGTTGCCGTGCAAGAGGAAGCGGACCAGCGATACACCTTTTACCTGACAGGGAGACGGACTCGCCATGACTGCTGTAGTGTGTCGCGCGATACAAGCCACCCGCCGGCAGGCGCCACTCGTCACGAAGACCGATAGCCCGACATCCTTGTGTCGGGCGATACGCATATCAGGCGTGCCTGAAGCCGCAATAATGGAACTAAAGAAGGACACGTGGCGTCCGGAGCACCATAACTTCTTCCAACTGTTGCCTATAAATAGCGTCTATAGGAATCCGAAAAGACAGTTCGGAACCCCCAAGAGCTAACTGAGGAAAGCATCTGGAGCTAGTGTGTCGTGCCTCAGAGGTTGTATTGGGCGATTCAAGGTGAGCACTTCCCCATCCCGAGAGGGAGGGAATGGTTCACTTAGGGCCGTCCCGGGCGCCGCTGTAGGCCGATATCAGCCAACAAGGATATCCGATAGGAGTGGCTGATGCCTGGAAGCAACACTCTAGCACGGAACGATACCGAACCCCGATACACATCGCCAGTCACGGTGTGTCGCTCGAGATGGTGCCGCCCGACATGATCGTATTGGGTAAGGGTGCCCCGCACAATACGTCCGCCCATCATGAGCGTATCGCCTGAGAGGGTGTGCTGCCTGAAACAGGTGTATCAGGAAAGGCTCTTGCCCGGTATCAGGTTGGAGAGTCTGCTGCTATCTGTCGTCCTTCTAAAATCAAGAAGGAGACATTTATATTTGTTATTTCAGTCATTTACTTATTTTACTTATGTAATGTAATCAGACCCTTATATGTATATGGAAATAGAAGCGTTTTAATCATCTGCTGCTTTATGTTTGGTACCTTTGTTGAATGATTGCTATGTTTAACATCTGAACTCTAGCTTGTACGCTTGGATCGTGCTTCAATTAGCTACCGAATCGTGTTTTCCCATTGCAACAACCTCGAGAGAGGTGTTGTGGCTCTAGTGTTTGGTCCGATTCTGGAGTACGAGAGTGCCCAGAATCGGAGTTGCTTTAGTAACCTTTCCACTCTAACTTAAGCTCAGCAACCTCGAGAGGGGTGTTGATGCTTGGTTAGAGGTACCCGCTTCGAGAGGAGGGGTACATGATGTTTCTATTGCCGCTTGTTCTACCGAAGTTTTCTCCTTTGTTCCTTAATTTAGCGCTAGTATTATCTCTCTGTTTCCGTTGCACGAAAATCCCTAAAAACGGATAAATGCTTAAAACCTTAATTTTCCTCGTAGCTCTAGTTGGAGATAGATTTCTTTTGTTTTATCGGTCTTATCCTGTTGTTCCCTTGGGGAACTTTGCCATCTCTTTACCCTTGCCGGAGTGTAACGTGTCGATTCTGTGTTCTCAAAACTACCACCCTTGTCCCTTTGTTCGACCCCGTATATCTACTTTGACCCCGTAAACAAAGTTGCGGGGGCCTAGAAGGTTTCGGGTTACAAATGTAAAAGTTCGACTACTTCAAATCCGCTCCACTTTTGGACGCGCGATTTAGGCCGGTCAACGTTTTGGCGCCGTTGCCAGGGACAAGGAAAAATGGTATTGTTGACGAACCCGAATTCACTAACTACACTCCAGTGCCTCAAGCTTAGAAATGAGCTTGACATCACTCTCTTTTTTCTTTTTGTTATTATTTATTATTCTTTGCCTGAAATGAATAGTTCATATTATTGATAACAGATTTTCTAACTTGATTGTTACACGATGCTCAGGTACTCAGAAGAAAGACATTCTGCCCAGCTGAGCACCAACATCATCAAACATGTCGCCGCGTGTTGAACAACCCCTTTCAGAAGGTGAACGCCAAGGGAGGGCTAGACCTCACGCGCCCCCACCGGAAGATAACGACCGCTACGACGGCAATGATCAGCCTGAAGATCCAGAAATGGAGCAGTTCGAGGAAGATCATTGCCATGATAGACGCCGTCATCACCAAAGGCACAGGAGGAACCCCAATAATCAGGAACAACGCCAGGGAGGTAGCGACATCGATAATTCAGATGAAAAAGAAAAGACTCTGAGAGAGTTAGCTTCCACAAAGGCTAACAACTCTAGATGCCCCGTCATCATTCCACAATTTAACGCCACCAATTTTGAACTCAAGCCATCGGTCATCTCCATGATTCAAAACAAAAGTTTTAGGGGGAGTTCTAAGAATGACAACCCCTATCACCACTTGGATGCTTTCAAAAATATCTGTGACACCATCAAGATGTGGGGGGTTCCCCAGGAGGTAATCTACTACAAGGGCTTCATCTTCTCTTTGGAAGATAAGGCTCTATCATGGTATTTGGGGCTACCCCACCAAGCCCTGAATGGATGGGGAGCACTGGCGGATGCCTTCGTGAACAAGTTCTATCAAACTGAGAAGACCGTGTGGAACAGACAAAGGATAACGTCCTTCATGCAAAAGCCAAACGAGAACCTCCACGACGCCTGGGAAAGATATCAATAATATCAAAGGGACTGCTCTCATCACAATTACAAGAAAGATTTCTTGATCACCGCCTTCTATAATAGTTTAACCCCCGAGTAAAGGGTTTCACTGAATGCAGTAACAGGATGTGACTTTCTGGGAAAGAATCCGAGCAAGTCTGAGAAGATCATCAAAAACATGGTCGAGCTGTAAGCCGACACTGACTATGATAGATCTGACAGGGGACAAGCTAAGAAGGCTGGTGAAGGACCTTCTTTTGAATCCAAGGCTCTGGAGTCCATCACTTCTCATATCCAGAGGATCATAACTGATGTGAAGCAGCTGAAAGAGTCCAGTGGGAAGGAAAAGAAGCAATTCAAGAAGGTTATGAAGTGTGTTACCTGTGGAGAGGGAGGACACGGGGTAGATAGCTGCATCTACACCCGACCCGATGCATCGAGCGATACTAAAACTGAGGATGAGGAGACTGAGAATGTCTCTTTTGTTAACTTCAAAAGGCCGGACCATCCCAGTTTCAGTTATGGCAACAAAGATGCAGCTGAAAACTCACATCAGCTGCATACTTCCTCCAAGCCACCTCAAGCATTCGAGAAAAGGGGAGGACAGAGTCAATTCGTCAAAAACACCCCCTTCCACTCAAATAAAGGAAACTTCCAGGGGCAAGTTAAATACCAAGGATCAGCCAAAGAGAAGGGAAAGGACAAGGTTCCAAACCAATTAGACGTGGTCAGACAATTGTTTGATTTTGTAAAAAGATAGGACACAATTAATAACCCGTTAGCGCAGAGTGCGCTTTCAAATTTGGGTGTTCTAAACTCATTGCAGGTCCAGATGGCGGATATGCAGACGCATCAACGCCAGATTGATCAGCAATTAGCTCATATGGCCGAATTAATAAATAATCCCTCAGGAAAAATATCGTCTAACACTGAAACCGCCAAATGGCAGAGTTGTGATCACAAAAGGCAGAGATCGAGTTGCGAGTATGGATGCTGCAGGAGGCTAAAAGTGAAGAACCTGAAGCGGTCGAGCTGGCGACACAAACTCCAGCGCTCCTCAGGAGGTAGCCCGAGCTTTTTATTTTTTCCTAGAATAGGATGTTATTTACTTTCCTGCAACACAAACATTATGAACATTTGGACTGTAATAAGGCCCGAGTCAGCACATGCGCCACGTGTGCTGACTCTTTTGTTTTATGGGCCACCGCTCAGTTTCATGGACCGGGATGGGTAATACTATCTCAGGCCGGGATCTTAATCTTGGGCCAATGATGTTTTACTCATCGATTGCCTTTTTTTCCCTACTTTATTTTTAAGTTTTTCACCTTGATTTTGTTCTGAAGTTTTCGTATCGGGAAACAACTCAATCGGTGCACAGAACGCACTCATATCGGGCGATGGTATTTCGAGCATCGCAAAGGCCGTGACGGATGACATTCCTAGGCAGCATGCACCCATATCATGCAAGAAGAGTAATTACCCTTGCGCCAACAGATGGACTGCCCGTCTCAGGAATGACCTATCCCAACGGCCGACACTCGTCCCAAAATTACCTGTTTTACCCCGGTTGGGATTGCTATAAATAGTATGGAGAATTTACCGTGTCAGGCTACTGCCTTTACTCTTTTCACCTACCCGTATCGTGCTGTGATTTCCTTGGTTTGCTCCCATGTCGCACAACCCTCTTCTGCTCTCGTGTCGAGCGGAAAGCTTAAGAAAACAACAAAGGTATAGCCTGACATCCTGCGTGCCCGACACAAGCTTCTTATCACGCGCAGCGTATCGGGTGGACGACCTTAGTTGATTTCTCCTCGTGTCGCCCGACACGTACCCAACACGTGTGTCACGCGATACATTTTTCATACGCGTTTGCCCGAGACGCCACATCGTGTGATAAACCGTGTCGCCCATTCTTGTGCCGCGTCACTTGTTCTTGTTATCAGGCGACACATTTTTCTCTCTCGGGGAAGTCCTTGTCGGGCAGTTTGTTTCACGCGACCGTATCGCCCGACACACTCATGCCGGGCAATGTGCCTAACGCATAGTTCTCCCTGTATCGTCCAAGTTTTGTATCGCCCATGATGTTCTTTTGTGAGCGATACACGTACCTCGTATCGGGCATAAACCTACGGTGATTTTAGTTTGAAGGCTTCGAATCGCCCGACACCTGCGTATCGGGCAAGCATTGTTTCACCCTTTGTTATGACCCAATACGGTGCTATCAGGTAGTTTTGTATCAGACTTAATATTTTTCTTGAAATCAATTTTAA
This sequence comes from Alisma plantago-aquatica, assembly GCA_963693085.1. Lineage (NCBI taxonomy): Eukaryota > Viridiplantae > Streptophyta > Magnoliopsida > Alismatales > Alismataceae > Alisma > Alisma plantago-aquatica. The sequence goes on along the minus strand of OY856409.1, from coordinate 1,821,891,297 downwards.
CATTTAATTGATCAATGAATTTGTTTTATGCTGAAAGAAATGGCCCGTACAAAACAAACCATCATTCGAGTTGACGAACACGGCAGAAGAATCAACACCGAGGCCACAGCTGAAGCAACAACGGTTGGGCAGAAATGCCCGAATCCCGAGGCGGCTGGGCCATCAACTGTTGAAAAGAGAACAAGGATGAGAGAAGTGACAGCTCCAACCATAGCTCCAACCGCAGCGGCAGAACCCCTGGACCACACACCAGGAAGGTTCGTGATAAGAGATGATGAGCATGGACGCCGATACACAGAATTGGCAACTAAGCCCTACTGACCGAGCAGATTCTGCCACCAATCATCCTTCATTCAAGTGGGAATTTTTGAAAGACTGGAGAATGTCCTCGCCACGGCAGGACTGAGGAAGATCTTCCTCAGCCGTTCCGCTTCCTACAACAAACTTATAAGGGAGTTCATGTCGTCTCTCCTCCGAGTGAAGAATACACCTAAGGACGTTGAAGAATATGGCAGAGCAGACAGACTACAAGGGCGGCTGTACAACTCGGAGCACGTCATCTCTGAAAAGCTGCTCAACAAGATCTTCTCTTCCAGTGAGGAGGAGAAGAAGCTGCTGAATAACAGTGAAAGGATCACCGAAGGAGACGGGTTCAACCCCATGGAGCTCTGGAAGCGGCTGATCGGTGACTCACCATGAAAGCCGGGAAGCAAGGTGGCAGCTGTGCATTCCTATTTCTACAGGATAGTGCACAAGCTGGTAGCATGCCTGCTTTTCAGCAAAAATGAGTCCAACAACGTCTACACCGAAGAACTCCACCTAATGTGGCACATGATGGAGGGCAAGGTGATCAATTTGGGGCTTTTCTTGCTAAACAGGCTGCACCCGATAAAGGATGCCACTAAAGAATATTGCATGGGTGGCATCGTTAATCTGATCGTGGTTGGGGTAGGTTACCCAAAGGAACCGTGTAGTCTTTCGAGGACTAGGCGCGACGAGTTGATTGACCCCAAGTACCTAATGAGGGTAGACATCATAAAGAAGGAGGGGAGAAGCTACTTCTACAAGTTCACAGGGACAAACACCCTCCTTCCACTCCCTCACTGCGCCGCTTACGACGCAGAAAAGCAGATCTTCACCGTAGTAGAAATCGAAGCTGTGGCGGTAGGAGCAGCTTACGTCGCCACCACAAGAATTAAAGAGAGGGCGGCCGCGAGAGGAGAGTCAATCCCTCTCGAACCAAGGTAGGACAAAACTTCAACGACACCTGCCGAGCCAGCTGCCATTCCAGAGCCACCGACGACAACCGTAGTTAGAGCTGTCGTCGCTCCAACTATACCAACCACGATAACGACGACACCTGTCGTGGCTGAAGAAGAATCGATGATTGTAGAAGTCACTGCAACGATGGGGGCTGCCACAGAAGAGACGGTCGCAGCCCCCGAAACTTCTGTGCAGCCTCTAGAGGCATAAGAAGTAGCACAGCCGGACGCCAGTGATGGGGTGTTCACTGAGATCCTTGAGATCGAGCTCAGAGCGGCACAGCTAACATCGACACCACCACGGGTGTCCCCTATAACAGCTACTGAAGAGATCACCGACAACATGGAGGTGGAGCAACATCCACCCACACCATGGCCATCTCCACCAAGACAAGAGGGCGAGGGAGTGACGGCCGCAAAGGTGCCGACAACTCGCCCAGTAGCATCTACCTCGTGAATGATCAAGATCGGGTCTACCTCGTCGGGTAGACCCTCACGCGAGAGGAGCATCGTGAGGATGGGAGGGAGATTTACAGGAGCCCCTCTATCGCTTGGGAAAATGCTAGGGCACAAGCTTGACCACTTGCGAGAGGTAACAGAGAGGCACTCGGCTACGTTTAATTCTATAACCCACAAGTTTTCATTTTTTCAGAAGCGGCTAAATATCCAGGAACGGAAACTGCTAACTCTAGTTGTCCTTCCCGGCCAACTAGAGACTTTAAACACCACGCTTCAGCATGCCCTCCAATGCTTTGACATGATCGAGGAGAGGATAAATAGGGGAGACGGCCATCTGCACCGAAGGCAGCCGAGAAGGTCTCCGTCACCTCCTAGCTCAGGCTCTCCACCTCCTCATCAGCGGCTTCCTCAAGATCATCGTCCTCTTCCTCCTCCAGCAGGCCATCCTCAACGCCCGAGGAAGGGACGCCACAAAGATCAGCCAACGGAGCTCCAGCAGGACATGAGAGATCCCACGGTCTAAAAGAAACAGCTCCCTCAGTTCCCCTGGATGAGACTGAAGATGATAACGAAGACATCAGCATCGGGGAGGACTCTTCTGATGAATCAGAGGGAGAAGGGGGAGATATATGTGCCGCCAATGAAAGACACCCCCCAGAGGAAGACGCTCGACGGAGGATAAGTTCTCTGTGCCGTTAGAGCTACCTTCCTTTGAGATGGCCGACTTCGACAGAAGGGCCATCGGCTACCTGACGATTAGAGACCAGAAATTGCTGAACAAGGTCTTAAGGTCACAGGCAGATGAAGAAGATGTCGTCTGGAGCGACGTCTACTTCTCCGTACGACGGGGAGCACTTAGAAGCATATTTCGCTCGCCATCCGTCGTAGGAAAAAGGCTATTTAGGGTCCTAGAAGGTGCAATAATGGAGAACATCAGTGCCAGGACAGGTTGGAGAACAGTATACAATGCCACCCCGACCTTGGCGAGAAGGCTGATGATGGGAGTGCCAGACTCTATTGCGGTGGCCAACATGCTGCGACACATCGAAGAGCATAACACAAACATGGTGTTGGCCCCGTACAAGCACCGCAACGTATGGTTTCTCTACATGGCAGACCTCAGGAACCATGACGTCCAGCTGCCGAGCTGCAGCAACAACGAGGTACCATGCTCTAGGCTTATTTTTGGTCACCCGGAAGACAAGCATCTAAGGCTTCTACCGTTGCGTCTTCCACAAGCTATCAAGCAAGGAGTCAAACGTCACAATGGCATTTGGAACTTCTTTTCTATCTGAGACTTCCCCGTCCAAGCAGAAGAGGGAAGCGGAAACATCGCCTTTATCGTCTTGTGTGCCATGGAGCTGCTCAACATATTTGGATACATGAGACACCTCCTGGGCCAAAACTTTTACCACCTCAGGAGCATATACGCCATGCTCTTGATCAAAGACAGGCGCTATTTCTGAGACGCAGGGGTACCAGAGAGGCTGCTGGACAGCGATCAAGAAGATGAATCTTCACAACCCAGCAGCACTCCAGAGAAAGAAGCTGAGATGGAAACTGACACATATGGGGCAGGCAAGCAGTTAGAGATCCTGCAGGAAGTGCACGGATTCAAAGACCCTATTTTGCCTGAAACTTTAGAAGAACTGATCAACAATTTTGACCGCTTCTCGTGCGCTACACTCACGTAGGAGCAGGTCAACGTAATTCTTCTGAGGTTAGTTGATTCTACCCTAACAGATGTCATCTACGAGGCAGGCAATTTCATAGTCCCGGTGGATGACTTAAGGGACATCGTAAAAGATAGAGGATGCTTGGCGGTATCTGTGGAGGCCGCTTACATCCAGACACTACAGACAAAGTTTGAACACGCATACATAGCTCATCCAATGTTGTTCAATGACATCTGCCTCCCTGATGAAATAGGAGCGAAGCAATCATTTCTGACAGAGTTGGAGCACAGGGTTTCATGCACAATCTTCTTGCCCATCCCGCATTACAACCACTAGACGCTCCTGACGATGTACACTCGCCAATGAGCAGGAATTTTCTACAACAGCTCAGACAGCAACAAAGATCATCCAGTGTAGTATACATCGACAGCGTTGACATCCCTCGAGCGCTTAGTACGAAAATACTATGACGAGGTGGCAGTGCTGATACAACCATTCCTGGATACGGCAGCAAGCAAATGGCACGAGCTTCATTTCTGCCACCGCAGTCCACAACAAATTCCTCTATCCAACGACTACGACATCTTCGTCCTAGAATGGATATCAAACGAAGCGACGCCTAACCAACTCCACCACATCAACTACCATAGCAAACGAGGAGAATACGTGTGGGAGCTTCTATCTGGCACAGGCGCGCTCACCATCGAACCCTCACTAGACAAACATTACCCTACCTCTACCCTATCTACTTCACAACTCTGGGACAGAGTGTGGAGCAAGTTTGGGGGGTACCATGTACCAGTGAGGGAGGTATAAAAAAAAATTTCTTCAAACTTCACCCCTTTTTGTTCTGGTTGTTCTTCTTCTATATCATGTGTACATATACATATGCATGCTCATATAAAATTTTTGAAAATTTTTGAAAAATGTTGCTTATTTTGTCTTCTTACATATGTACAAAGACACTATATAGTAAAAACTTGATACAACTTCTTTCCAGTCTGTTTTCTATGTACCCAAGGAGATGTAAGTTTTGTTATGTCTTTCTGATAATGCAGCCTCAAACAACAAAAGACTACGACTCTCAATGGCAAAAATTTTGAAAAATAATCTCGCAACAGCTAAAGAGACGTGTATACATAAGGAAAAAACTGCCCAAACAACAACAAAATTCCTCTTGTTTTCCCTTACCCAACAAAAATCTCAAAAAGAGAGAATAACCTTATGAGAGTGAATAAAAGCATGATAGTTGTGCCAAATAAAAAAAATATATATATATATATATATACACTTGTTTTCCAAAAGTACCCATCTTTAGGCATGGTAGATCTGGGGCAGTGGTACGTAGGATGTGAAATCACTGCTCTAAGGCCAACTGGCTTGGACTGCAGGGACCACTTGCCCGTTAACGGACCCGTACCTGGATGGACTAATGGGAAACAAGAAAAACCCAAAAAGCCTTAAGCTTATCCAAACGCACAACTTTCTGCCCCCAGAAGCTGTTTGGTGTGAATGCTAACTTCGAAATCATGCACCTAAGTCTCGCCGAAGCTGTGGAGAAAATTTTTGCTTAATAAGGCAGGAGAAATAAAGTCTGTTGTTCGTGACTGGGCTGTATTCTCAGAAAGACATCTCAATACTTGCTCTAACCCATGGTCTGAAAACTATACCGGTCAAGAAGAAGCATCACAAAATAAAGTTTAAATATTTGATTGAGGACAATCAAAATGCTAAGTTTGGGGGAGTTGATAACACCAAATTTTGTGATGTTTTTGACTCTTATTTCGTTATCAAAACTGCCCTTTTAAACTGTTTTCCTCTCTTTTTACATGTACTTTTGCAATAACAGGCCACACTATGATCTTAACTCAATATTTCCATCTTTTGCAGAGTTTTCCTCCATTTTTGACTCATTTATCATCGAAAAGGCCCATCCCGGCGCATAAACGTGTTCTACCTGCATTGGCCTTTTTCCCCAGGAAGTCGACCAATACGCTCACTTCCCGAAAGGGTAGCACGATACATAGAAGCGCGACACAAGGGTGCCGCGCAAGAGGAAGCGGACCAGCGATACACCTTTTACCCGATCGGGAGCCGGACTCACCACGACTGCTGTAGCATGTCGCGCGATACAGGCCACCCACTGACAGGCGCTACTCATCATGATGACCGACATCGCGACATCCTTATGCCGGGTGATACGCATATCGGGCGTGCCTGAAGCCGCAATAATGGAACTAAAGAAGGATACGTGGCGTCTGGAGCACCATAACTTCTTCCAATCGCTCCCTATAAATAGCAGCTATAGGAAGCCGAAAAGACAGTTTGGAATCCCCAAGAGCTAACTGAGGAAAGCATCTGGAGCTAGTGTGTCATGCCTCAGAGGTTGTGTCGGGCGATTCTAGGTGAGCACTTCTCCATCCCGAGAGGGAGGGAATGGTTCACTTAGAGTCGTCCCGGGTGCCGCTGTAGGCCGATATCGGTCAACAAGGATATCTGATAGGAGTGGCCGATGCCTGGAAGCAACACTCTAACCCAGAACGATGCCGAACCCCGATATGCATCGCCAGTCACGGCGTGTCGCCTGAGAGGGTGCCGCCCGACATGATCGTATCGGGCAAGGGCGCCTCGCACGATATGTCCACCCGTCATGAGCGTATCGCCCGAGAGGGTGTGCCGCCTGACACGGGTGTATCGGGCAAGACTCATACCCGGTATCAGGCTGGAGAGTCTACTGCTATCTGTCATCCTTCTAAAATCAAGAAGGTGACATTTATCTTTGTTATTTCAGTCATTTACCTCTTTTACTTATGCAATGTAATCAGACCCTTATATGTATATGGAAATATAAGAGTTTTAATCATCTGCTGCTTTACGTTTGGTACCTTTGTTGGATGATTGCTATGTTTAACATCTGAACTCTAGCTTGTACGCTTGGATCACGCTTTGATTAGCTACCGAATCGTGTTTTCCCGTTGCAACAACCTCGAGAGAGGTGTGGTGGCTCTAGTGTTTGGTCCGATTCTGGAGTACGAGAGTGCCCAGAATCAGAGTTGCTTTAGTAACCTTTCCACTTTAACTTAAGCCCAGCAACCTCGAGAGGGGTGTTGATGCTTGGTTAGAGGTACCCGCTTTGAGGTACCCACTTTAACTGCTGCCGCTTGTTCTACTGAAGTTTTCTCCTTCGTACCTTACTTTAGCGCTAGTATTATCTCTCTATTTCCGTTGCACGAAAATCCCTAAAAACTGTTAAATGCTTAAAACCTTAATTTTCCTCGTAGCTCCAGTTGGAGATAGATTTGTTTTGTTTTATCGGTCTTATCCTGTTGTTCCCTTGGGGAACTTTGCCATCTCTTTACCCTTGCTGGAGTGTAACGTGTTGATTCTGTGTTCTCAAAACTACCACCCTTGTCCCTTTGTTCGACCCCGTATATCTACTTCGACCCCGTAAACAAAGTTGCAGGGGCCTAGAAGGTTTCGGGTTATAAATATAAAAGTCTGACTACTTCAAATCCTCTCCACTTTTGGACACGCGATTTAGGCCGGTCAGTTATGAATGTAATAAGAAAACCTTTGTATTGCATGGTACTGATATATAATTGTTATCATGAGTACTAATCATGCAGGTATGTTGAAATGATGAGCATAGACATGTATGGGATATGATGCTCTATATATTGAAAATGTTTTATAGGCCTTATAAGCCTTCATATGCCTTGTTGCTTAGTGAGAGGCAACCTAAAATTAGTAAGCCCTGTGTGCCATATAATGTTTTGGTAATTGAAATTGGTTATGGGTTTCATAAACCATAATATGCATTGTTTCCTATTAAGGGGTAATAAGAGGTGATATGAGCTTTGTGAACTATGTGGAATACCTTGTGAAACAAGAATCATAATGTCCTTGGTCAGATTACCTGAAGTTATTAAGTTACCTAATAAGTGGTAACAAGTATTCTATGATGAGTTAAGGGTTCTAATACCCATATTCTATAATCATGATGAAGAACTTGTTAAGAAATGGAAATGTATTTGATGAGATGAGGGATTAAGATCCCAGTACTTTGTTAAAAGAATATGGCTACAGGCCATGACTCCACAAAGACAATGTCAGGCATTAGCTATATGATCTAAGCCTAAGGAGAATATATGATGCGGTTATAACTCTATAGTGAATAAATGTTATACATGTTCTTCATATTCCTTAATGGATAAGTGACATGCTACTCTATCAAGTTATAGCTGCAATGCTTTATATAAGAATAGTGTTCTAGTCTGTTAGACAATGGAATAACTGTTGTTAAACAATTATGATTCCTCTGTCTAGGTTTATCCTATTAAACTGCACTAATAATGTTTCTGGAGGAGAGTTATATCTCTCGCTGGGGCAATTTTACAATTGTCTCACCCCCGTGGGAACCACATTTTTAGGTGGACGCGGACGAGGAGGCAGGAATCCTTCAATAGGTGGAGGACATCAACAGCAGCAGTGGGAACAAAAATGAATTCTCAGGTGGAGACATTGGCTGACATGCCTTGTATAGATGTACATAGAGTCCTATGTGTCGTCTCTGTACTCTCAGGTCCTCAAAGTAGTAGTTAATACTTTCGAGATTTTGGCTTAGTGCCTCAAGATTTCATACTGCCTGTGTCTAGTTTAACAGAGCAATTGATGCATGTAATCCTCAGAACAAGATGATACAGGACATGTACTTTTAACCCAGTATGTAATTAAGTTACTCCAGTTCTTTATGAAAGAGTTTTCCTATGTGTGGACCTCTTTATAAAATGGTTTTAATTTTTAGTGATTTTTGGTAATCCGCTGCTCAGTGATCGCTTCCGCTTAAGTAAATTATGTTTTTGCGATTGGTGTGTCACAACATTAGGCTTAACCCATGCTATATACATGGCTAACAACAATATATCTAACAACTCCTACCTGATCGCCTACCTACCTACTTGCCAAACTTACTTAAAATAAACAGTTACCTTAAAATCATAACCATCTAGTGCATATAGAACCAACACCAACAACAATAACACTTGAATCTGGTTTTTTCTATTTGCCTATTTAACCAAGTGTGGTGGCACCATCGGTAGGGAGTGATGTTTTTGGGGGAGAACCATGTCTGACACCTACGAGAACAGGTCCACTACGACGCCACCAAACCCAATGGGATCAGCAATGTCTGCAATAGTCAAGGTCAGATCTTGGTGTGTAGATGCTAATCCTTTCGACGTGTGACTTCTAAACGGACAATAGGAACTAGTTACTAGAGGCGATGCAACTCCTTACTAGTAGGTGTGTATGTATGTGTGTGTCAAGAACCAGAGGTCTCCGATGATGGAGGAGATATCTAGAGGAGAATGATGAAGACTGAGAGGAGGTGATGTATAGAGCAAGTGCATATATGTTGTGCTTTTTTATGCATGTGTGTCTCTCCAAGAGTGTGTGTGTGTGTGCACATGTTTTTCTTCTAGCCTGGGTAGATGCAACAACATGTATATTGTGGAAGTTGCATTTATAGCAGTTGGGAATAGAAAAAGGATTCGGCCCATGCATAATTGGATTTGGATTTGAGAGTAGGAGTTGGCTTGTGCTACCAATCCTAATAGGAGTCAAATATAAAAGGGAAATAAGATGGCTCCCTATGTGCAATATGGAGTTGGACTCGGAGTTTGGATAAGGATTCCTACTTGCAACCACATGCTATGGAGGCCTACAAATAAAGACCCTGGGGAGGCCATTGAGGCATCCCACCAATTTAGGTGTGATCCCTCAAGTTGCTTGTTGGTGCCTTCTGTGGTAGAAGAGTTGGAGAACGAGAACAAGTGTAGGAGTTCTCTTGGTTGAATAAGATAGGGTCATTGACTTTGCCTTAAAGTGAAGTAGCGACTGACAGTCGGTGACACATTGGGTGCACTAATAGAGTATCTCTCTTGGTTGATAAGAGAGGGCCAGTGACTTTGCCTTGAATCAAAGTAGCAGTTGGTGGTTATAGACATAGTGTTGCCATAGAAGCAACCTTCCGACCCAGTCAACGGTTATAAAGGCATCAAGCAGTTCCCAACAACGATAGTGGCCTCGTGAGGAGATCTAGTAAAGAGGGAGTTTTGGTACACACTGGGTGTGATTCTCTTCTTCCTCATCTTTGTTCTCATAGGGGAGGGCTACCTAGATTTAGGGGTAATTACATCCAGGTAGTGTGAGTTGTAATCTTAATTTACATAGTGTTTGTTGGTCAGTATTTCCCTGTGGTTTTTCTCTCCTTGTCTTGGGGAGAATTTTTCACGATAAATATGGTGTTTCTTCTTTGGATTTATATGCTTTCGGTAATGCTCCTATAATAAATTTTTGTAACATTCGAGACTGTATCAGTTCAACATCCTCAACAAGTGGTATCTGAGGGTAGGCTACATATATTGGTCTAGATGGGGAAGGATGAAGATGCAACAATGATAAAGTTGACAAGCACAAATTAACAGATTCAGAAACCCAAAATGGAGGATATTCTCTATGTAAATATTTATACGATACGATAGAGGGACAAAAGCCAGAGAGTACATCTGATGTGGACTGGAAGAAATTAAACAAGAAGATTGTTGGAACAATTTGAAAGTAGCTTGACATTTTCATGTTCCATCATGTCTCAGAAGAGACCAATGCCAAATATATGTGGGAGAAGCTCAAGAAGTTACATGATTGGAAGACTATCACAAATAAAAATTTCTTGATTAGAAAGTTGGTGAACCTCAAAAACCAGGACGGTACAAGAAACACCGAGCATATGAATGAATTCCAAAGCCTTGTAAATCAACTGGGCCCTTGAAGATTTTTTTGATGATGAACTCCAGGATATACTACTTATGGGATCATTAACTGATAGTTGGGAGACACTCGTAGTGACAGTCAATAATTCTACATAGGAAGGCAAGCTAACAATTGACCAGGTGAAGAGCAGTCTACTTAATGAAGAGACTCAATGACGAGCCTCAAGCGATAGCAGAGGTGCACTTCACAGAGGGCAGGGGCGTTGATAGAGTGAGAGACCATGGGATATCCAAGAGATGTCATGAGTCCCAGAACCATGAGAAGTCTCATGGTAGATCCAAGTCAAAGAGTAGTAGAGGGTGCTTCCATTGTGGCAAGCCAGGTTATTTCAAAAGGGATTTGAAGGTTTGGAAAAAGAAACATGGGTCTGAAGCTAAAGATAAGAAAAATGATGATAAGAATACTACAGTGGCAATCTCAGATGATAGGGACGATGTGGTCTTAATGATCTAAGAGCAGTGTTTGCATACTGAGGATGATGATTCTAAGTGGGTGATGGATACTGTAGCTTCTTATCATGCTTCATGGAGTAAGGGATTCTTCACTTCATACAGGAGGGTAGGCTTTGGGAGGGTGAACATGGGAAAGTCCAGCTTCTCCAGATGTATCAGGATTGGAGACATTTTTGTTCAAACAAGTGTTAGTTGCACGCTCACACTGAAGGATGTTCATCACATTCTAGATTTGTGGCCGCGTTTGATATTAGATTCATTCTTTGATAGAGAAGGTTGTCATCTGGATTTTGATGGTGGGAAATGCAAGATCACCAAGGGGGCCTTGGTTATTGTGCGGGGAAAACTATGTCACACATTGTATAAGACCCAAATTAAGGTGCTCAAAGGTGGCCATATATATGCAGTTGAGAATCACCAAATAGATCTATGACGCAGAAGACTAGGACATATGAGAGAGAAAGGCTTAAAGCTTTTATCAAAGAAGATATTTATTATTTGTGGCTAGGATAATGGTTTCATTTTATGTGATGTATGTCAGATAAGAAAGCATCGACATGTTTCTTTAAAGACAAGATTAAAGGTGAAATCACAACTTCTACAGTTGGTTCATTCGGATGTCTACGGTCCATTTGAGGTGCCTTCACTGGGTGGTAATAGGTATTTTGTCACATTCATTGATGATGCATCTAGGAAGGTGTGGGCCTTCTTGATGAAGATCAAGGATCAGGTCATTCAGTGTTTTCAGAAATTTCATGCCATGGTGGAGCGAGAGACAGATAAAAAGTTGAAGTGTCTCTACACAGACAATGGAGGAGAGTACATCTCCATGGAGTTAGAAGATTACTGTGCAACACAGAATACGACATGAAAGAATAGAGCCCGACACACTACAACATAATGGTACAACTGAGAGGATGAACCGTCCCATAGTGGAGAAAGTTAAATGCATGTTAAAGACTACAAAGTTGCCAAAGACACTCTGGGGTGAGGCAGTGAATACTTCTTGTTGTCTAATTAATCAATCTCCATCAGTTCCTTTGGATTTTAATATATCTGAGAAGGTATGGACATGTAAGGATGCATCCTATGCTCATCTACGAGTATTTGGGTGTAAGGCTTATGCACATGTTCCAAAGGAAAAGAGGCAAAATCAAGATGTCAAAGAGGTGTCGTGTATCTTTCTTGTCTATGGAGATTAACAGTTTGGCTATAGGTTATGAGATCTTGTAAAAAGGACCATTAGCAGACATAGAGATGTGACTTTTTGTGAGAGTCAGATAGATACAAAGCCTGAGAGTGATGATGCAGAGGCTGCATGATCATGTGATAGTTCTTCTAATGATGAGTATGAGGATGCTTCAACTTCTTCACAGGTACAGTCTTCAGATGATGAAGAAGAGTAGCAGGATCACCTTGAGCAACAAAGTGATAGTACATCGAGTGTTCTTATTCTAGACGCGCAATTGTGTGATTCAGATTCATAGTTAGAGATTTCTGGGCAGGGGGAGCAAGATCATCACTAGGTAGAGTCCTCGGAACAATAGTTGAGGAGGTCTGATAGATTTTTTCATCCTTCATCTAGATATCTGACATCTCACTATATTCTCCTTACTGATCGGAGGGAGCTAGAGACTTATCATGAGGCACAAATTCATAGAAATAAAGCACAGTGGAATCATACGATGCAGGAGGAGATGTCATCTTTACAGAAGAATGATGCCTATAAGCTTGTGGCGCTTCCCAAGGGCTGGAGAGGACGAAATTCTAAGTGGGTTTACAAGATGATGAGAGATGACATCAACAAGGATCAAGCTTCTGATGAGGAGCTACATGGACATGGGAACAAAGTGAAGTCAGGATGGGACTTCAAGAAGATGGGTGAAAATAGTAGGATGATGGCATGGTTGCGGAAAATGGATCCATCACAAGTGGTGATGAGGTCTACAAGCTACTCCAGGTTATTGCTGAAGACAACATCTCCCTCATGGACCAGAGGGGTAGATTGTTGGAAATAGAAAAAGGATCCAACCCATGCCTAGTTAGATTTGTACTTGAGTAGGAGTTGGCTTGTGCTACCAATCCTAATATGAGTCAAATCTAAAAGGGAAATAATATGTCTCCCTATGTGAAACATGGAGTTGGAATCAGAGTTTGGATAAGGATTCCTAGTTGCAACCACGTGCTATGAAGGCCTATAAATAAAGGCCCTGGGGGAGGCCATTGAGACATCCCATTGATTGAGGTGTGATCCCTCCAATTGCTTGTTGGTACCTTCTATGGTAGAAGAGCTGGAGAATAAGAACAAATGAAGGAGCTCTCTTAGTTGAATAAGAGAGGGTCAATGACTTTGCCTTGAAGTAAAGTAGCGACTGACAGTCGGTGACACATTGGGTGCACTGATAAAACATATCTCTTGGTTGATAAGAGAGAGACAATGACTTTTCCTTGAAGCAAAGTAGCCTTTGGCGGTTATAGACATAGTGTTTCCATAGCAAAAATGGTTTGACCCAGTCAATAGTCACAATGACATCAAGCAGTCCTCAGCAATGACAGTGGCCTTATGAGGAGATCAAGTAAAGAGGGAGGTTTTGTACACACTAGGCGTGATTCTCTTCTTTCTCATCTTTGTTCTCATATGGAGAGGGATACCTAGATTTAGGGGTAATTAAATCCATACTGTGTGAGTTGTAATCTTAATTGCATAGTGTTTGTTGGCCGGTATTGCTCTGTAGTTTTTCTCTCCTTGTCTTGGGGAGAATTTTCCACGTTAAATCTGGTGTTTCTTCTTTGAGTTTATATGCTTTTCGGTAATACTTCCGTAATAAGTTTCCCTCACATTCGGGACTATATCGGTACAACATCCCCCATAGTAGCTTCTCGCTATGATATCTAATTCAACAATTATCATAGTAAGTTCTATTTTTTGTATGCACGTTGAGTTTCTTGAGTTGCAATGATTCTTCTTTTTGTTCATATCCATCCTCATCATATAGATCATTGTATGTTGATAATATCAAGGAATTGGTCTATGCTTTGTGTGTGTTTAGGTTGTGCTTGATATGATATCGCTTGCTAGCTACCTAATTTCCTATTGCTTTTCCTTTTTTATTATGTCGTGTTCCATTGAAGGACACTGGGATCAGCTGCTTTTCCTACTGGATTAAAATTTGATCAAGCTCATGCTCCCTCACGCATAGTCCTAAAACCACTTTATACTCCGTTGTCCCCTCCTCTCCCACTTCCCTTTCTGCTCCAATAAAAAAATGGCATGTGGCATCCTACTGTAACACTCTAAAATCAGTATGCATAAAAGGTTGGGGAAAGTTGGTTTGATAGGATGATGTGGCGGACATTAATTAGATGGTTGGTGGAGGTTATGTAATAGACAAATAAATTTGTTTCGCTTATAACTTTTGAACCGTGATGAATTTTTGGATGAAACAAAAACCATTGGATTTATTGTGAAAAATGGATTCCAACAAGACTAATGTTGATATATTTTTGAGAAAAATATAAAAGTGGTATGTAAATGTGATGTGATGAGAGAAAGAATGTTTTTGTTTTATAATTTTAACCTAATGAATTTTTAAAGGAAATAAAAACTATTAGGTTTGTGATAAAAATACCTTCAAAAAAGTCTAAGGTTGAGAAAAAATAAGTTGCTGGTAAAATATCAAAAAAAAAAATTAACAAATGCACAGATGAATTAACGCCCAATGGTTAATTGACACCTATAGATGGTTCATTGACACTCATGAAAGGATTCTTTGACACCCAAAAGTATAAAAATGACACCCAAGTAAATATTGTACATGTTAAATCATGACTAAGGTAATTGACAACCAAAAACAACATAATGACACCCAAATAACTTTTGATTGACACCCAAAAAAAACTTAATGGCATCCAAATAAAGTGACACACATTAAATAAGGTGTAAGTGTATTGCACACCCAACAACAATTTATTGACACACAAGACTAATTGACACCCAAAGATAGTTAATTGACACTAAAAAATGGTTCATTGACCCCCAAAATTATAAAAATGACTCCCAAGTAAATATTGTATGCTTTAAATTATAGCTAAGGGTAGTTGACAATAAAAAACAACATGATGTCGCCCAAATAGATTTGTTTGACACCCAACAACAACTTAATGGTGCCCAAATATGATTGTACCTATTAAGTAGAGTGCAAAAGTATTTCACACCCAACAATAACTTATTGGCGCCCAAAAATGATTGTTTGACACCCAAACAGTTAATTGACACCCATAGAGGCATAGATGTTTCAATGACGCCCAAAAATGGTTCATTGACACCCAAAAATATAAAAAATGGCACCAAAGTGAATATTGTACCTGTTAAATTGTGACTAAGATAATTGGCAATAAAAAACAACATAATGGCATCCAAATAGGTTTGTTTGACACCCAAGAACAACTTAATGGTGCCCAAATATGGTTGTATGCATTAAATAGGGTGTAAGGATACTTTACATCCAATAACAACTTAATAGCACCCATAAATGGCTAATTAACACCCAATGATGGTTAATTGACACTCAGAAATGGTTCATTGACACCTAGAATTATATAAATAGCTCCCAAATAAATATTGTATGTGATAAATCATGACTAAGGATAATTGACAATAAAAAACAATGTAATGATGCCCAAATAGGTTTGTTTGACACTCACAAACAACTCAATGGATCCAAAATATGATTGTACATATTAAATAGGGTGTAAGGGTGATGACCTCTCACTTTGTGATGCTATTTTATTAGTTTTCCCCTTGTTTTCCATACTTTTTCTTAAATAAATTAGAAAGAATCATTAAATCTTTACCTTATTGCTGACACATCAATAGATTAAATTTTCTCTTCTTTTTCCTTGCAGAAAAAAAAATACAAAAACCCCAAACGGTCCCAAGACCGTTTAAGGCCAAATGGTCCCAAGACCGTTTAAGGCCAAACGGTCCCAAGACCGTTTAAGGCCAAACGGTCCCAAGACCGTTTAAGGCTAAATGGTCTCAAGACCGCATGAACTCTAAACGGTCCCGAGACCGCATAAGCCCAAACGAGTTTGGCTCCCAAACGGGTCCAGCGCCCAAACGAGTTCAGCGCCCAAACGGGTCCAGCGCCCAAACGAGTCCAGTGCTCAAACGGGTCCAGCGCTCAAACGAGTTCATCGCCCAAACGTGTTCAGCAACCAAACGGGTCCAACGCCCAAACGAGTTCGACGCCCAAACGAGTCCAGTGCTCAAACGGGTCCAGCGCTCAAACGAGTTCAGTGCCCAAACGGGTTCAAGGACCAAACGGGTTCAGCGGCCAAACGTGTTCAGCACCCAAACGGGTTCAAGACCATTTGGGCTCCACTTAAGCCTATAAATAAGATCCGAAGGGGTCCTCAAGGGGGCATCGGACGGACGCCCAAAGGCTGCCTCTCCAGTTCCAGAGCACTCCCATCTTTCATCCATCGCCCCAAGGCTGCCAGTTTGAGATCCACGTTCCATCTTCAAGCTACCTTCTCTCTCAATAACAAAAATTGGCGCCGTTTCCGGGGACAACGGAATGTTTTAGTTTTTACTTAACAACTTCTTGGTTGATTAGGATTGTACACTTTTCCTTGATAACTACTCCAAATTTTCTTGACCTCCTTGCTTCCTTTCATCATCTAACCGAGTGAATTTCTTCCTACTCAGGTAGAAAACGTGTATGCTAACCCCGCATCACATCAGATTCTCCCCTGAACCAGAGTACGACTCTAAGGTAGAAAGAAGTTTCCACCGAAGGATTAGACTTAACCGCCAAAGAGCCAGACAGATGGCTGAAGAGCAACGCCTCGTTGCAGAAAGAGTTAACGCTACCATAGCTGCACAACGAGCACAACTTATCACTGACACTCGTGCTCAAGTGCAGGTCGAGATTCGAGCTGAGGAACAAGCTCGCATCCAAGCCGAGAATGCCGCTGCTCAATTAGCATTAAGAAACAAGCAACTTCGGGACTACGCAATCCCAAAGAATTATGAAGATGATCACCCAGTCCGACCACTGATTATTAATATACCAAACTTTGAAATCCGGACGTAATGGATCCAGATCATGCAAGACATCTCTTTCTCTGGAGGATCTGGAGACGATTGCATGGATCATCTTAAGAGATTCAAGTCACTCTGCCGACTTGTACCTCAAGCAGGAGTTGCCTTGGAAGCAATAATGTTACACCTCTTCCACTTCACCTTATCTAGAAGAGCGCTAAGTTGGTACAATGCTTTAGATAGGCACCCTATCATCACTACTTGGACTCCCTTAGAAGAAAAGTTTCTTGAGGAAAATTCTTTCCACCTTCACTAACCTATGAGATTAGGGGGCAGATCAACCATTTTGCCCAACTACCCAGAGAAACACTTGCAGAAGCTTGGGAAAGATTCAAGGAACTCCTGAGAAAGTGCCCTCACCATGGCATATCCCAAAATCAACTGATTGAAACATTCTATAGAGGAGTAAGTGATGATATCAAGCAGTTTTTAGACTCCTCATCTGGAGGAAACTTCATGAGAAAGAACTATGAAGATGCTTGGAATATAGTTACGTTAGGGGCCGAGAACCAATCCAATTGGGGAAGGTCGTCTAACCAATCCAAGGGAATTCTTAAAGTCTACAAGGCTGAAGAATCTATGTAACTCAAGGCCATTGCAGAGGCCTTGAAGACTATTGCTAGAAAGCAACAAGCTCTCGAAACTTCTTTCATAGAATACGACAAGAAGAAAGGCTCCCAGGTTCAACAAGTAAAAGCAGCTACTGGAATTTGCGAAGCCTGTCATGCATCTGATCATCCCACACTATCATGTGGTCTGCTATACAATGTTATGATGGATCTACAACCACCAGTGCCGCAATATGAACCCATTATTGAACATCCCGAGGACCAAATGCCAGAGCAAGTCAACTCCATTCACTCAATACCTGGCCAGGAGTATTACAATCCAGATAAACCAAGAAACCACCCTGGTTTTCAATATGGGAATCCTGCAGGGACTGCCAATCCACAACAACAGACACAAGACGGATCTTTCAATAGACAACCACCAGGATTTCAGAATAACTTCAATCAAAATGAGGGGAATTATAGAAATGGTTTCTAAATATCCAATTATCCTAGGAATCCCTCTTACCAATATACCCATCCAAGACTGCACCCACAGCTGCAACAACCTCAGTTGCAGCAGCCACAACAACCGTAGTTAACCGCACCTCCACAGCAACCACAAGGGCAGCAAGTCACTCAATATCAATAGAGAAGTGCCCCTTCCCAACCATCTGATGAAATTTCTTTGATTAGATAGATGCTTCAATCTCAGCAAACTATGCTTGCGAACCAACAGGCTCAACAAAAGGCTGTAGAGGCCCAATTAGCACAGATTGCCACTCAGTTGAAACCACCAGCAGGTACCTTTGCTGGGCAACTAGAGGCAAACCCAAGGCATGACCAAAATAGACCTGAGCAACTAAATGTTGTCACCACAAGGTCTGGTCGTGTCCTTCCTGATACCACTAGAATCATCTATGATGATGATAACGATTTAACTATTCTTTCCCCAACAGAAAGCTCAACCCAGGAAAAGGAAAAATCTACTAAAACCACTGAAAGAGAAAAAGAAAAGGAACCAATGCCAGAAGTTCCACCCAGAATCCCTTATCCGGACAGGATGAAAGGAACCAAAATGGACACTAGGTTCCAGAAATTCAAAGAAGCTATGAAGAAACTATACATTGATATACCATTCCTCGATGCTCTTTCCGAAGTGCCCGCATGGGCCAAATACCTGAAAACCCTTATGTCAAAAAAATATATGACAGAAGAGCACGAAACAGTGAAACTAGCTCAGACTACTTCAGACATTCTGCTTAACAAAATGCCAAAGAAAAAGAAGGACCCAGGTTCCTTCGGTATTCAGTGTTCAATTGGAAATGGCTCCAGCAAGAAGGGATTAGCAGATTTAGGAGCAAGTATATCCATTATGCCCTATTCTATGTGCAAAAGATTAGGCTTCACTGATTTGTTACCTACGACAATGACAATTCAGTTAGCCGACTCTACCATAACTGCTCCCCTTGGAATCATTGAAGATATACCTGTCAGGATAGAAACGAATTCTTATGTTCCATGCGATTTCGTTATTATGGACATACAAGAAGACCTAAGATACCCGATAATCTTCGGCAGACCTTTCCTAGCTACTGCCCAAGCGCTTATCGATGTAGAAGCAGGAACTATTATCTTAAGACTTGGGAAGGAAGCTTTCCAGTTCAGATTCCTTAATAGCATGAAAGGTCCAAGCATTCAAGAGGAAGTCTTTCTCCTGGACGCTATATATCAAATGTTCCAATTAGAAATGTATGAACCCTCCGATGATTTGGAAGATATCTTGATAAATCCGGAAGTAGAATTCTCGGCAAATGAACTTGTGCAAGAATGCCTTCAATACTTAGAAAAAGCTGAAGAAGCCCCAACGGCCACCTTTGAAGAACTCAAGGCCGTCACCATTATAGAAGCAACTGAGCCACCTAAGGCTCCTAAAATGAAAGCTCTACCTGAGGGACTCAAACATGCCTTTCTTGACAATGAGAAACTTTGTCCAGTGATTATTAGCTCCACCCTGGAGGTGGACCAAGAAAACAGACTTCTTGATGAACTAAAGAGACACAAGAAAGCTATCGGATACAAGATGACTGACTTGACGGGTATAAATCCAGCTTTATGCATGCACAGATTGCCTATGATGGAAGAATTCAAACCATCAAGGGAACATCAAAGAAAGTTGAACCCTAATCTCAAGGAGGTAGTTCACCTCGAGGTTCTCAAACTTCTGAAAGTAGGTATCATCTACCCAATCTCGGATTCTCAATGGGTAAGTCCCGTGCAGGTGGTCCCAAAAAAAGGGGGGACCACTGTTGTTCTTAATGATAAAAATTAACTAGTACCTACTAGAACAGTAACTGGGTGGCGAATGTGCATCGACTACCAAAAACTTAACAAAGCAACAAGGAAAGATCATTTCCCCTTGCCCTTTTTGGATGAGGTTCTCGAACGACTCGCTCACAAAAAATTCTTCTATTACCTCGATGGATATTTAGGATTTTACAAAATCCCAATCCATCCTGAAGATCAAGAAAAAACTACCTTTACTTGTCCTTTTGGAACATATGCCTTTAGAAGGATGCCTTTCGGGTTATGCAATGCACCCGCAACCTTCCAAAGATGTATGACTGCTATCTTCGCCGGATTAACAGAATCTATCATGGAAGTCTTCATGGATGATTTTTCAGTATACGGAAATTCTTTCGACGACTGTTTACTCAATCCAGGAAAAGTCCTACAAAGATGTGAAGACCCCAACCTGATCTTGAATTGGGAAAAATGTCACTTTATGGTGACTGAAGGTGTGGTTCTAGGACATCGAGTAAGTGAAAAAGGGATTGAAGTGGATAAAGCAAAGGTCGATGTCATCTCAAAACTAACTCCACCTAAAGACATCAGAGGAGTCAGGGCATTCCTTGGTCATGCAGGATTCTACATAAGATTTATAAAAGATTTTTCAAAGATAGCAAAGCCAATGACTCACCTACTGACCAAAGAAGTAGATTTTATATTTGACCAAGAATGCATTAATATCTTCACAACTCTGAAGAATGCCCTTATCTCTGCCCCTATTCTAAGAGCCCCTGACTGGTCACAACCGTTTGAAATTATGTGTGACGCTAGCGATTATGCTATAGGGGAAGTCCTTGGACAAAGGATTGACAAAAAGCCTTACGTCATATATTACGCCTCCAAGACGCTTGATGAGGCACAAAAGAACTATACTACCACCGAAAAAGAGTTCCTGGCAGTTATCTATGCTTTTGAAAAATTTCGGTCTTACCTAATCGGGTCAAAAGTCATAATATATACTAACCATTATGCAATACGATATTTGGTTCAAAAACAAGATGCTAAACCCCGACTTATCAGATGGGTATTAATGCTTCAGGAGTTTGATTTAGAGATTAAAGACAAAGGTGGGGTTGAAAATGTCGTCGCGGATCACCTCAGTCATATTGAAGCTAAAGACTCCGATAACATACCCATTCGAGACTCTTTATCGGATGATCAACTAATGAAGATTACTACTGGATTTCCTTGGTATGCTGATATTGTTAATTATTTGGCAACAGGAATCATCCATCCGTCTGCATCATACCATGACAAAAAGAAATTCATTCATGACGCTAAGCAGTACTTCTGGGACGAGCCCTACCTATTCTGCTTATGCGTAGATGGACTTTTTTGTCGATGCATTCCAGAAACAGAAATCACCCCAGTTTTAGAACACTGTCACTCAGGCCCTACTGGGGGGCACATGAGCTCTAAGAAAACCGCTCTTCAAATTCTTCAATCTAGTTTCTACTGGGCAACCATCGCAAAGGATGCACATGAATATGTGCGATCATGTGACAAATGCCAACTATCTGGAGGAATAACTAAACGAAATGAAATGCCTTTGAATATGTGGCAAGAAGTTGAACTCTTTGATGTTTGGGGAATGGATTACATGAGTCCTTACCCCCCATCTTACAGATTCACGTACATTCTAGTAGCTATGGATTACGTTTCGAAATGGGTAGAAGCTCTACCGACCACTTCTTGTGATTCCAAACCTGTTACGACCCCATCTGAGCTTTATTGGTAAACTAGGGTTTACCTAGACAATTGCAAAGATTAATTGGAATAATCATTCTTGAAATCTAATTAATGACGATAACACAATTAGGATGTTTTAATTATGATAAGAAGTCTAAATGTTCTTTTGTCTTGAGAATTAGGGTTTGAGAAACATAAACCCTAATCGGCCCAAAAATAGGGTTTTGATGATGCATGAATACAGAATTTGATAAGTAGAATGTCTCACTAAACGATTTTTAGTATTTTATGTGTAACTCTGATTTACTTCAAATTTGGATATGATTTGTATATATAAAATGTGAACAACATTGAAAAATATCAGAATTTTTGAAGGATGCTCTGACCTGTTTATCGGTCGAGTTTCAAATTCGGCCGATCACATTTCCAGAATTATACAGCAGTGTGGTAATTGAATTTTATCTTTTTATTGGTATATCCAATTGATCTCAAATTTTAACTGTGCTTGAAAAACACAGTTTTAGACACTCTGTTAAATTGGCATAATTTTTGGATGACTTTTTGATCTCTACAGTAAGGGTGTCGGTCGAGTTTTGTGCAGGACAAACTCGGCCGAATATTCTGCAGACTGCAATATAGCAGTGCACTGTTCGATTTTTAATTATTTATTGGTAACTCCAAATGATCTCAAATTTTAACTGAAGCTTTATAGATCAATTATAAACAACGTGATAAATTCCCATAATTGTTGGAGAAGGTTTGTTCTCTAAAATAAACGAATTACAGTAACTTTTGTATAACTGAATATTCAGCCAATATAATTAAAGTTGAGTGTAGGGTCAATTTGCAATTGACCCGAGCAGATCAAATTAGCTTATATGATCGACCACACACACACACAGCTCTCATTCTTCGTCATTTCATTCTAGAGAAACGAAAATCTAGAGAGAGAGGGAGAGTTAGGGCTTGAGTGGGGAAAGAGGAGGAATTGCTGAATTAGGGTTCTGCGGTCCCAAGAGTGGTGAAATCAAGTAAGTTTGGATCCTTTGCATAGACTTTTATGGTGAATATTCTCTCTCATGTCAAGATTCTGTCCATGCTCTGATTTGATCCAAGAGAATGTCGAAATTCCCTCTTTTCTCACCCTTTCTTCATAATCCCTCATTTTCAAGGTTCCCGAGTTGAATGGAAGAAGAATCGGTAGATTTGCTAGGGATTTGATAGGAATTCGAGATTCCCTGAGTTGAGCTGCAGTTGTGAGGTGTTTTCACACCTTAGGGTGAGTGGGTTCTTCCTTCAAACATTCTAATGCACGAATTTGATTATAACATCCAAATCCCTAAATGCTTAGTATGTGAATTCTAAATCCTGAAATGTCCGTTTGATTTAAGTTATTGTAAATTGATATGATACGGATTCCTTCTCTGTTTGAACGACTCTTTGATGGTAGATTCATATCAGATACGTATACAACACTTCCTAGTGAGGATGCTTTTAGATTTATATCAAAGGATGTAATTAGAGTTTAACCTAATTGTGACATCACTAGAGTTTCAACCTTATTGAAAGGGACTAGTAATCCTATAAGTGGTTAGGATGTACCTCATGGGTTATCTTAATTGAATTTTATTCTGGATACATGATATCATAGTGAATGATATGGAAAACCTAAATTTAGTTAAATTTCCATGGTTTCATGTCTATATTGATTGCATATGATTTGTTGGAAACAATCTTTATTTAGTGAATGCTTATATCCTATGAAATCCTTATGAGAGCCATGTGACAAGTGAATGAGGTAAATGAAAAAGTGAATGAGGCAAATGCAACCCTAATAGTAGGGTGTTGGCATGTGATGAATGAATAAGGCAAATGAAACCCTAAGGATAGGGTGTTCAATGAATCATGTTATGGTAATATGAAAGGTCTCGATATGAGATGTGGTGATGCTTAATTATTGAATTATATGTTTCTAGTGCATTTAACTTTATATGCTTGTTCTCTCTGAGATGATATCTATATACTGCAGGGCTCCTTATTTTCAATACATATCTCGTAAATTGCAGGTGATGAGTTATGACATGCCCTAGAAAGGGATGTTATTGAGATATGATATATGTTGAATACATGAGTTATGATGTTGCTTATGATATGATATGGCAGGCCGTGTGAGCCTTGTAAGAAATGTTAAATGAGTCATGATTTTCTGTTTAAAATGTACCTATAATGTTAATGTTAGACTTAGGTGCCCTGAACACTGTAGAACCCCTTTGACAGATCTGCTTCTTAGGGGTGAAACTCGTGTTGCAACATTATCCGTGTGATGTCATGGAGACACGAGGATAGAGAGGCAGTGTCCAACAATAACGTGTGCGATGTCACGGTGGCACTGGAGAAAATTGGGGGTTATTGCAACAAGATCTGTGCGATGTCATGGAGGTAACCCCGTGAGACTCTCCGCTTGTGTACTCAGGTTAGAGGAGGAGTCTAGAGCACTCGATGTAGTGCAGTGAGGCCGATGAGCCTGGGATCCTGTGGCAGAGCAGGGCTGGCGTCAGACTTAGCATTTCCCGGGTGTGTCGCTAAGTCTTGTACGGTGTGATCGTAGTGCACTGTGAGTCTCTATGCAGAGTACACTGCATAGATCAGGGCATAATCTAAAATATGATCATATAGGTTCACAGAGTTCCTTATAAATGAAAGAGTTAAGGAAGACTAGAGCATAGTCTTCTAGTAGTTATTCTTTGGATGCAATATTTACATTCTCTGTTATTTCAATTATATTGTTTTAGAACTGCTCAGTGTAGTATTTATTGTTGTTAAATTTCATATCGTTTACTCAAATTATATCTGTAATCACATTAGTGCATTAGTCTGTTTCCATGAAATACTCATTCACTGAGCGAGTAGGCTCACCCCTCTACTCAAACATTTTTAGGGTTAACCGCATGGACTTGAAGATGGTCAGAGCATCAGTGTAGACCTGCCACAGGAGTCAAGTACGAGATTAGTTGAGTCAGTCGGTCCTTGTCACTCTAGGTCCTCAGTAAGAGTTTAGAGATAGAGTTGTAATTACAATGTGTAATATTGTTCCTCTTTGATATGTATGCTAATTAGCAAGTTTAATGTGCATAATGTGTGAAAGACATCATGAATGCTTATACATGTATCTTTACTATTGAAGTCTGATTAGTAAAAGAAATGTTCAGATTCCTTTGTTAAGATGATATGTGGTTCAATGTGGGGAAACAAGAGTTTTATAGAAAAGAAAAGAAAAGAAAAAGTTAAGGGTGTTCTTTGTGTTGTATACAAATCCCATCTTATGCCCTAATCTCATGATTTGAGGAAATTGTGAGATCGGGGTGTAACAAAACCAGTCATCAAAATGTTTAAAGAAATAATATTCCCCAGATTTGGTGTTCCAAGAACAATAATATCCGATGGCGGATCTCATTTTCTTGAGCGGAGTTTTGAAGCACTATTAAGAAAATATGGAGTCAAACATAAAGTTTCCACACCTTATCACCCACAGACTTGTGGACAGGTCGAAGTCTCCAACAGGCAACTCAAGGCCATTTTGGAAAAAAACTGTTAATAGGCACCGCACAGACTGGTCTACCAAACTTCCTGATGCTCTATGGGCCTATAGCACAGCTTTCAAAACACCAATTGGAACAACACCATTTCGATTGGTGTATGGGAAGTAGTGTCATCTACCAGTCGAATTAGAGCATAAAGCTTGGTGGGCTATCAAGCAATTGAACTTTGATCTCAAGAGTGCCGGTGATTTTAGACAACTTCAATTACAAGAATTGGAAGAGTTGCGAATGACAGCATACCAAAATGCCAGAATTTACAAAGAACAAACCAAGATGTGGCATGATGGCCACATAAAAAGAAAGGATATAATCATCGGAGATAAGGTTCTCTTATTCAATTCCAGACTAAAATTGTTTCCGGGAAAACTGCGCACAAAATGGTCGGGGCCTTTCACTATCAAACATATCTACCCGACAGGAGCAGTTATTATCCTTGATGATAATGGGGGAGAAAGAACCGTCAATGGTCATAGGTTAAAGAAATACTACATTCCAGTAGACAAATTGCCAAGACAAACTATAGAGATCCAAGATCCTATAACATCAGCATAGCCAGATCAGCATTTCGTCGAGCCAACGACATTAAACCCAGGCGCTACTTGGGAGGCAACCCAAGATCTTAGTATCATCGTTTTTCGTCTTCCCTCTTCTTCTTTTTAGTTTAGTTTTCTTCTGAAATAAATATACAAAAAAAATTCACATAAACAAAATAAACATAAAAATCAAAAGCATCAAAAACCTAAACCTTCCCAAATGGTCTCGCACCCGTTTGGAGTTCAAACGGTCTCACACCCATTTGGAGTTCAAATGGTCTCGCACCCATTTGGAGTTCAAACGGTCTCACACCCGTTTGGAGTTCAAACTGTCTCGCACCCGTTTGGAGTTCAAACGGTCTCGCACCCATTTGGAGTTCAAACGGTCTCGCACCCGTTTGGAGTTTAAACGGTCTCGCACCCGTTTGACTACGGGAATTTGTAAGGACGCCCCCCAATCCTATAAATAACATCCCACACCCTCCTTTCTTTCTTCTAGAACCTCTCGCTTTCTCTGTTCCACTGCTGTTTCACTCCAGTTTCCGCGCACACTTTTGCTTCTTCGAGCTTACCGTTATCACCTCCGTCTTCCACCGCCATTCTCGTCTCTGACTGACGCTTCGTCGTCGTCTGTGCGAGGCTCCGTTCTTCTGCTCGCTCATCGTCGCTTCCTTCCGGCCCTTCTTCTTCCGCCGTCGTCACCTAACAGGTAGAGTTTTTTCTAGCGGTTCTCGCTACCGCCGTCACCGTCGCCACCGCCGATGAGCGTTTTTCGGCCTCCCTCCCGCCGTCCCTCGCCGCCAAACAGCCTGGCTCTTCGTCTTCCCGACGGTTTTCTCCAAACGGGTTTACACCCGTTTGGACGAAGGACCGTTTGGCCCCAAACGGTCTCCAAACTGTTTGGTGCCAAACGACCTTGCACCCGTTTGGACGAAGGACCGTTTGGCCCCAAACGGTCTCCAAACCGTTTGGTGCCAAACGACCTTGCACCCCTTTGGACGACGGACCATTTTTCCCCAAACGGTCTTCAACCCGTTTGGAACCAAACGGTCTCGAACCCGTTTGGAACCAAACGGTCTCGAACCCATTTGGATCCAATCAAACCTCAAAAATACTGTTCTATTCTAATAAACTTATTTAAATTCAAATTTCAGATCTCTAACTTTTGTTTTCTTGACAAAAATTTCAGAATGGCCTCCCCCGCAAAACAACCAACAGGAACAGCCGACAAACCTTTTTGGACAAAGGAGGAATTAATTGCTGACCGGGTGAAGTTTCAGCAAATCATTGACCACTATGAACAAATTGGAATGGTCCCAGCAAAGGTGGACCTGCTCAAAGTCATGCATGAGATAAAACGCATCAACCACTGCTTAGCAGAAGAACCTTCTGAAGAGGAGGTCGAAGAAATCTCATCTGATGACCCCTCGGAATATGAGCCTTCATCGGAGGCAGAATCCCCTACCAAAAAGTCCTTGGGGAAGAGGAAGGCCCAAGCAACCACTTCAGCACCACAACCGAAGAAGAGGGCAAGGAAACAGGTTCACCCTATCACTGCAAGGGAACAAACCCTGGTAGGTCTCATTCCACCATCCTCCATTCAACCAACCACCACCATCACCGCCACCCCTGCCACCATTACCGTTCCTATTTTTCCCCCCATTACCACCACAGCACCACCACCAGAAAATCTTCACATCCATACCCTCCCATCCATTAAACAAACTCTAAAACTGACAAAGTACGTTTGCCCAAGCATACTTATGAAGATGGGGATCTACAATAGAATCCTCACCTTGCTAGACAATTCCAATCTTTCTCGACTTTGTTTTGTCACCGAATCCTCATACGTTGAGCCTACAACAGAATTCTTCACTTTTTCACTAGAGAAGCAGTGGACACTTTCGATAAAGCACAGGACGGTGGGGATCGTAGAATATCCACCAGAATCTTCAACAAAAAAGTGGTCATCACTGAAAATATGCCGAACGAAATCTTTATAGACAACCAAGAGCAGTTGAAGAAAGCCAAGGCTGTTGGCACAGACAACACCAAGTTCAACAAACACAACTTCTGGAAATCTTTAACGGGGCTACCAATTTATGATGCAAAAACATGTAAAGCATCAAACATTCAATCTGGTCTAGTGCGCACACTTCACAAAATCCTTGCTGGCGCACTCTTCCCCAGGTCAGAAGGAGAAACTTTACAATTTAAAGGATCACTCTCTGTAAGCCTAATGGCCGCCTACCAATTTCTCCTAGGCCAAGATAACCCCACAACATATATGGTGTCTCCTTATTTGAAGAATGACCTTTTAAAGCTAAAGCATTTCGGCACAGATGAAACACTAATCTCCTATCTACAACACACAACGCCGAAGTTCATCATGCTACCCTTCCTCTATCATGAACACTGGCTGCTCTTGGCAACAAACCTACCAGAAGGAACAATTACAATTTATAATAGTTCCGACAGCCAGTACAGTCCAAAATAGAAGAATTATGTCGTGATGCCAAAAACGCCCACGGAGGTAGTAGCGAAAGAATGTGCTGAAAAATTAATCGATTTCCTAAGTCAGCACACAAAAGCTTATGACAAAGAACATTTTCACCGCCCTTCCTTCTGCAACAAGTGTCCCCAACAAATTCGACAATCAAACGACTGCGGCTTCCATGTCCTCTATTGGATCTACACCATCATCGTTCTTCAGAAACCAGTAGAGGATATGATTGACGTAGACTATCACGCCCTGCGAGGACAATTTGCAGCTAAACTCCTTCAAGCACCAGGGGCAAGCACAGGATTCACTTAACATGCGGCCCTTGTCCTCGTACTACTCCACCTATCACTTTGACACTCTGAGGACAGAGTGCGTGATAAGTTAGGGGGGGTACATTAGACAAGGGCGAGGTATCATCTCTATATCCTTCTTTCTCCATCTTCTCTTTTTTTTCTTGTATAAATTTTCTCAGTTTCCGTTACACCTTTAGCTTCTTAAGAATGGTTCATCTTTAGAATAAAAGTCACCCTCAGCTAACTTTAGAATCAGGTTAGTCCTCCAAAGTAAAATAGCACTTAGACATACAATGGCGACTTAATAATATCTCTCCACCTTGGGTTTTCATGCTTTTGTTTCACTTCTATATCTGACTCTCCACAAGGTCTATATCAAGGCAGAAATAAGCCGAGCTTTCAAGGACGAGAGGAGTATCAGGCAACTTCCAAATTAAGAAGTCTTGCAAGCGGACCACACAATAAGTGCATGTTGAAAAACTCTAAGAACAACTTTTCTCTCTTCAAATAAAAGAGGCTTGGCCGCCCAAAATAAATTCCAAAAGCAATCCCCAAATCCCAAGCCTGTGAGTTTTTCGAATAAAAGCCAGAGTGTTGAATAAAAACATGAGAGTTGTGCCATGCATAAGGACTTATAAGAAGAGCCAATAAAGGTTTCACCCGGCCGGTACATTCAGCTGCCCTCATAAAGGCAGATGTGTCGTACCCGGTAGTGGGACCCTAAGGTTTCTAAATATAAGAGAAGGCTAATAAAGAGCTCACCCGGCCGGTACATTCAGCTACCCTCATGAAGGCAGATGTGTCGTGCCCGGTAGTGGGTCTCTAAAAAGCATAGACAAGCCCTCTCCCACAAAAAGGGAGAGTTACACTTTAAGCCTACAGCCAACCCTCATACCCACTCTAGTTACCGGTAGGTCCCTCAGAGAGATATAAAGCTGATTAGAGTCAACAACATGCACAGAATAAAAAGTGGTCCCAATGCAAGCTACGGGATACAGAAGGAACTTGAGACCCATGCATCTCTCAAAAACCTGAAAGAGTCAAGGCAAGCAATAAGATCCGATATGATTTGAGGAGAACTCAAGTTGAGAATTGAAACAAGAGTATGGAAACTCTAACTAAATAAAATCACCTCGCCACTGCATGCCTTAGCTCTATCTAACTTGAGGACAAGCTAGACTCTAAGTTAGGGGGGTGATAACCTCTCACTTTGTGATGCTATTTTATTAGTTTTCCCCTTGTTTTCCATACTCTTTCTTAAATAAATTAGAAAGAATCATTAAATCTTTACCTTATTGCTGACACATCAATAGATTAACTTTTCTCTTCTTTTTCCTTGTAGAAAAACACAAAAAAATTACAAAAACCCCAAACGGTCCCAAGACCATTTAAGGCCAAACGGTCTCAAGACCGCATGAACTCTAAACGGTCCCGAGACCGCATAAGCCCAAATGAGTTCAGTGCCCAAACGAGTTCGGCGCCCAAACGGGTCCAGCGCCCAAACGAGTTCAGTGCCCAAATGGGTCCAGCGCCCAAATGGGTCCAGTGCCCAAACGGGTCCAGCGCTCAAATGAGTTCATCGCCCAAACGTGTTCAACAACCAAACAGGTCCAGCGCCCAAACAAGTTCGGCGCCCAAACGAGTCCAGTGCTCAAACGGGTCCAGCGCTCAAACGAGTTCAGCGCCCAAACGGGTTCAAGGACCAAACAGGTTCAGCGACCAAACGTGTTCAGCACCCAAACAGGTTCAAGACCGTTTGGGCTCCACTTAAGCCTATAAATAAGATCCAAAGGGGTCCTCAAGGGGGCATCGGACGGACGCCCAAAGTCTGCCTCTCCAGTTCCAGAGCACTCCCATCTTTCATCCATCTCCCTAAGGCTACCAGTTTGAGATCCACGTTCCATCTTCAAGCTACCTTCTCTCTCAACAACAAAGAAGGTGGGAAGATAAGATCCATCATCAAAGCATCCATGAAGTGCAAAGATCGTTGCTCTCTTCACCAAGGGTTCATCCTTCCCTCCTCCGTGGAGATGACGTTCTTTCTCTCTCTTCTCGCCTCCCTCTTTGTCCTTGATATGAGCGAGTAGTCTCATTCACTAGGGTGTGGGGAGTAGCCCCGCTACCCATGTTTTCATTCCATGCAATGTAATTCAACTGTTTGCAATAGAGATACTCTCCTTTTCAGTTCAACATCAATCGTTAAATGAATGCTTGTTGCTTGATCATCAACTTGTATTACCTATTGTCTTTCGGTATGAATTGCCTACATTTGTACCCTTAGATCTGAATATCGATTGAAAGTTGGTTCTGGATGTATGTAGTCACCATACGTCTGTTTCGGTATCTAGGAGTGCTTTCATGAGTGGAGTAAACTCACTCCCATCGTTGCACTTTCATACTATGAAATGGAATCAGTTGACGTATGAAAGTGCAACCTTGGCAAGGTCAAGGAACACACTTCATGAAGAAGTAATGCAAAGCATGTGACCATTCATTTTTGGATGTCTGGCGTTGCAATACTCCACACTTCTCGTAGTTAGTTATCCGAAAAGAAACTAAGTCTACAAGATACTAACTGATTAGAATCTCTTTGCATGTTGTTTTATTATGTTGCATGTTTTGATCCATGTGTAGTGGAGTGAAACCCGATAACATCCTAGTGGTTTTTTATCATTGTTTACAACCCTAATTTCTACTTTCTTGCTTTTACTTTCCTCGCACTTCGTTTAAACAACCAAATCAAACTTTTGATCTAAATATCAACCGTTAAGTAATTAGGTACGACTAAAACATTTTCCATCTTGATCAATTCTAATCAAGACCGTTATCCTAAGGATTCGACCCTTAACTATACTACGATAAGACTTCTGCGTGTCCTAGCACACGTGGGTGGAGATCTTACCATAGTACAAGCAAGGCTAAACCTAGAGATTCGTCATCTCTAGGATTTTTAGTGGCGTTGCAAAACTCCATCAAAGGGTACTTCACACCCAACAATAAGTTAAATGACACCAAAGAATTGTAGGGAAACACAGAATCAGATAGGCAACAAAATATAATTTACTGAAATATTTACCATTAACTAGTAGATTGCATCAATAACTATGCAATGAGAAGGATGGTTTTATGAAGATGCACCTGGTCCTGGAGCATGTCCAGTGACAATCCTTGTCAGTGTAGATGTGCAATCTATCTTGGATGGTGTTTGTGCAGCTCGTGGTCGCACTCGGACTCGTCTGACTACTCCTCAATGGACATTAGACTCAGAAAACTGCTGCAACGACTCCTCAGATCTCACCATAGACCGCGATGTTGCCCTCCTAGCAGTAGCTAACAGACTCCTACCTATAGAGTAGTCCTCACGAACCAACTAGAACTCCTGTCATCCTACAAGAACGGACATGAAAGAGTTGTCCCTCCCGTTGGTGTACTAGTCACCAACATGCTCTCCCACAACAATGATCATTAGTTGTTGCTCTCCCATGGCTATCCCTCCTTAGTTGGGTAGGACTTGCTTGGGTTCTCATAGTTACCACAACCAGAGAGGACATCACTTGTCAGAGCAACTGATTCTCAATTATCTATGTAGTAGTTTTGTTCTAGGAAGCCCCTAGTACCCCTCTATATATAGGAGGGGTTAAGTTTAGGTTTCCTGGTCCCCAACCGATGCAGGACTAAAGAGGGAGTGGAAAGGACAATTAGATCTTGAATTTTTACTACCTTTCTAAAAGTTTCACAACATACATGCAACGAATGGAAGTTTCACAACCTACGTATGACGAAACAATCATCTCGCACGTGAGAAGATCATTTCACACCTACTAGTTCTGCACATATGTTGGCAATTCAATTCCAATTAGTACTCACTTGACGTACCCCAAAATAGGCATTTGGTGCAAGTGAGACGGGCGTCTTGTACCAAGTCAGACGACCGTTTGGTGCAACTGAGACAGGTGCCTCACACCAATCCAGATGGCTATTTGGTGCAACTGATATGGGCGTCTTGCACCAAGACAAACGATCATTTCGCATAAGCAAGACAGGTGTCTCACAACCCAGATCAGGCAGAATTCCTACCAATTACAAAACAATTAGCCTGACACTCCAAACAACAGTCTCAACACTTGAACTGATCATTTGGCAGTCTAGTCAGCTAATCCTTTGTGTGAATTAAAATACCTAAATACTTTAGTAATAAATTAAATTATCATTCAAGATCAAATTCCTCTTCTAGATGTGTTCCTATGTGTGTGACCATATAGATCCCATATCACATTAGCAGTGAATATCCATAACTAGCTTATGACATCACACGCAAAGAGTGGTGCCTAGTCGAACATCATTGCTACCCAAGTGAATGGAAAGTTGGGGAGCAACTTCAACCTTTAATCTGTGTATGGTGTTATAGTGTTTGTATAGTTTCTTTATCACTGATATCTATATTGAACTAGAGGCATGGAGAAGTCATCCTGATTATTATTCATTCTTATTCCTTGAACCATAGTAGACTGCATGAGGTATATGTAAGATCAATATCACATATTGACTCACATGTGGACGGCCATATTTTTCTCACTCTCTCTAATCAAGAGGCCTTGGATATCAAACTCCTGTCGGAGGAAAAAATCCCATATCTATGACTCACAATCAATCCCCATGTGTCAATGTCACCCGTATAACAACCCATGTTTTAGGGTTGTGTTTGATAATATCAAAGTGTACCCAATGACAAGTGATGAGTACAGTGATTTCAAGTCTAAGAACCACAACCACCACCATCACTGTGAGACTTGACTATGACTTCCATGATGATGGCTTCCATGTGTCAATCTCATGGTGGGTCTATCTAATACACTATTCTCTAACATGTATCTATGTGCTTGGTTTGATATTGCGATATCATGATTAATGAGATTTAGTCATCAACCAACTCACACTCTTATCTAATGTGTTATTGCTATCTATCTACCTTCCACAATAACAACTAATCAGGGACATAATGAGAATGTATATACTCTTAACATATGTATGATATCACTCTTTCAAGTCACGTACTTGAATACATATGTCATTGAGTAATATCATTCTTTAGACATTTATTGTGTAATTCATTATCTCATTACTAAATATACAAAATAAATTGGAAGCTTGCCTTTTATTATTAATTTATCAAATCATATATCTAATGCCTCATCCCAATCATCATACGATTGGCTCTCTGGGCATACATACCAACAGACTCCCACTTGCACTTAGATCCAATCATTCACAAATCTCATCCTGAGTGACCTAACATGACCTTCATGCTTCTGCTGTGCAAGTGCTTTTATAGCGAGTTTAGCAACATTTGCTTTAAGTCAGTATTTTGCAATTTTACATCTCTTCATTGTACAACTACTCATATGAGATGGAAGTGCCATAGTATGCTATCTGGGATTCCAAGCCTAACTAGTAGCGTCATTATTGTCATCAATATGTGTATTGTATCATCAATGGTTTGGAACCTCACATAAGTTCACCCATATAAACTTCTTGATCCATACAATATCCTTTGTTGTTCTTATAACACAGAGATACTCATCATCTTTTGTATATTTGAACAATTGTCATTAGCTTAGAACTCTTTCTAGCTTACATTTTTCACTTTAATGTCAAACATTATTACAATCATTTTGTCAGTTTGGAAGCTTGCATGGGTGTAACCCTTTATATCCAAATCTTCCTTATTACCATAACCAAGGAACCAATCCTTTAGGTTCTTCACAAGCACATAAGGATGTTCATTATGGTATTTCAGTGACTCTCACTGGTATTTGACATAT
The DNA here is from genome assembly GCA_963693085.1 of Alisma plantago-aquatica. Taxonomy (NCBI): domain Eukaryota; kingdom Viridiplantae; phylum Streptophyta; class Magnoliopsida; order Alismatales; family Alismataceae; genus Alisma; species Alisma plantago-aquatica. The sequence continues at coordinate 1,821,857,175 of OY856409.1, read as the reverse complement.
ACCCTCTCGTCATGTCCAATACATATGAAATTGCTAGGTAGGTATATATGTGTCCTCTCATTATGTCAACACATATGACATGACTGGATATCCTCTCATCATGTCCAAAATGTATGAGATTACTAGATATCTTCTCGTCTGTCCAATACATATGAGATAACATGATAAGTACACAACATTGCATTCAAGATAGATTCAATGACATCTATCCATGTGTACCTATTCTTCATAAGAATTGAGATACTAGGCTCATGATAAACTAACTCCATGGAACATGGTCACATTTTCTATCATTAAGTCTTGCATGTTGAACCCTTCAACATCTTGCCAATGTATATGCTTTTACTTAGGTCAAGAAGCATTCCAGATCTATCTCTATAGACCTTGATCCCTATCACATAGGATGCTTTGCTTAAACCCTTCATATAGAAGGTACTTTTCTTTACAAGTTTTCATATTTATAGGATAAGGACGTTATTCTACATCATTATGTGGAATATCAATATGCTCCCACTAAATATTTTGTAATCACGGATTTCATCTTCATTCTGACTCAAGTCGAACCCTTTGATTGTCAAATCAAAGATTCCAACTTTGAGATGGTTGCTTCAATCCTCAGATTGACCTTTGTAGCTTATAGAATTCATTTGTATTAATGGATATATAAACTGTTAGGTTGTGTCACATACACATCCTATTAATTATTCCAATTATGGAATGTTGTTTTAACATCCATATGCCAAATTTCACAGTTATAATAAGTTGCAATAGCAAGCATGATCCAGATGATAATTGGTAAAAGATGTCATCACGTTCAACAATTTGAACTAGTTTTAAACTCTTTACAACCAATCTACCCTTCCATGTTGGTCTTCTTACAAATACCCAAATGCACCCTATGGGTTTTACCTCTTTAGGTGGATCCACCAAATTCATACCTTGTTGGTTTACATGGAGTCCATCATAGATCTCATGGCCTCAAGCCATTTTTCAGAATCTAGTTCCTCAATAGTTTCTAGGTAGGTAGTTGACTCAAAGTATGACCAACTTACTACCTTCTTGAGTTATAAGATATCATAATATTTCAAACTCAAGGTGTTCTACTAAAACTATGAGTTCTGTGTTTACATAATGAACTTGAGATTCCATAACAATTTGTGATTCTCCTTGTTCCTTGTTGTACCTCTTTAGGTTCAATATTTTCTTGTTTGTCTTGAACATTTTGAGTTCTACTTTTACTCCCACTGATTCCTTTGGAATAGAGTTCCCTTTAGGAATTCAACAATCCTAGCAACAATCACTTTTTTGTCGGGCTAGAATATAAGTAGTATTCAACAAGATAACATTCAAGTAATTTGTGGATAAAGCCCTTTAAGAAACTATTTTCTTATACAAGCTTTCAATCCTAATTACTATGAAAGGAAATTCAGGACACTTCCCATGCCATATCTCATATGGTGCCTTTTGAACCATTATAGACGGTACATTGTTTTATTGTAATGCATATGCCCAAAAGAAATTGTAAAATTAGATAGATTTTATTGATAATCTCACCATGACTTAATAGGGTATGAAACCTTCTTTTTGACACATCAATATGTTTAAGGTAGAGTTCATTATGATAAGGTCCTCAAACTCTTAGTTTACATATTTCAACATCAATCATATCAAGGTATCTTAATACTTTTACCAATTTAGTCAGATACTTCATTTATAACCTCCTTGAACACTTCAAGAGATCCAAACTTGCATTTCATTAAATACAAACTTCAATATCTATTGATCTTATCAGTAAATTTAATGAGGTACTTGTAAACTACCTTTAGCATTCATCCAAAAAGGTCTGTACATCAGTATGTACTATTCCTAATGGAATAGTCGATCTCCCACTACATATAGTGAAGATTGTTTTTTCATATTGCACAACAAATAAGACATGCATGTCTCTATTGGTTCAATAACTAAAAGAGTCTAGATAACCATCACATGGATTTTAGAAATGCATTTCTCGTTTATGTTCTCTAGATGACAGTGCTATAGGTATTCATTGTTTGAGTTATCAAGTAATTAAATATGTACATTTTTCTTTTCAACTATCAGGTATAGTTTATGAGATATAGGATATCGCCATAAAAGATGATAATGTTCTTTTCATACAAAACATAAAATGTTTGGCAAGTACACAATAGCAATTCACTAATTCTATTATGTGCTGATGAATGACAACCTTTAACTATAGTGGATGCAACCCTTGCTCCATATAGTTCTAGATAACTTCTTCTCAAGTTGTGAAGTAGAGATCTATATCTCAGTTTTCTTCCCAATGTCCTCTATTAAGAGGATAATTCCTTTCCATTGTCCAAACAAGTGAAAATGGTGGCACTTTGTTTTCTTTATCCTTTAAGTGAAAAAGGACTGATTCATTTTTACACTTACCCTTCTCCATATAGTGAGTGTAGAAGACTTGGGATTTATCTTAGCCTCAGAACATTTCTTAACCTTGCTTTTTCCCTAGGACTCACTTCCGTTGATCACCATCATGGATTTGCCCTTGTTCTTCCTTGCTTTGGCATCAACATGACAAGCATGTGATAAGCTGACTATATGATTCATATAACACTTGCATACTCATATTCATGGTCAACTCTTAACCTAAGAGAAATCCCAATAATTCCACATGTCCAATCACATTGAACACATGGGGTTCTACTGGACCTCCCTTTGTCAGTTTGCACTCAAATTAGCTCTCATGAGACATTATACCTTCTATGCTTTACATGATTCTTAAGATGTGTTACTATCTCAAGAATGCACATGTTTTCTTGTTGTTCATGCAACTCATAGTTCATACAACAGAGTGTTAGGTATTCAAATGTCTATGGCATCATTGGCATGCTTCCAATAAGCATCCATTCAGCCTTAGGCGCACTTGGAGCAGGTTCCTCTGGCATTGGCCTATCAAGGACATAGAGCTTTTGCTCATAGATGAGAACATTTCTCAAAGTCCTTAACCAGTTGTGGAACTTTATCCCATTTTGTCCTTCTAGAGGACTGATAGCAATTTAAACGTGTTTTTATGTTTGACATTTGATTCTACAAAGAAATATTGCAACATTTTCATAACATTTTTATTTGGTTTAATTTGATAATTTGTGTGATATTAATTAGGTCTTTCTTTAACTACCACTCCCACTATTTTATTCAAATTGATATCCCTCAATATTCTAGTAGTCCAAGATCCATATTTCATCAAGTCATGAGTCGAATTTTGCCGATCACCCATAACCTGACTAATTATGTAGGCCATCATGCCAATTGCATCATATACAACTCTTGGATAGATGATATGCACAACTCCTTTCCATGATCATCTGCATGCCTCTGGGCTTGGGATCTCCAAGTCACTAGTTAAACCTGACCCAATAACCAATACAATAGATACTCACTGTGCTTTGTGAAATTGACATATCTACCATCACACTTCTACAAGATAGACGACACACCATTCTTTGTGCAAATCTATGCTTGGTCGATCAAGCTTTTCATGTGTATTTCTAATGGAAGGCATCTTAGATTTAATATTTAAGTTGAGGGACTTTGTTTGTATAAATACATATACTTTATCTAATTACCACATATATAGTATGTATCATATACATGATATAACTACAAATGAGAACATGCAATAAATAAAACACACAAGCAATGGTTATGGACATACTAATGTAATTACTTGGAGCCACAAGGAATTAATACCACCTATGGTCCACATCATATGCAACATGTTGTTGGTGATGATCTATGCCCAAACTAATCTGGGTTAATCAGTTGAACTCTTGAACCGGTCGACTCACCTCCTAGTTGCTCGGTTGGGCTCTTCTAAAACGATCATCTAGTTCTCAGGTCCAAGCAACGTCTAGACACCTCCAGTTGGTCGGTTGGTCCACAAGTCGATCATTTCATCCTACTGTTGTCTGGCCTCCTCAGTCCTTCACTTTATCGGTTCATTTCATGAGCTGGTCATTTTTCCTTTGTGCAAATCATCATCTCATGTCGGAACATAAATTAAAACTATCCTATTCCGTACCACATTGTATATGGGGAAAACATCGAGTTACATTTGAGGGGAAATAGGAAGAAGACAATTAATTTACATTTGGAAGGGAGAGAGAGGCTCAATGCGCATATCGATTAATAATAGGAATAATAACCACAACCATGTACACACAAATCTAGGGTTTTGGCCATAACCATGCTTTACATCCACCATCAAAACCAATTTTATGGTGATGCATGTAAATTCCATATATATCATATATATATTCTATGTGGTGATTTTGACGGATGTTCTCATCAAATAGTTTAAATATTCACATTACATGCAATAAATAAACACGTAAACTTAAAAATTTGATCATATCGATTATCCCAAAATATAATTAATTGACGTGACTTTGATACCACAGTAGGGAAATATGGCATCGGATAGGTAGCAGTGATGTGATGATTTTGAGTCGCATTTATAGACATATTTTACTTGTGTTTTATGCATTTATTGGTCATTTTTGTGGTTAATATTGCATAATTCATCTACTTTGGTATATGATCCTTCTCTATGTCAAATCTCCCTTATTTCAGTACTTTGAGCATAAATTATTACAATAATATGTTTTATTCCGGCTTATGTGGTTTTGTGTTGCAATTTCAGGAAAAACGAATATTTGTTGTTGTCGATACCATCGACAGTGGTCGATACCATTGACACGACCACAGGTTGCCAGCCGTAAGGAGCAGAGCAAAGTCGATATTAGCGACAGGAGAGTCGATGGTATCGATGTACCATCAGGTTGCTGATGAGAAGAGAGTCGATACTATCGATGCATATGTCGATACTATCGACAAGTGGAGCTACAACGACACAAAAGGACAAAATCGTCACCTCAGGGTGTCGATACCATCGACCCACGTCGATGGTATTGAGCTAGCATCAGGCGCAACAACGAAAAGAAAGAAGAATTGCCGATACCGCACAAGGTCGATACCATCGACCTGTGTTGATGGTATCAACAGCGTCAGATACACATTTTCTTCATATCGATCTAAATCCGACGGTTGTGATATTTTGGCGACCTAACTCGATGATTATACCTAATGACGGCGGCCAAGAGCAATCTATCACATCATTAGCCGCTGCACACGTCCCGAGAAGGTGTGGAGAGAAGAACGGAGCCCAGAAGCATGCCCCAATCGTTCCGGACGTCGAAGAAGACGTTTTCCACCACTGAAAGGTGGGAGATCGCATATTCTATGCCAAGGAACACTTGGATCTTCTCCGTTCAGGGGTTTCACCACTCAATCACGTTTTTCTCCATGTTTCCCCTTTTCTCTACCATGTTTTGCTTTGAGATGAACATGTGGGGATAATCCCCTTTATCTTTAGGACCGGGAGTAGCCCGGGGAAGCATTGTATGACAATTTTATCATAGTAATTCATCATTAATCTCTTAAATCCGTGGTATGAATTCGTTTTCTCAATTATATTGTTATGCTTGATCACCATAATAATAACCTAATGCCCTTAATTACTTTGAAAGAAGAATTAACGGTTGAAAAGAGACGAATTTCACATTAATTGACAAATTCCTTGAACAAGGTGGTGTAAGGTTAATGGTGGATACCCAGAGGTTTTTATTAATGCACCTAGTTTAGGGTATAGGTTACTACGACGGTGGAACCGACCTAGACATAGGTAGTGAATTGTACCACGACAATGGGCAATTCTGACTACAGGACACTACCCAGATAGAGCGTTGAATCTGAGTGACTATATAGAAATTCATACAATGATAACCCGCGGTGAAACCGCAATCCTAAAGATCTCCACTTGAATTGATTAAACTAAACCTTTAATCGATTATTTTGTTTTGTTTCATTTTATTTTCTTTTAATTTTACAACAACTTCCAACTATTTAACCAGTCTAGCTGATTGCGAGTAGTTAGTAGTAGTCTCCGATAATTCAGTGTCCCTGAGTTCGACTCATGCCTCACAAGGGCCTATATTACATTGACGCGTACACTTGCGTTTGACGCACAAAAAATTCGTGTCAAGTTTTTGGCGTCGTTGTCGGGGACACGCAATTGTCGGCACTACGAGTGCTGCAAGCGGCCACTCTAGGCCATTTTTTTATTTTTATTATTGTGAATTCATTTCTAAAATTTATAGTTTGTCTTTCCAATTTTTGTAATCATCTAGCATGGTACTGAACTTAAATTTTCATTTTGCAGGTACTGTGCATGGTGCAGACGCACAACATCGACTACACGCAACAAGCACCAGAGGTTCCATTGCCTGGACCGAAAGATGAGGAGGATTACAATCAAGACTACCTAGAAGAAATAGATTCCGAATTTGAACAAGAAGAAATGGCAGAGCCACAGACAATATGGGAGAAGATCAAGGCTTCTTCTTCATCTGCTTCAAAGGGGCCAATCAAGAAGCATGCGATTAATATTACGACTTACAAGATTGATCCTGCATTAATCAACTTGGTCAAGTCGAATGCATTCCATGGGCTTAAGAACGAAGACCCAGTCACTCACATCAGCCAATTTGTGGAGAACTGCGATATGGCCAAAATTGACAGGTTCCCACAGGATGCCCTCTACCTAAAGTTGTTCTCGAGTTGTCTAGCAGGGAATGCACAAGAGTGGTTGCACAATCTTGATGACGAATATGTGGAATCATGGAACCACATGGTGGAGGTATTCTTTAAAAGGTTCTTCCCGCCCGAGAAGACAAACGACATGATCAGGAAAATTCACAATTTTACCCAGAAGGCTAGAGAGACCTACTCTGAGACTTGGGAAAGGTTTCAGATCATGCTTCGGAGGTGCCCACATCATGGGCTTGACAAGGAGACATAGGTCAAAATCTTCTATATTTCTCTCTCCGAGCATGATAGAAGTAACCTGAATTCCGCAGGCTCATGATTCTTTTTGAACAACACAGACACGAGGTGTTGGGAAATCCTAAAGAACATGGCCAAGAAGCAATCCTGGGGCGACAGGGACGCCGTTGAGCACGTATGAGTTGCGGGAGAGTCAAATTCCATCAAGGAGCTGAATGAGAAGATGGACCTTCTCGCGAAGAAACTGCTTGCAAAGGAAGATACTGAATCTGAGGATGAAGCTCAAGTCAAATTCATGCGGCAGCAGCAAGGTTATAGAAATAACGATTACTCATGGAGGAAGGACAAGAAGTTCTCCTGGAAGGATCTGAACAACTTCTTGCAGGACCCTGATGCAAAACCCCAGCCGGTGGCGGAGGACAAGAGCACGGAGTTGCTCAACCGAGTGATAAAGTAAAACCAAGAATTAATGACTACTTTTGGCCAGCAAATAAAGCAATAGGGGGGATTTATGAATCAGTTCGGGCAGACATTGCAGAGCCACGGGGCTCATATGAGGACAATAGAGACGTCTATGGTGTAAATGGCAGCTGAGATAGCCAATCTGAAGAAGCCAACGCAACAAGGTTTTTCGGGTAACACAAACATTCAAGGAGGAAACCCACAGGCGAAGGCAATCTTGCTAAGGAGTGGCAAGAAGCTTTTAAACCCCAGGGCCGATGAACCAAGCAAACCCCAAGAAGAAACCGAAGGTGAGGCCATTGAGGAGGTGCCAATCTCAGTCACAGAGTCAGTTGAGAAAATAGCAGAGGATGCCACTGCGGAGCCCATTGTTGTTGAGGAGGAGACATAGAAAAGGACACCTTATGTGCCGCCGCATCAAAGGGCGCAGGCCGTCCCAGTCCCATATCCGAATAGTGTGAAAGCAAATAAGGTGGACGAATAGTTTAATAAGTTTCTAGAAAATTTCATAAAGCTCTCCGTCAACATCCCATTGTTAGAGGCAATAGAGCAAATCCCCTCTTACGGCAAGTTTCTTGAAGACATCATTACTAAGAAAAGGAAAATCCCTGACTCAAAGGTTGTAGTTCTCAAGGATCAGGTGAGTGCCTTCATTATGGGCACATTTCCACCTAAGAGGCAGGATCTGGGCTGCTTCAATATTTCATGCTACATTGGTAAGGTGAAATTTGGCGAAGCACTGTGTGATTCTGGGGCAAGCATAAACTTGATGCCTCTCTCTACATTTAAGAAATTGGGATTAAAAGAGTCAAGGCCGAGCAATATGACAATACAGCTGGAAGACAATTCAGTAGTGAAGCCCTATGGGATCTGTGAAGATGTATTGGTGAAAGTAGATCGGTTTGTGTTTCCAGCAGACTTTGTCATAATGGAAATGCAAGATGAACATGGCAATGAGTTACTACTGGGATGACCCTTCCAAGCTATAGCTAACATGATACTGGAGATGGGGAGAGGTCGTTTGACCTTGGGTATTTTCGATGATCGGTTCGAGATGGTCATGCCTTCCAGCACCACGTCATCTAAAGCTAAAGAGCAATGTCGCATGGCGAAGCATTTTGATCATAATATCTCACTTTGTCTAGGGAAGCCATTTTTAGATATGGCTCATGTAATGACTAAGGTGGAGAAAGGGACATTGGCTGTAGACATCATGGAGCATACCAAGGTTGTGTCCCTTAGCAAAGATGTGGGTTTTCCTAATGATGAAGAGGAGGACATCCCACCTTCTACTGAAGATGAGGCAATTGCAAGATCTGTTGTTGATGCATATCCGGAATTACCACTTGAAGCCTGCTTGGTCAACATAACACATGATTGGATGAGAAGCAAGTCACTACAGGAGTGTGCCAAAATGCTTCAGGTGCTTCCATGCTTTTACGCTAGGTACTATGAAGACCTTAGCGAACTCCCACCACCGCTTCGGTCGTCCTTGATCAGCCCACCAGATTTGGAGTTGAAGCCATTGCCACCGCACTTGAAGTACACATTTCTAGCTGAGGAAGAGAAGTTGCTGGTGATTATATCGACATATCTGAGTGCCGAGGAGGAAGATCAGTTGTTGATTGTGTTGAAGAACCACTGAGGTGCATTCAGGTGGTCGGTTACAGACATCAAGGGGATCTCCCCTACATTGTGCCAGCATAAGATTCGGCTCGAGGAGGGAGCCAAGTCGGTGATTCAGCCACAACGTCGACTAAATCCTAGCATGATGGAGGTAGTAAAGAAGGAGGCGATCAAGCTCCTTTCTACATGTATCATCTATGCTATATCAGATTCAACGTGGGTGAGTCCCACACAGGTAGTCCCTAAGAAGGGAGGAATCACGGTTACACAAAACTTATTGAATGAACCTATCACGACCCGTTTGGTAACCGAGTGGCGTGTATGTATAGACTACCGCCGATTGAATGCCGCTACGCTTAAGGATCATTTCCCTCTCCCATTCATTGATCAAATTTTAGAGCGTTTAGCCGGCCGATCGCATTTTTGTTTTCTTGATGGTTATTCGGGGTACAATCAGATTTCGATTGATCCTAAGGACCAAGAGAAGTCCACCTTCACTTATCCTTATGGAACGTTTGCGTACCACCGTATGCCATTTCGGTTGTGTAATGCGCCGACGACCTTTCAACGTTGTATTCTTGCCATCTTTTCCGATATGGTTGAACACTGTTTGGAGGTTTTTATGGACGATTTCTCCATCTATGGTGCGTCCTTTGATGAGTGCTTATACAATTTGGACAAGGTTCTGCAACGTTGTGAGGACACACATTTTGGTCCTCAATTGGGAGAAATGCCACATGATGGTGAGTGAAGGGATAGTGCTAGGACATAAAGTGTCTAGCAAAGGCTTGGAGGTAGACCCGGTAAAAATCGAAGTGATTTGCAAATTGCCCCCACCGAATTTGGTTAAAGGGGTGAGGAGTTTCCTAGGTCACGCCAGTTTCTATCGCTGCTTTATAAAAGATTTCTCTAAAATCGCCAAGCCATTATCTGAGTTGTTAGAAAAGGATGCAGTGTTTGATTTTAATGAAAAATGTCTACATGCGTTCAACGTGCTTAAGGAGAAACTTATTTCTACACTTGTTGTGCAAACACCGGATTGGACCAAACCGTTTGAATTAATGTGTGATGCATCTGATTTCACGGTTGGGGCTGTTTTGGGACAACGGGTGGACAATAAACCCGCTGTGATTTTTTATGCTTCTAAAACTTTAAATGATGCTCAACTTAATTACACGACAACTGAAAAAGAACTGCTCGCCATTGTTTTGCTTTTGAAAAATTTCGGCAATATCTTGTTGGATCAAAAGTCATGGTATGGACGGACCACACCGCCATTAAGTATTTGATGGAGAAAAAGGATGCCAAACCTAGATTGAGTAGGTGGATCTTACTTTTACAGGAATTTGATATTGAAATCAAAGATAAGGCGGGCATTGAGAATGTGGTCGCGGACCATTTGTCTAGGTTGGAGAGGGTAGATGAAAAGGATTTGCACATACCCATTACCGAGACATTTCCGGATGAACAACTTTTAAAAGTGAAATCGAAAGACCCGTGGTTGTCTTACATTGTTAACTATCTTGCCTGCAAAATTATCCCGGATGATTGGACTTACCAAGAGAAGAAGAAAATTTTCCATTCTTTACGTTATTATTTCTGGGATGACCCTATTCTGTTGAAGCAGTGTAGGGATGGTGTCTTACGCATGTGTGTACCGGAGGTGGAATACGAAAGTGTTCTTCGTCATTGTCATACACTATCGACGGGCGGCCACCATGCTAGTTCTCGCACTGCAGCCAAAGTACTTGAAAGTGGCCTATACTGGCCTACTTTGTTCATGGATGCTTATGATTTTGTGTGGAAATGTGATTCCTGCCAAAGGGCAGGTAATATCTCAAAAAGACAAGAGATGCCCCTCAATGTATTTCAAGAGGTTGAGGTGTTCAACTTGTGGGGTATAGATTTTATGGGACCCTTTGTGTCCTCAAATTCTAATTTGTACATTCTTTTAGCTGTTGATTATGTGTTGAAGTGGGTAGAGGCAATACCCACAAGGACTAACGATTCCACTGTAGTGTGCATGTTTGAAAAAGAATTTATTTTCTGTAGGTTCGGTGTACCAAGAATGATCATTAGTGATGGGGGTACACACTTCTGGAATCAAAAGTTCGCGTCACTATTGAGAAAGTACGGGGTCAAACACAACATTGGTACCCCGTACCACCCGCAAACTCAAGGGCAAGTAGAAGTCTCCAATCGGGATATTAAGAAGATCTTGGAGCGCACTGTGGCTTCCACGAGGAAGAATTGGAGTACCCTTCTACCGGATGCTTTGTGGGCATACAGGACGACATATAAGACACCTATAGGCACTACACCTTTTAGGTTGGCTTCTGGTCGGGCCTGCCACTTACCGATGGAATTGGAGCACAAAGCGCATTGGGCGCTGAGGAAGCTAAATTTGAGTTATGATGAAACGGGAAAGAAAAGGTTGCTTGAGCTTAATGAACTTGACAAGCTGCAGATGAATGCATATGAAAGCTCACGGATCTACAAGGAGCGCACAAAGTTGATTCACGATCGCCATATTTAGATGCGTGTCTTCAAGAAAGGAGATTGTGTACTTTTGTTCAACTCTAGGCTGAAGATTCATCCCAAGAAATTGAAATCCCGATGGAGTGGACCATTCACCATAGAGGAGGTCAGGCCACATGGCGCAATCATGGTGCTTGATGGTGAGACAATGTTCCTGGTCAACGGACAACAGTTGAAATTGTACTTTGGTGAAGATTACACGAGGAAAGTGAATGAGGTCAAACTCATTACACTTCTGGATGCATGACGAGCTTCATGTCATCTAGCCTAAGACGTTAAATAAGGGCGCTTGTTGGGAGGCAACCCAACCATCGGTAGTTTAGTTTAGTTTCTTTCACATTCGTACGTTGGTTTGATATGACTTTGTTTTTAGTGTAAAAAAGGTACCGTGATCGTCTGCTTTATGTGCAGGTCTGAGGCAGAGTCGATACCATCGACACTTGTGTCGATGGTATCGAGTTGGGTACAGGTTGGCGACTACAGAAATTGCTCTGCGTCAATACCATCAATGACCTCATCGATGGTATCGACACACCAACAGGACATGGGTGTCGATACTTGCGAGATCTCTGGAGATATTCAGAAGAAATCATCTCAGTGAAGTTGATACCATCGACGGGCCTGTCGATGGTATCGACCCAGTTACAGGCAGAAAGCGGCGGCCGGGCCTCGCGAAGGTGTTGCCTAACCATAGGTCAATACCATTGACCCGCGTCGATGGTATCGACGCGACACGTCACCAATCCGCAAGAGAGAATCTACGGCGATCACTGCACTGGGAGAGTCGATCTGTGGGACGAGGCGATACCATCGACACATGTCGATAGTATCGACACATCATTGATCCGGGCCCCCACATCCTGCCATCGACGACCGTTGATACCAGCGACATTACAGATTGTGCTACGCGAGTCGATACCATTGACCCGCGTCGATGGTATCGACGGTCATACAGCAGCGCCGACCACAATTATTTAAGGGAGGGATTGTTGTCAGATGACGTCACAACTTCAGAGCAATCCTTCTCCACTTGTGCCGAGCGTCCTTGTGAGCAATTGAAGCCCGACTACGAGCATCCACGGAGTGCGTTCTTCACCGAGCAGAGATAATCTTCTCCGACCTTCTCCGAGCTCCGTCTTCTAATCTTTCTTCTATTCTACGACAATGGTGCATGTTGCTGGCATGTCCTTTTCCCGGGCGAATCCAATGGAGATCCCAGAGTTCGTTCCTCCACCGATCGCGTCTATTCCGCGTCCGCAGATCATTCATCCTTCTGTGGAGGTCCAGAAGATTTACGAGGAGATCATGAAAAGGAAGATTGAGCCGACCCGTTACGTCGACCGCGACATGATTCGTAACCTGGGGTTCGAGGCTAATATGGCCTATGTGCTCAAGGGGCAAGTGAGACACACGAGCAGGACGCCCGATGAGCTGGAATACCATGTTGATGGCCAGTCGTTCTTCAGTGACTGGCCGACATACAAGGAGCTGGTGGCACAATTCATGGCATCACTGGACATATGCATCGTGCCAAATGACGTCATCGCCACGGATCGCGAATGGATCAAGGGCCGTGTTTCTTTCCGGTTGTACAATAATGACTACAATCTCACCCTCCGGCAGTTCAATGAAATCTACAACTGGAACCATGGGTGAATTGACTACCGGAGGCCAGACAATCGGACGGATTACGACGCTATCTTCATCGAGCTCGTGACTGTGCCACTGGGCAAATCTGTGAGCTACCATAATGCGGCGGTAGCGGATTTCGAGCACCCGTTCGTGCGGATTCTTCACCGCATGCTTTGCTCCACTCTATTTGCTAGGGATGATCTGTCTCTTAGCAAGTTTCAAGAGACAGACCTATTTTTCTTGCATAAACTACTGAAGAGGATAGAGTGCAATTGGGGAGCATTCTTCTTGCAGCGCGTGTTGGCGGTAAAGAGGAGTACGCGGAAGGCTCCAATTCAATTTGGAGGGCTCATTACACCACTGGCCCACTATCTTGGGCTGAATTTCTCCCAGTTGACTCCTCTCTCCAACAGAAGCAAGGTCAATTTGCAGCATCTTCACCGCTCCAACCTCATTTTGCTGCGTGATGGACTAGCGTATGCACACTGCCACGTTAATCATGCTTATCAGGAGTGTTCGCTTCCCGAACCTGTCTTCCACATCGAGGGTGCTCAACATTTTCGATGGTCGGTTATCGCTATTGATGATTCAGATGAAGACGACGGTAACGACGACAACAACAATGATGACGACGAGGCTGAAGAGGAAGAGGAGGCCTACACTCCTCTTCGTGCATGAGTGGCACCTAGGAAGCATCCTCGCATGCATCCGGGTGCATCTTCATCTTCGCAGCCTCCACCACCGCCCTCGCAGCCAAGCAAGGATGTCTACTCAATGCAAGGAATGTATGCCATGCTGCAGGATATACAGCAGACGCAGCAGCACCACACCGCAGTGTATACCGGTGTTCAAGAGACGATAAACTGGTTACTTGACAATCAGAGGGCTATCTTTGAAAATGAGCGCCTCCTCATCGACAACCAACAACAGATTCATGATAGGTTGCATAGGATGGAGATGCAGCAGTAGCCCTTCTATGATCACTACTGGAGCCAGGACTACTTTGGGGGGTATCCACAACCTCCACCCATGCCCCAATATGATTCTAGCTTTCAGGGGCAGTACTCATCCTGGGACCCCACGGCCCCACAGTACCCGCCTCTACTAGAAGAGTGATCAGTACCTCTGTTCCAACCTTTAAGACTATTTTTGACTATGAGGTCATAGTCGAATTCATGCTTAGGGGGGGTGTTGGAACAACTCTATCCTTTAGTTTTCTTACTTTTTAGTTTTTATTTAGTTTTTGCAATCTTAGTTTGTTTGTAGGATCCACACTCTATCTAGTGTAATTGTGGATGTCTTACGTCTTGTGTCATCTAAATTGCTTATACATGGGAATTAAGGAAAAATTAAAAAACAAAATTGAGTGTTCACAAGCTGTGTTGTTCAACTTTGAGCACATAACTTAAGAAAATGATTGGTTTTGTCAACTCTAAAACAGAAAAATCACAACTGTACATTCCTAATGATTCATGAAAAGTGGACGGAATTGGTTGTGTGAGCCTAAACTGACCAAATGATAATGAGACTCTAATTTGAAGTAAGAGATAGAAACCTCTTAACTACTACACAGGTCAGTAAGGAGGGACACATAATAATTTTCAAAGGTTCGGTCAATTAGTCTTGTGATCTTTCCACCTCATTATTTTTCACAATCCACCATAAGAATTGGAAGTACATTACGGTTTTAACCTGATTGCATCTCATGTAAATAGGTCTTGCATTGCAAAGTATTCTCACATGTCTTGCATGAAAATTCAAAAAAGAGTAGTTATACATGCACATTATCCTTAGGTGCATGTCATTTAGCTGCATTCATAATTCTTTAATGCATACAGTACATCATGTATCTTATTTCTTCTTTAAGGATGATTAACCTGTTCCATACCTTCATAAATGCTTCAAATATTTGAGCTATGCATAAAACGTGAGCCCAACAAATAATTCATTGTCATTTATGGATATAAGGGATTAATAATCTCTTTAAAAAAATGGGAAAAAATGGAAAAAGAAAAAAAAGTATCGAGAAGAAAGTAGAATAAGAGGGAGAAAGGAACATAATCTCACCTGCATTTTAAGATGAGTAAGTACATGATGTAGCTACTTTAGATATTCCTTTTCATCTTGAGAAGGGATGTAGTGCATGCATCATTCCACCCAATTATATGCATTAGGGCATTTTCATGTGTAAATGCATCATTTAGGGTATTTTGTTTTATGCATATTGAAACCGTATAATGCTTCCATTTCTTCCATTAGCCACCCATTCCATCCACCTATTGCTCGAATTGGTAGGCTACCATGATTTTCTACTCACTTGTGAATATTAGGAGAGCTGCTTCCATGTAGATGGTAGTTAGGGTGAGCAACGTAGAATAGAAGATCACAAGATGCACCGAGTCTGAACCGGTGAATTTTATTATGTTAACTGTCTTATATGATAGTGTTCATCAGTTTTGAGGTAGATATCTTTTATGGATGATTACTGTCACCTTTAGGGTAATTATCATTCTGTGGTTAGTGAGGGCCGAAATGTGAATGTCCGATGGGGATCATATGGTAATGTTTGTTGTGATGATCTGTTCTTTAGTTGACCCTAGCAATTCTATTCTAAGGTTTTGTTGCTCGAGTGCGAACAATGTTCAAGCTTAGGGGAGTTTGATGCGATGATTTTGAGTCGCATTTATAGACATATTTTACTTGTGTTTTATGCATTTATTGGTCATTTTGGTGGTTAATATTGCATAATTCATCTACTTTGGTCTATGATCCTTCTCTATGTCAAATCTCCCTTATTTCAGTATTTTGAGCATAAATTATTACAATAATATGTTTTATTCCAGATTATGTGGTTTTGTGTTGCAATTTCAGGAAAAATGAATATCTGCTGCTGTCGATACCATCGACAGTGGTCGATACCATCGACACGATCACATGTTTCCAGCCGCAAGGAGAAGAGCAAAGTCGATACTAGCGACAGGAGAGTCGATGGTATCGATGTACCATCAGGTTGCTGGCGAGAAGAGAGTCGATACTATCGACGCATATGTCGATACTATCGACAGGGGGAGCTACAACGACCCAAAAGGACAAAATTATCGCCTCAGGGTGTCGATACCATCGACCCGCGTCGATGGTATCGAGCTAGCATCAGGCGCATCAACAAAAAGAAAGAAGACTTGCCGGTACCGCACAAGGTCGATACCATCGACCCGTGTCGATGGTATCGACACTGTCAGATACAAGTTTGCTTCATATCGATCTAAATCCGACGGCTGTGATATTTTTGCGACCTAACTCAGTGATTATACCTAATGACGGCGGCCAAGAGAAATCTATCACGTCATTAGCCGCTGCACACATCCCGAGAAGGTGTGGAGAGAAGAACGGAGCCCAGAAGCACACCCCAGTCATTTTGGATGTCGAAGAAGACGTTTTCCACCTCCGAAAGGTGGGAGATCGCATATTCTACGCCAAGGAACGCTTGGATCTTCTCCGTTCAGGGGTTTCACCAATCAATTACATTTTTCTCCATGTTTCCCCTTTTCTCTACCATTTTTTGCTTTGAGATGAACATGCGGGGCTAATCCCCTTTATCTTTAGGACCGGGAGTAGCCCGGGGAAGCATTGTATGACAATTTTATCATAGTAATTCATCATTAATCTCTTACATCTGTGGTATAAATTCGTTTTCTCAATTATATTGTTATGCTTGATCACCATAATAATAACCTAATGCCCTTAATTACTTTGAAAGAAGAATTAACGATTGAAAAGAGACAAATTTCACATTAATTGACAAATTCTTTGAACAAGGTGGTGTAAGGCTAATGGGGGATACCCAGAGGTCGATATTAATGCACCTAGTTTAAGGTATAGGTTACTACGACAGTGGAACCGACCTAGACATAGGTAGTGAACTGTACCACGACAGTGGGCAATTCTGACTACAGGCCACTACCTGGATAGAGAGATGAATCTGAGTGACTATATAGAAATTCATACAATGATAACCCGCGGTGAAACCGTAATCCTAAAGATCTCCACTTGAATTGATTAAACTAAACCTTTAATCGATTATTTTGTTTTTTTTTCATTTTATTTTCTTTTAATTTTACAACAACTTCCAACTCTTTAACCGGTCTAGCTGATTGCGAGTAGTTAGTAGTAGTCTCCGATAATTCAGTGTCCCTGAGTTCGACTCGGGCCTCACAAGGGCCTACATTACATTGACGCGTACACTTGCGTTCGACGCACGGAAAATTCGTGTCAAGCAGAATAAATATTTTATTGACATCTTTCCGCATCAATAACTATACAATAAGA
Source organism: Alisma plantago-aquatica (assembly GCA_963693085.1). NCBI lineage: Eukaryota > Viridiplantae > Streptophyta > Magnoliopsida > Alismatales > Alismataceae > Alisma > Alisma plantago-aquatica. Next base: position 1,821,839,682 of record OY856409.1, on the reverse strand, counting down.
AGGATGGTTTCACAAAGATATACCTGGTCCTGGAGGATGTCCAGTGACAATCCTCGTTGGCGTAGATGCACTCTTCTTGGAGGGTGTCTGTTCCACTCCTTGTTGCACTCAGAATTGTCTGTCTTCTCCTCTATGGACATCAAGCTCAGACAACTACTGTAGAGACTCCTCAGATCTCACCATAGACTGTGAGTTTATGTTGCCCTCGTGGCAGCAGCCAACAGTCTCCTGCCTCTAGAGTGTCCACACAGACCAACTAGAACTCTTGTCGTCCTGTAGGAACGTATAGGAAAAAGTTGTCCTTCCTGTTGGTGTACTAGTCACCAACATACTCTCCCACAACAATGATACTTAGTTATTGCTCTGCCATGGCTATCCCTCCCTAGTCGGGTAGGACTTTCCTGGGTTCTCGTGGTTACCACAACCAGAGAGGACAACACTTGCCAAAACAACTGATTCTTGTGTAGTAGTTGTATTCTGGGAAGCCCCTAGTTCCCCTATATATATAGGAGGGCTTCGAGTCAGGGTTCTCAGTCCCCAGTCAATGCGGGACTAAAGTGGCCGAGGAAAGAACAAGTAGATCTTGAATTTTCACAATTTTTCTAGAAGTTTCACAACCTTCGAGCGACAAAATGGTCGTCTCACACGAGAGATAGTTATTTCACACCTTCTAGTTTTGCATATATGTTGGTAATTTAATTCCAATTACTACTCAACTTGACATACCCTGAAACAAGCATTTGGTGCAACTCAGACGGGCATGTCGCACCAAGCTAGATAGTTGTTTGGTGCAACTGAGATGAGCACCTCGCACCAATCAAGATGGTCGTTTGGTGCAACTGAGATGGGCATCTCACACTAAGCCATATGATTGTTTTGCACAAGCGAGATGGGTGTCTCACAGCCCAAATTAGCCAGAATTCCAACCAAGTACAAAACAATCAGCCTAACACTCCAAACAACAGTCTCAACACGAACCGATTATTTGGCAGTCTAATCAGCTGATCCGTTCTGTGAATTGAAATACCTAAACACTTTAGAAATCAATTCAATTATCATTCTAGATCAAACTCCTCTTCTAGATGAGTTCTTATGTGTGTGACTCTATAGGTCCCATATCACGTTGGCAGTGAATGTCCATAACTAGCTTATGACATCACAAGTAAAGAGTATTGCTACCCAAGTGAATGGAAAGGTGGGGAGCAACTTCAACCTACAATCTGTATATGGTGTTATAGTGTTTGTATTGTTCCTTTGTTACTAATATCCAGATTGAACTAGAGGCATTGAGCAGTCATCCTCATTATTATTCAATCTTGTTCCTTGAACCAGAGCAGACTGCATGAGACATATGTAAGCTCAATATCACATATTGACTCACATGCGTATGGACATACTTTTCTCAATCTCGCTAATCAAGAGGCCTTGGATATCAAACTTCTGTCAGAGGGACAAATCCCATATCTATCACTCATGGTCAATCCCCATGTATCAAAATCAACCAATCACCACTGTTATAACAACCCATGTTTTAGGACTATGTTTGATGATGTCAAAGTGTACCCAATGACATGTGATGAGTGTAGTGATTTCAGGTCTAAGAACCACAACCACCACCATCACTGTGAGACCTGACTATGACTTCCATGATGATGGCTTCCATGTTTCAGTCTCACAGTGAGTTTGTTTGATACATTGTTCCCTAACATGTATCTGTATGCTTGGTTTGATATTTCCATATCATGACTAATGAGATTTAGTCACCAACCAACTCACACTCTTATCTTATGTGATATTATTGTCTATCTACCTTCTATAATAACAACCGATTAGGGACATAATGAGAATGCATATACTCTTAACATCCGTAGGATCTCATTTTTCCGAGTCACATACTTGAAGACATACATCATTGAGCAATATCATTCTCTAGACATTAATTATGCAATTCATTATCTCATAACTAAATAAACAAAATAAATTAGAAGCTTTCCTTTTATTATTAAGTTATCAAATCATGCATCTAATGCCTCATCCTAATCATCATATGATTGGCTCTTTGGGTATACATACCAACAAGAACAACTTAATGGCACCCAACAGATACATTCTTATCATTCCATGTATTAAATGGCGCGTAATGGTTAATTGACACACAAAAATAGTTCATTGACACCCATAAATAGTTCATTGACAACTAAAAGTACAAAAACGTTAATTTGAGAGATTTTTGGGCGCTTTTAGCAATTTTTGGATGGTATTTAGCCATTTCTAGGCATTATTTAGCCATATTTAGGTGTTTTTAGCAATTTGTGGGCATATCCCCATTTTTTATGCTTTTAATCATTTTGGGGTGCTATATAGTCAGTCATCTTTAGGTGCCTTTAGCTATTTTTGGGCACATATTTACCATTTTGAAGTATTTAATTTTTGGGCACATATTTATCAATTTTAGGACGCATTTACAGGTGAATACGCTGCCAAATTACCATGAATACATACCTACTTTCCTCATGTCCTCCATTTACTTCTCTCACTTTCCATCTCTTATTATTTCTCTCACTTCCCTTTTATCCCCCATCACTTTTCTCCTCTCTTATCTAATCTTCCATCATCACTTTCCTCCTCTTCTTTTACTTCTTTCTTCAAAAGTATATCAACATTATTTTTGTTTGAATATATTTTTTATCACAAATTTAATGGTTTTTATTTCATTCAAAAAATCATCATTTTTAAAAATTATAAACAAAATAAGCTTCTCTCTCATCACATCACCTCTGCATACCATTTTTGTATTTTTCTCAAAAATATATTAACATTAGTCTTGTTGGAATGTAGTTTTTATAAGGAATCCAATGTTTTTTATTTTGTCAAAAAAATCATCGCGGTTCAAAAGTATATAAAAAGATTTCTCCATTACATAATCTCCACCAACCACCCAATATCTCTCACCCAATAAATGCTTCTCCACATCACTCTGAAATTACCCTAGAATTTCCTCCACCTCACCCCCTGCCACCCTACCAATACCACCATTAAAAAGGCAAAACTTCTCAATTCATCCAAAACCATTGTCTAGTCTGAGCTTAACTTGCGCGCGATCGGGAATGAGCGTGACCAAATCATTTTCGTTTCCTAATAGTAGGTGTCAGCCCTGGTTACTCTTTGATGAAGAGTAGTTCTGAGCCCACCATTTAATAAAAAAAATGGATTAGGCACCGTAGATTGCAACATGCGTCTTCTCCACACATGCTAACTGGTTTTGGCTTCCAAATCTGCTGTATCAGACTAGTTGTTTTTGCAGTGTTCTTGAACATCTTTGGCATTCATTCTCCCAAAAATTTACTTTTAAGAAATATATGAGGTGTGTGTACAGTCATGTTGGGACAACAACCTCGTGATAGCGGGGGCTGGTGGTTTTGAAAGAGTGATGTTGAGAAAGAAAATTATCTCACATATAAAATTTTAATCCATGATGAATTTTTTGACAACAGAAAAATTGTTGAACTCTTACAAAATATTTTCCAAAAAGATCAATGTTGATATATTTGTAAGACCAAATGATACAAAAAATTAAAACAAGTATTAACGGGTGGTAGGAGATGATGTGATGGGAAAGAAATTTGTTTTGTTTCTAACTTTTCTTCTGTGTTGAATTTTTTTGATCAAATAAAAATCGCTAGATTCTTTACAAAAAAAATCAACAAGGCTAATATTGATATATTTTTGATAAAAAAATACAAAATATATAAATAAATATTGTATATTGGTGATAATATTTATTTTCTTGCTAACACACTAACTCAAAATTAAGTATATAAAAAGAATGAGATGAGAGAAGTAAAAAGAAAAGAGGAAGGAGGTGATGATGGAAGATAAAAAAAAGAGAGGGAAGATGAGGGAATTAAAGAAAGGAGATGAGGGAAGTGATGAGGGAAGTAAAGGGAGGAGGGAAGTGAGGGCAATAAATGGAGAAGATGAGCTAAGGGAGGAGGATAGTAAAGGGAGGAAAGGAGGGAAGTAAATGAAGGATGTTAATCTGACAAAAGGAGACATCGTGAGGAGGGAAGTAATGACAAATATGATGAACGGGCACAATATAATCAAAAGTAAGCGCAAGCACACCAAAAATGGACTCAGATTAATAAAAGAATGGGTACAAAATTATCCAAAACAAACATTGGGTTCTGGAACGGTAACATGTGTGACAAAAGTTGGGCGTTAAAAAGACTAAAAATGGGCACGAAATGATCAATGGGCTCGTACTAATCTAATAAGGCACATATTCATTTATATGTGGATGCGTATTCATGTACAATAGGAACATTTATTTGTATTTGAGTGTGTTTTAATCCATAATCGGCGCTCATCCTTAAACATGTTTAGACATATAATTGGACATGTACTCATCTACAACATGCGCATGTACTCATATAGGGCGCATGTTGCCCATAATGAGCGCACATTGGCAAAAAAATCAATAACTAGGTGCATTCTCATCTACAATATATGTCTTGTTGTCAATAAGTAGCTGCGTATACCCACATAAATGGATGCATATTCATATACAATAATAAACGCATATACACATATTTCGTCCGATGTTAGCAATAATTAGTACAAATCTATAGAAATAAATCAATATGTATTGTGATCAATCAATAGGCTAGTGTATCCTGATAAGTAGGCATATATACACATGTTTGGACGCGTGTTGACCCAACAATGGGAACACAAATCAATATGTGTTGCGTGTGTACATATTCATGTGTTGTAGGCGTATATATACATGTTTGGGTGCATTTTACCCAAAATGGGCGTACATTCACACACATAAATTAACATATGTTGTCAATTTTTAGGTGTCTATTATTTACGAATAAATGTCTCTTTGTGCATGGCCACAAATGGGTAAAGTGCCAAAAATAGTGATAAAAATTATGAACATATTCTTGATGAATATGTGTGTCTATTCTTTATGAATAAGCACACATTACTTTGGATATGCACACACAAATCGAAAAAAATGTTCAATAATGATGAAGAGGTACCTACAAATGGCTAAAAGCACCCAAAAGTGATGAACATGAACCCAAAAAATGACAACCCTGTTCTTTGTGCACACAAATGACAAAAAGCACAAAATGATGAATACACACTTAAAAATGGTAACATATGCATACTCATTACTTCCATCCTATTTTCTCATACTTCCCTCCTCTTTATAAATTCATTGCATCCTTCCTCTTTCCTCATACTTCCTTTCTCTTTCGTTATTACTTCCCTCCTTACCATCTCTTCTCATTACTTTCCTCATCTCCCTTACATTCATTACATCCCTCCTCTTCTCTCATTACTTCCCTCCTCTTCTCCTCTTGTGATTACTCTCCTCCTTTTCTCCTCTTCTAACTACTTCCCTCCTCTTCTCTTTTTTCTCTTTCACTTCCCTCATCTTTTATTTTTCTCTAAAAAAAGAATAAAAAAAGAATGAGATACAACTAGTGGGGACCAATCAGTAGGTGAAGCGGAGTACAAAACTAAGAGATATGTGAAGAAGAGTGGGAGACCGTTGGTGGATGAGCGGTTTGGAAAGTAATATTTGGGTGCACATGAGTGCGTGTATAGTCACGTGAGTTTGTCAAAAATTTAACTCTTTCTTAATTAGTAATGATGAAGAAGTACCTACAAATGGCTAAAAGCGCCCAAAAGTGATGAACATGTACCCAAAAAATGGCAACCCTATTCTTTGTGCCAACAAATGACAAAAAGCGCAAAATGATGAATACACACTTAAAAATGGTAACATATGCATACTCATTACTTCCATTCTATTTTCTCATGCTTCCCTCCTCTTTGTAAATTCATTACTTCCTTCCTCTTTCCTTATACTTCCTTTCTCTTTCTTTATTACTTCCGTCCTCACCCCTCTTCTCATTATTTTCCTCATCTCTCTTACATTCATTACTTCCCTCCTCTTCTCTCATTACGTCTCTCCTCTTCCCTTATTACTCTCCTCCTCTCTCCTTATTTTCATTACTTCCTTACTCTTCTCCTCTTGTGATTACTCTCCTCCTTTTCTCCTCTTCTAACTACTTCCCTCCTTTTCTCTTTTTTCTTCTTCACTTCCCTTATTTTTTTTCTCTAAAAAAAGAATTAAGAAAAGAGATACAACTGGTGGGGACCAATCGGTAAGTGAAGATGAGTGAAAAACTAAAAGACATGTGAAGAAGAGTGAGAAACAGTTGGTGGATGAGCAGTTTGAAAAAAGTAATATTTGAGTGCACATGACACAAGAGTGCGCGTATAGTCATCATGAGTTTGTCAAAAATTTGACTCTTTCTTAATTAGTCGAACATCATCCATCTGGATAGTTTATACCAAATCGGTTGGGATTTCATTCGCCTTCGGGTCATGGCGTGCACCCGACCCATTACATAATTACCGTGTGTGGATTCCATCTCCGAATCGCGACATTGCTTCTTTATTAAAACAGTTATCAAACTTCGAGCTGGACGGCGTCGGTTTGCTTGTAACTGGGTAGTTGCGGAAGCATGTATAGCGCAAGTGGCCGTTGTAGTTTCTTGGCTGCTTGTATCTAAAATGCAAATATACCCACAGTGCGCTCGTTCCCTGCGGTGTGGTTTGATATTGCTATCGATCGCCACGGACCTACAAATTTCCCTTGTTTATAGTTGGGTTCACATCTTCTGACCCAGGGCAGTTTTCGATATACAATGGTTGCGTTGATATTCACACTAACACGTTAATAGAGTAATTTCACGGTAAGGATTTAATTGAAACCCGAAACAGGGAGTCCGGAACAATGAATCCGTAGCCAACTCGGACTGGGTTGCTTTTCCTGATGCAAAGTATCTGTTTTGGTCACTGACGTCGGGTAGTACTCACTACCCAGCACTTTCTATCAGTAACTAGGGACGGACATCACTAAGGCTCTGACATCGCGATTATTTTAACCATGGTCATGCGTCTAAGATGAGCCACTGTGTAATATTGTTCCGGTGGATAATCTCAATTGGATAATCACTTATGAGTATGAAAAGTGTGTAAAATTTTACCGGTTGTTAATTTGGTATTTCAGGACTACTATTTTTGACTATCCGCGGTTGACTTTTGGACTTCCACCGTCACCTTGGTCTGGTACGCAAACTGGCTTGGGCTCGTCAGCAACAACTATCGATCTGTGCAAGGAGACTCTGGAAATTCGCAGTGGAATGTCATACCAGCCTCGGCTTGAAGTCGATGTACAGTTGCAGTTCTCCGCCACACACACTAGCATATGTGCAGAAGTATCAGTACCATTGCCGTTGGTGGTGGGATGTGGCTGTGGTTCCTGTGACTAGACACGGCGAAGACCAATCGTGACGCGCTGCCTACTCACTGTACCTACCCAGGTTTTGAGTTGAGGCAGTGCTTATCATATACCGAAAAGCTCTCGTCCCGTCATCTCTGTCTACGCTTTTACTGTTGCTCTGTTGTGCTATAGATTCTCATCCTCAATTGAAAATTGCACCGGTGGCAACATCCAGTGGATGAGTCGATGGGAACAAGTCCCCCCCCCCCACCCGATAGAATAGATAATCTTAAGGGTGAAATGTCACTTAGCCAAGTTGGTGCACGAAAAAAATCTTAAATGGATATCTGTTTAAAGGAGTGGCTTTTCTAAATTTTGTCATAAAATAATCTGGGAAAAGTTTATAGAGAGACATTATGAATCTTTATATCTTGATCATAATTTATGACCCCACTATAGAGTTGGTTGGAGAAAAAGAATTCATATGGATGACACCAAAATGATTGAGATTAAGGCTTAGGTAATGATGAGGAAGAGAAGGAATGATCAGAGTGTCTATGACAAGCTACTTTAATACACTAGTATATTATAAAAATTAAAACACGACGAGAAGAATATGCGACAAGAAAGGGTTGGCTAGGTAGCAGGAGAACCTAGTAAACACAAACCATCAGATGCAACATCGGGGTGGCTTCCCCTTATAACAACACACGACCAAGGAAATATATAATGACAGAAAGAAACATATGACGGACAACATCCACACTCACGACAAACAACAAAGTCCGGAACTAACGACCAACAATACTTAATCCTCCCAGTTTGAGACCATCAGGAGTGTTTCAGAGGACGCACATCCTTGAATTCCAAGGATCTAAGATTCTTTAATTTTGTCCTTAAGCGAGGAAGCATCATCACCTAAAATACAGTCAGGCTGTATTTCGTGTGCAGTGAAAATTTTGATGGCGATGGAGACGGTGAAGGGACCGTAATGGTGATAGAGAAATTTTTAAATGAATTGTTTGGTAACATGTGCATGGTGATAGTGATAGGGATGGGAAAAAACTTTAAAAAATGTTGTTTATTACATGGTTATAGATTTATAGGGACGGCGAGAAAAATTTTCTTTATAAAAAGCACCTAAGTAAAAATCATATTTATTAAAATATTTTTTACATATATATCTAAATAAGTAGTAGAGTGTTGAAGATATTTCTTTCACCATGACAAATCAAATTTCACCATAGATTCACCATGATTTCCTATCACCATGACAAACAAACAACATTTTTTTTACTTCACCATCATTCTCCTTCCCGTAATTCACCACATAATAAATGCATCCTCAAATAGAACATAGAGAGGGGATGGAGTTACAAAGCGATCCAAAATTAAAGCATTGTCGTTATAAAACATGTTATTTGGTTCACATTAGAGAGTTCGGTACATAGCATCACCCGTTGGTAATTTAAGAACACTACGATTGTGCCTATGGGAACGAGATTGATTTTTTTCATTAAGCATCAATATTTTGATATTATGGCCAATAAACCTATTGGAAAAAGGAAGTGATCTCATAGTCTATTAGATAAGAAACACTCAAAGAAGAAACACTCAAAGAAGACGTCAAGGATATAATCTTGATTGTTGGAGCAAAAATAACAAATGAATGGTCTATGGAAGTCCCAAGAGTGCTAATGTGAGCCAAACAACAATTTCGAATTGACCATAAGCCATAAGAAAATATTAATAGAAGATGGACATATGATCTTCTCGGATGACAGAGCCTCAGTATCATGAATACCATGGTCCAAGGAGAACTTGTAGACAAACGATCCTTTGAAAGTGGGACCCCATCCCCATAAAGAGTTTATATAGGAACCGGAGTGAACATACCAAGAGCGATCAGATAGCTTTCGCGGAGAGATGTCATGATTTAGAAGAAGTCAAACCTTATTGACCTACGAGAGGCGATTAAACTTTGATTAGAAAAAATATTCAAGGAGAGATAAGACTGGGGGATCTAAAGGTTAGAGGAGAGGTTTTTGATCAATCGATTGGTGCGCCAAGGATATAACCAGTAGTGAAGTCTTAGAAAGAAACCCAATGGAGTGATGATGAATATATTAATAATGAAGATAGCCTTTTCAAGGTATTTCCTAAATTGAGAAAGATCCTTGAGATTCGAATTGTGCCAGGTTTTTTTTCTAGAATAATACTTGTTTATGACTAACTCAAATTAAATGGAGCTACTACATAGAGAGGTTATAAGTGAAGATGCTACAATACTGATGATACATCATCACTTTCTTAAATTAATAGAAACAACACTACAAACACAACAACGATTAAAAAAATTAAACACAATCAACGTCTTGCAAAATGTAGCGTCAATTTGTTCCCCTAAAACCAACATTACAAATCCTATTTTCTAATACAATTTTGGTTTTCTAAAGAGGACTTTAGCATCGGTATTATATAAGAAAACATTGTTTTGTGTTTCTAGCCTAGATTTAAACAAAATTGATGCTAATTACTCCATTTTACTAGAAGATTTTTTATTTTTACAAGGCCTCTAGTGCTACGTTTATAAAATAAAACCAATATTGCATATTTCTAGCCTCAGATTTAGACACATAATTTATACTATTGATGTATTTTTTATAGCAAACTAATATGATACAAAATTCTCTTCATCAATCCATCTGAAAACCTTCAAAGTCTACAGAAAACACACACATACAACTTGCAATTCCTTTGCATTCACATTTACAATAGGACATCTGTAGGGACATATGGCCATAGAGATTACAGTGAAAATAAATTTATGTGCCATATTCTCCACACACCAGTAGATCACATCAATAACTATTAACGAGAATAAAATTTGTGAGGTATATACCTAGTCCATGAGCAAGTCTAGTGACAATCTTCATAGAGTCGTGCTTCTTCTTCAAGCAACATTGATTGTCATCGTCGTCGACCACTTAGTGTAGCACCATGGACGGTGGTTGACAATATCCTCCTAAAGGGGTGGCAACGGCCTCCACGCCAATGCGTAGTCTACACAAACCACCAGGAACTCATGACATTCTTCTAAAATTGATGAGAAGGAGTTGTCCCTCGTGTTGTCAACATACTAGCATAAGATGCCTCTAGCTCTCATGTTATCACAACGTTGAGATTGGGAGACTTGTTTTGAGAATCTTGGCTACCCCCTTTATATAGGAGGGGATTGGTCATGGTTTCCACAAACCTGGGGACACGAGCATATGAATTTCATGAACTTTTCACTATTGTAAATCATGAATCGGTCAATTTGGGCTCCTATATTCAGTCGACTGACACACCAGTCAGTTGACTGGACACTCCAGTCAATCAGTTGATTATATTATCTATTTGCAAACATATTGGCTTTATATGTGATGATTAATGCACAATATTACATCATCATCAATCCTTAATTCAACCTTACTAATTGTCCAATCGATCGACTAGACTTCTCCATCGGTCAACTAGACAGTCCAGTCGATCAAATCACATTTTCAATCCGTCGACTAGATACTCCAGTCAGCCAACTGTCAGCCAATGTTGTCAAAATTAATTACCTAAATACTTTAATAATCAAGTCAAACCTTATTCATGAGTAAACTCCTATTCCGTGTACATCCTATGTGTGTGACCCTATAGGTCCAAAATTATGTTGGTCGTGAATGTTAATAACGAGATTATGAAACCACAACCAATGAGACTTATCTAGAAACACATCATTGCTACCCAAGTAATTGGAAAGTTGGAGAACAACTTCAACCTACATTTGTGATCTATATTATCGTAATCTTATAGTTCCTTTGTCACTGATATCCGGATTGAACTCAAGGAATGGAATCCTCATCCTCTTCATAATTCAATTCTTATTCCTTGAACTAGAGCAGACTGTGTTATGACCCACTTCTAAATTAATCAGTAAACACCTTGATTAGTGTTGGGTATCTTATTAAATATCATTGTTAATCAAGATGAGCTAATATGTGAATCAATAGTTAAGATTGAAACAACTGAGGTAATTAATGATAATGGCAATGATGATTGTTAGGTTAATTAAGTTGAGTTAAGTACTCACTATTGCAATGAGTGATTTGACTAGTTGTGACAAGATCCTAATTGTGATTTTGTGCTTCGAGGTTGTAGAGAATTTCGTGATTGATAGTTTGCAAAAAGAATCACTCTAATCAGACATTCGAGGCAAAAGATATGGCAGTTTCAAGGTTTTTGGACATGGCTGCAATTTTTCTAGTAATTGATTTTTCTAATTTCCCTTGGGGGTCGGTTACCCCGTTCCTTTATCTTCTTCTCGAACGAATTGAATAGAATAGGACACAGCAATAGCGGCGCCCCAAACCATTCTGCCCGATCGCAGCAGCCAGAGGGGGAAATCGGGGGCAATTTCTTGGGCTTCACACCTCCGACCATCAGCAACCTGCCTCGCCTTCTTCTTCCTCCTCCATTTCCTTCCTCATCCTTGCCCTAGTACGGTGCTCACCTACACCCCTTCCAACTAGCGGTGGCTTCCTACTGCAGCAGCAGCTGCGTGCCAGCGGCAGTAGCAATGGACGGTGAGGCAGCCGATTTTGGAGCTTGAGAAGATCGTCTCTGCTACATCTCGCTCCTCTGCCATCTCTCCATCTCCAACCTCGCCCCTATCCGCAGCCCTAGCAAGGGCGTCGGCCTACCTGCAGACATGGTGCTGCGCAGCAGCACGACCTGCAATGCCTGATTGGCGGGCTAGCAGAGGAAGGGCAGGTGTCTTGGCCCCTTAGCGTTGGCCAGTAGCGCATCGTCGACGTTCTTCTTCACCTCAAGCACCAAGGAATGACACCCAAGCAGTAGGGTCAACGCTCCCAACCAGAGAAGCAACAAAAACTATTGTTCGGAGCAGCGGCAACGGCCAGGGGCCGTTTGAGTGTGAGCAGCAGCATACAGTGGCGTCGTTAAGCTCCAATCATCAGGTTCATGCTCAAATTTGAAGTCTATAGCCATAGCTAGTGGCTAGCCTAGACCTTTCAACCTATACGTGAAGAAAAATGACTATTCGATTGTTGTAGGTTCACTTTGGGTCTATACCAAGGTTAAAGACGATCTGAAATCGCCCAGAAACTGGTCCTTAGACGTAATTCCGGACGAATCCGGACAGTCCAAATCACTGTGAGTAGGGTTTCATTTATTTATCATTAATAAACTCAGGCGTCTGAATATTTTCTGTTTGTGCGCGAATTACGCTGATAACGGACGTTATCAGGCGTCGGGCAGCGTTTGGCGTTGCCCGACTTTTTATTTCATAAAATGCTTCTAGACACTATTATATGATTAAATTTAGCATTTGAACAGTATGGATTGAATCAGTAGATTTATATGGTTCATTGGAACCTAAATTGCTCATTTGAATGTTGAAATTAGAAATTCATGTCTGAAAATGGTATAATTTGGGTATGAACCCAGACAATGAAGATTTCTGATAAATTATCAGATGTACGATTTCAAAGTTGATATGAATAAATAAAATATGCATGAAAACCCTAATTGCATATATCTTTTGACGTTAATATGTGTAACTTGATATTTACATGAAATGGCACATTTCTCTGAAGTATTACCAGAAATTCTCAAGTATTGTTATTAAATTGTATTGTGATATGTAGTTAACTCTTAATTGAGATAAGTGATGCACAAACCAGGATTTGGGTTAATGTTCACGTTTTTCGAGAATTTTAGAGAATTGATAATTGTTGAGTATGATTCTCATATGTGAATTAAATTTCTTTAATTTGTGCAATAAGATGTTCAATTGCGTAAATTCTCTATGTATGTGCCAAATTGAAATAAGTTGGGTTATTTATGCATTTCTAATTTACCTGAATGCATGGTATGAGAATTTCTCAGAAATTACAATGATTTGAAATATATTGCTCTGTCGGTTTAGAATGACAGTGTATTGTGATCTGATATGAAATCAGTAAATGTGATATTCCTGTTTAAATGTTTATATGTTAATCAGTTAATAGACTTAGGTGCCCTAACACTGTATAACCCCTTTGACAGATCTGCTTCTTAGGGGTGAAACTCGTGTTGCAACATTATCCGTGCGGAGTCATGGAGACACGAGGACAGAGAGGCAGTGTCCAACAACAACGTGTGCGATGTCACGGTGGCACTGGAGAAAATTGGGGGTTATTGCAACAAGATCCGTGCGGAGTCATGGAGGTAACCCCGTGAGACTCTCCGCCTGTGTACTCAGGTTAGAGGAGGAGTTTAGAGCACTCGATGTAGTGCAGTGAAGGCCGATGAGCCTGAAGGCCGATGAGCCTGGGGTCCTGTGGCAGAGCAGGGCTGGCGTCAGACTTAGCATTTCCCGCGTGTGTCGCTAAGTCTTGTACGGTGGGATCGTAGTTCGCTATGGATCTTCATATGCAGGGTACACTGCATATGATTAGGGCATAACAATAATATAAATATGTAATCATATAGGATCACAGTAAATTAATATATTCCAACTTTTGTGCCAATTCTATATATATCTGTTTATTTGTTTAAATATATGTTGTTGCATAGAAATGTGATTATTATCTGCAAATCTGCTATGTCATTAGAACTGCCCTGTTTGTACTGCACTTATGTTTTATTTCAATTTTGTAAACCTGATGAGTTGTTTAGTGATAGCTAAGTGAAATGATATTCACTGAGCGAGTAGGCTCATACCTCTACTCAAAACATTTTCAGGTCATCACAGGAATCTGGAGGATCCTTTCATCCTAACGCTCAGTCTGTAGAAGGTTTATGTAGTTAGTAGTTAGAGGTCTCTTAGTCCTTTCCCCTCGATCTTTGGGACAAGGTGTGGGTGAGAGAGAATGAGTATAAAGATGTAAATTAACTGTTATGCTTTATTTTATGTCGAACAATGTAATATGTTGTAGACTCTGTTTATATTGCTAGTCAGTTTAATAAAAATGCTTCCGCAGTTTGTTTAGATTTAGTTTACAGCATAAATCAGGTTAACTTTTAATGTCTTTAAAAATGTTTTAAAAGTTTTGAGTGGTTTGACTTGTGTGTAATCCCTCCGTCGCGCCCTAATCTCGTGATTTGTGGGTAATGCGAGATCGGGGTGTGGCATCTTGGTATCAGAGCATAGGTTGAGTATATGAATACTCTAAGTCAAGGTCAGGGGACGATAAGAGACCAATAGGATTAGGACTTAAGTGTCTTCCTTCTAACTGCGATTTTCTAACAGGAAGTGTTCTGTTATACTATTGCAGATAGCAGGAAGAGGATGTGGTCACGAGAACCAAGTAAAGAGTTTATGTTGAATCGTCAGGGATCATTAGGGTCGAAAGATAGAGTTATAAGTGAGAAAAATAAGAAGTGATATGTCTTTAGCTCTGGGAGGTCTGAGTGTTTAGATACCCTGGCCAGGTGTCTGAATACTTAGATTGACCAGTATCAAGCTACTCTGTCTATTCTTCTCTGGATGCCCTGGACAGATATGCAGAGGAAGGATAGGCTATAGAGAAACCCTAGAAATCCTAGGGTTAAGAAACTGGAAATTTATGCAGGAGTAAGAGATTAAACATAGGATGTGATGCAACTCTTGTTTTATATTGCTTATTTGATTGGAACTCATTAGAAATGCTCTTATATGTATGGATTTAGATTTTTAGTTTATAGAATAAATATGATTCTTTAATATTGTTGTGTGTCATGAAGTGATTTATTTATTGTTTATATTCTTTGTATTAAGTATACCAGAAATTATGTTTAAATTAGTCTGCCCTAGGTGGATATTCTTTCCACATGTTTGAGATTAATAGGAGTTGGTTAATCCTGAGTAGCTCTTGGCTTCAGGACTACAGGTTCGGCCTGGTCCGGCTGGCAGGATGCGTTACTAAGATCTAATGACTCCTGTTAATAATATAATAAAAGTAGATTCTGGATAATTTAGACCCGAATCATGGTGAAAAATGTATATACACTAAGATGTTGAGATATAAGGGAAAGATTAGAACAACTAAGAATTAGTTGGAACTGATATCGGAGACCCAACATTGGGACCTCATATGAGCAATCCTTAATTAGAAATAAAGGAACACAATAAGGGTCAGATTAAATTTAATGATTAGGTGAGAAATACCCTTAATGGTACTAATCAATAATAAATAACAAATGCATGGATCCAATACATGATTAGTAAACCCTAGTTGAGGGTGTATCCTTATAAACCCTGGTTGAGGGTGTATCCTTGTGAAACCCTAGTGGAGGGTGTATCATTGTGAACCCTGGTTGAGGGTGTATCCTTGTGAAACCCTAGTTGAAGGTGTATCATTGCGATTGTTTATAGGAAAATTTATAATAAAGTTATGCCTTAAACTAAGATAAGTCCATATCATGTGAGATAGCTGGACAATTCTAATGTGTGGCCTATGCATTATATGCTAGGGGTGAGTATTCTGTGACGGAATGCATTAAGAGGGGAAATACCTTAATACAAGATAAAGTTGGTTAACTCAAGAGGGTCTGAATTAATGAGAAATGGGGAACCCTAACCCTAATTTGGGGAAAAGGGAATGATAAGCCATGTTTGATAGTGAACCCTAATTCCTGGTTAAGGAATGATGGTGTTACTATTGTATCACATGATGTGATGAATATCTTGTATGACTGTTATCATGCCTAATAACCATGCAGGTATGATGAGATGATGAATATAGCCAAGTTTGGGCTGTGACATTTATATAATAAATGTTGATTGGCTTTTTGTGTTTTGATGTTGTTGTTGCTTAATAAAAGTAATAATGTGTACAGATTTTATGAACCATGTGAATAAGTTGTTGCCTAGTGAGAGGTGACAAGATGTGAATGGCCTTGTGAGCCATGTGAATAAGTTGTTGCCTAGTGAGAGGTGACAAGATATGAATGGCCCTGTGAGCCATGTGTGATGCTTGGGTAACAAGTATCATGTTAATTTGTAGCATTTGTGTTAATAAGTTATGCTAGAGAACTTGGTTGATGTTACATTTCTATTATATATCTATAGTTCATTGATGATTATTCATATCTGTTGTATTCATTACAAGTAGATGGATGAACTTATGAGATCTAAAGTTTGATTTCAAACTAAGGAAGCAAAGTCACATCACAATAATGCTATGTTACTGATAAGGACCATTCCCTAGAATGTTTAGAGTTGTAGTAGTTCAAGGGATGTCGCTAGTGATTTGACCTTGAATACTAGCATCTCTATAAAACAAGATCATGAGATTTGTTCTATGAAAGGTAAGCTAACATTAATAAAATCTAGGGTTTAAAGGTAGATAAAAAATATGAAAATAACTTGGAGAAAGGAGTAAGATATAAATTTGAAATGTAACAATAAGTAGTAGCATAGAATGAGGAGTACTACGCGATACATGATCTAAAGTTAGTTGTTGTAGTTCATGCTCTTATGACACAGCGTCACTATCTTTATGATGTGACGATAGATTGTCACCTTGGGAAGGTGAATGTGGTAGTTGATGCCCTAAGTAGGAAGTCTAGTTCAACAGTGAATGTATTTTCCATGGCATGTTTCAAAAGAGACATGCTAGTGGAAATGTGAAAGTTGAACTTAGACTTTGGGGTGACAGAACAAAGTGGTTTGATTGCACAAATGCAAGTCAAGCCTACTTTTTATGACCAAATTAAAGAACTTTAGCAGAGTGACAGTGGGTTGCAGCAGATCGTACATGACATGACAGGGGGAAAAGACCAGAGTTTAGGTTTTCAGTTGATGGATTGTTGTATTAGCATGACAGGTTGCATGTACCTCGAGATAATAATTTGGAAGAATATATTCTTGAGGAAGCACATGCATCAATGTAGGCCATACATCCAGACAACACCAAGATGTACATGAATCTCAAGGAGTTGTATTGGTGGCCTGGTATGAAGAGGATGTAGTTGAGTACGTGACTAGATGTAGGGTGTGCCAGCAAGTTAAAGCTGAGCATTAGAAACCTACAGGTACCTTCCAATCTCTTCCTATACCAGAATGGAAGTGGGAACATATCACAATGGATTTTGCGATAGGGTTGCCCAGGACACCTAGAGGTTGTGACTCGATATGAGTGATTGTGGATAGACTAATTAAGTCTGCTCACTATCTTCATATTAAGTCAACCTTTGATGTCTCGAAATTTGGCTAAGATATATGTGGATGAGATAGTCAGGTTGCTTGGTATCTCAGTTTAAATTATATCAGATAGGGATCTTAAGTTCATATCCAGGCTTTGGAATTAGTTGTATCATGCTTCGGGCACAAAGATGAGGTTCAGTACAACTTTTCACCCACAGACGTATGGTCAGTCAGAAAGGGCTATTCAGATTCTTAAGGACATGTTGAGAGCAGTTGATAGTTGTACAGGATAGGCAAGAGCTATGTTGAGAAGAGGCGTTGACCTCTTGAGTTTGAGGTTGGTGATGAAGTGTACCTGAAAGTTTCACCATGGAAAGGAGTATTGAGGTTTGGTAAGAGAGGCAAAATGACTCCTAGGTTCATGGGCCCATATCCTATCATTGAGAAGATCGGACATATAGCCTATAAGTTGGATTTGCCATCTAAGTTGTTTAATTTACATGACATGTTTCATGTATCTATGTCGAAGAAGTGTTACCCTGGTCCAGAGAAGATAGTGGACCCAGAACCTGCACTACTCAGATAAAATGTGTCCTATGTTGAAGGACCAGTACAGATAGTTGAGCGGAGGATCAAGAAACTCAAGAATCATGAGATACCGTTAGTGAAAGTTTTGTAGAGAAATCATAACCCAGAGGAAGCTAAGTGGGAGCTTCAGTCTGAGATGCGTAACAAGTTTCTTTTTCTCTTTTGGGAATTTCGGGACGAAATTCTTATAAGGGAGGGAGATTGTTATGACCCACTTCTAAATTAATCAGTAAACACCTTGATTAGTGTTGGGTATCTTATTAAATATCATGGTTAATCAAGATGAGCTAATATGTGAATCAATAGTTAAGATTGAAACAACTGAGGTAATTAATGATAATGGCAATGATGATTGTTAGGTTAATTAAGTTGAGTTAAGTACTCACTATTGCAATGAGTGATTGGACTAGTTGTGACAAGATCCTAATTGTGATTTTGTGCTTCCAGGTTGTAGAGAATTTCGTGATTGATAGTTTGCAAAAAGAATCACTTTAATCAGACATTCGAGGCAAAAGATATGGCAGTTTCAAGGTTTTTGGACCTGGCTGCAATTTTTCTAGTAATTGATTTTTCTAATTTCCCTTGGGGGTCGGTTAACCCGTTCCTTTATCTTCTTCTCGAACAAATTGAATAGAATAGGACACAGCAATAGCGGCGCCCCAAACCATTCTGCCCGATCGCAACAGCCAGAGGGGGAAATCGGGGGCGATTTCTTGGGCTTCACACCTCCGACCAGCAGCAACCTGCCTCGCCTTCTTCTTCCTCCTCCATTTCCTTCCTCATCCTTGCCCTAGTACGGTGCTTACCTACACCCCTTCCAACTAGCGGTGGCTTCCTACTGCAGCAGCAGCTGCGTGCCAGCGGCAGTAGCAATGGACGGTGAGGCAGCCGATTTTGGAGCTTGAGAAGATCGTCTCTGCTGCATCTCGCTCCTCTGCCATCTCTCCATCTCCAACCTCGCCCCTATCCGCAGCCCTAGCAAGGGCGTCGGCCTACCTGCAGACATGGTGCTGCGCAGCAGCACGACCTGCAATGCCTGATTGGCGGGCTAGCAGAGGAAGGGCAGGTGTCTTGGCCCCTTAGCGTCGGCCAGTAGCGCATCGTCGACGTTCTTCTTCACCTCAAGCACCAAGGAATGGCACCCAAGCAGTAGGGTCAACGCTCCCAACCAGAGAAGCAACAACAACTATTGTTCGGAGCAGCGGCAACGGCCAGGGGCCGTTTGAGTGTGAGCAGCAGCATACAGTGGCATCGTTAAGCTCCAATCATCAGGTTCATGCTCAAATTTGAAGTCTATAGCCATAGCTAGTGGCTAGCCTAGCCCTTTCAACCTATACGTGAAGAAAAATGACTATTCGATTGTTGTAGGTTCACTTTGGGTCTATACCAAGGTTAAAGACGATCCGAAATCGCCCAGAAACTGGTCCTTAGACGCAATTCCGGACGAATCCGGACAGTCCAAATCACTGTGAGTAGGGTTTCATTTATTTATCATTAATAAACTCAGGCGTCTGAATATTTTCTGTTTGTGCGTGAATTACGCTGATAACGGACGTTATCAGGCGTCGGGCAGCGTTTGGCGTCGCCCGACTTTTTATTTCATAAAATTCTTCTAGACACTATTATATGATTAAATTTAGCATTTGAACAGTATGGATTGAATCAGTAGATTTATATGGTTCATTGGAACCTAAATTGCTCATTTGAATGTTGAAATTAGAAATTCATGTCTGAAAATGGTATAATTTGGGTATGAACCCAGACAATGAAGATTTCTGATAAATTATCAAATGTACGATTTCAAAGTTGATATGAATAAATAAAATATGCATGAAAACCCTAATTGCATATATCTTTTGACGTTAATATGTGTAAATTGATATTTACATGAAATGGCACATTTCTCTGAAGTATTACCAGAAATTCTCAAGTATTGTTATTAAATTGTATTGTGATATGTAGTTAACTCTTAATTGAGATAAGTGATGCACAAACCAGGATTTGGGTTAATGTGCACGTTTTTCGAGAATTTTAGAGAATTGATAATTGTTGAGTATGATTCTCATATGTGAAGTAAATTTCTTTAATTTGTGCAATAAGATGTTCAATTGCGTAAATTCGCTATGTATGTGCCAAATTGAAATAAGTTGGGTTATTTATGCATTTCTAATTTACCTGAATGCATGGTATGAGAATTTCTCAGAAATTACAATGATTTGAAATATATTGCTCTGTCGGTTTAGAATGACAGTGTATTGTGATCTGATATGAAATCAGTAAATGTGATATTCATGTTTAAATGTTTATATGTTAATCAGTTAATAGACTTAGGTGCCCTAACACCGTAGAACCCCTTTGACATATCTGCTTCTTAGGGGTGAAACCTGTGTTGCAACATTATCCGTGCGGAGTCATGGAGACACGAGGACAGAGAGGCAGTGTCCAACAACAACGCGTGCGATGTCACAGTGGCACTGGAGAAAATTGGGGGTTATTGCAACAAGATCCGTGCGGAGTCATGGAGGTAACCCCGTGAGACTCTCCGCCTGTGTACTCAGGTTAGAGGAGGAGTCTAGAGCACTCGATGTAGTGCAGTGAAGGTCGATGATCCTGAAGGCCGATGAGCCTGGGGTCCTGTGGCAGAGCAGGGCTGGCGTCAGACTTAGCATTTCCCGGGTGTGTCGCTAAGTCTTGTACGGTGGGATCGTAGTTCGCTATGGATCTTCATATGCAGGGTACACTGCATATGATTAGGGCATAACAATAATATAAATATGTAATCATATAGGATCACAGTAAATTAATATATTCCAACTTTTGTGCCAATTCTATATATATCTATTTATTTGTTTAAATATCTGTTGTTGCATAGAAATGTGATTATTATCTGCAAATCTTCTATGTCATTAGAACTGCCCTGTTTGTACTGCACTTATGTTTTATTTCAATTTTGTAAATCTGATGAGTTGTTTAGTGATAGCTAAGTGAAATGCTATTCACTGAGCGAGTAGGCTCATACCTCTACTCAAAACATTTTCAGGTCATCACAGGAATCTGGAGGATCCTTTCATCCTAAAGCTCAGTCTGTAGAAGGTTTATGTAGTTAGTAGTTAGAGGTCTCTTAGTCCTTTCCCCTCGATCTTTGGGACAAGGTGTGGGTGAGAGAGAATGAGTATAAAGATGTAAATTAACTGTTATGCTTTATTTTATGTCGAACAATGTAATATGATGTAGACTCTGTTTATATTGCTAGTCAGTTTAATAAAAATGCTTCTGCAGTTTGTTTAGATTTAGTTTACAGCATAAATCAGGTTAACTTTTAATGTCTTTAAAAATGTTTTAAAAGTTTTGAGTGGTTTGACTTGTGTGTAATCCCTCCGTCGTGCCCTAATCTCGTGATTTGTGGGTAATGCGAGATCGGGGTGTGGCAGACTGTCTGAGATGCATGTGAGCTCATACATCATATGTTGATTCACATGAGTATGGCCATACATTTCTCAATCTCGCTTATCAAGTGGCCAGGATATCAACTCCTACAGGAGGGACAAACCCCATCTACATCACTTATAGACAATACCCATGTGTCACAACATACCCAAACAGCACCTGTATGGTCACCCTTATACAAGGTCACGTTGGATGGTGTCAAAGTACATCAAACAACATGTGATGAGTGTAGCGGCTTCAGGTTAAGAACCACACCACTACCACTATGAAAACTGATTATGACTACCATCTAATGGTTTCCAAGTATCATCACTCTCAAGGTGAGTCTATTCGGTACACTTATTCTCCAACAAGTACCTATGTGTTTGGCTTGATATAGCATATCATGATAAATGAAATTCTATCATCAGTCAACTCATATTCTAGTCTTATGCATTATTGTTGTCTATATTGTTTCCATAATAATATCTGACTATATACATAACAAGAATGTATATACACTTATCATACATATGACCTCATTATTTAGGTCCTCAACTTAAAGACATATGTCATCAAGGAATATCATTCTTTTAGACATCTATTAGTTTATATCATCATTATCTCATAATTAAAAAAAACATATATATGAAAGATTGCCTTTATTATTAATTATATCTATTACATGTTGCCTCATTAGAACTATCATATGATCGGTTCTCTGGGTAAACAAACCAACAAACTCCCACTTGCACTTAGGGGTCATTCACCCCCATCATTTCGATTCCTAGTATTCTTCTACATGAGCGGTATTTGGTTTGAGGACCACTATGCTGCTTGGTAGACGATTCCATTTATCCAGTGCACAAGCTATAAAACTAGAATATACAATGATGGAGAAGATGCATGAGTTCACAGTACCTAAAAATCAGGCAAGATTCTAGCTACCACAATACATATAGTAATAACTATTGTACTAAAGACTAGATCTGGATTTTGGCTATTTATCTATATATGATATTTCTTTGTTACATAGAAAAGTACCAATACTTAGACAATCACACATAAATTTAATGCCAGGTGATCTAACATGACCTTCATGCTTCTTCTGCAAATGTACTTTTGTCATGGGGTCAACAACATTGCTTTTACCTGGTACCACAAATACAAATACCACTTCTAACGTCAGAAAAATGAGCTTTTAACGTCGGTTTTAAAACAACACCCAAGTGGGTGTCACTAAAGGTAGAATAATACAACGTCAATTCTAGAACCGACGACATAAATTCGGCCACGATTGCAACAAAAAAAGAGACACTGTTAGGACCATAGGCGTTAGTTATGTCTTAGAAAGCCGAAGCCTATTACCATATCATGAAAAAGAATTCGGTATAGTTGTCGGTTTTGTATTATGTAACCGACGCTTATCTCAATGTTCGAATAAAAAAATTTGGCCCGGGTTAGAGCATACCTGTCAGTTTCCTATACTTAACCAGAGCTGTTGACATTGGGTGACTGTTTTTTGTATTGATTTTTTTTATTATCAGCTTGCAAGCATGCTGTCCGGCTGGTCAGTAGGATGTAGAACTTACAGTTTAGTTCTGAACTGTAGGTTACAACATCTTGTGATTTTAGCTAAATAATAGGCCACAAACCTACAATAATACAAGATAATCAAGATTATATATATCATGTGATTCACACACATGTAGAAACGCAATTAATTCATTCACATGATTCACACACATGTAGAAACCTACAGTTCCATTCATTCAATAATTTTTACATTCACACACATGTACAAACCTGCAGTTCCATTCACTCATCCATTTTCACATTCACACACATGTAGAAGCACATTCATTCATTCATCTTCACATTCACACACATGTATATAGATCAAAGTTTAATAAGACAATTCAAAAAAGTCATTCACACATGTACATATAAGCTTGTCTGTTAAAGTTTAGCAATGTCATAAAATACTTAAATAATTATGACATCAAATTAAGTTTAGAAATGTCATTCTTTATCATCATCACTACCCCAATTATAATAAAAAATTGACTACCTTTCAAAGACTTTTTCCCATTGTTCTCTTATGTCATTTAATTGTTCAATCATATAGGGATCACATCTTGGGTTTTAGGGGAGACAGAGAAGGTAGCGGAAACAAAAAATTTCTTCTCCCAAACCTATAATAAAGGAATCGCGTCAACGTCTATATAATAGGAAGGATGGTTTGTGGAGGCGACGTTACCTCGCAGCTTGTGCAGTCTTCTCCTCCAATCTTGGATGATGTTTGTGCAGCTCCTGGTCTCACCGGGACTATCATCTCCTGGTCTCACCGGGACTGTTGGGATTGACAGCTGTCCTTCGAGTTGCAGAAGTCTCCCACCTCTAAAGTAGTCTATACGGACCACCTGAAACTCCGATCTCCTTGTCCCATAAGGAATCAGAAGTAGTCGCACCCTCCTATCAACGTACTAGTCACCGACACACTCTCCTGCCACCAGTCGCTTTCTGTAGTTGTCTTTCCCTTACTGTGCCTCCCTTATCAGGTAGCACTTGCTCGAGCTATCTCTCGGTTACCAAAACTAGAGAGAATGACAACTTTGCGGAGCAACTGGTGCACTGAGTTGTTGTCCTTATTAGCCTCCACTACCCCTATATATACGAGGATCATGGGACATGGTTCTCTATCTCGGCCAATGCGGGATTAAAGCAGGAGTAGAAGGGTTCGAGATTTTCCACAAAACAACCAACTGTGCCACCTGAACCAATCATTTCATACATGAAATAGTTGGTTGGGGAGTTGAGCTGATTGGTTCACATCCCAACTGATCGGTTGGGGCACCTGAGCCGATCGGTTCACTTCTGAGCTGATCGGTTCGTGGTCCTGATCCAACTCAAATTGACTTTCAAATTTGTTTTTGATTAATCAAATATTAATCCTTGTCCAAATCGAATTTGTACAAGTGAGACAAATTGTTTTTGCAAAATAGTCTTCTCACTTTCCGAACGATCTCGGTTAGACCAGTTGAGCCGACCGGTTCAACTCTTGAACTGGTCGTCTCAGCCTGTCTTAAGCCGATCGGTTCATCACATGAGCCGATCGGTTCAGCAACTTGAGCCGATCGGTTCATCACATGAGCTGATCGGTTGGAAGTACAAACTCTACAAATTAGTCAATTGCAGTTTCAATTAATCTGATACACTAATCAATCGATCCAACACCTTGAACACTATGATTTTGAGCTATCAATTGATTGAGTGTTTAATTAAACTACTAAACTCCTTTAGTAATCAATCTAAACATCATTTGTGGATAAACTCCTCTTCCAGGTTAAATCCTATGTGTGTGACCCTGTAGGTCCATTTCACGTTGGCAGTGAAAGTCCATAACACTTATAACTTCACAAGAAAAGAGCGGTGCCTAGTCGCACATCAATGCTACCTAAGTGAAATAGAAAGTTGGAGAACAACTTTCAATCCTACAATCCATGAATGGTGTTATAGTGAATGTAAAATTTCTTTGTCACTGATATCCTGAATGAACTCAAGGCATGGAACAGTCATCCTGTCAACATTCATTCACTTTCTTGATCTCAGAGTAGATTGGAGGAGATATGTATGACATCAATATCACATACTAATTCACACATGCATATGCACGCCTATCTCAATCCTACTCATCAAGTGTCCATGGATATGAAACTCCCTCAGGATAGACAAATCCCATTTCTATCAATCACCCCTCAAAAGCTCCATGTGTCAAAGCCACCCAATCACCACCTTTATAACAACCCATGTTTTAAGATTGCGTTTGATGATGTCAAAGTGTACCCAACGACATATGTTGAGTGTAGTGATTTTAGGTCAAAGACTCAGACTCACCACCATCACTGTGAGAACTGACTATAACTACCATGTCATGATTCCATGTGTCAAACTCACGGTGGGTCTATCTGGTAAACTTGTTCTCTAACAAGTACCTATGTGTTTAGTTTGATATCTCCATATCATGACTAATGAGATTCTATCATCAACCAACACCACAATCTAGTCTTGTGTGTCATTGTTGTCTATATACCTTTCACAATGACATCCGACTAGGGACATAATAAGAATGTACAAACTCTTAGCATCCGTATGATCTCATCGTTCAGGTCCTCAACCTGAAAGCATACGTCATTGAATACTATCATTCTCTAGACATTCACTATGTTCTATCATTATCTCATATGACTGAACCAGAAAGAATTGGAAGCTTTCCTTTGATCTTTATCAAATCAATCTTAATGTATCCCACCAATCATCCCATGATTGGCTCTCAGGGCATACATACCAACATCACATACATCTAATAACTTTTCCTCTATAGTGAAGTCATTAGTTTTAAACACCTGCAAAGAGAATGACGTATATATATAATTAATAAGTTTGATATTTTCACATTATCTAATGAGACTATACTATATATGATGATAAAGAATATACCATATTATGTAGTATGCACATGTCTAACCGTTGTCTTGTACAACACACTATAAATTTCATCATACAAAATGTTAATAAATAAAAATAAGCATAGTTCACATTAATAATATATGCATTGGAGTCAGGAAACTACTTTCACATTCTCCCAGACTAACGATTTCTTTTACTTGCCTATGTCTCCTCCAACTTTTTTGAAATCTTTTAAAGCCCTACACATAATGTAACTCATTAAATTGTATTACTAAATAGTAATGTTATAATAGATGTTAATGGATATAAATATAAAAAATATCTCACGTGAATAATGGCATTTTCATTGTGTGTCCCGAACTGTCTAATTCCTTCCCCTCAGGGTCTAGATAATAAACAGTCAATGTCTTGGGGACAACAATCAGTAACTCCCAATGCTTACCACTAGAGATAAGAAAGTTAAAAATACATAACTCAAATCCACAATAAAATGTAATTTTCTTAAGTCCAAATATAAGCAAAGTAAACTTACTCAACATTGAATGGAGCTATTATCACACTCTTCTTTGCTTTACCAACATATTCAAAAGCCATAGAGCAATATAAGGTAACTGATGAAGGGTCTTTATGTTTGACTGATCAAGGATGGAATTAGAAACCCCACACGGGTAAATAAAAATTATGTACATACCCTATGTAAGTGGCTACAAAACATAAATTATGTATGCATTAATATATAAGAAAATAGATTACCTTATATAAAACAAGGTATTTAGATATATAAACAAGATCTGACTATATCCATAGTTCTACCATAGATGTATTCAACCAAGCATAAGTAAACAACTCCAAAATATCTTATATAAATGTATTATTATCGTATGCTTGGCCTGCAACCTCCTCCTTAATAGAAACAATCATAGGACAAATTTTGAGATGTTCACCTATCCATATTCCCATACCCCTACATTGAGGACCTAACGAGTCGTATATGTCCTTTGCAAGCCAACCAGGTACTTCAAGAAGAGATGGAGGTGGAGGAGGACGAGCTGTAGCATGTTTCTTCCCTTTGTCCTGTATACATAATTTCATATCAGTTGTCATGTATATACATATATACTATCTTAATGTAATGTAAATTTACCATACATGATCAGTATAGATGACATCAATTTTGAACCACAAGATCACTCTGCCTTCTGCTTCACCAAGTGTGTCAGCATCTGGGTGTCCATATGGCAATGGATGTTGCCTCCAAGTAACGAACAGAAGCCTCGGGCTCACACGAACGACACATCGGGTACTGGAGTTCCATGAATCGTGTTCCCTAGAAAGCGTGGGTAAGCCTCACCCTCTGCAATGACAAATTCTTTCAATTTTAGATGCCATAGCTTCAACCCCTACAAATTTACATAGAGTATGTTATAAATATAAATAAACATATCATCTTGAAAAGACTAGGTACTATGTCACTAAAATACTTACAACATACATGCTAGGTGATGGGTCTATAGGATTACTCCCAACCACCTCTACTGGATCACTCCCAACCACCTCTATCATAGGGAAAGAGCGACACGCTACAGGTACTGTCGGAGTGGCAGACTAAAATGCCTACCACTTGCTCAATGGTTCCTGGACTCTCTTATCAATTATCTCATCTACCTATACATAGACAAAAGAAACACTTTTTGATTCAAGAATTTCCTTTCCAATAACATTCTAAAAAAAGAATAGGTTACCTCAGCTTTTGAAATTCCCCCTTTTTGGACATATTTGCACTGTGATGGCCTAAAGAACACTCTTAGTCCCACTCAATCCCCTACAACCCTAACATGTCCAGGATTCCCTGGGCTACTGAGATCAACTGTCAATTCATCCCTTGTGCCCTCAGGGATGTATGAGACTTTCTTCCTCTGCTCGTAAAGCTCCCACTAATCATCATCAATAGAAATTGGTAAGTCAACATACCTGCTAATCATCATCAATAGAAATTGATAAGTCAACATAACAATCATCAATACTAATTGCTTTGAGAGTTAAATTTTACCATTTTTGCAGCCACCTCAGTAGTTGCGGGGTTGATTATATCTTCTTTTTTATTTTTCCTCCCAGCTATCCATATATCATGGCGATGCAGAGGTGTGGTAGTAATAGTAGAGGACTCACCAGTCTCAGTATGAGGAGCAGTAGGCTACTGAACGAAGGACATCTGTAGTTTTTAGTGAAGAGCTGCATAGCCACCTGGATCCATCATGTGATCATGCACATTCAGTGCACGCCTTGCTCTTTGAGCATCGCTCATAGCCTTGTTAGTAATCACATTTAATTGGTTAGTAACAATCAAGATCAATCATGAATAGGTGAATTCGTAAGAATGTATATTAGTGAAATTGGGAGTGACACTTAATACCTTGAATTTATCAGTATTTCTCCTGGCAACAAAAGAATTCTACTCAGTCGGGTCCAGGTAGTTCCATTGCTCAAGGACTGACTTCTTCCTCTTATCAGTATCTCATATGTATTGTCAGTTGAGAGTTGTCATATATCTCCTTAGGACCCTCCCACAGCATTGCATCACCTTTTTACAATGTAGGCTTTCATCCAGTTCAAATATACTTTGCAATTTTTTGTATATTTAATAGAGTATTCTAAAAAATAGAATTATAAATAATTTAAAAATAGAATTGCAAATGATAATATCTCACACATAGTTCTTTCCATACTATGTATTTCTTCTCTTTAGAAACTGTATGGAAGATTTTGCATTTACACTACAATGGCTGCGAGTAAGAACTCCAATATATGAAACAATTGAGTTGCGGTTGACGCCAACTGGATTTCCTGCATGATCAAAATCCAAAACCAATTTTGGCCCATTTCCCTTGTGTTGTAGTAACTTGTTCATCATAGTGATGCCCTTGATTTTTTCAATTTTTTTACTGCTCATCAAGTGTCATAAGGTTTTCAGGAGGTACATCATCAACCTAAAAATTGACAAAAAAACACATATATGATATAACTTATAAATGAACATATATTTATCTAGATATAGGATATATTGTAAATCTTACATTGTGAGGTGGTACCTCACCCTCATGGTAATCATCATCATGATCATCATACTCATGGTCATCGATCTGAAAGTGTCATACAAAAAATATCAAACATTTAACATTTAACATTTAACATACAAAAAACATTTAACATTTAACATTTAACATTTAAAAAATAAAAACATGCCTATAATATTGAGATCTTTTATCAATTAACATTCCTTCAGTGTGATCTGCACGCACATATAAGTCATCACTAGCTTCAATATTTGGTGTTGGAAACCCAACTGAGAATGGACTTGAGTCATTGTACTTATCATAATAGTCTTCTTCATCTATAGGATCTTAAATGAACTATCTTTTACCATGAAGAACAACCAACCATTTTTCATTTGCAGGATCATCAATACAAAATACTTGTTTTGCATGTGATTCCAATATGAATGGTTTACCCTTCTCGCCAATATTTTCAAAATTCACTAATGTGAAACCCAATTCATCCACTATAACTCCTTTGGTGTTATCAACCCAATTACACTTAAAGAGCGGAATTCTGAAATCTTCATAGTCAAACTCCCATATGTCTTCAATGACACTGTAATATGACATTTTAGCTTCAGGTGGGCTCTTATTTTTTGCACAATATTTTCTTTAACTCGTATGTTGAGATTGGAAGCTCGTTTCCTTCAAGAAGAATTTCTTTCAATAAAGACAACAATGACTTGAAGCTTTTGTCACTCCATCTATTGTTAGGCTTCATCTTATACAATCTCAACATAGTGATAAGCTTCGTAAACTCAGTACAACCTATGTATAACGGTCTCTCAGCTTCATGCACAATGTTCCTAAACATGGGAGGTGGATCAATGTGCTCTACCCCACAACTATCCACCATCTCATCAACAATGTCTATTGGAACCAGTTCATTCACATCTACGACATCTACGTCATCAGAGGTAATTTTTTCTTCCACACAAGCACTGCTATCGACGTCTACTGATTTTAGATTTGAAATCTCTCCATGCCAGTACCATTATGTATAGCCTTGTACAATCCCATTGCACATGACATGACTTTTGATTTCATCATCAATGATGACTTTCAAGTTTTTACCGCAATGCCTACATGGACAATAGAACCATCTCCAGGCTGTTTCTACAAATCTAATAAACTGATCAAGACCAGCAATAAAATTTGGGGTGCAGTGATTTGGAATGGACATCTGTGATCTATCCATTCTATTATTAAAGAGAAAACAAGTATATATTAGGGTTTAGGGGTTACATATTAAGTTAAGGATTAACAAATAGAATATTATTAGGGTTTTATTGTTTTATATTTAGGGATAAAGATTTAAAGATTAGGTTTTGGCATTAAAATATTAGGGTTTAGGGGTTAAAAAATTAGATTCCAAGGTCTTATATATATAATAAATGTGTACCACATATTCCATTCTTAAACACCTAATCTCACTAGTAAGTGTATAATGTGTATTGAGTTTTCAAGAAAATTTCAGCAACATTTTCCCGCTGTTCTCCAAGTACACCAATGTGCATGGGAAAATGCCCACCAACATATGTACCTAGAGCACAAACAGGAAAGTGCTGACAAAATATCATGAAAACCAAATATACATTATACACTTACATCCTAAGTGAGATTAAGTGTTTAAGAACAGTCCCAAACTGGGGACTATCCAAGATTTACTCCTAATAAGTAAATCTCAGACGAGTTTCTAGGCCTACAAAATACATGTGTTGTCATTCCTATACCAACGATCCTAGTTTCATCATTCATATACTAGGTTGATTTATAATAGCAACATCTTATAATCTTAATCATACCCTAGTCTAGGTACCATATTCCATAACATTGATTTCAACATCTCAAATATACATGCATGTTCATCATCAACATAATCATTACACATAAATGTAGGTATCCTATCATTCATAATTGATTTTAAAATTTCAAACTAGCTCATGCATTATCATCATCAATCTACATCATACAATATGGATTCATGTAGATGTTAGTGTGACACATCATTATCAAATCAATGATCTAACACTAGGGTTGTAACATACTGAAATCCGGGGACTTCCCTGCAATTTACCCACTTTTGAGCTTTTCTTTTCCTTCTAGTCCATTTTGACCTTTTTCATAAATTTCCCATTCTTTTGTATCCTTTTTGGCCTCCATGGTGAATTTGAGCATAACTGGAGGGCATGATCTATATTTACCTACATTAATGCCAATGAATGAGTTTGGCACAATTGTTCTAACTAATTTGATAACTGAGGTCTAATAATGCAAAATGACCATTTATGAGAGATAATTAGTAGATTATGTTAATCTAGAGATTTTATATCTTTTTGGGATAAGAAATGAGTAATAATGTGGAATTTCATTATGTTAATAAGAAAGCTGACAAATATGTTAATTAAGTACAACATATTCATACTCCATTATTACATGCAATGACATGACTTGTACATATATCAAATATTGGGCTTGGATATAAGGGGTAGTCGAAGAATATTCCTAGATGCGTAAAATGAGAGGAATCACATTGTTGGCTTATATAAAGTCACAATTGACGTATTAGATAAATAAATGCAATAAAGTGGGATTTAATATACAAATGATGATATATAATATGTAACGATTCTCACGTAAAAATGATGCCACATTCGGATTCTTTGTACCCCAATTAAGATACATGCGAAACTTCATGATAAATAAACTCAATCTCGTACTCCAATTGAAGTGAAATGAACGAATAAGTAAATATAAGTTTGTATTCAATAATATGACGATGACATTGTTAAATTTTGATTTCAATACCTTGTCTCGTGAGTTTAAAGGTAACGCGAAAATATTTCTCGTCAAGCACATGTTGGATTTCACTTTTGGCCAGATATGATGGCCAAACTATTA
Source organism: Alisma plantago-aquatica (assembly GCA_963693085.1). Taxonomy (NCBI): domain Eukaryota; kingdom Viridiplantae; phylum Streptophyta; class Magnoliopsida; order Alismatales; family Alismataceae; genus Alisma; species Alisma plantago-aquatica. The sequence continues at coordinate 1,821,807,728 of OY856409.1, read as the reverse complement.
TCTTTTGCCCGTTTCAACTTTGCATTTATTTCCGGCTGTGGGAGTAACTTCCCCCGGCAATGACCGCTCTTTCTTTAGTGACTTCTTCTGTTCTCTTCTCCTTTCAAATCACCTCGTCTGTTCCGCTTTCACTAAGAAATAAATCTACATTAATTGTCAAGTATCGAGGAGATACCCTTTTCATCTACTCTGCAGTCTGAGAGTATATTGTCGTATATACCCTGCACGAAACCATATGTCTTTTATCGTTGTGCAATTTAGAAACTGCCCTCGTGTAGTGGCCTACCTTTCTACCCTACTCGATTGCTGATGGTTGTCATGGAGCACTAGTACAGAACTCCACCACTACGGACATCGTGAACCAGTGTTTTTTTTTAAAACCACATCCAATCAATTGTACGGTACGATCCTCTACTTGTCCCCCTTATTCAATCCACTCGTTTTGGTAATTGCTATGTCTGGTCATTCTCGGTGACGAACCTTGCCACTTTCCTCTGTCCGAATGTATATAGGCGATAGAAACATGTATTCCCTGGACACCGGTGATGCCACCGAGTTAAGCGTGGAGTTCAGGCAAGGATCTGAAGATTCAAACCCCAGGTAGAAATAAGACCCGAACACCTTGTTTCTATCTCCGATCAGTCATTGCTTCGGGTAACTACTCTGATCCTGTTTCTGATCGAGACTTGAACACGACCGCAACCAAGTGTCAGTATTGATGATTCATACTAGTCTGTCGCTTCGGCATACCGTTTTGCATGCATCGGCGCCTCCATGATGTTTCCTAATCTTTTTCTTTACTCTGTTGGTCTTGAGATACTACCTTTACTGATCTATAAGATGTTACCTTTGTCGATCCGGTGACCTTGAAATCGTATGAGGCTTTTCTTTATTCACAAATAGACATACAGAGCAAATGGGGGTTGTTACCCACTCATGAGGGAAGCTAATCAAATCGGAGCATAGCTCTGACAGATCCGAATTAGTCCCTCTTGGACTTCTCTTCACGTTTCCCCACTATGACTCCCTATTAATTTAATTTGGAGCAATCACGAGTCTTCACCGTAATTATGATCTACATAACTGTGAGTTTGGTACCTAATCTACAAGTCAATCAAATGTTCTAGTCATGTTTAGCTACTGAACGAATTAGTACAAAAGTATTCAGATCTTCTCGGTTGCTTTTTAACAGCAATGTCAGTCATGGATTTGATTTAGAAAAGTTCACTATTAAATATTAACCAGTCAGGATAATATATGTACGTGCCTTTATGGAATCAGACAATCATGACTGATTTAATGGTGGTGTTTTCTAGACCAGTTTTTGGGAGTCATCTTATAGTTAACAAGGTTGATGTTGCAATTATTAATCCAATACACACTTTGTATTTAGGTGGTAAAAGGCTTTGAATCTGATTCCAGGATTATTGTCACGTTAATAAGGAAGTCTTTTAAGGTATGTGAATCCTATGTTAATGTATGTGAATCCTATTTATTTATGTGAGCCCTATTTCAATATGTGACTCCTATTTAAGTGTGTTGGCCATATTCATGAATGTGATCCCTATTATAATTGTGAAGAATGAATGTGGAATGATGAATGTGCAAATACACCTATTCTTCAGTTGGGATTTTATCCAACCCCACATTAGTAAATTTCTAGACTTGTAATCCCTCTAATGCATTTCTTTGTTCTTTTCATTATTAATTCTTATAATGCCTAAGTTGGCTCCTTTATTGATGTACTTGATCATTACTTGAAATGCCAATGTTGGCTTGCTTAATTGGAATGCTTATTGGAAATTATTACCATTTGCTATGATGCAACTTTAATTATATCTTTCACTGTTGCCAAGTGACTTATTTATGCATGATGTATTTATTGACCAAATGACAATGTAGTGTACAAGAGTACAAACTACCCATATGTCACTGGGGTTTTAGTCCCCCTGCCACTTTATACAGGGCACTGAGGTTTTAGTCCCCCTGCCAGGCACTGGGATTTTAATCCCCCTACCATTTTATATATCGTGAGGTCCGGTAGGTGCCTCACCCTACATTGAGATGAGTTTGTGTCATAATATATTCATGCAATGTGATTATGGTTGATGTTGATCTATGGCCGCCTTCAAATTCTTATTTGTTCATTTGCCTCTTACTCTTGAAATCCCTTAGTATAGTGAATTCCTTTTAATATGCAATGCTTTAGCTTTATAATTGTCCTTATCCTTTATTGACACATACATTTTTATCTTTCTCTTGCTGGGTGATCCCAACCACCCAGATTAGAACCAGAGTGTGCATGGGAAGCTTGGTGAACCTGCATAAGGCTAAGGAGATCGTGCACATATAGTTAGCTTGGACTAGTTACTTATACTTTTGTTATGTTGTTTGTGGAGACAAGTTGTATTAGTTTGAGTCTTCCTCTACCTAGATCCTTGTTCTTGTATAAAGATGTACCCCATTTGGGAAAATTTTGTATAATACTCTTTATATATTTTGAATAAAGTCAAGTTTTAATCTTCCGCTACTACACAATTGGTGTTTTTGTTTGCCATAGTTTTTAGTAGAGACTTGGTATTTATAGCATGGTATCAGAGCATCAAGGTAGTCAGATTCTTGACTAATTCAAATTGTCTCCTAGATAGAACCCTTATTTTATATAGTTTCCCTTTAGTACATTTTTCACTTTAGAGTTGACCTATGATGAAAGTTTGGTTTAGGATCTTAATAATTTCATATTAGAAATAAAATTTGTCAACTTTTTATTGAATTGTCTTTTGAGTAGCTATTAGAGAAAGAAGTTGAAAGTGATGGTGTCTAGAAAGGGTCGAAAATTGGGGGCTGGCAAAATTTTCCTCCACGCCACTAGCTTGGTTTACGAGGACTCCCAAGTTCATATGACACCGGCCTGGCCTGATCTAATACAGACATCTCAAAATAGTCTACCCTTAGAAATATTACCTTATTGTTGAGTAACCTTAGAAACCCTTATATGATGATTTGATTTTTCCAAACAAAAATCATCTTGTAATCCTTAAGTACCTTATATGAGTCTTAGATTTCCATGATTAGGGTTAGTGTACCCTATGCTATACCTTAAAGTTGGGATCATAGTGATTAGTAAAATTGATAGTGTTGGACCTTATACTTGGTTATATACCCTTATACCCTTAAAATAGTTTGACTTAGTCAACCCTTTGAGTGGAATGGTAGTGTTAGTACCTTGCTTGATTTTAGAGTTGCTAATTTTGAGGACGAAATCCTCTTTAAGGGGGTGGAGTCCCTCAATGCCTTGAAATCAAGAAACCCTAACTCCTTAGACATGGGATTAGTGATCTTATATGTTTAGTGTTGAACAAAAGTAATATAATTGTAATTCATCTTGTTTGTTTATGAAAAATGGATAAGTCATCTAAGGAATAATTCATATTCTTGAACCTTGATATATTCTTGATGCAAATGATAATATACATAATTTTGACTAAGCCACCCTAATGATAGATAAAGGCATAATATGTAATCGTTATCCATAAGATGTAATCATCTAGCCCTAACAATATATAATGTTTTCATGATACACTAGTGACATCAGGTGTCATCATCACATAATATGTCTTGGTACATGTAAATGGATTATAATCACCTAATCATAATTGTGATCCAATTATCAACATATGTAAGGCATTTCACCTTGTTCACTAAATACATCTCATTAATCATCTTATCATAAATTGATTTATGAATCAAAGCAGTAATATGAAAATGAGAAATTTGATTCACATAATGTGATGTTAATTAGTGTAATAAGAGAAAATGATTAATGATTCCATGAATATGAGTATGAAAGATGTTGTGACAATATGTAACTTAGATATAAGCCATTAATGTGACACACTTGGAATTGTTATAGGTTTAATAATTTGCTGGATAATATTACATGGTTCTCAACACAATAATATGTGATATTCATACACGATGAAGTTAAAGGAGAATAGTATTAAGGTTTGTGATCTAATGCATCTATAAATGTTGAAATGGCTTATTAAACCCTAATTGTGCTTAAAACCCGTGATGAGGGAAATACATATGATATAATATTGAGATGTAATTGTTTCGAAAATAATATTAATAAAATGTGATCTAAGTGATGGAATAATAAGGATGATGTTTCACGTGAGGGAGATTATGCGAATAAGCCAAAAATGCTAGTAATGTTGTGTTTGATAAAAGGCTATAGGTTTGGTGGAAACCTCAGTAACACCTGGCTTATGTATAGAACTTTTTAATACCCACCTAGTTGTTTATGGTTGGAATGTTACACACTCACCCTCTCTTGCCTCTTGTTGTGATTTTGGGGACGAAATCCTCTTTAAGGGGTGGAGTGCTACAACATACTGAAATCCGGGGTCTTCCCTGCAATTTACCCACTTTTGAGATTTTCTTTTCCTTTTAGTCCATTTGGACCTTTTTCATAAATTTCCCATTCTTTTGTATCCTTTTTGGCCTCCATGGTGAATTTGAGCATAATTGGAGGGTATGATCTATATTTACCTACATTAATGCCAATGAATGAGTTTTGCATAATTGTTCTAACTACTGTGATAACTGAGGTCTAATAATGCAAAATGACCATTTATTAGAGATAATTAGTAGATTATGTTAATTTAGAGCTTTTATGTCTTTTTGGGATAAGAAATGAGTAATAATGTTGAATTTCATTATGTTAATAAGAAAGCTGACAAATATGTTAATTAAGTACTTAAGCATATTCATAATCCATTATTACATGCAATGACATGACTTGTACGTATATCAAATATTGGGCTTGGATATGGTTTTGATAATGTATCGTGCAAATGCATTGATTGTGTCTTGATTTTCTTGATTTTAGACAAAACAAATGGAACATTGACTTGATCGCTTCCGCACTCGATATACTCTGATGACAAGGATAAATAGATTTATCTCCTATTATGGGTTACTTTGTTATTTAAATATCCTATTTTTGAGTTATCATTTCTTATTATATATGCCGCTATGTGAGATTCTATTGGGCCACTCAGGAACAGGTGCTTCAATCCCTTCGCCACTGGCTAGGCAGTGGGATTGGGATTGGGGTAAGAATAGTTCTGTGACAGTTGGTATCAGAGCTTAAAACACTCCCATATACTTTAAGTAAATAATTTCTTGAGTCTCTTGAACCTCAGAAACCCTAAAGTCCATAACGACGAGAATTGAGGTGTCTAGGCTCGGGGTTCTGGCATAATTTCTCCTATCCGTCTTCACGACGGTTGAGATTCCCCACTCTACCTGGCCTTAATTGATCCAGAACTAGACCTAAAGGCTCTTCGTTGAAACCCTACAGAGTCTTCAAGCATCTCATCTCTTCTTTACGGGATGACCCTAAGCCTCCCAAGTAGATGATGCTAAGGTAGTCTTCGCATCCCCACATGTGGTCCTTCTCTTGTAACCATTTACCATATGACATCTCGATTATGGGTAAATTATGTATGGGAAAAATAAAAACTACTTGAAAGTTGTGCGAGTTGATTAAGAAATTGATACCATGATCTGACCTTAGTTTGAAAACTCGATTTTGATCAATGAAAATTTTGAAATCAAACACTCATGCACGACCCATTCATGAAAATCAATTTAACCAAAATTAGACTACATGTTTTCTATGTTTGAGGTAAATCTTGGTTTGGTGAAATAAGGACTTATGCCTTATACCTCATTGTTGAAAAGGTCTCTATTTGATTAATGCCCATGTTGCCCCTATTGTTGACTAAACTTAAAACATAGTTAAGAAAACTTTTTCCTATTTCTTACACGTCAAGACTATGCCATAATGTGACTAAGCCTAGCACTCACAAAATCATGATGTAAGACTATGATGCAAAAAGCAATTTCCATATTGACTATTGGTGCCTTTTGTAATCTCAATTTTGATATGATGATTATGGAACTAGATCTTGCACTATTATGTTCTGATTCCATGAATACCCAATTCAAATCCTTGATTTCCAAATTATATCACTACCTTGATCACGAAAGGAAAGGAATGTAAATATTTCCTTGACTTTGTAATATCTTGACATTATTACCCTATTATAATCTTGAATTTTGATCTTATGACCTTGTGGAATATGATTTAGTCATTGATACTCTCCCTATTTGAGTAAGCTAAATGGATCATGACTAATGTAGGTAATGTGCTAGATTGGGGTGGTAGTTCACTCATGACTTCCTAAATAGACCTAAGTCTAGATCATTCATCAACCTTGGATACCATGATATCAAAATCTTGGTAGGATGCTAGAATATTGTTGCTCAGAGTAGAATATAGATGAGTGATCTCTCCTAGGGTCTAAATATTAATCTAAACCTAGCTTAGAAATATTTATACATATGATCTTGATGTCTAAACTTCAACTCTCGATATTGATGTACAATATCTTGAAACATGATATGGATCTCAAAACCACCCTTGATATATAAATAGTGACTTTCATAATCCCAAAATTTGAAATGATGACTATTTTGACTCCCCCAATTTATGACTTAGGGTTTAGCTCTTATTAGGACTAGGGTGGGACCTCCGATTGATTTTGAGCTCAAAATCATGATATTAAAAGTATGATGTTGTCTCAAATTGTTGAAATATGAAATCTGAAATCATGGATGTATAACCCCACCTAGGCCAATGTAAAAGCTAGGACCCTGAGATATTGGGATTGAAAGTCACCTTGTACACTTTATTCAAGAACTCTACTTGTTTGACCTAAAATATGATCGGTATAAATTTGTGATAAATAGGATGCTTTCCATATTTGTGACTCATATGATGACTTTGAACAATATATGCATTGATCTTGATACTCAATTGCTCGATTATGAAATGATGTTGGTACCAAGTTAGTTATAATATGTCATAGCAAATCCCAATTATTATTATTGGACTACTTGAATTTTGAGCACATGATTTTGATGATATAGCTAAGGATGCTCTGGTATTTGAGGATATGACCCGAACTTGGATAGTCCCAACTTTTTAGGATGTTTTTGAATTTTGGGGACAAAATTCCTTTTTAAGGAGGGAAGGATGTGACAAAATGAATTTTGCATAAGTATGAACTAATTCCAATTTTACCCTCATTGTGTTCACTCTTGACCCCCAATATATTTTGCTTAGCTACTTGATCACTATTGACACTCAAATTCAAAATATGGTGATCAATGTGAATTTTATACACTTTATGACACCACATATTTGATTAATTTGTTACTTGATCCAAAGAAGTAAATGTATCCATCAAACTTCAACTTCTAATCCTCAAACTTTTTTCTAAATATTCTTAACATTTTATGAAGCTATGATCCAAATTTCATCTCATTTGGACATTCCTACAATTTTTTACGAATTATTGAAGTTAATGTAAAATCCCTTGACTTGCCTTTTTATTTGGCTTTGTCCATGTCAGCGATCCATGGAATGAAGAAGGGGCACATCTCAGCCCTTGGATCTGCCTCTCGCAGATCCAACCCTGATCCTATGGTCTAACAGTTGTCTCCTACCTCCCACTGATTGCCGGGAGGAGACAAGACTTCCTTAATGATCGATCTCTTTCCTCTGACCAAGATTCAAATTTTGAACCGGACAAAAATGATCCTACCATGATTTCATGCCCAACGAACCCTAATTTGACCACACTTCACAATTAGTTTCACCATAAAATTTTTGGCCCTCACCCTCCCATCTCACTCTGGTGGCCATGGTTGTTACCCCAACCTCTTTGGCCCCAAAACCTAGTCCTAATGCTATAAAAATGCCCCCAAAGACCCACAGCAAACACTCCTTCCCCTAAGATGAGTTTTTGTGCCTTCAATTGATCCCAAACACCCCATATTTCTCCTCCTTATCTGATGTTGTTGGCAACACTGCCACACAACCCCCTTTGGGCATTCGCCTTCCCCACCCCTCACTCCAAATTAGGGCCCACTACCACCTCGCGAGGTCACAAAGACCTCGGGCGGCACATTTGCTTGCCGACCTCGGAGCCCCTACTCCCTTTCCCCCTAGCTCCAGTGAGCTCTTCCACTTTGTGTGCATGCTCACACGTGAGGGATGGAATAGTAGAGATAGAAATCCTGAACCGTCGGTCCAAGCAAAACCAGGGGCCCAACAAACCACCAATTGTACTGCTCAATGAAGCACTGAACCAACAAATTAGAGATCGAACCGGTGTATTGAACCAGCAAGCAACGAAATCTATGTGGTGTAACTTTTCCCCTCCGATAGTGTAATCCGACAGTCACAATTTTTCCCTATTAAGGTAATTAGCCCTCTCTGACAAATAATCACCAAAATAGTCAGATCTTGATTAAATCATAAAAAATGCATCTTAGCTCCAAAAATTATGAATAAATAGTCAATTTTGATCAAAATAACCTAAGGAATTTACTAAAAATACTTTTGGAGCCTAATTCATTATCGATTTCACTAATATCCCTAAAAATTTGATCTCTTGCTTATTTAAGTTGTCAAATGACTCAAAAATCATGAGTAACCTTTGGAAATCCTAATAATTGACTCTGATGTTCATCTTGAGACTCAAAAATCATAAATTGACTAATGGAGATCTAGATATATATTTGTTCTTGAATATGATTCCTATGAATAATATTGATAATGGTATCTTAATAATTGACCTAAATCTTGTGAAATATCTTAATCTTTTAACCTAATATTTGATCTTTGACCTTACTTGTATATCAATCGAAACTTGATTTAGTTTTGAACACCAATAATGTTAATTCATCATGATGATCTAGAAATTTGATGATGACTAGGATAATGATCATAAAATTAGGATTAACACATATGATCCTAGAAAACCTAGGTAGGCCATTCAAACTCGAAAATGTACTTGACACTTTAAATAATGTTGGACATCTTGAAATATTATTGGTTATAAGTGGATGACCTAACCCTAAGGTTGACATAGGAAAGTGTAAACCTAATCTCAAATATTGAAACATGATCTTCTAAACATCATGATCTTAGCCCTTGATCCAATCTTTTTGATTTAGGATCTGACTCAAAGGGTTGACCTATTATTTGTTGAGATTATGTACTCTAAATCTTTGGTGAAAGGTACGCTATTATATCTCCTCATTGGTTGTATTGAAGATACCTTTTATTTATATCTTGATTGTATACTTGGATATATACTTGGTTGATATATTGTTCCCTATTGATTAATCTTCCATTTTTCCTATATTATATTTTGAGAAAAACATGAAAACATAAATGACATTACCCATTATGAATGTCTGTATATTGATGATGATAATGTTGATAATGTTGATATTAAGTGCAAGTGACCTCCTCATTTGGAGGGTGGAACTTGTACATTGACCTCCTACCTCATATGGATAGAAAGAGTTTGGTGACCTACGCCATCTCGTTGGGGCGATGGAGCCACACAAGATCTATAAGCATGCTTCTCAAATCAGCATAACTGGAACTCATAATAAAAATTGTATTCTTTGAAATAAACATCTTGTCGAACAAATATTAGTTTTGGAAAATTGCTTGTTATACTTTTGAATATAAGTCCTTCCAAGTGTAGTATTTTACTATAAATGATTTTACTTGTTTTTTATAGCGTACTATGCAATTACATTGATTGTGTCTTGATTTTCTTGATTTTAGACAAAACAAATGGAACATTGACTAGGTCACTTCCACACTCGATATACTCTGATGACAAGGATAAATATCCAATATCTCTTATTTTGGGTTAATTTGTTCTTTAAATTTCCTATTTTTGAGTTATTATTTCTTATTGTATATGCCAGTGTGTGAGATCCTAATGGGCCACTTAGAGATGGGAACTTCATTCGTTTTACCACTGGCTACGAAGTCGGATTGGGATTGGGGTAAGAATGGTTGCAAGACAATAATGGATATGGATCTAACATATATTCAAATATTTAAGATATGAAAAGAAGTAAGCCTTTAAGAAAGGGTGTGGTTGAACTGCGCGTTGCAAATGGAGCAAGAGTTGCAGCCACAATAGTCAGAACCTATCATTTATCTCTACCTAGTGGGTTTGTAATAGATTTAGAGAACTGCTATTTTGTACCTGCAATTTAGAGAAACATCATTTCTATATATTTTATGAACAAGAATGGATTCATATTTTATATAAAGAATGTTCGATGTTCTAATTCTAAAGATGAGATCTTTTATGGAAGTGCCTCGATGTCCTATGATCTTTACTTATTAGACCTAGAAACAAATGTTTATAATGTAAATACCAAAAGGTTAAAACTCGATAACTCAAATGAAACATACGTTTGGCATTGCCATCTAGGTAACATTAATGTTAAACACATTTCTAGACTCCATAAAGATGGTTATCTAGACTCTTTTCACCTTGAAGCAATAGAGACATGTGGTCTTTCTTGTTGGGCAAGATGACAAAAGCTCCTTACACTGGTAATGGTGAGAGAGCAAGCGACCTATTAGAATTTGTACATACAGATGTATGTGGCCCCTTTAGAACAAATGCTACAGGTGGATATCAGTACTTCATTACCTTTATTGATGACTTCAATTGATATGGCTATGTATACTTGATGAAACATAAGTCAGGAACCCTTGGAAAGTTCAAAGATTTCATGAATGAAATACAAAACTAACTTGGTAAAAGTATTAAATCATGTCATTCTAATCGAGGTGGATAATACTTAAGCTAAGAGTTGGAGGACCTTATGTGAGATTGTGGTATCATATCACAATGGACTCCACCTAGAACACTACAACATAATAGTGTATCAGAAAGAAGGAATCATACATTACTAGATTGCTGCACTCAATGATGAGTTTTTCTAGTATTCTGACTTCCTTCTGGGAATATGTTCTAGAAACCGTAGCATTTACACTTAGCCACATACCATCTAAATCAGTTAAAAAGACACCATATGAGATATGATATAGGAAGGTCCCAATGCATTTTTGATGAATATTTGGGGATGTGAAGCTTATGTGAGCAAGTAGTTTCTCGAAATGCTTGGACCTAAATTAGATAAATTTTATATTTTTGGATATCCTAGGGAAACCAAAGGATGCTACTTTTATACTCCATCTGGAAATAAAGTGTTTGTTGATAGGGATGTTGTATTCTTAGAAAATGAATTTTTTTCCAAAGGAATTAGTGGTAGGAAAGTAGAACTCGAAGAGGTTTGAGACTAATAAGAAAACATTGAACATGTAGAAGTACAAAAGGAACATGAAGAGTCAAACTGTTATAGAATCTCAAGTTCCTCATGTAACAAAGGAACCCCACAAATTTAGTAGGGCACACCTTGAGCTTGAAAGATTTGGTTATCTTATGACTCAAGAAGGCAATGAGTTGGTCATTGATGATGATCCAACAACCTACCTAGAAGTTGTTAAGGGACCAGAGTTTGAGAATGGCTTGAGGCCATGATATCTAAGATGGAATCCATGAACACTAATAAGTTATGGACCTTGGGGGATCCACCTGAAGGGGTAAAACCCATAGGGTACAAGTGGGCCTTCAAGAAGAAGACTGACATGGATGGTAATGTACAAACCTATAAAGGTGGATTGGTTGCAAAGGGTTTTAGACAAGTTCAAGGTGTTGACTATGATGAAACATTTTCTCCAGTAGCCATGGTTAAATCCATCAGGATCAAGCTTTCAATTGCAGCTCATTATGACTATGATATTTGAAAAATGGATGTTAAAACTGCATTACTTAGCGGGGATCTACTTGAGAATGTGTACTTGACACACCCCAAGGGTTTTATAAATCCCAAGGAAGCCAATAAAGTCTACAAGTTATAAAGGTCAATCTATAGATTGAAGCAAGCATCTTAGAACTAGAATCGTCAATTTGACAAAATAGTCAAAGAGTTTGGCTTTAGTCAAAATGAAGATGAACCATATGTTTACAAGAAGGTTAGTGGGAGCATGATCGTATTCCTCATATTGTATGTAGATGACATATTGTTAATGGGGAATGACATCCCTACCTTACAAATGGTAAAAACATGGCTAGTAAACACATTCTCTACGAAGGACTTAGGTGAAGCATCTTATATCTTAGGAATCAAGATCTATAGATATAGATCTTGAAGATTTCTTAGCCTAAGATAGAGAATATACACTTACAAAGTGCTAAAAAGTTTTAACATAGAGAATCTAAAGAGATGAAACTTACACATGTCTCATGGTGTTACTATCTCTAGAGCTGATTGTCCTAGTTCTTGTGAAGAATGGGAGCGCATGAATAAGATTCTATATGCAGCTGCAATTGGATCTATCATGTATGCAATGTTATGTACTCATTCTAATGTCTTGTATGCCCTGAGCATGACGAGCAGATACCAATCTTATCTCTATGGAGGTCATTGGACTATCATGAAGAACATCTTTAAGTACTTGAGAAGAAGTAAAGATCAATTTCCTATCTACGGTGGAGGAGTTGGTGGTAAAAGGTTACACTAGCACATGCTTATAAACTAATAAACATAACTTTAGATCGCAATGTGGATTTGTTTTTTGCCTCAACAAGGGAGATGTAAGCTGGAAGAGTTCCAAGCAAGAAATATTTGTTGATTCTATAATAGAGGCTGAGTATATTGTTGCCTAAAATGTGGAAATGGAAGTTGTTTGGATCAAGAAGATATTCATTGAACTTGGGGTGGTTCTAAGCATTAGTGATGTAGTAGAGTTGTATTATGACATCAATGGAGCCAGTACGAGCTAAGGAACATAAATCAAATCAGTGTTCCAAGAACATACAACTGTAGTTCCATCTCTTACAAGAGATCTAATAGTGAGGAGATGTGAAGCTTTGTAGAGTACACTAGTATAGAAATGATATACAACGTCACATTTGATGGCATCGGTTACATATCAAAAACCGACACCATAAAGCAACGACGTCGGCAAAATACTACAACTGTCACCAATATGTGAAGTCCGAACGATTTACAAAAGGAACACATACCGCTTTTACTGTAACGTCGGTTTGTTTGCCAAAAAACCAACGTCTAAAATTACCCATGAAATACAAATTTCAAGGAAAACATTTGCCTCCAAGATTTTCAATATGGCGTCAGTTGTGCCGAAACTGACGACAAAGGTTTCACACCATGGTCCTGTAAAAAAATTTATCCCTTATTAGTCTCCATTTCTTCATAAGCAACCGACGACTAATCACCCTTCGCAAAACAAAATTTATTCCCTTATTAGTCGTCAATTTTTCTCAATGAACTAAGGACTAGGTGTTTTCACACGTTGTCCCCACAAACATATTCCCCCCCCCCAATATGCTTCTTTGGCGTCAACTTTTGTTAGGCAACCAACAACTTTGGTAACAAATTTTTTTGTTGCAATTTGTTAATAGACGTCGGTTGTGTACCTAGAAACTGATGATTAAAACCCTAACTGGGTACACCTTTTTTTGTTTAAAATTGCACTTAGTTGTCAATTTTTCACTTGTGACTGACGTGTATTGGTATTAGGCATCCGTTTTTACAAATAACTGACGAACAAAGTCAACTTAATACCACCCGCATGAAATAGACTCTTTCTCTTCTCTATTTCATCATGATTGAGCTAGGTTTGTCGAATGATTCCTCCGTCGCTGCTCTGCCTCCGTTGTTGCTTAGCTCAAGCAGATTGAGTGCCACCGCCATCATTGTTGTCTTCTCTGCCACTACCGAATGAGTTTAGCTCCACCTGGTCCAGCCGCTCTGCCTTCTCCACTGCCACCAGTCATCTTCTTCCATCTATCGCTACCGATCCTCTTCCTCTAGCCACCACTGGGCCTCTTCCTCCAGCCGCCAGCCGCCGCTGCTGTGAAGGACGTCATAGTTGTAAAGGTCGCCTGAGGAGCTATCTTGAGGAGTTGTTGCACTGTCGCAGCTCAAGCCTATGGTCACCGAAGCCTCTGCTTCCCCTACTGATAGGTATGTTGTTATATTTGAGACATAATCTTGTGATGATATATACTTGTATTAACTATATTGATCAAATCTTGTGATCAATCCATCTAAGATATTAAAACCCTTGTAAAGACAAAGTCTCTACTAAAAACCATGGCAAAAAAAAACACCAATTGTGTAGCAGCGGAAGATTAAAACTTGACTTTATTAAAAATGTATAAAGAGTATTATACAAAATTTTCCCAAATGGGGTACATCTTTATACAAGAACAAGGATCTAGGTAGAGGAAGACTCAAACTAATACAACTTGTTTCCACAAACAACATAACAAAAGTATAAGTAACTAGTCCAAGCTAACTAGATATGGACGATCTCCTTAGCCTTAGGCAGGTTCACCAAGCTTCCCATGCACACTCTGGTCCTAATCTGGGTGGTTGGGATCACCCAATAAGAGAAATATAAAAAAGTATGTGTCAATAAAGGATAAGGACAATTATAAAGCTAAAACATTGTATATTAAAAGAAATCCACTGTACTAAAGGATTTCAAGAGTAAGAGGCAAATGAACAAATAAGAATTTGAAGGGTGCCATAGATCAACATCAACCATAATCACATTGCATGAATATATTATGGCACAAAATCATCTCAATGTTGGGTGAGGCACCTACCGGACCTCACCATATATAAAATGGTAGGGGTACTAAAACCCTAGTGCCTGGCAGGAGGACTAAAACCTTAGTGTCCTGTATAAATTGGTAGGGGGACTAAAACCCTAGTGCCTACGGTATGGGGACTAAAATCCCAGTGCCCTATGGGTGGTTTGTACTCATGTACACTACATTGTCATTTGGCCAATAAATACATCATGCATAAATAAGTCATTTGGTAGTAGTGAAAGATATAGTTAAAGTTGCATCATAGCAAATGGGAATAATTTCCAATAAGCATTCCAATTAAGCAAGCCAACATTGACATTTCAAGTAATGATCTAGTACATCAATAAAGGAGCCAACTTAGGCATTATAAGAATCAATAATGAAAAGAACCAAGAAATGGCATTAGAGGGATTACAAGTCTAGACATTTAGTAATGTGGGGTTGGATAAAATCCCAACTGAAGAATAGGTGTATAAAAAAGATTTGGAAACGTCGTGGAGGTGCCGATGCATGCAAAATGGTATGCCGAATGGACAGACTGGTATGAATCATCAATACTGACACTTGGTTGCGGTCATGTTCAAGTCTTGATAAAACAACAAGATCAGAGTAGTTACGAGAAGCAATGACTGATCGGAGATAGAAACAAGGTGTTCAGGTCTTATTTCTACCTGGGGTTTGAATCTTCAAATCTGTGCCTGAACTCCACGCTTAACTCGGTGGCATCACCGCTGTCCAGGGAATACATGTTCCTGTCGCCTATATACAGTCGGGCAGAGGAAAGCGGCAAGGTTCATCACCGAGAATGACCAGACATAGCAATTACCAAAATGAGCAGATTGAATAAGGGGGTAAGTAGAGGATCGTACCGTACCAACAATTAACTGGATGTGGTTTAAAAAAACACTAGTTCACGATGTCGGCAGTGGTGGAGTTACTAGCGATCCACGACAACCATCATCAATCGAGTTGGGTAGAAAGGTAGGCCACTGCATGAGGGTAGTTTCTAAATTGCACAACGATAAAAGAAGTATGGTTTCGTGCAAGGTATATAGGACTGTATACTCTCAGACGACAGAGTAGATGAAAATGGCGTCTCCTCGATACTTGACAATTAATGTAGATTTGTTGCTTAGTGAAAGCGGAACAGACAAGGGGATTTGAAAGGAGAAGAGAACAGAAGAAGCTAGTCACTAAAGAGAGAGTGGTCATCGTCAGGGGAAGTTACTCCCACAGCCAGAAATAAATGTGAAGATGAAATGGGACAAAGATAATAGTTTCACCATCATATCTGGCCAAAAGTGAAATCCAACATGTGCTTGGCGAGAAACATTTTCGCGTTACCTTTAAACTCACGAGACATGGTATTTAAATCAAAATTTAACAATGTCATCGTCATATTATTGAATACAAACTTATATTTACTTATTCGTTCATTTCACTTCAATTGGAGTACAAGATTGAGTTTATTTATCATGAAGTTTCGCATGTATCTTAATTGGGGTATGAAGAATCCAAATGTGGCATCATTATCATACTCCTATAGGAGGGACAAATCACATCTATAAAACTCACAGTCAGTCCCCACGTGTCAAAGTCACCCAATCATCACCTATATAACAACCTATGTTTCAGGGTTGCGTCCAATGATGTCAAAGTGTACTCAACGACATGTGATGAGTGTAGTGATTTCAGTAAAATAATCTATAGAAAAATAATACACTTGGAAGGAATTATATTCAAAAGTATAACAAGAGATATTTCAAAACCAATATTTGTTTGACAAGATGTTTATTTCAAACAATGTAATTTTCATTACGAGTTCCCATTATACTGATTCGAGAAGCATGCTTATATATTTTGTGTGGAACCATCACTGCAATGAGACAAGGGAGGTCATCAGGCTCCTTCTATCCATATGAGGTAGGAGGTCAATGTACAAGTTACACCCTCCAAATGAGGAGGTCGCTTGCACTCAATATCAACATTATCATCATCAATATACATGTAGTCATAATGGATAATGTCATTTGTGTTTTTATGTGTTTCTCAAAATATAATATAGAAGAAACGGAAAACTAATCAATAGGGAACAATATCTCAACCAAGTATATATCCTAGTATGAAATCAAGAGATACATAAAAGGTATCTTCAATACAACTAAGGAGGAGATATAATAGCATACCTTTCACTGAAGATTTAGAGTACAAATCTCAACAAGTAATAGGTCAACCTTTTGAGTCAGATTCTAAATCAACAAGATTGGATCAAGGGTCAAGATCATGATGTTTAGTAGATCATGTTTCAATATTTGAGATTAGGGTTACACTTTCCTATGTCAGCCTTAGGGTTAGGTCATCTACTTATGATCAATAATATTTCTAGATGTCCAACATTATTTCAAGTGTCAAGTATATTTTTGAGTGTGAATCACCTACCAAGGTTTTCTTGGATCATATGTGTTAACCTTAATTTTATGATCTTTATCCAAGTCATCATAAAATTTCTAGATCATCATGATGAATAGAATTATTGGTGTTCAAAACTAGATCAAGTTTCGATTGATATACAAGTAAGGTTAGAGATTAAATATTAGGTCAAAAGATCAAATATTTCACAAGATTTAGGTCAATCATTAAGATACCATTATCAAGATTATTCATAGGAATCATATTCAAGAACAAATATAGATCTATATATCCATTAGTCAAGTTATGGTTTTTGAGTCTCAAATATTAGGGTTTCCAAAGGTTACTCATGATTATTCAGTCATTTGATAAATTAAATCAACAAGAGATCAAAGATTTATGGATATTAGTGAAATACATAATGAATTAGGTCCAAAAGTATTTTTAATAAATTCCTTGGTTTTTTTTATCAAGATTGACTATTTATTCGTAATTTTGGAGCTAGTATGCATTTTCTATGATTTAGTGAAGATCTGGCTATTTTGGTGGTTATTTGTCAGAGAGAGATAATTACCTTAATAGGGAAAAATCACGACCGTCAAATTACACAATCAGAGGGACAGACTCATGCCACATAGATGTTGCGTCTCGTTGGTTTAGTACACCGATTCGATATATAATCTATTGGTTCAGTGCTTGATTGAGCAGTTCAATTGGTGGTTTGTTGGGCCCCTGGTTTTTCTTGGACCAGTAATTTTGGATTTCCATCTCTCCCATTCCAGCCCTCGATCATGGGCATGCACACATAGCGGATGAGCTCACTGGAGCTAGGGGGAAAGGGAGCATGCTGAGGTCGGAAGGCGAAGATGTCACCCGAGGTCTTTGTGACCTCGCGAGGTGGTAGCGGGTCCTGATTTGGAGTGAGCGGGCGGGAAAGGTGAATGCCCAAAGGGGCCTATGCGGTAGTGCCACCAACAAAAGAAGATAAGGAGGAGAAATATGGGGCATTTGGGATCAATTTATGGCACAAAAACTCATCTTAGGTGAAGGAGTGCTTGCTGCGGGTCTTTGGGGGGCATTTTTATAGCATTAGGACTAGGTTTTCGGGGCCAAAGGGGTTGTGGTAGCAACCTTGGCTGATAGAGTGAGATGGGAGGGGAGGGGCAAGGATTTAATGGTGAAATTGATCATGAAGTGTGGTCAAAGTACGGTTTGTCGGGCACAAAAGCATGAGATGATCATTTTCTATTTGGTTCAAAATTTGAATCTTGGTCAAAGGAAGGAGATTGATCATTAAGGCTATCTTGTCTCCTCCCCCCAATCAGCGGGAGGTAGGAGATGACTGTTGGGCTGTAGGATTGGGCTTGGATCCACAAGAGGTAGGTCCAAGGGATGATATGCACCCCTTCTTCATTCCTCATATCGTTGACATGGACAAAGCCAAATAAAAAGGAAAATCAAGGGATTTTCAACACATTAGCTTCAATAATTCATAGAAAATTGTAGGAATGTCCAAATGAGTTGAAATTTGGATCATAGCTTCATGAAAATGGGAAGAATATTTAGAAAACATTTTAGGATCAGAAGATGAAGTTTGATGGACAAATTTACTTCTTTGGATCAATTAACAGATTAATCAAATATGTGGTGTCACAAGTGTATAAAGTTCACATTGATCACCATATTTCGAATTTGTGTGCCAATAGTTATCAAGTAGCTAAGAAAAATATATTGGGGGTCAAGAGTGAACATAATGAGGGTACAATTGGAATTAGTTCATACTTATGCAAAATAAATTGTGTCACATGTATCTAGTACCCAAGATGAAGAAGTAGACATATTTATATTGATAACATATATAACTGAAGTGGAGATCTCTATCCCCAACTTCTTCTTATTAAATTCCTCCAAGTAAAGAGGGAATTTCTTTTTCTAGTGTCCAACCTAGTGATAGTGGTGACAATTTCCTTCCTTATTCACCCTTCCCTTTGCTTTGAGTGCAGAGGACTTGAGTTTCTAGCCAACTTTATAACTCTTCTTAGCCTTACCTTTTCCTTGAACTTCTATTTTCCTCTGTTGATCATCATCATAGATTTGAGCTTGCCCTTTTTCATTTGTGCTGTAGTAGTTCTCAACATGCCAAGCAATTCTGACAATGGATTATCAAAATTATTCATGTTGTAGTTCATGACAAACTGGTCGTATGATTCTAATACTGATTACAGAATCACATCTACAACCAACTCTTGGTCCAAGGGAAATCACTATTGTGTAAGGTTCTCCATATACCCAATCAAGTTCAACACATGTGGCCCTACTAGATCTCCTTCAGCCATATCACAATTGAACATCACCTTTGAGACATCATATTTCTCTTGTCTTGCCTGATCTTGATACTATTCT
Organism: Alisma plantago-aquatica; assembly: GCA_963693085.1. NCBI lineage: Eukaryota > Viridiplantae > Streptophyta > Magnoliopsida > Alismatales > Alismataceae > Alisma > Alisma plantago-aquatica. The sequence goes on along the minus strand of OY856409.1, from coordinate 1,821,788,265 downwards.
TAAGATGTGTAACCATCTCAAGTACATCTAGTTCTCGTGCTGTCTCTACAACTCATAGTTCATTGAGCATAGCATCAAGCACTTGACATCTATGAAATATTTAGAGTGCTTCTTGTAAGTATCCCTGTAAGCCTTAGGTTTGGTGGGAGTAGGTTCATCTAGATCTGGTGTTTCAATGACATAGAGCGTGTGATCTTTGTGAGAATGATTCTCAATGTCCTAAACAAGTCATGAAAGTTATTTCCATTCAACCTGTCCTTCTAAAGAACTAATCACAAAGAAAACATGTTGTTTTCCATTTGTTTCTACAAAAAATTGCATTTTTGTCAAACTCTTTTGATTTGATTCGAATAAAAGAAAATTTTTATGATATTAATTAGACCTTTAATTTATTATTTCTCTCACTATTTTGTTCAAATTGATACCCCTCACGGTCAATTTGGAAGATTGCAGCTTACCACCTTTTAGTGAGCCAAGATCCAAAATAATTAAGTTATTACCCTTCCAACGCCAACGTCCATAACCAATTATTAAGGTAGGAAATATTTTTCAATAGCATTTCATAAAATTCTTGAATAAATGGTATGACCACTCCTTGGTATAGTCAATCTGTATGCTTCTAGGCACTTAATCTCATTAATGTCACCTAATTAAGTATGACCCAAAAACCAACACAATAATAATATACCCTGCTTGGCAGGCCCACAACTACCATCACACTTCTATGAGATAGACATCACACCACATTTGGCATTCCCACACTTAGTCAATCAAGATTTTGATGTGTGTTGTTTATAGAAAGTATATAAGACTTAATACTTGATTGATGGATTTTATTTGTATATAAATACATATACATATACATATCCAATCATCACATACTAATATATATCATATAGATACTATATCCACAAACAAAAGATGCAATAAAAAATTATGAGCGCTGGTTATGGCCATACTAATGCAATTCTTTGGATCCACAAAAAATTGTGACCACCTTAAGGTCATAGATCACATGTTGTAACATGTAATGGAAAATATGCTGATGAAAATAGGTCAGTAAATCGGTTGGACCCTCTAGTCGACCTGTTAGACTGTTGCTTGGTCAATTGGCTTACATTGGTCGGTCGACTGGATCCTACTTGTGTGGTTGGATAGACTCTATAGCCAATTGGTTGGTCCTCCAATATATCGATTGGATCCTCCTATCAGCTGGTCTCCTTGGTCCTCTGGTCGATCGACTCGACTTCCCAATCGGTTGACTCACCTGGTGCAGAGCGTCTTCTCTAGCCAAAATGAAAAATAAAACTATCCTATTCCTATTAATTTATTATATTGTAAAAGTGAGACCTCAAGTTTCATTAGATGGGAGTATGGGAAGAAAAACATTAATTACATTTGGAGAGAGAGAAATAGATGCTCAATATGCAAATTAAATTAAAAGGACAGGAAATAAACCATTCAAGTATATACCCTCTTTTTATTGGGAACATTCCTACTTAGTAATTTATTATTTAAATCCCAAGTAGTTTCATATTGCACATATTAGAATTTTAATGTTACATATTTTCTTAGTTATTTCAAACTAGCTGTTGTTCCCAAACGACCCATATATATGTACTTTTTGGGAATATGACTTAAGTGGATCATGTAATAAGAAGGTCCCTTATGGATATAGAGAAGGTTATCGATTTAGACATTCTTTAAATAAAACCAAAGAGGAAAGATAACTACATTCGAGAATAAAATCTCATATAAAACCCTTTTTTATTTTTTCTGATGAATTTCACTTACATGTTCAGTGTGCAGTGTTGTTTCTCTTCTCATCACACTCATCATACATGATGACTTTTAACAATTTTAGGAACATCCTTCATAGATTTAAGTGTATATCCTCCATGTTGAGGAGGCCTATCCACTAGGAGAGACATGAAAATCATCAAATCACTTGTGATACCTAGACCCATGTCTACAGTCATAGGTCCACATATGTTGTATTGTCAATTCTTGCACTCTATTTTACCACATTTGTGGTAATAAATAAAGAAAAGAACAATCTAACTTCGAAGCTTTTTTAAAGACTACAATACATGGGAGTCTAGTTGACTTAATATGCCTATAGAGCACTAAATCATCTAGGTATGAGAGAACAAGTCCACACTTCTATCCACTATACTAGATTAACATGATATCATACGTTGAAACATCAACCTTTTGCTATTTCATGTTACAATTTTTCAATCAATGCCGAAGTCAATATACAAAAATGATGATATGTCCATCTCATTTAACAACAACAACCCCCATGTGCATCTTGAGCTTGTTGACCTACAAATCTATTTATTTGACCTAGGAAGATTGAGCTGAATCTAATGATGCATGAACCTTAGAGGATAATAACCCACAATTCTATGAAGATAAAGCCTGGGAAGAACTTACTAGAAAATCCACCTTCTCCATTCAGAAAAGTTAAGACCTCCCACCATATTGTGTTGTTTTAGAATGTGTGTGTAAACACAAAGGAATTCTATGCCATGTGGCTTGCCAAACAAAGCCACAAAATAACTATCACCCATTTTCTTATGGACCACTTGACAAATATCAGTTGTATCATCATCATATTTTAAGTCAAGCATATTAGATTGACATTTCTAAACTAGGGCATTTTAAAAGAATCTAAGGAGCAAGATTCATTGATATGTTACACCTATGACATTGTAAAATTGTCATCAAAGTTAAGGACATTATCAAAGTTGTGTTTGCTTAGTCCAAGTTATAAGTTAAATTTCCCTTCCATTTATAGAGAGGGGTGTGTACAATTTCACATTGTTGGACAAATAAATATCAATGTTCATTGTAGAGTAAACTAAAACTCAAGATTCTTAACCTTCAAACATCATGTGTGTGGTCAAACAGGAGCAAAACAACCATAATTTGCTCATCCTCATACTCATCTTATTCCATTAACTCATTACGACCAGTTGCCACCATGTGAATTGAAGATATAAATTAATGATCTTAAAGATTCATTCATGACTCTAAAGATTTAGGTAAATATCTTGAAAAATATAGCCCTAGGCCTCCAACAACACCACAACACTATAGTCTACAAAGTGATGCTATCAGATCAACCACAATCTTCATTACTAGAGGATACCATTGCTCCCCCTACTCAGGAAATCCTAGTTGCTCAGACATGTGTAGTGCTTGAGTTATATAATGATGTTTGACCTCAAAGAGATTCTATCAATTATTTTATTATTAATGCATCCATTATTATTTCTTCTATTATTGATGCATTCACTATTACTAAATCTCATAGTGAATTCATCCAAGAGATTGACCATTCTCCATATGACATTTTACACGAGTTAAGACACTCTATACATGCTCAAGAATAACAAGATATTCAACCAAAACCACAAACATTTTCTCAAGTCAATGCGATGTCACAATTATTGAAGGATCTTTAACTTGTATTTATAAAGTAAAAGAACCTATCACTATACTTAGTGATTTCCCATAAGAGGAGCTTGCAAACTCATTATTAGAAATATCTACTTCCAAATCATGTGAAATCACCGAAGCTTATATTATTTGGATGCCATACATGATGAATACGATCATTACTGTGACCATATTCACTGTGTTCTTACAATAAAATTTGTTGAAAACCAAATAAACCAAATTGAAAAATATTCCAATAGATCCTTGGCCCTTGAATCAAGCAATTATATTGCTATAGACCCTCATGTTGAACCTTCTCATCATTCAGTCAAACATAGACCTCTCCTCCCATGCTAAAGATAATTATGAAATTCCCATGTCCAAGTTTAATGTCAAAAGGCATTTCATGAACAAGGGCCTATATTACTTCACAAACTTCAAAATCTCATCAAACATCATATCTTATGCAAGAAACCCCTATTCCTCCAATGAAGAAGGCATTCAATGCTAAAGAAAATTCTATACTTACAATCCCTCATCATATCCTATGCAAAACTCTCATCAAGTCTTCCATTAATTACATCATTATCTCCATAGGATAAAAGTCTATTTCTTGAGGAATAAAAGACATGAAACCTAATGTCCTCTTCGTTGGATATAAATATAGATACTATAATATGATTTCGGGATCAGTATGACTCTGGGGATATATGCCTTTATATATATTTTTGTAACGAATATAAATATAGATACTATAATATGATTTTAGGATCAGTATGACTCTGAGGGATATATGCCTTTATATATATTTTTGCATCCAACATGCATTGAAATACATCACTACATATGTTCCCCACATCATATCTACCTTCTTAGAGAATTTTATGCTCCATGTAACTTCGTTCAAAGATGAAAAGAAGCACCAAGTCCAAATGGTGAACTAGAATAGCTCAAGTCAAACTTACCAATATTTTCCTACTAGACATTCTAGTGATAGATGAAGAACATTGGAGACTTATGATATGCTATGCACATAAGAATTTTTTTATATTCACAAAGATAATTCTGACTCATCTGAAGGCATGATGTGTATTATCATATCAAAAAGATGAACTAGGATAAGTTTGCTATCCAATAAACTCTACAGGTCACAAAGTTCTTCTTAGATGTGTATTACACGCCTTGTTTAGACAAGCCAATCAAATTTGACTGGAGATCCCTCTAACGGGGAGCTCAATCTAGAAACCATAATGTACCAAAAACTCAAGACCAAGATACTATGAAAAAGATACCAACATTTCTTGGGAGAGTACCTCTGGAATATCATCTGCTCACCATAATTTCAACATTTATTAACCACTCTAAATGAACAATATTTAATACTTAACTCATTCTTGATATAATTTTTCTTTCCTTTTTTTTAGGACTAGGAAGTGTTAAGTGTGGAGTGTATAGAACAAATCGATTCCGACAAAACTTCTCTTATTTTTTCTTTACTTACATTTCACAATTTCCTTTCTCATTCTCATATTTTTTTCTTAAAACAGAAACTTCTACAGATAAAACATAGCTTGATTATAATTCAAATTCTATCAAGAATTATCCTTAATGACCAACAATAAACAATTTAATTTTAAAAATTTAATTAATGTTCATTGAAGAATGAAAAAATAAAATAAAAGAGGACATTGAACCATGGTGTATGTCTAGCATGATATTACAAGGTCATGATTGGGTTAACCAATGTGAGTTCCGACACATCAGACACCACTACCAAAAAATTAATGCTTTCTATATTACGAGAATGATCACGCCACATGCTATGTGCTATTATTTCACTTATCTTTTGAATGGTGGAGAAATTCTTTCTACCCAAAGGGAAGATTAGCATGTGTCATATGGAGGGTACACTTGAGAAATATGAGTTTTAAAGACCAATCTTCACCTACCTTCCAAGATAGATACCAAAATTTACTTAAAATATAGATATTTATAAGATTGAGTTCATTGACCTTTATTATGATAAGTCATATTTAAGTATCTCGAGTTTAGAAAGAAATTACTTGAATACATTTGAAAGGTGGAGGATGACAAGGATTTTATATCTATAAATTCACTGAGAAAATACTTCATCATTCTCTTTTCATGAAAAGAAAATTTTATGATCACCAAAAGCCTTTTATCAAAACCTTTATTATTATAGTTTATTACTATGCTTGAGTATAAGCAAAACTTAAGTGTGGAGTTGTTCAAAACATGCATTTTAGCTGTTCCCTATCTATAAATAGCCTTTTTCCCCCATTGAATGTAGATTTATATCTAGTTTATGACCCATCTTGATATTCCTTATAGGTAACATAAGAAAACATCATTTGTGTTGATTTAGGAAAGAATCAAGAACTTATTTGATTATTTATCAAATATAAGTTCTAAAACTTTCTCCCAACACATGAATAACACATGAACTTAAGGAACATGGTCCCATTGCGGTTGAAGATTCAATAATGATACCTTGATGTTTTTGAACTAGACAGGGTTTCTAAAGTTAGATATCCCCCAAGCATACTCAACCACTTTAAAGAGATGTAGCTTGATAAATTGAAGATAAAGTTACAAGCTCCTTGTCCTTGAAGCCAATTTAACCATTTGAAATCAAATTGTCTAGATACAAGGGGCGAACTTTAAAACATTTGAAAGTTTGTTCAGCTAACTTCCATTTGATCTAATTTAGATTCTAAAAAGTTTGACATTTGACCCAACAATTGAATACCAAAAATAGTTCATCTTGGGTACAGCCTTATCTCGATCATATTGCACATGAATGATAATGAAAAGATACTTATATTGATAACCTAGGACCTGTGCCTTTAAGTAGAACTTAATGTTCTAAGGATTCTAGCCACTAACCATTTCCATTTCACTTCCATTTTACCTTTTGCTCATCATCCATCATTTGACCATGACAATGTCGTATTTCCACAAACAACTACTATACCTTGATCCAAAAACTGCCTTGTCACCTTCACACTCCATTCCACCAAATATAGACGGTTGGAACAAACTACTATGAACATGCTATAGTGTCACAGACTCCCAAAGGAGTCCCTCATCAACATCACTGTAGAAATCCTAGTTATCTTATGACTTCAAAATATTTGACTCTTCTCTCCTCTACAATCTATATCATTGATGACACTCTACTCCTTCATTTCGAGATGCTAGTTCCATCTCTAAATCAAGATTCGTGTCCCTCAACCATGTTACTTGTTCATTGCAATTTCCATGCCATATAGATATCATTTTCTTTATCGTTATTGACCAAATGTTTATGTACAATGACCATGACACCTCTGTCTATTGGTGAAACTTAATAGTATGGAGATCTATCCTGATCCCAAAAGAGGACGGTTGTTTTGAGCCATTTGATTGTCATGCTATAAGTTGTACCTATTTACAGTTAGCACTAAGGGAGGTGATGTCCACTTCATCTGTACACTCTTCCAAAACTCAATAGAAGGATGAATATGGTGAAGTTAACAATAGCTAAATTAGCTTGAAACCTATGTTTGCAGTAGTTTGCATTTGAATGAGTAGCATGATAAATGTGAAAGGAGACTCTAATCTAGACGTCTCTCTCTGATCATCACCTTACTACTACCTAGTTCACCTATTTGCATTTTTTTGTTTGTAGTCAAAATCAAAACTCTTTTATATCAAACATAGGTAGCTAATCTAATACTCTAGTAGTTTGTGGTTTCTTTCAAGATCTTGGGGAATGCTTTTGATTACAACAACCAATCTCGTACACTTGTGAAATTGAATGTGTGATCTATTTGTAAATTCAAAACTGTGGCCATCTTTCGAGACGTGGTGCTCATATCTGATTGGATAAAACTTCCAATCCCGCATTGAATCACACATGAGCTAGTAGTCTACGATGATATAATCATATGCCCAAAACTTGAAATGAACACTCAACCAACTCTATGTATACACATGCTATCACCTACTTTTATGATTACGATAGGACACTTACAATCATAACAACACATACATTTAATATATATTCTAGATCATCATAAATCATTTCAAAATTTATACTGATCATCATCTCACTTTTATGTAGAATATTGGTCATAGTATCTATATATTCATGTGAACCCAAATGGATCATAAACCCCCAAATCTCAGGATATCAAAAATTACAGAAGAAAATGTGTTTGCAGGAGAACAAAAAAAAATAAAGAAGGATGGGAGGAAGGATCTTGACGAAGGAGGTGCATGAGTAGAAAGTGGTAGGCGAGAGCGAGGGAGATATGCTATTGGTTGAAATGGCACATGGATTGCAAATCATAGTAAAAAGAGTGCAAGAAGGAGACATGATTGTGCATGAAAGAAGACAAAGGTGACATTTGTTAGAAGGTGGAATGTGGCGGATATGGACACCACACTTTTGGCCCCTTTCTAGTGGAAGTGGATTTCTACCACCGTTTACAACTGATCCAACCCATTTTTACAAACCTACCCACTTACAGCCACAAAAACCTGCAGGAATCTTCGATCACAAATTATATATCCTCCCTAAGCTAAAACGGAAGTAGGAACCCATATGTTCAAGATTTTCCCACACTTTACGTGGTTCAAGATCTTGTTTTGGCATCAGAAGCAATTTTGAGACAGATTAGAGCAGGTCTTTTAGTAGTTTGTTCTTGCTCAACTCTGACCAAAATTGTGAAAAGCTTGATATACATTGAGGGCTAGTTTGGTTGGATGTAGCTGAATGTAGTTGTGTGAATTGCAATGTAAAAATGTACATCAAACTCATACTCTGTCATCCGTCTACGTCTTATCAAATGGGCCCTGAGTTGCAATCCTGAGCCAGGGTGAAGATTTACGCCCCCTCTCTAATGCGTTGTTAGCTTGTAATCTCACGGTGGTTGCCACTTGCATTTTAATGAATTTGAAAGGTCTAGGGTCTAATTGGCCTCTACACCCCCGAACTGCCATAGAGCTGTCCACATGGTTGTGTGTGCAGTACAAGTTAACGTTGTTGTCCTTGGTACTGTGTATAACCACGCAAGTTGTGTATCGTATATATTGTGTGCGTATGTGATGTCTCTGTTGTTTGGTGCAAGCTGTCATCAATCAAACTGTGCAAGTATGGAAAATATCTGGCACCACACTCTGTTTATATGTGATTGGTTGTTGTCAGACTTGGTATGCCATCACGCCGATCGATCTACGTTTTTCTAATATACTCCAATGCCTATTCTAATGTGTTTCCTTTGAAGAGTACGTTCAAGGATGGGGTATCTTTCCCCTAGTCCAAAGTGTGTACTGATTAATCAACACCGACCACGACGTTAGGTTTGTTCCAACTTTTGTACTGATTATTCGTGAAGTAGATCAATTTTGTTAGAGTGTAGTTTGGTAGACTCCGCTTCACGGTGGGTACCTACCCCAATACAACATCGTCGCGCGTGGACTCCACCTCAGTCCATCGCCATTGCTTATCCGTATAGTAATGAAATTGACGGCAATTATGAGAAAAATCACTTCGTTGTGATCCTTTTGTTTCTTCAAGTCTATGACTAGCCTCCGACAAAGTGATATTCTCTTATCCTTTACTTTCTTCATATTAACTCAACGTCTTGAAGGTTTTATCAATTTATCTATTGACAACGACACAACATTTTCTTTTCAAAAATGGTGATTTCGTTATAGTTTGTACTTAAATAGTTTTTAATAAGAAACCAATGATTTGAGCATCTGGATATCCCATCTTAAACATGAATATAGAACTCAGACACACTAGTTTCTTCTGGAATCAGAGGATGCAGGTCAACCAAATAGCTCTGGTGCATAACAGTAGCATCACAACTCACATTATCCAGTTCTAATTATACACCCTTTAAAGTACCGCCTATTTACAATTTGCATATGGCACGGTCATCTTCTTCAACTCTACCATGCAAAATACAATAAACCTCAAAATAATCATCACTATCTTCAAACATTTCTCTTCCCAAAAAATTAAATTGAACAAAACTTCCCTTCTTCCCATTAACACGAGGGCCTATAAAAAATGCATTCACAACCATTTCCTTTAGTGTAACACAACCAATTTCCCCACCAATATTTAGGCCTTCACCCACAAATCTCCCACCCACTATTTGGAACCGTATAATAGACAAACTTTTGGTTTGGAAAAGATCCTCTACAAACCTAGTGCTCGACTTACCTTACTCCACTCTATCATGACCTCCATTTCATCTTATTATACAAGTATTATTCCCATTCCTCCAAAATTATGAAATATTGTTAGACTATCAGAGGCAATTTCCTCCACGGTATACACAGTAACTAAAGAATATATATTTAGCATCTTGGGATAAAATCACTAAACATAAATCTAATGATGGTTGGGGCAACATCAAGAACCATTCCCACTATTTCAAGCTCAAGATACTTTTGAGCTTTGTCAGATTACAAATCACATATGGTTAAACACTTCACAAACAAGTACATCACTACAGACCTCCCTAGCACACCTTACCCAATCATATATGCTCCCACGTTTGGAACTCTATAGACAACAACTACTACTACATACTCATGTCCGTCATCAAAAATATCCCCAGGGTTTCTCCATCACCCCAATTTTGGCTACATAACTGGCTGAGTGGCTTACCGCCATCTGTCTTACTAATGTAACCCCACACAACATGTACCACACTAAAGCTAATATCAACCTCAATCAAGTCAGGAAATTACTAATGTCAAACAAGAACACAATTTTCTAAAGGTACATCTCATCTAATCACCATGATCTCCTCTATGGTATACTCAGAGCCATTACCCTAATAAAAATGAACCTCAACGCTTCATTTCTCGGTTGTCTTTGTAGAGAAGACTCGAAAACTTCTCTCCACCTCTTCTTCATTTTCAAACATATAAAATTATTATCTAGCACGTCTTATTAGGTTTCATTCTACCACCTAACATAAAAATAAACAACACTAATATCCTCAGTTATACATCCTCAGATAGATCAAATGCAAACAAGCTACTTAATTATAAGTCATCTCACGCACATTTGGAAACAAAGAAATAACATAATTTTTCACGATCACATGAACACACAAACACATGTCGCAAATATATTTAATATTGATTCGGGCTTTTGGAACAAATTATCATAAAATGTTTCTAGCTTTTCTACTATCATAATACATCTACCTATGGTTAACCTGGTCATTCATATCCAGATTTTGCTGGCAAAGATGACTCAATAGGCCTTACGTTTGACCAGGAGTAGCTGCACTGCACTCTATCCGACGAATGTTTGATATAGCATATATTCTTGTCTTTGAGGTTTTGTTTACTGAAATCACATAACAATTTCTTTTCATAAACTCAAATAATGCATATGCTAGAGTGCCGACATGTGGCTTCTATTATCCTGAACCTCTCCCTACCACTCTCTTTAATTTCGTACCTTTTGTGGTCATACGCGTTGCTAAACTTTTTTTTTTTTACCTCTATATCTTTGATGATAGTTCATTTGTGTTGTTTGGCTAATTTGTTTTATGCTGGTTTTAGAATAATTCTACACAGACTAAAAATGAGATATTTTTGGGACAAATTTTGAACTCTAACACGCTCAATAACACAAATAAATTATGTTGTTTAGCAAAATAGAATGCGAAATTTATTCCAAATGAGGTCTGCTTTTTTATCTGCATAGCAGATCTCCTGGTTCTATCGTCTTGGAGGTGCAGCTCTAGACTTTGTCACAATCCTCTAAGGGGGTCTGCACATATATATGCTCAGCTGTCTTTCTCTATATGATTTAATTATAATCGATGTATTAATTATTCTATCTTCCGCCTCAAAATAACATCCGCGCATAGCATTTGCCAATAATATGTTGTTTGGTCGTCGACATAATAATAATATTATTAGAAAGAAAAGAGTAAAGTGACTTCTGATCCACATATTGAAAGTCGCATGATCTATCTTCACATGCACTCTGCTCAGCTCGGGTAGGCTACTAGGCTTGTACGGTTTCCGTTCTCCGCCACATCAGCTACTCCTCGTCCCTTTCATGGCTCTAGTAGTCGAACGTGAAACATGGTCGGCACAAGGAGCACCTGGGTTAGGATTGAGCAAGCAAAGCATCTTATGTAAAATCCCGGGTCCTGGGACAAGGAGGAAGGAATGCTTGCACTGGCGTGCTGCCTGTTCTACCTAAATTACTACAGCAGGATTTTATTCGAGGGAGTGCTTATCAACTGGATGATGCGAACAACATGGAATCACATTATTCTCGTAGACGCTTTTGCTGTTTCCGTGGTAGTGCTCGTCGCTATTGCTGTTCCTCTCTTTAGAGATTCTTGTTCCCACATGAAAAACTTTACAAGGGCGTTTGAGTCTGAAACAGTTGTGAACACTCCCCAGAGTTCCCTTTCTCTGTAGTCTGTAGCCTCTCAAACAACAAGGTTGCATCACGCAGGGGCCTCTGTTTGGATGGGCTGAAATTGAGAAGACAAAATGGAATTGCAATGATATTTTCCCAGCTTTCATCGTTCTGGTTCTTTCTGTGTGCATCGTATATCACAGTGAAAAAGCTAGCTAAGTGCTGTCTTCGTATACGTCTACGTAAACCTATTTCTTGAGTAATCTACTTTATATATCCCAGTTTGATCGACATTTTCCTTCCCACCTAATAGGCTCTCATACAGATTTTCAGTTTACCTACCTCGGTCTTGTCACTGCAGGGGATCGATCCCCCCTTTATTCTCATCCCAAATCAAGACTCGAAATAACCGAACATGGTGCCGTCAAAACCCCGTTGCCACTGAGCTACCAACATGTGGCTCAAGGAGAAGCTCATCATACTATCACCCTTCTTCTGTACCCTATCTGTTTCTGTCTGTTTCTCTGACAAGTCTTTTTTTAACCTATGGTTCAGGGTATTCGTCAGGTTGTAGGGCTTTTCCCTCCACCTTACTGCTGGACGTCAACGTAACAACCATCTTAATTATACTATATATCACGATTAAACTATAATGATTCACCTACATCCCTTATATGTGATTAAGGAGGAACGAAAAGCAACAACAATGGCAAAGGTTAATTTAATATATACTATTATTTGGATGCGGTGGTGTTGGTTGTCCAAGGAGAAGGATAAGGCGTTTCCGGTGACTACCACTCCGAAGATGATGGGTGCGCTGTCCTCCTAATAGACGACAATTCGGTTGAGTGTTCCCGTCTCAATTAATATCCAAGAAAGAGACAGAAGTTGAACCTCGAAGCAAAAATATATAAAAACAAAATGTCATCTTTGACATCTAACCTATTTCTTTGTATTGAGATGCTGGCCTCTTATAACAACAACCTTATAACCTAGAGGTCAACATTGGAACTTGTCTAATTTTAGATCTTTAAAAAGAGATATCACATGAATATTTATTTTCCTTCCAAAGGCCTAATTTTATTCGGAGGCAAGATATATTTTTTAATATTTGGAGTCAGTATGGAACAATTAGGAAAGTAATTCCTAATGTTGTCTACCATTATGAATCAAAGCGGACAAGTGAGGATATTCCAAAACTAAATGTGTGATATTTAACGTGAAAGACTATCCTTCGGATAGAGAGAGAAACCGCATAGAGAAACAAATAAACGAACACTAAGTAACAAAGTTTACAACTCACACCACTCAACTTTAGTTACCCCTAAATTAGGATAGCATCCATTCGTGAACAAAGACAAGTAAGATGAAGAATCACACCCACTAGTAAGAAATCTTCTTTTTAACTATTTTTCTTCTTGACATAATAGTCGACTTTGTAAACCAGACACACACATATCCTTGCTTTTCTCTATTCCACTCGTTGATTGGGTCATCCCTGTTTTTGATGAGGTAGCCGACCTCGTTGTTGTATGCAATTTTCATTTTAGTTGGATCTTGCAACTAGAACTCTGAAAAATAATCAAAAACTATAAACTCTTTATGCCTGAGAGAGTAGACGTGTGTGCTTTGCTAATCAGATAGACCACTATTTTTGTTGATGCCCCAATAATTTTCCACATATAAGATAACAAATGTGCATCTTCCATTGATCAACCAGAATATTGGTGTTGCAGGTTCACCAAGAATAACCATTGAGTGAGTGTGTATATGCACATTTTTTGGTGACTGGACTTTCTTTTCCTATGCACCATTAATGTGACATTAGATGAGAAATGTCCGTCCTCCTCCAATTGGAAAAACCGTCATCATTGTTAATGTACCAACAATGTATCAATAACTACCAACCACTACTTTTCTTCAAGTAAATCCTTTGGTTGTCTCACATTCACAAAAGGCATCCATTATAGATGCACTAGTAATGGGCCACTAACCGCTACTTGGCCTCAAGGAAAGTCATCGATCCCTCTCCTCATGAGAGATCTCCACTATTGACAACAATGTGCCATTGATTGCTAACTACTACTTCGTTACAAGGAAAATTCATTGGCCCTCTTTCATCAAAAAGAGAGCACACCAATTACTTGTATTATATGACTATTATACTAAAGAAGAGCATCAACAACAAGCACTTAGTGGGATAATCAAAATGGTCTTTCTCAGGTCCTCAACATGTCAGACTGCATTCCATATGGTTGCACATACCACTTTTAGTTACAACTTCCAGTATAATTCCAAATAGTGATACATTTTGCACATATGGAACGATCTTCTCTCGTCTTGATTTCATTCCTAAAGGGTTGGCAAAGGACAATACCAATTCCCTTGTTGGTCCTAATCCATGCACGACATGGGACATAACTCCTTTACTATTCCAACAATCTGCCCCCCATACCATGAGGGAGACAATATATTCAATGATCATCTAGAGTATCTCTTGGACTCCATCACCACCTATGTGGATATTGATATCCAACCATCATCCTTAAACATGTCACCCACCTATCATTTTCATCCATCCTTTTGAAGTCCTACATTGACTTCCCATTATCCCTAGACAATTGGGAAGAAAAACCTAGACACTGCCACTTCTCTATCCTTGTCTGCATGTGGAACATTGTTATCACCTCATGATCAACTAATTGATACATATGAGATGATAAGCATGTTTCTAACCTCCTGTGGTGATGCTTACAAACCCTCTGATGTTGATTTTTCTTTCAATGTAACTCCACATCAAGAGCTTGACTTTCTAGTCTGGATGTTACAACTAAATGTCCATTGCATTGCCCATCTTCTTCACGTATGCACTATCATTAAGTAGCCCTTGGTGTGACCTTTTCTGTTTGAGATCTTTCATGCTAGACCTCCTGGTGTTTTTCGAAATATACCTTTATGCAATTCCTATCATCATTGAGAGAATCCCACATTCTAGACCTACGATTGTCTGGTTGGGCCTCCACATTTTATTTGTTCGTGATATCCTGACAAAGTTTAACACAATTTCTTTTAGTACATACAATCCTCAACATGCATCTTCCAGATTATCAAAATAGTCATTAATAAACTTGTCAAAATGAACCTTCTCATCTTCAGATGCCATCACCACTCCTTCAAACTTTTGTTTGATATCATTTCTTAGTAACTCAAGTTGGCCAGTGATGATCCTCTACAAAATGGAAGGCTTAAATTTAATGGGGAAAACTCCACTTAGGACGAGAAGAGAAAAAATGGGCCAATGATGGCAAAGAAGAACTATGCAAGGATTATTACAAATGAAACCATTGAGATTTGATTACTATGGTTTAGTAAATTTTGAAAATGGAAAGATGGGCGCTTTGGAAATGTATTTGACCTTATGTTAATATAGGAAATGAGAAAAACCACAAAGTGTCTTCAGAAAGTGAAAGGATAAGGCATAATAAGTCAAACAAAGGTTGAGTAAGAACTAGTCTATGCGTGGGAAAGGTGTTAGGAACCCCTACAACGTACAAATTGGTATATACAATCCTAGTGAGGTAAAATATATTTTTTGGCTTTGAAAGCTTAGGATAAACAAATAAAAATAAAGGAAAACACATATACATGCTAGTTCCATAATTGGCGGCTCATTATGTTATGACTATATAAACGTCATCTATCTAGACACTCATATCATCACACTAGGGTGGAGTTATAAAAGGGGTGGTGGAAAAGAGTTTAAATTGTATCTAGACACGATAAACCTATCTTGAGCGTTGTAGAGTATTAAGGAGGATAATTCTTGTTCTTTCTTAACCAATTGAGACCTAACCTTAGAGGCTTTTCTAGAGTTTTGAAGGTTGAAGATCAAGTTTTTAGTGCTCATAGCTTAGATGACATTCTCTCACGTAGATAGATTCTAACCAAGGTTTGTAAGTTCCATTCTCTGTAACCAAGCATTACCTATGTCTAATTAAAATTTCCCACAAGTGTTGATTTACCTATACAAAATTCTTTATCTCAAACCAATTTGGACATGTTCTATATACAAATATGAGACCTTAAAAGGTTGATAGAATGTGTATACTAATGGTGTTTCACTCTTATATTACCCAACTAAAAACAAGATGGATTGTACATACAAGTCACCAATGAATGAATAGAAAGTATGTAGAAAGTCTATTATCCCAACTATCGATCAATTTTCAAATTTATAAACTCTATTATAAATGGACTCCAATATGTATACATGGCTAGTTGTAGTAACATGGTCATACTCATGGATATGGTTAAAATGTTGTGAGATTGTTGAACTTATATTATATAAGATGACTCATACAAATAGATTAGTGATGAAACATATAAAAGTAAAAAAAAATTGTAAGGTAACAATAGATATAAAATCAAGATCCAATAAAATTGAAAGTAGGAAATAATAGATCATGGTAAGGGAACCTTAATTTGGTATCTATTATAAGAACCTTACTACCCACATACATACTCTATACCAACTAATTTTTTTTGTTTGCAATGAGGATACTTCAAGGCATCTAATCCTATCCTTTCATGAGTTACAGGTGGATCTATTATTGGAAACAATCCTCTCTCTCAAGAAGACCATGGACAACCAAATGAGGAAGCAAGATAGCCTAAGATGTAGTGTATATATGAACATATCTATATGTATATGTATATATATTTGTATATATGTATGTACACACACAAATGCATACATACATACATACATACATACATACATACATACATACATACATACATACTGCAGGCTATGGGAGTGGGAAGGGGTGAATTCCCAACCAAATATTTGGGTTTTCCTCTTGCAGGTGGTAATCTTCTGGTCAAAGATTTCACAGATTGTATTGACAGAGTGGAGGAGATGATCAACAGATGGCCTACACAAAAGACATCCATGGTGGGGCGTAGAACTCTGATTAAAGCTGCCACAGAGGGACTTCTCATTTTCTGGGCACAACAAGGTGAAGACTTGTTGACTTTCAAGAAGGAATTTCCACTTGGGTAAAGTGGATGAGAGATAGATATCATAATGGGCTGGATTTTATTCCAAAAACTAGAGAAGGATACTCAAGGACCATTAATGTCATGAGGGAAATGTGGCCACAACTAAAACATTTGTTTGTTGAAAATGATTGTGTGGGGTGGCAGCTCAAAGACAAGAAGATATGCTTATGGGAGGTGACCCGGACCATAAGAGCAAAGGACCCAGTGAGTGAACAAATATGGAAGGATAGGTATGTGCCGAAGTGGAGCATATGTGTTTACAAATTTCTGAATAATACCCTTGCCACACTTGATAAAGTAAGGAGCTGGAATTATGATATATCTACTACATGCCTGCTATGTGAGGAAAAGGAAGAAAGCCACAACCACATTGTGGGAGAATGCAAGTTCACAAGGGGGATATGGGAGCATTTGTGCAGAGATTTCAGACTTCAAATACAACTTATTGCTGATTCGAGAAGGATGCTTGCTAGATGTGGAACGGATGAGAGGAAAACCCTTCTGTTTTCTACTCTTTGCTACCACATTTGGGAAGAAAGAAATTCTAGGAAACACCAAGGGAAAGCCACAGATTCTAATAGCATTGCTGTAAAAATATGTAAACGCATTAGAAGTAGATTCCGTATTAGCTAGATGCGTAAGTTGTAATGGTGTTTGGATGTATGGCATTGGGCCTACATGTACTCTTGACCCTCCTAATATTTTTTAGGGGGGAGCGTCAGAATATATTTACCTGATTCCGATACATACATACATACATACATACATACATGCATGCCGACAAGGAGTGGCTCAAGTGGTCAAGCACGATGTCTCCTCATGAAGGGACCCGAGTTTGATTCCCAGTTGTCGCCTTGATTTACCACCCTCCTGGGCGTTCGGCCTCCGCCACAGGCATGGGAGAGGGGGGGCGAGAAATCTTTCTCTCTTAATCCCATACATACATACATGCATACATATGAAGATATTGACTTTAGACCTATCTCGTGTTTTAGTGTCTTGTACAAAATCATCATGAAGATATTGACTTGTAGGCTGACTGGTATACTTCCCAAGCTCATCTCACCCAATCAAGGTGCATTCGTGAAAGGCAAGAAGATTGAATATTGCTCCCTTATGGCCGCTGAGTTTACTTTGAACTTTAATGTCAGTAGAAGCACTCCATCCACTTGCTTAATGTTGGACATAACAAAAGCTTATGACTCGATAAAATGGTCATATCTCTAGAAATGTCTGCATGGATTGGGTTTCAGTGATAACTAGATTTTCCTGGTTAAGCAGTGTGTTGTCACTGCATCTTTTTCCCTTCTTCTAAATGGTAGCTCAGTTGGCCATTTTGAAAACTCAAATGGGCTCAGACAAGGTGATCCCTTGTCACCACTACTATTCACCATTGCCATGGAAGGTTTCTCGAAGCTCATGGAAGTAGTTGTTAAGGAAAAGAGAATCAAATTGTATACAATTAGAAATTGCAAAGTAATGTCCCACTTACTTTTTGTCGATGACATCCTTTTGTTTGTTGAGGGACATTCCAGAACCCTGGAACATGTCCAAGAACTCATCACCACTTTTGGTGAATTATCTGGAATGAAACTGAATGAATCCAAATCCCATGTCTTCTTCTCTAAGTCTTGTCGGGATTCTTCTACCCTTCTTGAATCTATTGGTCTCCAGGAAGGTGTTTGGCCTAATAAATACTTGGGGTTTCCCCTAGCTGGTGGCAATCTTTGAAGGAAACACTTTCATGAGTGTCTTGATAAGATCAAATACCTAATAAGCAAATGGCCTGGCTCAAAAATGTCAATGGTTGGCAGACTTGTTCTTCTGAAGAGTGCTGCTATGGGGCTGATTCGATACTGGCTTACTATGAGGGAAATCCCATCTTCCGTTCTCTCCAGAATGGAGATCATGCTATTTGACTTTATTTGGGGTAGTGATATACATCCTTCTTCTTGGGAAAGGATATCATATCTTCATGATGAAGGTGGATTGGGTACATAGTTGCTACATGATCTTGCTGACTTCTTCACTGCCAAAAGGATACCGAAACTAATATCTAGAAACTCTGTATAGGATACATGGATGAAGGATAGATACAAACAAAGCCTAAGTCATGAAATGAAGCATAGATGGAGGTTTTCTACTTCCTGGCAAAGGATGAATGAGGTTTTTCCTAAATGGAAACCTGGTTTATCTAATGACGATCTCTGGCTAGTCTACAGAAAGAGTATGCCCAAAGACAATGGGGTGGAAGATCTTTGGGGGCTCTACCACCACCCTAGATGGAGTCTTGTATCCTTTTGTGCTTATAAGAACTACCTTCCTACCTTAGTGAAAGTAAATAAGTGTAAGTCAGACATTGAAGTATCTTGTTTCCTCTGTGGTGATGGCGAGGATGACTACGTTCATCTATTTAGTGCATGTAAATGGTGGAAATACCTTTGGGGACGATGCCACCTTAAATGCAATGTTATTGGCTATAAAAGGCTTATTGAGTCTCTCCAAGAAATAGCACATATCCCAAAGCATGATAAAGTCTTTTGACTATGGTTCTTAACTGCTTGTGTCCATGCTGTGTGGACTGAAAGGAACAAAAGATGGTTAGGTAAAACTGGGAGGGACGACCTCCACATTTTTAAAGGCATTGAAAAGGACATTCAGTCCATGTATGGAGTGAATAGGAAAAAGATTATAAATGTTCCTGAGATCATTAGAAGAAATTGTGATATTTTGTAACCTATGTCTCAAGTGTGAGCATAGGATTTTGTAACCTTTTCTCTTTTGCGAGATTAGGTTGAGATGTTTAGGTCCATGCATGTGTGAACCATGTACTTTTTTGTACCCATTTTGGGTTTAGAATATAGTTACTAATACTTCTGATACATACATACATACATACATACATACATACATACATACATACATACATACATACATACTAATAACACCCTAATTTAGGAGTTTATGCTAAGTATTTGTCTATAGCTTCGTGCTGTAATAGCTTTAATATGCCCAAAATAACTATATTATCTTATCTTTTAGTAATTTATATCTTTTTAAATATAGAGTTGCTTAACTAGCCAATTTTGGGATTTGCAAGCATCAAACTAAGATGGGATCAATTCTCTAGATTTTTCCCCATCAAGCATCGTGTTATATACACCATCTTAGGGGATGGTGGTCCCAAGAAACTTTTAATATTCTTGACCCAAATTTTGATGGTCAACCCATTCATTGGGGATCATCCTCTTAGGTCAGAAGTTTCATCGATGCATGCGTGTCAACCTATAGTAATAGCCCCTCCTGAGTGGGTTTGTTCCTAAGGAGAATCACCAGTGACTGCTAAGGATGTAGTGGATCATTGACTGATAGGACTCCAGAAAGTCAGCAGTGGCTGAAGATCTCAACGACCATTGAGGATCTTCACTCTCATCGACATCTAGTTATCGTTAACATCTGTTGATAGCCCGCATCCTTGGTGATTGCTGAGACCACAACTTTATCGACCACCAACATCATCGACCATTAACTTCAACAACTACCGACATCATCGGCCGATAAGATCAATGAAAATGGATCCCCTTCAATCCTGGCGATTATTGAGCATCTTCCAACATCAACGACCACCTACTCCAATAAATACCTACCCTTGCTACCTAGGTAGGGATTCCACATCCAGACCCTTTTTGGTTCAGAGTTTTGATTCTAGTTCTATGTTCCTCCAGGTACGAGAGGGTCCCATAGCTCTGTTGGAGAGTTCCATAGTCTAAAATGGCTAAAGAGCACACCCTACGCCCACCCCTTTGATTTGCCTCCATCCACCACCATTTTCCACCATCATTCACCCACTTGCAACCATTCCTAGCCACCTTCCACCTTCACACATCCATCACAGCTGTTGTTTGGGGCAGAATCAAGGAGAAAGCAGGCCAAGGAGTCTTGAAGATCAAGGAGGACGACCTAAGGATGACATTCAGCCTTCCCAGAGGCTAAGGAATAAGAGCCACCTTTCCTCTTTGGTCCAAATTTCTTCTTTGACCTCTTTCTTCTACTTTTGTCCTTTGTTTATGTACAAATGATGTCCTTCCATCTTGTTCAGTGCCAACTATGCTTATCTATGGGTAGTTGAGGTCCTTCTTGACTATGTATCCTGTTTTGGGCATGTTTATGTACTTTTACCTTAAGCAAGTAGTTTTATTCAGATCTAGCATTATATTTGTTCTATATTCTCTTTCCAATTATGATTGTTGGTTTGGTTGATCACTTTCTTGATTGAACTTCTATTTTGACCTAGATCAAGAGATGAGATGTAGAACTGGGTAAAAGAAGGTAGTTTGGATCGAAATCTAGGAGGAGGACGTCCAAGGGAGGTTCAGCTCAGAACACCTGTCGGAGAGATCAGACCTGAACCTTGGAATCGACCAGGCTCAGTTGAACACAGTCGGATTTACCCTGACCCAATTAGGCTCATGCTCTGTGTTCTGTATAGATCCTCTACCTTTTCTAATATATTTAAATATTATGGACCAGAGAGGATATCTAGAATATTTTTGAGTGTTGAACTGTTATCCTAGAGAGAGGTATCATATCATTGATGGGGTTTTAGTCACGCTACGTGAGAGAAAGTAGGATGACCCCCACATGAGTAGTTACCATGATAAATGGTCGTTTGGATGTAGGATGCTTGCTAGGGTGGTCGAGGGTTGTCTATGCCTGAGAATGGGCACATAGACTACCCAACTTGTGGTTACATATCCAGGAACTCCTAATCTTAATTAGTACAATTCAATGGAATCTATTTTCTTTACTTTGTTTTGTTTTCTTTTGTATTGTTTTTCTAGACTTGTTCTAGTTCTTCACATATATCAACTATCGATTTGGCTTAACTAACATAAGAGGGATATCTTAAGCTTCCTAACGTCCCCACATCCCTGTGTTTGACCCCATATTTCTACTTAGACCTTGTATTGAGTTGCAGGGATCCTTGAAGGTTTTGGGATATAAATTTAAAGGTCTTATCTACCTTTGGCATCGTGCCTATACATTTCAAGAGCACGCTCAGGGCCTGCATACATAAATACATATGAGGGCTTAATAGGCTATTCTCAACATAGATTAGGGATTTATCCACTAGTATAAAGGTGTTTTACGTCCAAAAATAATTTGAGATAGACCATTTGTATAAACCATGATGAAGGAGAAAGCATAATCAAGAAGGTAAGACAAATTAAAAATACACATACTTCCTTAGATACATGCCTATTTTTCTTTTCATTCAACTAGGTCATGTTTATCTTTTTGTCATTAGTATATTGTGGCTAATAGAAAAGGGAGTGGGAACAAAACACCATGACAATATGAGGATGTAATTATCTAACTGATGTAGAGGATGGTGTGTGTAGGGAAGTTTATATTCCTTCTTCTGGGTAAAACTCTTCTCCCTATGGTTTTTTGAGGATGAAAGGTGGTGGTTTTTCTCTGTACTCCTATAATTATTGTAAGAGCCTATCTAAGGATAAAAATATGATCATTTCCCTTGGAGTGAGGATTTCTGCCCTATTTTGCACTTCAAATTGGGTGAACCATGACATAACCCTTATAAAACGTCATTCAACAACCTTGTCTTTCAAAACTAGGTTATCACCATCCATTCTTGGGACCATAACTATTAGGTGATAGGTCATGGTGGGTGCTTGTAGGCCATTGTAACTAGGGTTGCATCAGTTGTCTCCAATCATTCACAAGCTAGGGGAAATATTGAGCTTATAGTTGATCATGACTAGCAAGGACCAACAATGATAAGATTCAATGCTGAGTGACTATATAGGAAGAAGAGCTAGTGACCAAAAGGTGGTCACCAATGAGAACTATGCATCCTGAAGGAAGTAAGACATGGGTTCCAGATCTATATATGATCAGTTAAGGGTTTGTTGACCATTGATAGAGAAGACTCACTTAGACGTGGAATCATTTGGTGTCTAGTTTTAATATTTCATTGACCCCACTGATTTCTTAAGATAAGGTTAGATCTTTTGGTGGATAATGTGGTACATTGATTTTCCATTGGTCAATGGGAACACTAAAGGGTTGATGTTTAGTAGGGTCTTGTATATCTTAAGTTCTATGCTCTCTTATGACCTTTTCCCATTGACCAACCTTTGTTGATAGTGATGTATTCTTTTTTGGTTGATGGGGGAAGTGAGTGAACGAGTATGCATGCTTGGGTACTATTGGAGACGACCCTAATGAGGTCGATATTGACCTTGACAAGGTCACTATAAGTGGATTTTTCAGTTGAGGACCAACTGACCTATCAACAATGATTGATATCTTGTGCCATCAATCTATTTCAATTAGTATTTATTTGGCACTATTTTACTAAAATATTGGGAGAAGAACCTAAAGTGTACATATTCTTATGACTTTAATTTTAATAATTAGTACAAAACTTGATATAAAATTCATACAAGCATACTTAATTGGATGATTAAATGAGGGTAAAAAAGACCTTTAACATCCCCAAAATTGGATGTAATCAACTCCTATAAACTTAGTTTCATGCTTGTCAATATTTACTAAGTTTCTCATGTAAGGAAAAAAAAACTAGCTTAAACACATATAAATTAAACAATAAGATCAAATGTGGTGTTTTATATTGGGTTATCACAATGTAATCCATAGTACAGTAGCATATACGAAGAAATCATCCAAATCAAGATTAGCAATAGAGACCATAGAAGATCCAGGATACCTAGAATTGATCAAGTGTATTTAATACTTTTACCAGATAATTATTATTGATGATCAACACAACATGTCTCGTATTGGAGTTGCAGATCACAGTGAGTTCCAAACATAGTTTGCTATGAATCTAAAGGACAAAGATAGAGAATGCATATGGTAAATCTAGATCACACCAACAACTGACCTCTTATGGAAGTGGAGGTATGACTCCATCTTCAACAACTCTAGAATGAGTTCCTTCTTGGAAATCTGTATGATTGAGAGACAAGCCTAGCTTACCATTCTAGCCTCTAAACTATGATGAGGGGAGACATTCCAGATCCAAGCACTCTCCCCCAATTGTTCCTCCCATCTTCAGAGTAACTGAAAATCAACGTCGATGGCTATGTTTAGAAGAAACTCTTCAATCCTACAACTAGCTTCGTATTGAGGAATCAAAATGGTACTTGGACCCGAGGTGGTGTCAAGGAGGCCTGGAGTTAGGTTGTGCTGGAAGTTAAGATCCTTTCCCTTCTACAAGGAACCCAAGATACTCTTATGGAACCATGGACCATCATCATTGAATCAGATAGATAAGTATCATGCTCATCCTTATCAAATACCCACACTGCTCCTACCAAGTACTTACCATTTACTACTGCTTTCAACCAATGCTTGCATGCTAAACCTAATATAATTTTGCATTATACCCCTAGATCCTCTAATCTACTTCCTGATAGCTTAGTGCAATGGGCCACCAAGTTCAAAACTTCCTTGTTGCAATGGAATGCATATCTAGTATTCGTCTCTACTATATATGGACATGAGTTAAGGGCAAGTAATATGTAATTTGATCCTCTTGTATTGGCCTACAACCTGAGAGAAGGATGATCTAGGATCTCAGTGAGTTTAAAGAAAAAATAGTTGAATAATTTCATTTTCTTAGTTTGAATTCATTTTCTTACAAATTTTTTAACGTATCTAGATTTTAATCTTAAAATAAAACAATAGAAATTTATTCACATGTTATGGATATTGTAATGCTTTTTAGTAGATTTTGTATCATACTAAACCCCATCAAGACATCCAACTTGTTTGTCTTAGTTAATATATAAAATGACCAATGTTATAATTTGTATAACATTCTTTTTATCAATATTTGTCCAATGATTCATATTTAAATAATGATACACTTACAAAAGGGTTAGATATAGAAAATTAAAAATATATACCCAGTGAGATGATGCTAATTGACAATTAGTGATTACAAAGTGGGACTGGGTCATGGGTCCTCTTATAAACACCCTCTGCTTTCCTCCCTTAACTGGACCCATGTGCAATGACTATCTCCTAATGTATCCTACAAGACCTAAATTCACAAAGTCACCTTCACTCTATGTGTGCCTCCTCTATGGAAACCATCGGTTCACTTTCATTAATATCAAATCATTAGGATAAAATGTATTTAATTCCATTTCTTCCAAGTTATCCTTACAAGATTCCTTGATAATGAGTTGAATTTCTCACCACCATCACAACATGAAAATAAGAAAAACAATGGTGGAAATGGTTCCTAGCAGAATATCAGTACTAGAGGGAGTCCTCTAATTAGGATCATGGAAGAAGAAGATATAAAGGGAAATTACTAGTTTTGAGTCTATTCACTTAATGTACTTTGTATAATCCTTAAGATAAGGTTTAGGTGGTCAAGGTACATCCTGCATCACATGAGATCTTTTGATGCCGCCCAAAATACCCAAGAAACCAAACACCTTCAACCAAATCTTTCTTGTGGCCTATTCAAAGGTAACTGTTAGGCCCCTAATTTTGCTAAATCATACTATTATTAACTGGATTAATTGGATTCTTAATTTTGAAATTTAACTCTGATTTATGATGTAATACTAGATGATGAATCTATGTTTAAAAATTTGAATCAAAACAAACCTTTCTCACTCAAGTTATACATTTCCATGTAATCTCTAGACCTTTATGAAATTTCCCTTCTTTGGGGCATCTATGGATAATTTTAACACTTTCTTGAGTTTCTTCATGATGTTTTTAAGAAAATTACAAATTTTCTTTTGGTTTGTATGCTTCTGAACTTTGAATTTATGGGTTTTATACTTGTATAGTTGTTTAGTAGTAGCAACCTAGTGTTTTCATTTGTTGATGGAATCTATCTTGATCATCGGTCTGACAGATCCTTGGTGGCCGATGAGTCTTGAGATTGATGAAGTTTTGGAGAACTGATGAAATTCCAACGTAGTAAGCCTGATGAGATTGTTGGCCGATGAGATTTTGTCAATTTGTTGGACTGACAAGTTTTTGGTGACCGATGAGTTTTTGTGAATGACAACTGAGTGTCGATCAATAGGCTTCCTAATAATAGACTGATGGCTCTCCTAATCGATGAGAGACTAGTCTTTTGACCCATCGTGTAAATACCCTCATTCCTTCTCTCTTTTTATTCATTTGGTGAAGCATTAGTTGCATCTGGAGTAGCCCGTCAATATCTTTTGTGCGGCCGAAAAAGTTCCATCGGGGCTTGTTGAGCTGGTGTTCTTTAATGCATGTGCTAGATCGAGTCTCCCTAGGATGATTCAGAGGAAATTAATTGTGATATTTCTTCCTTTGTGTAAGATCTTTCTCCTTAAACCAATTTTCTTGCTGAAGCTCCCTTTCCTCGCTTCTGATTGGCGAGGGTTATGGTGTTCTTACTGGAACTCATGCATGAGGATGAAGGACTCTGTTTCTTCTCTTCTTGTCTTGGTTACACTTCATTCTTAGAGTTCAACATACCTCATGTGGTGATATAACTTTAAAAGCATTTCTTGCTGACATAAGACATGCATGACTTTAATCTTTCCCTAGACACTCTTAGAATGCTAAAAGATTATCTGTTTACATACTGTTTTATATGACAAGATGATGATACAAGTTGTTTATCTTTAATTCATAATTTATGAATGTTTCACGCTGTATATTGAACTTGTATTTGAATGTGAAAGGTCTGAGATTCATAATATACGTGTTTTGACTCTTAAAATGTCACATATATGATGGTTTTGTATCCAAAGAGCAAGGAAATCCGATCCATGTACAATAATTTGTTGTATGATGGTTATCTTATGAAGATTTTAAGACCTATAAATATTGTTATGATGTTGTAATGATGGTTGGATGAAACTCTAGTACTAAAATTAGCTCATTTATAATAAGTTTTGAGTATATGATTTCCTATTTCTTAGAAATACTATAACTCTTACATGAAATTATTATTGATCTAGATCTAAGTGCCATAGTAAGATTTTACATGTCCGATTTCATGGCTTGATTCTTTCTACGATCAAGGATGGATACCTAAATCTAGACAGAATGACATGAAATTGTTTTATGCATTTTACATCTTCAAAGGTTGCAAACCCAATCAATATGTATGAACCTTTATGATGTTTGTATATAACCTGATTGATAGAGTGAAAAATATTTAGTTGACTTAAGTAATCAAGTGTAACCTTAATCATATTGTGCCATGTAACCGTAAGACTATTTTAGTGGTAGGACTTGATGGATAGTGAAATGAGTAATCCACAAGGGGCTCAGAGTCATGTACTATTGAGTATTTTGGGTGCAAGGAGGGTATATCCCTGACATCTCAATTTCAAAGTTTTAGAGAGAGAGAGAGAGTGGTTGAGGCTATTTGTAAGATGTTGATGTGATTGAGAGTGATTGTGGTCGTAACTTGGGTTTGGGATTTATACCTTAGTTTTTGATGTTGTGTAATGTGTACCCATGACAGACTAGGTTGTTTTAGAAGTTGGAATGATGTGCCACTATGGTTGTTACTCGTACTTAATGGGGTGAAGTGATCTTTAAGATTTTGGTCATCCTATATTTTATGCGGAGTTGATTTTGACTTCACCATGTTCATCTAGTATTTTGATTGGTACTCCTCAAAATACCCATGGATTAATAAAATATATAATTTTGGCATGTAGTATAACTATTAGGGTTACTTGGAGAATCACATCGGATGATGATCTTTACTATGTTCCCCTTTAGTAGTGTATGTGATCTTTAACTCAGTAATAGAAATCAACTGTACTTGTGACTCTAGCTATTCCTAATATTTTGTATAAATTGCATTGTCTTTCAACTTTGTATACTATCTGCCTTAACTACTTAAAGTACATATTTTGCTGATACGAAATAAATGTTATTAGAGATCATATCATATTGTTGGGATATGGGTCTCACCTTGTGGTTTTCCACATTCTTTTATGTGATCAACAATTCCGTCAAACGTAGGTTGGTGAGGAGGCACAGTTTGAAGATATGCAGTGACAAAAAGGTTGGTTGGGTTATGTAGTCTCCTAGAGTTGTCCATGTACTCTTAGGTCCAGGTAGGATTGTTTCATATATCATGTATATCAGCTCAAGTTTTTGGTTGTATATCATGAATAGTGTGAATATTTTAATTATCTGGGCAACACCCTTTTTGTATACAGGTTGTGGCCGAGGCTTCTAAACTCATGTAAAGTTACTTGGATTATATATATATATATATATATATATATATATATATATATATATGAAGTTAGAGCTTTGGGAATGTTTAGAAATTTTGTTCAATTTTAGTTTTGCACCACTTTGGTAACATGGTTGAATCACATGTTTTGGTTTTAAGTAATCTCATTTAGCGTGGTGGGTTGCCACATTTGGTTTGTGTCTTGTCACATTTGGTAGTATCAGAGCCTTAGGTTCACATGGTCGACATGGATATAGGCCTAGGTTGTTTTATTTGTTATTACATATCCAACATATCTAAACATGGTGTATGGTTGTGCAGATAAGTCGAGAGAATGGTAAGAACATGCTAAGGGTATATTTGTGATGTAGGGAGGTGGTGGCATGGGAGATGGGTACAAGATGGAAGAGTACCCGATACAGGACCAAAACAGCCTTTCCCATCTCTATTTCACCCGTCGACCATAGTTGATCCAACTTTTCAATTTATTTTTAGACAACTAATGGTGACAACCACACATTTGGCTGACAGGACACCGCCCCTTGAAATGAGGACACCTGTCCCAAGTGTTAAATGTGTGGGAGCCAGAAAGTACGTAGGTAGATGATACTTGACAGATGATGACATGTGGCTGACGGAACTAAACATTGAATTCATGATCCTGAATATATCCAAGGATGACAAGGTAAAGCATGTGATCTACAATCTGAAGGGTAGTGTTGCCCGTTGGTGGGTCGTTAAGGAGGAGAAGAGACTAGGTGAGGTGGAGTTTGTGAGCCATTACTTCAAAGAGATGTATCTACAGGAGAAGATGGCTCAGTTTGAGTAGTTGCGCCAAATATCATGGTTTGTGAATGACTTAAAGGCAAGGTTCATTGAGTTTTTGAGGTTCTATCCTCACATGGAAGACATAGAGGAGATGATTAGAATGTTTGAGAAGGGATATATTGAATGCTGGGTTGGAATGGGAAATGTCAACCTTGGAGTCATGTGAGAAGTTTTCAACCTTTGTGAATCTACAAAGAGGATGGACTGGATGGTCGTGGAGTAGCGAGAGGCTAGTGCAAGGAAGAGATCATACCAGTTTTAGGGACAATGACCATGCAATTTAAAAAAGCTAAGGTTTTCTTCACTATAGTACTAGAAGTCACAATAGAGGTCGACATTTTCTCAGCCAATGACACTAGCGCAGTCCAATGGTTTCTTAGAAAGGAAAGACATCATAGCTTTCCACCATATGGGGTAGAAAGTTCAAGTTCAGTTTCTATGACAGGGTCGTCTAGACTACAGTATGACATGAGGACATGTACAAATATGGTCAGTTCAGGCATGTGAGTTGGTCTTTCCCTATTAAGAACTAGGAGGTTACACAACAATCAAGGCAAAGCCAATAGGGTCTCATCAACAACAACAATACATTAATGATGGTAGTAGAGGGTGTGTCTAGTCATCATAGGAAGGCTCTTCGAGACCATATAGAAGGGGTCAAGGATGACATTATGCAGTGACTAGGTTCTATGCTATGATCCATCCAGAAGGAGTGGTCAACCTTCATGTTGTGATAGGTGAGATGGAACTTTTTTATCCAACTTACATGCATCTACATGTGTATATGTTTTA
Source organism: Alisma plantago-aquatica (assembly GCA_963693085.1). Lineage (NCBI taxonomy): Eukaryota > Viridiplantae > Streptophyta > Magnoliopsida > Alismatales > Alismataceae > Alisma > Alisma plantago-aquatica. Next base: position 1,821,758,464 of record OY856409.1, on the reverse strand, counting down.
GTTCACCTGAGTGAGACACTCTCATTTATCACCAACAAGGTGATAAATAGTTGTGACTTTCCTATTTGTAGTAGACCTAATAACCTCTCGTTAGAAACCCCATTGGTTGTTCTGTGGTGTTGTAGGAGGTGTTTCCATCTGGTATTCTGTCTTTATCGGGATGCAACATTCAAGTAGATCTTATGACACTTGATATGCATGGCCTCAATCTGATCCTAGGGATGGATACCTTGGAGAGGTATAAAGTTGTTTTGGATTATGGTTTCAAAGTTGTGATTTTTTGTGGGTGGGTATCTCTTGGATTTTCCTTGGAGATAGGAAGATTCTTCCTACCTATCTAGTGTTGGTTTTGATAGTAGAGAAGTTTAGGTGAAGCTATCTCTACACACATGGTGGATACTAAGGTGAGGAGTCTTACTACCTGATGCAGTGCTATTTTAGGGCTTCATCTTGTATCTTTTTACATTATTATCACATCTAAACATGTTAGAATGCAAGTCTATTCCCTCAACATGTATTTTTCTATCTAATGCACTTATGGACGTTATTTGCATGTTTTTCAGGTACTTGGACCATATTTGGATGGATGAGTGAGAAAGAGGGGTCCAAAGAAGACCCCAAAGCTTCCCAACTTACCCTTGGTGGCTAAGAGTCAACCCAAGCAAAGAAGTCCATGGATGATGAAGATTAAAGTTCAAAATGCTACTAAAGACCCCAACATGACCGTGGTGCCAAGGAATGACCGTGCTCGATAATGTCAAAATCACAGTAACACCTCAAGTCTTGACAAGCTACAACAACTCCAACAAAATGATCGTGCTAGATAGCACAGTCGTGCCAAGAAGACACCAAAACGGCCATGCTACCTCTCCTTAGCTGCTCTTAGCATTCATTGCCACCCTCCTTGCATTCAAGACCTCCACCTACCTTCTTCCATCACTTCACCCCATTTCCACCCAAAACCCCTAGTTTTCTAGGATTTTCCACCATAATCCTCTATATTTCCATGCCATTCATCCATCTTGGAGGAGGGAGGTCGTTCTACAACAACTAGGAGGAGAAGGAGAAGAAGATTCCACAAGCTCCATGGCATTCTACCTCTTTCTTCTTTCCTTTTTGCTCTTTTGCTTGACCATGTCTAGCTAAGCCCCTTGTGGTGGGCTGTTTGGGGCTAAAATATTACTTTGATACCATGTTGGGGGAAAATAACTTGTATTGAATATATTTCTATTCTATGATAATTTGCTCTTGATTTTATCTATTTCCCATTATCTTGCTTGTGATTTATGCTTTTAAACATGGATTTCTTGTTGTATGATGCTTGAAAACACCTAGTTTCTAGGGGGAAATGGATTTTGATGTGGCTATCTTAGGAATTACTCCTAGGTCCAAATAGTGGATCCCTAGATAGCACCCTATATTCTTACATACATATCTTTAAGGGATAGGTGTGGAGTAACATGGGGTGAAAAACCCTCATCTCTACCCCCATTACTACCGTTGTCTCTTAATCTCCCTAATACCACTTACCCTAGAAACCTAGACTTGTCAAGTCCTATTAGAATTACACCTAGCCCTAGTTTCCCAACTAGTAGCTTACGGTAGATTCCCATAGCACTTTCCTTGTTGTTTGGTTTGGCAATCCAGATTGAAGGTATGATACTTGCATGCTATGTTAACCCCAAACTAATGTCTTAGTATCATTTCCCAAATGTCCCACCTCTCATTAATATTGTTGAAACCCACCTTGTTCTCTTAGCTTGTTAATGCTAGTTTAGTTGCTTGTCTTAATTGCCTCTTAATTCATTACCTATATTTATATAGTTTGGTCTTTCTTGAATAGTTAGTGCTCTTTCGATCTTACTAAGTGTTAATAATGATAGTTAGTGACAACTTATTTCATCTAATGCTCTAGTTCTTAACTTGCATCATTAGTGTAACTTATTTGTAGTTCCTTGATCTTGCTTAGTTAATTGTCTTGCCTTGTTGATTAGACTCAATTTGTGTAAGGTTGACTTAGGGTTTGATAATCTAAATATCTTTTCTTGTCTTTAATTACTTGCAACATTAGAGTAATCAACCAAAACCTCCAACAAACCCTAAAAACCCTACGCTCCACATAAGGAACATAACACTCACTAACCTATCTCTAGTGCCCCTCTCTCTGTGGATTGACCCTTCTCTTTCTACTTGCCTATACTAAAACATGACCCCGTGTGCTTGCGGGTGAAGTGTGAATAGTCTAAGTGAGTATGTTATACTAGGCATCTTTATAAATTTGAAAGATCCCCGTGTATTTGTCCGAGCCCTAGGTTTCATCTAGTCACCATTTAGTTAATTAGTGTGTGACCTTAGGAAAACACACCATGCTTTCTGGCACCATTGTTGGGGATTAGAGGTGCTCAGCCTAGCTAGTTAGTGTAGCTTAACTTTTCCTACTTCCCTCACCATTGCTATTTTTTATTCTTAGCTTACTTTTGCAAATTTGTCTTCTAACTTAGCTCTTGTTGTTTGTTTGTGTATTGTGTAGGTGATAGTTGTGCATGCTTGGTAGACGTTCGACCTCTACTACCTTGGTGCCCTTATATCCCTAGATAGGCAGAAGAAGACACCAGCAACACTGCAAACAACAATAAGAATATGAATTGGAAGGCCTAAATGCCCAAAACCCTCATGGGGGTGCTCTACATAACCCTCTTTGGGGTGTCCCACATAATCCTCTTAGGGTAGTCCCACAACAACCCAACCGCCCCCTCCATGACTTCACTCCTAGAAAGTACACCTCACTCATTGCCTCCCTTGTTGACCACATGATGGGTCAACAATTCTCCATCCCACCAGCCTTTCTTGGACTGCTACCCGCTTTCTATGGGATGGAGAATGAGAATCCATACCACCACATTGATTCTTTTCTAGAGACATGTTCCACATTCCGCACACTTGCTTCCACCGATGACTCCATAAGGAGAACCCTCTTTTGTTTCCCCCTCAAAGAATAACTAAGGAGTGGTACATGTCCAAGCCCGAGCTAGTGACCTGGATGGTGGTAAAGAATGAATTCCTGAAGAAGTTCTACCCAATCTCGAAGCTAACTCAGATGAGGAGATGCATTACATCCTTCACACAAAGGAAAAATGAAACCTTTCATGAGGCATGGGAAAGATTCAAAATTTCATGCGAGACTGTTCCCACCATGAGGTCCCTCTATGGTAGCTAGTGCAGACATTCTTCACTAGACTTGTTGAGTTGAGCCATACTACTGTTGATTCCTCCTACAGCGGTACATTCATGGCTAGATCTTCGGAAGAATCTTGGCTACTCTTCGAGCACCTTGCTGAAATATCACCCCACCGAGCTTCAAGCAAGGGAGATCACCTTGACGGGAACTAGGTTCCTCCCCCTCCTCCCCCAGCTCCAGAAAGATACGATGCAAATCCACAAATGATGAAGATTCTAGCAGATATGATGAACTTGATGAAGAAACAAGTGGGAGGCTCTTCTATCCAATCCACCAACTATGTGGAGGCTATTTTTGAGGAAGTTCAAGCCCTTCAATCCTTTGGAAACCAAAACAACCAAGGGCCCATGTCCAACACCTATACACCGGAGTGGAGAAATCATACAAAATTTTCATGGAAACAACAAGGTGATGAGGGACAAGGGCATCCAAGACAACATCAAGGGTCTAACTATAACTCTAAATTTTAAGAAGAAGTGCTTGGAAGGCTAAGGTGCCTAGATGAGGTGAAGAAAAATGTGTCAGCTCAAGGGCAAAACATTATTCATTTGGAGTAAAGGATTGATCAAACTTTACTATCTTTTGTTTAACGTGAGGAGGGAAGGTACTCCTCTCAAACTATGGTGAATCCGAAGAATGCTAGTGGGACCATGGGCACTCCTCAAGGATCTCATGGCCCACCACAAGGATAAGTTCCCACATTTGATCAATATCAAGGACCCCAAAATCCTTATGCTCCTCCACCTCCACAACCTCCATTCAACTACCAATACGCTCCACCTCCACCACAAACATACCAACAACCCCCTCCACAATATCACCCCTATTTGCAAA